>CM059439.1:60760368-61360368 GCA_030390025.1 Squalus acanthias
CTACACACCGACCGAGAGAGAGAGAGAGAGAGAGCTACACACGACAGAGAGAGAGAGAGAGAGAGAGGGAGCTACACACCGACAGAGAGAGAGAGAGAGAGAGAGATACACACGAGAGAGAGAGAGAGCTACACACCGAGAGAGAGAGAGAGAGAGAGAGAGCTACACACCGAGAGAGAGAGAGAGAGAGAGAGAGAGAGGCTACACACGACAGAGAGAGAGAGAGAGAGAGAGAGCTACACACCGAGAGAGAGAGAGCGAGAGAGAGAGAGAGAGCTACACACCGAGAGAGAGAGAGCGAGAGAGAGAGCTACACACCGAGAGAGAGAGAGAGCTACACACCGAGAGAGAGAGAGCGAGAGAGAGAGAGCTACACACCGAGAGAGAGAGAGAGAGAGAGAGAGAGAGCTACACACCGACCGAGAGAGAGAGAGAGAGAGAGCTACACACCGACAGAGAGAGAGAGAGAGAGAGCTACACACCGACCGAGAGAGAGAGAGGGAGCTACACACCGACAGAGAGAGAGAGAGAGAGAGAGAGCTACACACCGAGAGAGAGAGAGAGCTACACACCGAGAGAGAGAGAGAGCTACACACCGACAGAGAGAGAGAGAGAGAGAGCTACACACCGAGAGAGAGAGAGAGAGAGAGAGAGCTACACACCGAGAGAGAGAGAGAGAGAGAGCTACACACCGAGAGAGAGAGAGAGAGCTACACACCGAGAGAGAGAGAGCGAGAGAGAAAGAGAGAGAGAGCTACACACACAGAGAGAGAGAGGGAGAGCTACACACCGACAGAGAGAGAGAGAGAGCTACACACCGAGAGAGAGAGAGAGAGAGCTACACACCGACCGAGAGAGAGAGAGAGCCACACCACGACACAGAGAGAGAGAGAGAGAGAGCTACACAAGGACAGAGAGAGAGAGAGAGCTACACACCGACAGAGAGAGAGAGAGAGAGAGAGCCACACACCGACCGACCGACCGGTAAGAGAAAGAGCTGCTCACCGACCGACCGAGAGAGAGAGAGAGAGCGCTACTCACCGACCCACCGAGAGAGAGAGCTGCTCACTGACCCACCGAGAGAGAGAGAGAACTACTCACCGACTGACCGAGAGAGCTACTCACCGACTAACCGAGATAGAGAGAGCTACTCACCGACTAACCGAGATAGAGAGCTGCTCACCGACTGACCGAGAGAGAGAGAGCTACTAACCGAGAGAGAGAGCTACTCACCGACTGACCGAGAGAGAGCGAGCTACTCACCGACTGACCGAGAGAGAGAGAGCTACTCACCGACTGACCGAGAGAGAGAGAGAGGGAGCTACACACCAAGGTGCCCTGATCCTGTGAACCTTCTGGGAATCAGCAGACCCGGGTTCGGTGCCCATGCCCACTGAACCTATCGCGGGACAATTACTTAAGCAGAAGAACAATTTTTGTTGGATTTATGGTCCTTGTTTCGAGGTGGTCAGGTGGTTGTTCCAATTAAGCCTGCACCTGTGGACTGACAGTTGGTGAATTATATGTTGTAACATTTTATTGTAACAGTCAGGTACCGAATGTACTGGGTGTAGCAATTTTTTGATCCATTTGAACCCTGTGCTTTTTCTCTGGTTTTGTGCCTTTCCCGGGTGATTACACGGCTGCGAGTGTGGCGGGGGTTATGTAGGAAGTGTCTAGTTGAAATGCTCCAGCCAGCATGAGGTGTGGGGCGGGCTTGATGGACCAGCTGGTCTTTTCCTACCCATCAGTATTGTATGTTCGTAAGCCACCTGGAATAGGGGGAGGTCGTCTGTTTATGAGCAGGACATAAGAAATAGGAGCAGGAGTAGGCCATTTGGCCCCTCGAGCCTGCTCCGCCATTCAATAAGATCATGGCCGATCTGATCTTGGCCTCAACTCCACTTTCCTGCCCGCTCCCCATAACCCTTGACTCCCCTGCAGCTCAAATATCTGTCTATCTCCACCTTAAATATATTCAATGACTCCGCCTCCACAGCTCTCTGGGGTAGAGAATTCCAAAGATTCACGACCCTCTGAGAGAAGAAATTCCTCCTCATCTCCGTTTTAAATGGGCGACCCCTTATTCTGAAACTATGCCCCCTAGTTCTAGATTCCCCCACGAGGGGAAACATCCTCCCTGTATCTACCCTGTCAAGCCCCCTCAGAATCTTATATGTTTCAATAAGATCACCTCTCATTTTTCTAAACTCCAATGAGTATAGGCCCAACCTGCTCAACCTTTCTTCATTAGACAACCCCTTCATCTCAGAAATCAACCTAGTGAACCTTCTCTGAACTGCCTCCAGTGCAAGTATATCCCTCCTTAAATAAGGAGACCAAAACTGTATGCAGTACTCCAGGTGTCGTCTCACCAGCGCCCTGTACAGTTGTAGCAAGACTTCCCTACTTTTATACGCCATCCCCCTTGCAATAAGGGCCAACATTCCATTTGCCTTCCTAATTACTTGCTGTACCTGCATGCTAACTTTTTGTCTTTCATGCACGAGGACCCCCAGGTCCCTCTGTACTGCAGCATTTTGTAGTCTCTCTCCATTTAAATAATAATTTGCTATTTTATTCTTCCTACCAAAGTGGATAACCTCACGTTTTCCCACATTATACTCCATGTGTCTTCTAATCTACTAATCTCCACCATGTTGGTTAAAATACGGTATAACGTTATTTGATCTTTTGTTAATCGGGACTGCAAAGTTGCACAACACTTTACGAATTGCAATATGAGGCTCGAATGACACGCAAACTCAAATGTGTACAAAACCTACCAACCACAGCTGCGATGTCCACCAGTATAACATTGTGTGGATTATAACCCACATGGATCTCAATGCTGCAGCATATCCTGCCTTCTTAATCATGCAGAATCTAAGCAAAGCACCTCGAATCCCCTGAAGCCCACTTCGCGCAGCGTCACTTGACAATACCTGCTGTGGTCGTCCATTCATTCTTTATATCTGCATACTTCGTGACTTTGTTTTCATAAAGAAAGGACGAAATCGAATATAAATGCCGCCTTTCATGTCTCAGGACGTCCCAAAGTGCTTTACAGCCAATGAATTACTTTTGAACTGCAGTCACTTTTGTTCCGTGGACAAACACACCAGCTAAATTGCACGCAGCACGACTCTGCAAGCAGCAGTGAGAAACATGACCAAGTAATCTTTCTTTTTTGATTGTATTAGTTGGCCAGGACACCGGGAAAACTCCCTTGCTCCTCTTTGAATAGTGCCGTGGGATCTTTTACATCTACCTGTCACGTAACTTCAAGCCTTTCCTCTCGCAGGGTAGTCAGAATTTGTGTAGATTGCCTTCTGCATTGAAATGGATACTATGAACTTGGCATGAAAACTTGAGACGTGTCTCATGTTAGTCAGATGGCAAAGTACATTGGTGTCCTGTATCAGAGACTGATAGATTGGCAGTTTGTGGCCTCAATTCCTCACGTGTCAGTTCCTGGTACAGTATTTGAATGGAAGGTGCTGCTCAGCACTTCATAATGGAAAGCTGTAAAGTAACAGTCGAGCGGGTGGTCTAAAAGACACCTCTTTCTCCCCCTCCCCCCCGCCAGAAGCTGTTCACATTAAGTATTTTTTTAACTTAAATATTTGGCATAAAAGCACACCATTCAAAAAAAAATCAAGAAAATGATTAGTTAATTTTACATTCTGAGTCCAGTGTAGAATTTTTGTTTCTCCCCTTATTAATTCTTGCTGAATTCACTTTACAACAGGTTACAGAATGTGCATCTGTCATTTGTCCTGCCGACGAATGAAAACCAACCTCAATGGAGAGCAGGTAACAGCAATATAAAGTCAAATTAATGAATGTCAAATTTGCATCTCATGGTTAATGTGCAGTCTGTTAATGTATTTTGTATGTGTGTGTATAATATGTGTGTATTATCTATAAATACATTCACAGACACACAAAGGGCAGGTGGAAGAATTTTTTTCACACAGAGGATTATTAGAACTTTACCATAAGTGACCATTGAGCCAGAGACTAACATTGGTTAAGAGATAATCGGATAATATTTGAAAAGGAAGAATGTGAAGGGAAATGGAGAGCAGAGGAATGGGTTAGTGTAGAGTCCAGTTAAAGAGCCGGACTAGGTGTGATGAGCTGAGTGGCCTGCATCTGTGTTGATATTTATTTCCCAGTAAGTGACTAGACTATCACTTGATAATCTTGTAATTATCCCACAATCTTCAGTCTTTCAGTCTAGATTTCATAATCTTTCATTAACTACGTGTGACATCCATGCTATAAATATTCAGCTAATATCCATTGCTGGATGTATAAAAATTGAATAAAATTGCAATAATTTATGCGTTATGTAATAACCCCATTGGAGTAATTTCAGTGCTGTGATTTTGTCAGGATATAGCTGACGGTTTGAGTAGTGCTTTTATATTTTGATGCCCTCTGAATGCTTCAGGAGATTATTGCCTTTCAGTCCCTCCTGACTTCATTATTCTCTTGTACATTAATGAATGACCACAAAAGTATAAACCTGAGATATAAGCAAGTTACGAGTATTTTCTACCTCTTCTTTCACCCCTCCCCCCTTCCCTTTACTGTTGTGATGTACATGAGTGTGGCCTGGGTGACTTTGCTCTCCTATTTTCTGGTGTGGGTGTGACTCTACTCAACATTTCAACGTAACAATGATTAAATAAAGCAGATGAAAGAAGCTGCTTCAAAATCCAAAAACGTCTCCCTGCTGATGCCTTATTCTCAGGTGCCGATGTTTAGCTCTCCGGGACACGTGATTTTTTGTGAATGTCAGCCAAGTTTCTCAATGTGTTCCCAATAATTGCTTGGCGTTAAGTCAGATCTTGCACTGTTCCATGACTTACCATGGAGAAAGCTGTCGCTTGTTCACTTGCCATCACTACTGACGTGGAGTGGGTGATCACAGCGAGAAAAGAATATATCAGTAAATTTGTGTAAAATAGAAATGTCAAAACCCTTGGTGGCAAGACTTTTGTATTAATGTAGTTTGCTGCTTTCAGGTCCCAGTGAGGATTGGAGCGCACTACCACTGCATTGTCTGTTCAGCCACCATTGCTCGCAGAACAGACATGATCAGCCACATAACACGACACTTGAACAAAGGAGACACAGAAGCCAGTTTCACTGGAGGTGCGTGAAGTAGGTTGGGGTTATTGGAAATCTTTAGAGGAATTAATTGTTTTTTGGCTGCTTGTTATAATCTGTAGTCATACAAACCCAGGTGTTCAAGTACCAACTAATGCCCAAACATCCACCTCGGTTGAGATCAGCTAACCCGGTCTGTGCTCAACCTGGGTGGCAGTTGGGGCATTAGTCGGCCTCCGCACTTCTGGGCTAAGGAATTGAAAGCTCAACCGTGGCTCCTGCTCCCGGTTGCTATTCAGTGGGTCCTGCTGGGAAATGTGCCCGTACTGATGTCCGGTGAAAACAGGATCTGGCTCCGCTCAGTGGCTCTGTGGTTGAATAGGTATAAAAGGATATGGAGCCAAGGGCCGAATGGCTTGTTGCTGTGCTGTATATCCTATTTAAGCCCCTGGAAGCAGTTCAGAGAAGAGCCACAAGACTGATTGTTATCATCAGCCAACTGAGCTATCAGGGAAACCAAGGTGACAGGGCGGGGGGGGCGGGTATTGATGTTAGGGATATGTATTCAAGATAGTAAGTGGTATAGAACAAAATAGCTGAGGAAGAGTTCTTCAATCTTAAGCCATGATATTAGTCCAAGATATCACAGGTTCAAACTAGTGAAAAGCAAGTTAAGGACCAATGTCAGGATGTTCCTCACACAAAGAGTGGAATTGTAGGGTAGTGAAGGTGAATACCCTGAAACCATTTAAGAAAACACTGGTTGCTGTGACGAGGGCCCTGCCTTTCTAGATGGATGAGCGAAGAAGAGCCAGATGGCCTTCCTCAACTTCATCCATCTTATTATATCAGCCAGGACAGCAGTAGAGATGCTACAGTTGGCCTCAGCGACCCTGGGTTAGAGAGGGACAAATCGGCTACAGTTTCCAGTCCCGATTGAGACCAAGTGACCCCCCTGCTGGAAGTGAGCATGTGTGGATGTCGAGTGTGGACAGTTTTGAGCTTGGTTATAATGCCCTGTGGTATAACAGCCTGCTGATACTCAGTGCTGAGGTTCATGGATGGAGAATGGCCACTTTGGTGAGGTACAGGAGGCTGACGGCACCAATGAAAACCAGCAAGGAATTGATGCCATCAGGAGGCGAGGGGAGGAAAGTGACAGTAAAAACTTAGGTTAATTATGTTTCACATGATTATCTCACTAATCCAATGTATTTTCTTTCCTCGCCCAAAAGGGGGAAGAGGGAGGTACATGGCCTAATCCCTTAAAAAGAATTTCTTAAACACTTGCATTTCCAAAATGCTTCTTCCCTCCTGTGCAGTGCAGCATTTCTTCTAACAGCCTTTCTCCGTTTCAGCCACTAGTGGGCAAATGCCGTCCACTGAAGTGATGAAAGAAGTCGATACCGATGTCCATGTTTTTCCAAACCACACGACTCCTCAAAAAACAGACTCTTTCTTTAACCCTAAAATGAAACCCAACAGGTGATGTGTCTGACTTGTTATTTTAAAAATGAATTACAGAGGGCAGCTTTGGCTTGCCTGTTAAGTTAGAGCACGATTGTTTTGTATGTTTTAATAATGTATGCACTGTATAAATTTGGTGATGGCAAAGCATGTTTACCAAGTAAATTGGACAGATTGCTGACTAAAGTAAATATGTGACTTCTTTTGCACTTTAATGATCCTGAATCCTGGCGTAAATCTCATTATTTTTCATGTTAATGAGGTTTTTTTTAGTTACGATGCAATATTCTACAGTGTAATACATGGTACACCATGTGAATAATCCTTTTAGTAAAAGGGATAATTTTATGTCTCCATGCATTCATTTTTAGCTGATGACCAATCATTTTTACCTGTGTCCTGTCCGTGAATAACTTTCACAAACTACCTTAAATCCCTGCATCAAAAAAAAATTGCTTGTTGCTCACTTGCTATACTGTTTATGTTACAGACAATTAATATTCTGTACTCTTGCTGTTCTGGCTCAAGAGCGCAAACCACTGGAATGTTTAGATGCTTTTGGAGCCACAGGTTTGTGAAGACTGTAATTTTCCACTTACAACTTTTTACTTCGCTGATATATTCCTTATTCTTTAGTGGAGATCATTAAAAGGCTTCTTTACAAAATTTTCTAGTGTTTATTCCTCTTCCTCTCTCCAGGCCTCCCCACGCCAAATATTCTGCCCCCTACCAAGAAGGCAGGCAAATGATCAGCTGCTGAGCTCCTGTTGATGCTATGAGGGGAGGTGGGAGCCTTCTATGGCGACCCACTCTCCACATTTTCTGTTCTATTCCTTTGTGAATTTGTTTGGCCTTTACTTGGCGCCTCATTGGGAACTAACCCTGTGGATATTTTGGCTGTGAGCCTTGTCCTCATGCTCTGTACATTGCTAGTAAAGCATTTCTAATACAACAAATTGATAGAAGTATATCAAATTGCTCCGTCCCCAACCAATTACTTTTGCCTGTAGATCCCATGATGCAGATGTGTTTTGAGAGAGAGATTGCTGTTTTCTTGAAAAATATTACAGGGCAAAATTGAATCCATCAAATTGATTAAACATTTTTGATGTTTGGTGTATGATAAGTGATATTTAAATAATGCAGAAGTACTGATTAAATGTAGACTGATTCAAGTTTTAAAAAGGCCTTGGTGTTTATTGTCTGATATCCTTTTTTCAGTTGATTTTTGCAAATTGCAGAATTCTTGACAGGAGTGGGGTGATCTTGTGTTTTTCCACACAAGTGGGTTTTGCAGACCTGCCTCATTGTTAGATCAATATGTCATCCATTGTCACAAAAGTTTTCCCCCTCTGCAACATTTTTATTCATTGCTTTGTGAAAATGTATTTTTGGTTTATTTGTGTTTTTAGCTGTGGCTCAGTTGGTAGCACTCACGCCCCGAGTCAGAAAGTTGCGGGTTCAAGTCCCACTCCGGAGACTTGAACTCAAAATCTAGGCTGACACTCCAGTACAGCTCTGAGGGAGTTACTGCACTGTCGGAGGTGCCATCTTTCAGATGAGACCCCGTCTGCCCTCTCGGGGACGTAAAAGATCCCATGGCACTATTTTGAAGAAGAGCAGGAGAGTTATCCCAGTGTCCTGGACAATATTTATCCCTCAACCAACATCACTAAAACAGATTATCTAGTCATTATCACGTTGCTGTTTGTGGGATCTTGCTGTGCACAAATTGGCTGCCGCATTTCCTACATTACAATGACTACACTTCAAAAGTGCTTCATTGGCTGTAAAGCGCTTTGGGACATCCTGAGGTCGTGAAAGGCGCTATATAAATGCAAGTCTTTTCTTTCATTCATGATTTGTCGCAGAGCTGCACAGTGAGTTGTTTGTGATGGGAAGAGCCAAATCAGATATAAGAAAGAAGGCTGTTTTACTGTCTATTTTTAGTTGTTGATGCACTCATTGACTGTCGTTTTTTTTAAAAACAAAGTACATCACTGGATTAAAGGCAGGGTGTGAATGTTGTATGTAATATGTTGTCAAGCTGAAACCGTCTTTTGTTGGTGCCATTTGTTAAAATTTTCTTGTGCACCTAGAAAATGAATTTAGTTTGGGATTTTTTTTAATGACTGACAGATGCTGTAAAGTAGGTTAAGTGGTAGAGCAGTTGACTCCAGCTACAATTTTGTGATTTGAGCACTCGGGTTGTGTATCACTCTAACCATCCTGTGTTAGATAATGTTCAGCGGTCTGTAGCGCCTCATGACAGTGGACCAGTCACATCTGGGAAAGGAAAGAAAAGCTAATAGATAAAAAGAGTTTGCATTCATATGATGCCCCATCATGTCCTCAAGTCAACCCACAATTCCTTACATCCAGTTAATTTATTTTGCAGTGTGGTCACTGTTGTGTTGTTAAACATGGTCAACAATTTGCACACAGCAAGATCCCACGAACAGCAACTGAGATGAATAACCAGTTTGTTTTTGCTCATGATATTACTTGCTTTGCTTCCCTGTCAGTTGATCGCAGAGTGGTATTGACCACAATTGTGGACTACCTCTCTGGCCCAGACTGCCCCACCATCTTGTCTTAATCAGCGTACCCACTAATAAAGTTGTCACTTTTCTCCTCCTGAAACCCTGTTACTTTGAAACCCAACTGGATTATTCTGTTTCTGAAGGAATCATGGGGTTACAGTGGGCCAAGCACCTTGGAGATGCAGTGAGAGTCACCATAAATGACATAAACGAGGGCTCTGTGAAGATGATTCGAGAAAATTGTCATCTAAACCGGATGAAGGTGCTGATGAGCAGCAAAGAGGAGGAGGAGGATGAAGATGATGTTGAGGAAACTGAGGATATTTTGGGGACTATTGAAGTCACACAAATGGATGCCAATGTACTCATGCATTTGAGAGCTTTTGACTTCATGTGAGTGAAACATTTATATTGTCAAAATTTACCGAGGAAGTTACGATATTTTATTTTTTCTGTTCACATACCCAGAGTAAATTTTAAACCCAGGCTTTACATTTAAAAAGTGTAATACTCTGTACTTGTCAGACAAAAAGTTTCTCTATATTTTTAAGAAACATAATTGGATTTTACAGGGTAGCACGGTGACATAGAATACTGGGGCTGCATTACGTCATGCCAGGAAAGGCTGAAAATTTGCACCTCCAGTTTCCCACAAAGCAAGTTCTGAGGAACATCGCAAGTGAAATTCAGGGACTGATTCGATTTGATATCAGGATTTGGGGTCCAAAGCTGTCCTCGTGCAACTCCTAATAGGCAGCTTGAGGGCAACATTGCCAGAAACCTGAGTACTGTAACTGTGGAAGGAACCTAAAGAAGGTGGAGAAAAACACGGGAATTAAAAAATACAAAGCACATTGAAGACCTGGTTTATCTCTATACGGCTCACGGCAAAATCCCCATGGGTTTATGTCTCTGAGAGCAGATTTCAGTAGCAATCACTAGTAAACCAGTGGCAAACAAAGTGGAAGGTTTCAGTTAACAGCACAGTTCAGCTTAATTAAGAAATGAATATTAACGTACATGGTGCTATTATTAAAAAGGGTAGAACTGCGATTGTTAAATTATCCAGTACTTAAATCAATACGCAGACTGATGAGTTCGGTCCAACTCCCAAATAAAAGGAAAAAAATATTTTAACTATACTTGTGGGGAACTTAAGTGTATAATCAGAGGGGCGACCTGCTCCAAGCTTACCTTGAGCAGCCTGGCGTATTTCATCACTTTTTCCAGTTCCCTGTAGGAAAATAACTCCACTGACTGCCTTTCCCTAAAGCCTGGTCAGGATTGGAAACTTGCTGCTCCTCTGTGAAGAGAGAATTTTAATTAACGCTTGTGTGATCTCATAATTTGCAAGTGATCACAACAGCTACACACTCATTAAAAAGTCATTGATGTCTGGGATTCAGTTTCTACATTTAATACAAGATAGTGTTACAAATGAACATTGGTCGGAAAGGTGAGGTACTTGGCAACAATCTCAGCAAACAAAAATCATCATTCGTATAAATTTAAATATTCTGGCAAACTAGTAATATTTGGAGTGATTTATTTCCAAAACCATGTGATTTGGCAAATGCTGTGGAAAATCACTGTTGACAATTGTTGGTACAGAGTAGCTGTAGTTGAAGGCAAAATATTTTTATTGCAGGCAAATGTTGTCTGTTATGGGTCTGTTCATAGTTATTAAAAGTGCATTCTGCTCCACCTTGTTCAGCACAGTGAAAGTTAATTAAAATTACCTCTGTGTTTACACCCAGTCAAATTATTGGTGAGGTACCAAACAAAATTGCATATTGAAAAGTTAGTAAATGCATTCGGTTGCTTTTTTGTGACTTCTTTGTAATAGAGTTAATTTAAGTTTTGTGGATTGTACACATTTTTAGTTTGTAGTGTTGGGTTTCTGGTACTTGAGAAATCTCATTGCTGCACCACCCTCTAACGCACGATGGGGGTAATTTTAACTTTCGACCATGACGTGAAACTGCCGTTACTGGATCTGTCGCCCATTATACAGCATTGGTGTCAGTGGAAACAAAAATTTGACGGGGTGTATATTGGGCGACTGATGCGATACTGTGCATTTTACGCCATTGGCAAAAGTTAAAATTACCCACAATGAGTTTGAAGGAAGCAAAATGTTGCACTTTCAGAAGGGTCGAGTTTAAAACCCAGCTTCAACAGTAACTAGAACTCACTGCTTTCAGAGGGTGTGTTTCTCCAGTTCTTTGCTGTGGAACTTTCATTTTGATCTTGATTGGGCAGGAGAGGGGAAAAAAGAAGGAACTATTGGGACCAGTACATCCTCACAGAAGCATATCTCTTGCTGGTTGATCATTTAATTGCTTTACTAGTATTGCATTATCAATCACCCTGGCCCTACTTTCTGGAACTCCATTACTAAAACCCTGCCTTACTACCCTTGTACCTACTTTAAAAGTCTCTGCAAAACCAAACTTTTTGTCTGTTGGTTGTCTCTTCTTGCTCTTCGCCATCCGTACACTCCTATGTGAAGAAGCACCTTGGGCCGACCCTGCGGAAGTCTAGCCTGACCTGCCTCCCATCTGAAAGGTGGAATCTAGTGGGGAGAGGCAGCAGGAGGGAATTGTTGTATAAAACATTTTGAAAAAGCTTTCTTGCAGTTGTCAAATAATGAAGAAGACAGATATTAAACGGTGGTAACTCACATTGAGTATTATGTAGTGTGTATTTTTTTCCCTTGTGACAGACACTTGGACCCATTCGGAACAGCAATAAATTACTTTGATGCTGCATTCAGAAATGTGAGGAATCTTGGAATCGTTTCTGTGACATCCACGGACATCAGCACATTGTACTGCAAGGCCTTAAATGTCACCATGCGCCACTATGGTTGTAACATTGTCCGGACCGAGTACTATAAAGAAGTGGCAGCCAGAATGGTCATTGCTTCTGTGGCAAGGTACTCCTAATTTCCGTTAACTTCTGGTATAAAAACACACAAGGTTAATACAGAAAGCCTCTCAAGTAGCTATCCAGGCTACTCAGTTTAAGAATAATTTTAAAACAACTGTGTACATTTTCCTAAACTTTTCTATACTAAATACCTCTCACATCGAAACATGTTTGTTATCCCTCTTTAGTTCCAATAAGTATCCCTGGCCTAAGGTGAACTCAGCCTGTGTGTGTAAAATATATAATTGTTATCCATCTGTTTTTTCAGTTGGCATCCTGGCCAAGGACAGCACATTGTGATGGGGTTGTTTGAGTGACTGTGTTGAGTCGAGCATTTAACTTGAAGTAGAACCTCAGCTGTGATTTGTACCAGCAATGACCCTATTCCCTATATTCAAAATAAGCCAGAAATGGGTATATTTAATTTCTTGGGTGATGAATCATTTATGCTGACATTTGTTTGTCACAAGAGAGTTGTGCAGAAGGGGTTTTCCCCAGTGATACAGTTCCATTCATTCCATCTGAAGCAGTTTTGTTTTCTAGCTAGGATGTTCATTCAGCTACCTCTTGTTTCGATTGTCTCTTGCAGCCACTGTTTATCTCGCATGCCATTTGCTTCTCGTTTCTGTGATACTTTACAATGTAGCAAAATGATGCCTGATAAACTGATGTATCCAGGACACCTGGAGGCCTGACAGCTGAAGTTCTATTGTACAGAAGTGTACAATATTCTTAGTTGATATCTATAATGTAAATATGAATTTTAGGGGAAAGCAGTTTTTTTTTGTTGTAGGCCCTATATCTAGGAGGAATCAGTTGTAACTGGAAACACAATGCTGATATCTTTTATGCGATGAGTCGTTCTTTGCATTTTCTTCACCTGTCAACTTTTTTCATGAAAATATAAAACACACTGTCTGAATTGTGATTAACGTGGGCAAGCCAAGTACATACAGCTAAGGTCCCTGAGCCCACGGGCATGTGCAACTGAAGCAGAAAATATCACTTTTATTTGTGTCTGATCCCAGGGATGAAAATGTTGTTCTTGACGTGGCTGAAAGGATTAAATATCTTGTTTACAGCTGTTACAATATCTGTCAAAATACATTCAGCCTGCCAGCCATTCAGCCAATTTTAAAAGCAGGGCATCCTGAAAATGCGCAGTAGGTCAGTCAAATTGTGAAAAGACCAGTTAGCATTTAGACATAAACCTTTGTAGAACAATTCCTTATAATTGGCGCACACTAGACTAAAATCAGGTGCCATTGGTAGTGCAGCAACACATTCTAAGACTATAATGAACGTAAAGCACAATTCACTTGCATAATTCAATCAATAGAATCTTACAACACACAAATAGGCCATTCGGCCCATCGTGCCTGTGCCGGCTCTTATGTAGAGCTTTCCAATTAGTCCCACTCCCCTGCTCTTCTCCCCAGAGCCCTGCAAACTTTTCCCCTTCAAGTATTTATCCAATTCCCTTTTGAAAGTTACTATTGAATCTGCTTCCACCACCCTTTCAGGCAGCGTATTCCAGATCATAATAACTCGCTGTGTAAAAAAAAAAAAAAAAATTCTCCTCATCTCACCTCTGGTTCTTTTGCCAATTACCTTAAATCTGTGTCCTCTGGTTACTGACTCTTCTGCCAGTGGAAACATTTTCTCCTTATTTACTCTATCAACACCCATCATAATTTTGAATGCCTCTATTAAATCCCTCCTTAACTTTCTCTGCTCTAAGGAGAACAATCCCAGCTTCTCATCCCTGATACCATTCCAGTAAATAAGTAATGTAATGTTCAAAATTGGCGGCGGTGAATGGTTTCATACTTGAATGTCCCAATTCTTTGGGTCATGTTCAGTTAAATTAGAAATTCAAATGCAGTTTTGGCCATCACTGTTATCAATGTAAATCTAACTGACTTCATTATAAACATAAACTGCTTATTTGCAGATCCTGTTGACTTTTAGGTTGATTCTTTATATATTTCATGACCTTGTACTCTCTTGATTCTGCTGTGATGCACGTTGAGCTGGTAAACAGCACAGCAAGTGGCATCAATTTTTTTTGGTTGCATAAATTGAGTCCTAGGCTTGTCCAAAAGCCCTAATCAGGCCCAGTTACTTGATTTTTTAGTTACAACTTTTAAATGGTTGGTCTTTCAGTTTGCAGATTTTGGTGTGTTAGAGTCCTGAATGCCTCTGTATTTGTTGTTGAATGTAGTTCTCGGGTCTGAAGGTTCCCTGCTAACCACATGACAAATCGTGGTTAGTACGGGCCAATCAGAAATCAAAAAGGGACCCTACAGTCATACAGCCGCAAAACCTTTAAGATGTTTCTTTAAATATTTGCATCAATAAAATGTACCATTTTCTCACGTTCTGGTCAAAAGCATTCAATTTAGAATGCTTACATGGTGTAAGATGATTTGTAGTCCATTCAAATATTCCAAAATTCTTGTAAGCTAACAGTACGTTAACCCTTCTTGTTCAGCGGGTGAAAATGGAATGTGGTTTTGCTTCACTAAAATTGTATTTTTTAATTGGAGGCATAGCTGTAATGATTGAATTTGCAATACAGTGCCATTCATGTTGTAACTGAGAGATACTTTTCCATCCTTTTAATGCTGATCCATTTTGTTCTATCTGAGTTAGGGAATTGAGAAGCGGTTTAAAGTCTGTTTCATCTCTACTGTTCCTCTTGATTCGGAGCTGTATTCTGGTCTTGTACACTGGCTCTGCTATCATGCAATGCTATGTTATCTCATGCAACAGTGCAATGGTGTGTGTAATATTATCATTGCACAATGCATGAAAGAGCACCTTATCTAGAAAATGGGTTGGTTGACAGTTATACCACAGCTGGATCTGCATCATACCAACATCCAACTGATGCTCTGTAGCGATTTTGTTGGTCCCATTGTGTAGTTTACAGTTGCTGCAGTACCTTTCTAAAGTTGTCTGGTAAAGATAGTAGGAGCAGAATATGGGGTACTTTTTTCCTCACTGTTTTGCTGTATTTTCTTATGCTGTGTGTGGCGTTTTCCTGCAGGGCTGCTGCACGCTGTAATAAGGGTATTGAAGTTCTGTTTGCTGTAGCTCTGGAGCACTTTGTTCTGGTGGTGGTGCGGGTGCTTCGAGGTCCCTCCCAGGCAGATGAAAGCCTGAAGAAAATACGCCGCCTGATCCATTGTCAGTGGTGTGAAGAGCGGGTCTTCTACAAAAAGTGCCACATGCTGGAAGGTAAGACTACCTCAATAAAAGGCTGCGCAACAAGCTTATTTAAAAATATTTTATTTTCTTCCTTGTTTATTTCATGAATTTTCCTTCCACTGAAATGATGGAAGGGGTCGCCCATGCAGTGTTTGTTTGTGGACATTCTGGTCGACAACCATACTGTGAATCATTCAAGTCCTCCCAGTACTTTTTAAGGGTCCACTTAGCATTGTAATGATGCGGCATCTGGTTCCGCCTGTTATGTCATGAGTGAGCTATGTAAACTAAATATTCATCAGAAGAAAGCGTGTGCTACAGCATTTCAGTTTCGTCCACAGGTCCCATGGTAGATTTTAACTGAAGGATAACTATATCTGAATTACAGTTGTGATTAAAGCTGAAGGCTTCCCGCTACATTATTGTTTGTGTCCCACTGAACAAAATTGCTAGTGTCAGAAGCAGTTATTGGAGCTTGATGATGCCATTAAAAATCAGTAAAGAGTTGTGCATTTTTACAGGCAACATTCCCAGAAAACCAGATGCATTAAACACTTCCCTCCATGGGTTCCTGATGTATCAAAACATTTACTGGATGTGGTCTTATGACCGTATAAGTTTTGAGTCAACACTATACGATATAAACACTGTAACCACTCTGAAAATTGATTTACGACAATGCTTTTTGTCTAGTAACAAACCATCGGTCTGTTTTCAAACTGATTGAGTGTTGTTCTTTCAGAGAGTGCATACCGTCAGCTGCCCTGTGACTGTCATGGAAGTATGCCAGGAAAGACGGCAGTGGAACTTGGACCATTGTGGTATGTTTGCTTCTTGTAATTAAGGACTTGGCATAATATTCCAAATTATTGTTTGCCCTCACATTAACAGTGCTGAGGAATGGAAAATTTTTGTCCCTCTAACCAATGAGTTTTTCACCATTCCCAGCTCAGATTGACTGCAAGTATAGTTCCCTCTCGCTACTCCAATCAAGGAATTTCAATCTCATAAGGGCGCTCTCCAGTGTAACATTTCCATTTCTTGTGACAGTTGTGTGAAAGTACCCAAATATGGAAGAGTTGCAAGCAGCATTTGGGCTTTGATTCAGGTACTGGGAGCTGGCATGAAATTATCCACACTCCTTTCACACAAGATTCTGAACAGCTTCTGTGAAAAACAGCGCCAGCCATCTGTCTGTGCCACATTTAAGTGTGGGTTTGGGAGGTGAAAAGACCATGTTTAAACCAGGGGTGTCCAAGCAATGAGCTGCATAGGTCCATATCATATAGTCTCAAGGCCACATATAAAGTTTAAATCCATATTCCTGTTAATTTGCATTTATCTCAAGTTGCTGATATTAACAGATCTTGGTGTTCTGATTTAAGATTTATCCATCAGTGAGGCAACAACACTAATAACAGCTCTTTCCAAATACTTAAGCTGACAAGATTCAAACAAGACAAACCAGCAAGTAAGAAATATGAGCACAAATAGGACTGAGTTGCCTGGGTTTCAATGACTATATTGTATGGGCTTAGGAGCCACACATTACCCTGGAGCTGTAGGCTGGACACCCACTTAAACCCACTCCACCACTTAGTCCCTTTCTAAAATGTAAAATCAAACAAAATGACAACTGTTCTGGGGGAAGATATAATCAGAAATAGCCATCATCAAATCTGAAACAATTTTCAAGGGTTAATTTCCAAAGTCTGTAGAAACAAATGTTGGACTGGCCAGAGATGATTCAGCATTGCTGACTGGTGGGGGAAGATCTCTGTGC
Organism: Squalus acanthias; assembly: GCA_030390025.1. Taxonomy (NCBI): domain Eukaryota; kingdom Metazoa; phylum Chordata; class Chondrichthyes; order Squaliformes; family Squalidae; genus Squalus; species Squalus acanthias. The sequence continues at coordinate 60,777,427 of CM059439.1, forward strand.
TTGTAATCTCATGATCATTATGAAAAGAACTTCAGGCATGCAGAGTCTTTAAGGCAACATTGGTAATTTATTACAACAGTGACTACACTTCAAAAGTACTTGATTGGTTGTAAAGCGCTTTGGGACGGCCTGAGGTCATGAATGGTGCTATATAAATGCAAGTCTTTTTATTGCAGCAGTTGTGTTTTATTTTGCATCTTGTAGAAGTGTAGATAATCCTGTGAACTGAACGTTATCGCTGTTTTCTGGTGCAAGTTGCAAAGTAGTAGTAATCAGTTAATACATTTAAAGTAGTAGTTGTTTAAACTAGCAACTGTCGAACTTCGAACTCCAAAAGACAGAATGAAAACAGTTATGTCACTACAGAAATATTAGTAAACAGCGACGGTAGGCGACTGAGTCAAAAAATACAGGAAAGCACCACAATCAGCTGACCCCGGTTTGAGAACCTAAACTTTAAACTCGCCTTATCACCTCTGTCCTCCAGTCCATTAATATCAAGATGCTCATCCTTGTGCACAAATCCTTCCCTGTCCATCTCCCGTCCTACTTCTACAAGCTCTCCCAACTCAAACCCTCGAGTCTTCCGACTCTGGCCTGCTCGACCATTGACGACGGAGCCTTCAGCCATTGTGGACCAGCAGACTGAAATTCTTTACCCAAGTGCCCCCCGCCCTTGCTACGACTCATCCCCACCTTCAAAAGCCTTCTCAAAACTTTCGCCATAGCTCTGTATAAATCAGTATTTTACTCTGAAAAGCCACCCATGTAACTTAATATATAAAACTCCAGAGCAACATGGATGGTAGTGGATTGTTAATCATCGGAGAGGCTTGAGGATCTCAACGGGCTTTCATTGGCATGATTTAAGAAACTCATGAAGGGACTCATTAAAGTGGATAAGAAGTTGTTGCTCACAAAACAAGGATGTGAAAGGGGTACACAATTTAGGAAACTGCGCACGCATTTATTTTGCATGAGCTGCTTCGGACCACAGCCCCACCCTTTCTGGAAAGAAAGTACTGTGCTCCCAATTGGCCAAAGTGATTGGTCCAATCAGCATCAACTGTTTTCATGCAGGTGACACCATTGAACTTTGATGTGATGGATTAGTAGCACTGTGTGGGAGGGGTGCCAAGATATTGGCTGTATGCAAGTTTCAAAATGTCAGCTCTGCCCTATCATGATTCCCAAACAGGACTTGGGAAAAGCGACTTCATTTTTCTTTGCGATTGGGATTTCTGTACTAATGTTTCAATGCATCATTTGCCTCTACGTCGATCATTGAAAGAATAAGCACTGCTGCAATTGACACTTGCAATGTTGTGACACCCTGGTTATGCGCATCCAGTGTTTGATTCAATATCCAATTATTCTCTTCACAGATTTTACAACTGCTATTTTTCTTTCAATATGTTTTCTATTTAGAATGTGTTCATCTATAAATGGCCTTGTGGCTTACCAGGGATATTCCCACACCAGCAACGGATTTAGTACTTGGCTTTGCCCCAACTGGTGTACTTGTCGTTCTTTTTATGTCTGATTAGTATTTTATTGAGTGAAAGCAAGTCCAGTGGAAGCAGTGGTATAATCTGATCCAGATCCCAGTGTGCTCAATGTGGCCTTTGTTCTGTGGGACAGATTCAACACCCCCAGAACTAAGTGAATGTGCAGATCTTAGCCGTGTGTATCTGAAGTCAGCTCTGTATTCATAGAGTGAAGCACCTTATCCCAAAGAAGACAATTCCCTCTGTTTGTTATTTGTAGTGCAGTTGTGTGTTCTTTGTACACATGTTTAGGTTTAACTACAAATGGCAAGCAGAGAAAATTTTCCACTTGTTGTAAAAAATTATGAAGCATTAATTCACTGCTGCCATTGGATTACATCTAAACCTCAAGTTCAAAACCATTTGCCTCTTGAAAGCTCTCAACTCTTGGCAAATTGTTTTTTTTTTAAACTGCCAATTGTTTGTGTATCATATTCTGGTTGCTAAGGTTACTAAGCATACAAGATTTTTTTCCGTTATACAAGCACATTGTGATTTTTTTTTTCTGATATTAGATTAAAATTGCAAATCGCACTCCCTGATTGATCAATAGTGGCTGAATGATTAATCTTGTGTTTGTCATATGCACTTAGTGTTTTTCTTTGTGCGTGATATAATTGGATACTGTCTCAAATCTCCCTTTTTACGGCAAGGCAGATAACACAGCAGTGAACACTGCATAACATGCTTATATGTCAACCCAAGTTTTTTTGTTGAGTCTAACGGTACAATACAGGATTTCCGGTGCAGGGCAACAGCTGCATAGAGGTTGATAGGATGTCCAGTGTTACTGCAAGTCTTTATTCTCTTCAGGGGAAAATAAACAAGTAATTTGCTTTAGACTGGAGCCAGACCAAGCCTTATAACAGTGAAATCCTTAGCTTAGTTACTTTGTGGGGGATGGGGCAAATATTCAAATAATGCTGTGACAAAAACAAAATACTGTGGCTGCTGGAAATCTGAAATAAAAACAGAAAATGCTGGAAACACTCAGCAGGTCAGGCAGCATCTGTGGAGCGAGAAGCAGAGAGAAACAGAGTTAACGTTTCAGGTCGATGCCCTTTCATCAGATGCTGTCATCTAGTTTTTCTGTAAAATATATAGGCGTATAAATCAAGAAACTGAGAACAGACTTCCCTCTTAAACAATATAAATGATACTGTAACACTGAATCTCTATTCAATCATATATATATTTTTTGTGTTTATCATGGTCCATTGTTGGAGCACTGCAGGTGCCATGTCAGTGGAATTTCCCCCACACTGCCAAATTCCTTATCTTGCCCAAGTCACTGGGGGAATGCACATTTAAGAGGAGAATTGTCTCTGATCTTCTCTCACAAAGCACCATTGTGAAGCCTGGGAACAGTTGGTCATCTCCCTTTCACCTGCCATTGCTGCATAGCCCTGAGAGACCAGAGGAGAATAAGTAAGCTCTTGCTTAAAACTTTTCTGTTTCTTTTTCATGAAACAAAACTATTTTAGCGATGCATTGACTAGTGACCACCAGTGTACAGAGATCCCAGAGTTTTTAAGCAGTTCTCAATATCATAAGTGTCACTGTCTATTGAAGCTAACTGAACATTCTGTGACTCACGGCGGTGGCTAAGTGATGAGTGGAACTTGACTTGTATAAGGACTTGCTGTACCTGTACTTCAGTACAAGTACTTACTGCTTATAACTTCTGTAATCCTTGGTAGTGTCTGTACAAAACTTGCTTTATTTAGTTCGTTAGAAGGTGGTCGCAGTGGGCTAAAATTACACTCTATTCATCATCAGTGGACAGAGAATAGAAACATAGAAACTAGGAGCAGGAGTAGGCCATTCGGCCCGTCGAGCCTGCTCCACCATTCAATACGATCATGGCTGATCATCCAAATCCAGTACCCTGTCCCTGCTTTCTCACACAGAATCCCCACATCGAGCCTGCACCTATCCCACCCTATCCCCGTAACCCCACGTATTTAATTCCCCCTAACATATCCCATCCTATCCCCATAACCCCACATATTTAATCCCCCCCTCACACTAAGGGTCAATTTATCATAGCCAAATCAACCTAACCCGCACATTTTTGGACTCGCCCCCTGACATAACGTTCTTTTGTTTCTTGGCTTCTATTCAATTTCAAGGGCAGGGTCATTGTTTAACACTGGCTTCTTGCGAAGAATGCTGTTCGAGGCTGTTCAGCATGGAATTGAAGACATCCAGCCTTTGCTAAAGAATCTGATCTGTGAATCCGAATGCACAACCCTGAAGCACTATTCAATATTTGGACCAATGAGCCACAGCAGTCAAGGTCAGTTTGTCCAGTGATACAGTTTTAGTAATGGTTTTGAAAGTGGGTGCGTAAAGCAGTTTAGAGGCACTTTGGTGGAAGAATTGCAGCCACCTCCAGTTAAAGTTGTAAATTGGAGCTCAGTTAGTAAAAACAGTGCGTAAGTAAGCCATACAGATCCAGAAGGTTGCTTTGTGCTAATTTAGGGGGTTTCAGCCATGGCACCATTTAGGGAACTATAACTAGCCTCAATGTCCCTGGTTAGAAAGAGGAAAATTCAGCCAGAGTTCCCACTCTTGATTAGCAAGAGCATCTGTGTGCACATTAGATAAGGACAAGATCAGGCTCCCCCATGATGCTACAGCCTTACAGCACTTGCCTGTTAAAGGTCAGTGGAAGAGATGTCACTTTGCCAATTACCAGGTGGCTGGTACTTGTGGATCATACCCCAGCATGCCTCAGTGCTTCAGGCCTGGAGGGGGAACAGTTGAAGGGGTGGGGGGAATATACATTGCTATGTTATTTTTCAGCAACCGACATTTTTTTATTTTGATTGCTAAATCTAGGTAAAGGGCCAAGGCTCTTAGTGCATAGATTGTTGATCATCACGATTGCTTTACAAACATGAATCATTTGGTGTGGGTGCGATAGTGCATCAACACCACCGAGCGCACTGGTTATCTATACCATTGTCAGCAAAGAAAAAACACTCAAGATTGAATAAAACAAATGCTGGTAACTTCACAATATATATGTGGTACAAATCAACCAATAGCCTGAAGTGATTGAGTGGCTGTAAACTTATCACAGGGTTTAGGTATTGGACCATATGAGATTCACCGCCATTTGAACCCTGCAGTGAGATAAGTGTAATTTGTCCATTATTTCCTATAATTACAATTTTTTCTTTTCAAAAATTGCTTTCAAGCACAGGATTGCTTCTGATCTGGCTGCCATTTTCCTACCCTCCTGCGGCCTGCCCACGTTGTATAAACAGTCCAGTGACAGGCTTATTGAATCTATCACTCCACCTAATCTGCTAAAAATGTTACCATTGCCAACCCCACCACCCACAAAAAAAGGATTGCGGTATAATTTATACACTTTTTAAAATGTACATTCCTTTCATAATATTTGTGTATATTGTATTTGATGGTGTATTTCCTCTCCCTACTTGATTTTACACACACATTCCCCTTTGTCCATTTTTGGATTCCGCCTCTGTGTAGTGCTTGCCCTCCTTCCCTCTGGGGGAAATGCCTGGTCTAGCCTTAGCTTAACACAGCTACTACCAGAACAACATAACTGATTACACTGTAGTGCCAGCTTGGCTCAATGACAGCAGTCTCGCCTCTTGAGTCAGGTTGGAGGTTCAACCCCAACTGCAGGACTTGGGCACATAATCTAAGCCGGCACTTCAGTGCCGCACTGAAGGAGTGCTGCATTGTTGGAGGTACCGTCCTTCAAAAGAAACATTAAACCGAGGGGCCGCCTGCCTGTTCATGTGGATGTAAAAGATTCCATGGCACTATTCGAAGAACAGCAGGTAAGTAACTGACCAACATTTATCCCTCAGCCAACACCAGAATAAGTTAACTGGTCATTTTTTTTCTACATAATAACAGTAACTACACTTCAGAAGTAATTCATTGGCTCTAAAGTGCTTTGGAACTGTCTGAGGAAATGAAAGGCACTATATAAGTGCAAGTTCAGGCACTATATAAGTTCAAATTCTTTCTTCCTTTCATACATTTCTCGGTAGATGTCCCATATGTATGTTCAGTAAGGCAGGGTCTCTGAATTGATGTTCATTACATAGCCATTTTACTTTACCTAGAAATCTGGTCCAGTGATAATTGAATTGTTAATTACTTTTGAAAAAGTGGAGATTGACTTGTGTAGAATTTTAAATGTTTTATATTCCATTTAAAAAGATACTTTCCGAGTATTTCCAATGAAACATTTTCTGGAGTTTTCTTTGGAGGTAATGGATCGTATTTTGCGGCCCCTACGGGTGCGTATGCGCCCGTAAGGGCCGCACAAGTTCGGGTTTTCGCGCGCGTTGGATCTGTCTTCTTGACAGACCCAACGCATCCCTGGGAAAAGGGCATCCGCAGGCAGAGAGTTGGGCTATTTGCCCAAATTCTGCCCAGCGAATGCTCTTGAAATTCTTACGCCTGGTAAAAGCAGGCGTATGGCCTGCTTTTACCAGGCGTAAGAGTTTGAAAAAAAATTTTTTTAATATTCATTTAATCATTTAAACATTTAAAAACCTGAAAAAGTAAGGTTATTTTTAACCCCTTTAAAACATTTACATTTATTTTTCAAAACATTACATTTTTGTTTTAAATATTTAATTAAATGACATTTTAATTAATTTTAAATGTAATTTTAAAAAATTTATTTGATGTATAGATGTATTTTTTGGGGGTATTCCCATTCATGCTTATGGGGATTCCGTACATATGGAATCTCCATAAGCATGAATGGGGATCCCCTTCTTTCATTCGTTGGGCCGGCCCATGTGATCCCAGGGACACTTGCGAACCGCATGCTCCCCTGGCATACATGGGCCTCTACCCGCGTGTACCCGGAGAGGCCCAGGAGTGCAAGTTGCTGTGGATCCCGAGGCCCCAGGTAGGCACGGATCTTCTTTGCAGATCGGAGGCATTTCCCCACGGGAAATTCAGGGCCAATATTTCTCTCTAAGAGTGGATATGATGATTGCAGTTAATGTTAAGAATAAAATATGATCTAATTTTCCCCACATTTTATCCTGCCAGTGAATGATGACTAGCATACACCCCTCTACAGATGAGAGCAAGACTTCTCCACAACTCAATGCCATAAGATTGTGTGATTCCCACTGGTAAAACAAAATGCTGCCACGGCTATCTATCACTCCAATGTATACTGTTGGGAATGAGGGTTTTGTTTGGTACTCCGCCCTATTGCTGGATTGTGTCCGCCGTGGTTTAATTGATAGCACTCTCGCCTTTGAGTTAGAAGGTTGTGGGTTCAAGTCCCAGTCCAGAGACACGAGCACAAAAATCAAGGCTGACACTCCAGTGCAATACTGAGGGAGTGCTGCACTGTCGGAGGTGACATCTTTTGGATGAGACGTTAAACCGAAGCTCCATCTGCTCTCTCAGGCGGTCGTAAAAGATCCCATGGCATTATTTCAAAGAAAAGCAGGGGAGTTATCCCTGGTGTCCTGGTCAATATTTATCCCTCAATCAACATCACTAAAACTGATTATCTGGTCATTATCACATTGCTGTTTGTGGGAGCTTGCCGTGCGCAAACTGGCTGTCTCGTTTCCTACATTACAACAGTTCGAAAGTAGTTAATTAGCTGTAAATCGCCATGGGACATCCTGAGGAGGTCGTGAAAGGCACTATATAAGTGCAAGTCTTTTTTGGATGGAGCAGCATACAGTTAGATTATGGCACGGACTGGAAGCTTGAGCTGTACCACCCTGTTGCGGGACGGAGGTCATTGAGCTGCTAATATTGGGGAAATGGTGGGCAAAAATATATTGTTTTGAAATGAGTTGTCAATGTAACTACCAATGGTTCTTTCAGTGTTGCTCTTTTTTTTTCCCCCAGAGGAAAGTGGGGTTGTTATCAAAACCTTAGCCTCTCATAAACCTGGAGTTGAAGATACAACCATAGCAACATATTCTGTGCCTGGTAAGCATTCATTTTATTGAGTAAAATTCCATGACAGCGTAATGTAAGCGTGAATCTCCATTACCTGCCATAAGGAGGAACTGTCCCCTCCCCGAGTGGATAATGGAAATCAGCAGATCATTGACGGTATCCAACTTTTGTTCTTGTGCCCAGGGTACAGCAATACCCTAAACACAGGAGTGAAAACAAATACAGATAACAAAAATATATTTTGTAGTTTTCTTCAAGAAAATATAATGAAGTATGAATGACAAAAGCGCAGTGAGTTGACAATTCGTCCAAGGTCGTGTCCTGTAAAGATTCTGGCAGATAGTCAGGATAGCAGGTAATAGGAGTGTGGATAATAGCTTTCCCACGATACATAATACCAAGGACCTTTTCAGCTGTTGATGCAACCAGGAGGGTGTAAGGAGTGACTCTCTCCATCAGTGAATAGTGAAATTAAATTTAATTCTACAAAGAGCTTTTAAAAACGGTGGCACTTCATAGGAAGATTAGAAAGCACAGGAGTGGAAAAGACTTTCCAGTTCTTCTGTTTGGTCCCAAAAACTCAATCGCCCATTTCCTCAAATATCAATTTAAATCTGTCTTGAAATGTTGTGCCCTATCTGGGCTGCCCTTCCACACATTCCATCATCCTCTGTGTAAAGTGGTTAAATTTAAACTATCAGTGCACCTTCTCTCTTTTAAGCTTTGAGCCCTTCTCCGGGTTCTACGGTTTGTCAAAATCTTGGAACATATTATTAGGGTTCAGTTTATCTTTCCCCTCTAATTTTCTGCACTGCCTCCAATGTTTGGATATCCTTGTTGTATTATGGTTACTAGAATTGAGCCCAGTAACCCAGGTGTGCATTGTATAGAAGCAAAATGCTGCAGATGCTGGAAATCTGAAATAAAAACAGAAAATGCTGGAAACACTCAGCAGGTCAGGCAGCATCTGTGGAGAGAGAAACAGCGTTAACGTTTCAGGTCGTTTTGTCAGAACTGTTCTGATGAAAGGTTATCGACCTGAAATGATAACTGTTACTCTCTCCACAGATGCTGCCTGACCTGCTGAGTATTTCTAGCATTTTCTGTTTTTATTTACATTGTACAGACTACTTTACATTTCTTGTGTTTTGTACTCTCTGGCCCTGATATTTGCAGGGGTGAATAGCAGCCAGGAAACCCTGAAGTACATGTTTCCCGGGAGACCTGATTAAAATTTTTGGACTCCCATTTCCCAGTCACAGCATTTTGCTTCTGTACAATGCACACCTGGGTTACTGGGCTCAGTTCTAGCAACCATTTCCCGGTCACAACCAGCCAGGTTGAAAGGCTGGCTGGCTGTCGGGCAGGTAGGCGTACGGCACCAGGCCACAGCCGGGGAGAGGAGGGAGGGCCTGGAGAGATCTGTCGGGGGTGCCGGAGAGATCAGTTGGGAGGTCCAATCGTTGGGGGCGGGGTGTGGGGGGCCATCGCTGGGAGGTTATCAGGTTTGCTTGGGGAGCCGGGGAGAAGCACTGCTGCTCATCGTAGCCCACAAGCAGTGCTGGAAAGGCACTTACCTTATGGATCTGGCCATTCTCGCATCCCTTCAACTGCCAGGTTTCCTGAGGCCTGAGAGGCGTTAAATCTGAAACACAGCTAAAATGTGAGGCATGCAGCCTCATTTAAATATTTAAATTGGGGGGCCCTCCTCCGGAGAACAGGTTAGTCAGGCGTTCCCCCAACCCGCCTCTGTTAAAACCAGAAGTGGGCGTGTCGGAGGAGGGTTGGGGTCAGGTTTCCCATTTTTGACATTTTAACCCCCACCCGTCCTGGGGGGTTAATATTACCCTTCCATATTTCTAGCTATACGCTTGTAACCTCCTTGCTTCTGCTGCACACCAAACTATCGGGTTTCAATAAACTATCCACTAATACCCTCAGATCCTCTCCTGTGTTGTATCCTGCAGCTTGGAGCCATTTAGTTTATATTCCCACAGATGCTGCCAGACCTGCTGAGTGTTCCCAGCACTTTCAGTTTTTATTTCAATTTCTAGCATCTGCAGTGTTTTGCTTTACTTCATTTTCCCACTGTTTACTTCTTTTCCCTAGTCTCATTACTTTGCATTTTTCCGCATTAAATTCCATTTGTCATTCATCAATCCATCTTCCCAGCCTATTCAGATGAACTTTGTATACAATTTGCCTCTTCCCATTGGTTAACTCCCCACCTTCCAATTTGATGTCATCTACAAACAATCTAAACGCAGCTCCAAATCATTTATGTACACCATATTAAAAAATCAATGGTCCTAACACTAATCTGTGGGGCATCCTGCTAGTGACCACTTGCTATGTTGACATAGCTCCATTCACAACCACCTTCTGCTATCTCTGGTGTACAAGTCAGAGGAAGGTATACCAACACTGTACGGTAGTCCGTTCAGCCCACACTTTGAGTATTGTCCAGTTTTGATCATCAATACACAAGAGAAACATTTAAAGTCCTGGATGCAGTCGAAAGAAGAATTTTGAGGTCGATCCCCAGCATCAGAGAACTGAGCTACAAAGGTAGATTAAAGAAACTGGGACTCCTTAGCCTTCAAAGAGGGCACTGAGGGGCGACTTTGCAGTGATAAGATACTATACAGTGTAGAAAAGGCAAACCCAGAGTATTTCTTTAAAGTAAATTAAGACAGTGGGACAAGGGGGTAACTGAAGAATGGCAAATTCTTGACTGATGTCAGGAAGAATTTCTCCAGTGTAATTAGCACTTCAAGGAAGAGCAATGAAGACAAAAAGCATTCAACAATCTCTGGGATGGTGTGATTGGGGTGCTGTAGGGCTTTCTTTCTGAATGGATGAGCTAAGATTGGTCAAATGTCCTTCCACACCTATATTCATCTAATGATTAAATAAGGCTAAGGCACTAAATTCAGAGTTGCACTTCTCACTGTTGTAGTCAAACTTGTAACCAGCTTTCAGCTGCTTTTATATTGTGCTAAGACCCATGATAGGTGTGTCAGCTTCTGATGTGTAGGTCTAGTGCAGTCGCTGCAACTTGACAGTAAACTTGAACTCATCCAAAACTCTGCTGCCCGTATGCTAACTCGCACCAAGTCCCATTCACCCATTGACCTACCTTGGCTCCTGGTCTGACAAAGCCTTGATTTTAAAATTCTCATCCTTGTTGTCAAATCCCTCCATGGCCTCACCTCCCCCCCCCCCCCCGCCCCCCCAGTCTCTGTAACCTCTTCCAGCCCTACAACCCTCTGAGATCTCTGTGCTCCTCCAATTCTGGCCTCTTGCGCATCCCCGATTTCCTTCACCCCACTATTGGCGGCCGTGCCTTAAGAACATAAGAACATAATAAATAAGAGCAGGAGTAGGTCATTCGGTCCTTTGAGTCTACTTCGCCATTCAATTAGATCATGGCTGATCTTCTACCTCAACTTCACCTCCCCACACTATCCCCATATCCCTTGGTTCCCTTAGTATCACAAAAATCTATCGATCTCTGTCTTGAATATACTCAACGACTGAGCATCCACAGCCCTCTGGGGTAGAGAATTCCAAAGATTCACAACCCGTTGAGTGAAGAAATTTCTCCTCATCTCAGTCCTAAATGACCGACCCCTTATTCTGTGACTGTGACCCCTGGTTCCAGACTCCCCAGCCAGGGGAAACATCCTTCCAGCATCTACCCTACCAAGCCCCTTAAGAATTTTACACATTTCAATGAGATTTATACGTTTCAATGTTTCTCTTGTGTCTTGATGACTTCAGCTGCGTGGGACCTAAGCTCTGGAATTCCCTGCCTAAACCTCTCTACCTGTCCCTTCTCCTTTAAGACGCTCCTTAAAACCTACCTCTTTGACCAAGCTTTTGGTCACTTGTTCTAGTAGCTCCTTATGTGGCTCAGTGTCAAATTTTGTTTAACGCTGTGAAGTGTCTTGGGATGTTTTACTACGTTAAAGGCGCTATATAAATGCAAGTTGTTGTTGCTGAGATTCACTAAGGCCACTGACAGATTTACTTTTATGTTGTAGCCAGCTGTGATAAACGTGCACATTCGGAGTCGATGCCACCATCATGGGTCTTGGCATCATATAAAATCAGTCTATTTTGCCTGCAGTGATGGATGTCAGAACTGATGACTGTGTGCAGTATGAATTATTACATTTGAAAGTCACTAAATAACTCCCTGCAGCTCTAATAGACTGAACAGACTGGGTCTCTTTTCTCTAGAAATGAGAAGGTTGAGGGGCAATGTTCCCTTTAAGCCGCGCGGCCATGGAGCAGTCTCGAGCTCCCGGCTTTTTAATTGGAATAACTGCGCATGCGCGAAAATTTGAGTGGGCCACGCAGCCACCTAAAGGGGCCGCGGCACACCCAAAAAAGAATTACTGAGGGATAACTTGATAGAGGTCTTTAAAATTATGATGGATAGGGTAGATGTGGAGAAGATGTTTCCACTTGTGGGGGAAACCAAAACTAGAGGCCATAAATATAAGATAGTCACTAATAAGTCCAATAAGGAATTCAGGAGAAACTTCTTTGCTCAAAGAGTGGTTAGAATGTGGAACTTGCTACCACATGGAATAGTTTAGATGAATAGCATAGATGCATTTAAGGAGAAGCTAGATAAGTACATGAGGGAGAAAGGACTAGAAGGTTAGGTTGATAAAGTTAGATGAAGTTAGGCAGGAGGAGGCTCGTGTGGAGCACAAACACCGGCACAGACCTGTTGAGCCGAATGGCCTGTTTCTGTGCTGTAAATTCTATGTAATACACATGAAGTTAAGGTTAAGCCCTTGTTACTGTTAGAATGACACAGACAAAGTGCTAATGCAGCGTTTCCCAACCTGTGGTCCGCGGACCACTGGTGGTCTGCGAGGGTACTGCAGGTGGTCCGTGAAAAAAAATATATAAGTTTGACTCCCGTCAGCCATAGGCTGTTAAAAAATTTTTAAACGGCTGGTGGTCCGCAGAAGCAATTTTTAAACGGCTGGTGGTCCGCATGAAGGAAAAGGTTGGGCTAATGCATGTTGGGATACCAAAACAAGCATTAACATAAAGTATTCAATGGGTAAACTTCTGTGATTTTACAGAGCATCAATCACAATTAAGTCGTCATATTTCAGTCTGAATCACTTGACTTGGAAAGGTCAAGTTTAATATACTGAAATCAGGAAGACAATTGTTCTAAAATTTAATAGCTTCAATTAATTTGCTCTGTGCGCTGTACGAGTAATGAGCGTGTTTTGCATCTGTGCTACAATGGCAATGATCTATTACCTGTTCTTGTAACCAATGAATATTCCCAATTCCCATTTTGGCAGACAAGCGGAAGGGTAATGATGTGCCTGGGAATGCAGCAAAACGTCAAAAAGGAGATATTCCTGTGGAGCATCCTCCCTTCTACTACAGCATCCATCGGCACAGTATTCGAGGAATGAACATCCCAAAGTAAGGGCATTACGGGATTTTTTTTTCTCTTTCTGTCCATTTTCAAACTCTTCCATTCTAAGGTTTCACCAGTCAGTTTGGCTCCAGCAGCTGCCGGCAACGTCTGCTAATTACTTTGTTGAACATGTGGCTCGGCTGTAGTTCAGAGGTTAATGCTGCTCTTTCTTTAATGAGGAAGTTCTTGGAGTCTAGTTATATGGCTGTTCCCTATACCTATTAAGTAGTCAGAAAATGATGGAATATTGTATTTGTAAGAGAAGTTGTCATCATGGATATAAAATTTTTATTTGGTTTCCAGCCAAAATCTATATTTATACATATTTTAAGAGCTAAGTTAATGCCTCCTTCAGTATTCAGTGTGCATCTATCTTAAACCCTAGTCCTTATATCAAATGACTTCTATGTCGATCAATCGCTAACTTAATAAATTGAAGTGCAGGCAAATAGTAATGCTGCCGTGACGGTTCTTCTTTAATATAGCAGATTGGCTTTTTAACTGATGAATGAGTCAATTTTTTTTTAAGAGAGAAAGGAAAATAGGAGAGAATAAAACACCCATTTAAAAATAAAACTCTGGTTCAAGTACAGCTTTTCAGCACATCTGTAAGTTTTATTTATTCAAATGACACTTTTGTCACTTCTGTATCTTTGTAGCAATTATAAGATTAATCCATAAACGTTTTGTTGCGTCCCAGATCCGTGCCCACCACTCACGCAACTCTGTTTGAATCCCTCCAATCGGATCTCTGCCCTTCCCACAGCACCAAAACAGTCCTAGCCAAAGCCATGAATTACGCACTCTCACTGTGACCATGGTGCATTATCCTTCCACGGCCTCTCTGCAGCCATTGACATAGTCGACAATACCATCCTCCTCCAATCCACTTCTCCTTTGTCCGGCTCCATAGAAAAAAAGAAAGACTTGCATTTATATAGAGCCTTTCACGACCACCGGACGTGTCAAAGCGCTTTACAGTCAATGAAGTACTTTTAGAAGTGTAGTCACTGTTGCAGTGTGGGAAATGCGGCAGCCACTTTGCGCACAGCAAGCTCCCACAAACAGCAATGTGATAATGACCAGATAATCTGTTTTTTGTTATGTTGATTGAGGGATAAATATTGGCCAGGACACCGGGGATAACTCCCCTGCTCTTCTTCGTAATAGTGCCATGGGATCTTTTACGTCCACCTGAGAGAGCAGACCGGGCCTTGGTTTAACGTCTCATCCGAAAGACGGCACCTCAAACAGTGCAGCACTCCCTCAGTACTGCACTGGAGTGTCAGCCTAGCTTTATGTGCTCAAGACTTGAACCCACAACCTTCTGACTCAGAGGCAAGTATGCTACCCATTGAGCCACAGCTGACACAGGACTGCTCTTGCTTGGTTTCAGTCTTTCCAATTGATCATAGCCAGAGCATCTGTAGCAGTGGCTTCTTTTCCCACCTCTGCATCATCCTCCCTGGATTCCCCCAAGGATCTATCCCTGGCCCCTTACTCTTCCTGATACAGCTGCTTGGCAACATTACCTGTAAATGTGAATTTAGCTTCCACGGGTACACCGATGACACCCAACTCTACTCTCTACCACTCCTCAGCCCCTCCATGGGTTCTGTGCTGTCAGACTGCTTGTCAAACATGCAATCTTAGATGAGCTATAATTTCATCCAGCTAAACAGGAAGATCAAGCTGCTGTCTTCAGCTCCTGCCACAAACTCTGTGACCTTGCCACTGACTCCATCCTCCTCCTTGGCCACTGTTTCAGACTGAGCCAGACTGTTGGCAGTCATGGCATCCTGTTTGATCCCGAGCTGAGCTTCCAACCCTATATCCCCTCTATCTACTTCCACCTCCATAACATTGCTCGCCTGCACCCAATCTCAGCCCATCTGTCTCTGAAACCCTCAACCATGCCTTTTGTCACCTCCGGACTCAATTACTCCAACACTGTCCTGGCCAACCTCCCACCCTCCAGCTTTGTGAACTTCAGCTTATCCAAAACTCTGCTGCCCATGTCATCTCCTGCGTCATGCCCTGCTCACCCATCACACCTGTCCTCACTGACCTACTTTGGATTCCAATCATCCAGCACCCCAAATTTAAAATTCACATCCTGTTATATTCATCCATAGCCTCGCCCCTCTTTATCTCTAACCTCCTGCTGTCCTAGAATCCGACACTCAAAATCTCCATTCCTCTGACTCTGGCCTCTTGTGCATACCACCCATCACCTCACGGCTGTTCCCTCAGCTACCCAGTTCTCACCCTCTGGAATTTCCTCCCTAAATCCCTCTGCCTCTCTCTACCTTCCACTTCTCCTTTAAGTCCCTTCTTAAAATCCACCTCTTTGACCAAGACCCTTCCTAATCTCTCCTTTGGCTCAGTTCCACTTTTTTCTTGACACCTCTGTGAAGCGGCTTGGGCCATTTTTCTATGCTAAGTGCAAGTTGTTGTTCTCGTGAAACCCTTTGTTAAATCCAGCCATGTTAAGTGAATATAACATTAGCATGGTAAATAGTTTCAAAACTCTGCCACATGGTTTAGGTAAGTACAAGTCAGAAGAAAATATTAGCTGACAACTTTGTTATTTGAAAGAACCTGCCTGATATAATTAATCGAAAACTAACTATTGTCATAATTAGCTGAGAAATCTGAACTCTTAAGACAACAGAGAAAATCTCAAAACAGATCTTACCTTGAGAGTGTTTGTATGTGTGCCTATCTTCCCCTTTTGTCTGGTTACACGATGATAAAATATTTAGCACAATAGGCTTTCCAGCGATAAGAACGGAAAATACTGAAAACACACAGCAGGTCAGTCAGACTTTGGACAAGAAAATTGGGTTAACATTTTGGAATGTGACCCTTCATGAGTTCTGTTGAAGGTTCCCAGCTGAAATGTTAACTTGTCTATTTAACGTGCTGATCAACCATCTGCTATTCCCAGCAAGTTCTGATTTTAATTCAGATTTCCAGCATTCACAGGATCATTTTATCTCAATTAGCCAGAATACTGGTTTGCAACACATGGACCATCGCTTTTAATTCTATTATCAAAACAGGCTAAAAGAGCTGGGACGCTATCCTTTAGAGAAGCGTAGACTAAGGGGTGATTTGATCGAGGTTTATAACATGATGAAGGGAATAGATTGTGTTTGATTAGACAGTTTGTTTCAATTAAATAGGTTGGGGGAGGACAAGGGGGTCACTATTTTAAGTTGTATGATGCCAGATCTAGGTTAGATGTCAGGAGGTGGTTCTTTTCCCAGAGAATAGTGGACCTCTGGAACAGACTGCCAGCTTGTGCGGTGAACACTGATTTGCTGAATTCCTTCAAGCAAGAGCTGAACCAGTTTCTGGTTGAGGCAGAGATCACCTCATACAAAGGTAGGTACTGCTTAGAATGCTTAGAATTCAGGGCCAGCGTGATCCCGTCGACTAGTTTCAATCACCTAAGTGGGTCGGAGAGCAATTTCCCAGATTTCTTTTCCCAAATTGTCTTGGGTTTTTAACTGGTTTTTCGTCTCTCCCAGGAGATCACATTGTTTTGGGTGCGGTGGGGAGTGTATATATTGTGATACCCAAGGTATCACAATTGTGTGGGACAGGCTTGATGGACCAGAGGGTCTTTTCCTGTCCGTCATTGTTCGTATGTTTGTAAAGTGTTTTCCAGTCAAGTACTGTGCATAATGTTTCACAGCTGGGAGCCTTTTTTGTTGGGGAACCCAGAGGAATGAAAGTTGTCAGATAAGGAGGAAGAGGAAGTCAATATGTTCCTTATTCATGGGAAATAAATTTGCAGTGAACTGACTTTTCTCCAAAACAGCTAGAACGCTTGGCAAAAGAGCCAGCTGTTAAAGACAGCATCTTCCCCATTTGGGTTTCCATGTGCTACATATTATCCATGGCTGAGTGCAAGTAACGAGGCTGCTCCCAAGTTTCTGTCAGTGCTGCTCTGAAACTCGCTGCTGGAATGCTTGCTGCTGGAATGTGCGCTGGTGATGACTCACTTTTATTTTCGATCAGTCTCCCCATAGAGCAGCACCTGGCTGCCACACGTCACTTCCCCATAACAATGGGGAGGAGATCAAAAACATGATGTAATGGAGAGTGGAGGGTCACAAGCATTAGCCACGAGCACACCACCCTGAAAATTAGTCATTTTAAAATATTGTGCGATGATTTATAAGGAGAGATTTTGAAAATTGTACAATGTTGCTAAAACAGCATCCAAAAATTCTCTACAAATGGAAACAGCTTAACTCTAAACCCACTGAATAAACAAACTCCATATGTTTAGAACTTTCGATGCTGTGACTAACCCTTTCAGTATTTTTTGTTTCCTCCTACAAGTGCTGAACTTCAGTTCCACTAAAATAATCTGATTCACTAGCTTAAGCCTTAGGCTGCTAGCAAATCCTGGAACTTCAAGGTTTCTGGGACCAGACATTTTTTCAGCTACCAAACTATGATCTGAAACAAACCTTTATTCCAGCAATGAAGCTGCTGAGGTGTGAGAAGCAGTTTTATTACTGTAATACTACCCTATACATCTAAAACAAAAGGAACATTTTCAACATTTCGCCTTCTGTCTTCCCTTTCCCATATGTGTTCTTTCATAATGATTTAAAATTTTGTTTTATACCTATCTAATCTACCTATTCTTTCCATTGTAACTTTTTTTTACAGTCAGAACCATTTTAATTATTTTTCTGTGTCTCACTTCATGTTCAGAGGTGGAAGCAACTTCCAAGAAATTGGTTGAACACTGGCTCAGTTATCTTGTTATTTTGAATACAATATCTCCAGAGACTGAACTGGTGACATCATAGACAGAACTACACACCTTTGCTATATTTTTACAGATTAAACCAAGAAGGGCTGCTATGGAATGAGTTCTCACATTGGAAGGGAGGGTGATTCTGCTTGGTTTCAATTACTTGTTTACCGCACCACTTTTAGTTATAAATGTGTGCATGAAAACCTTCCAAGTGAGAATGAAGGAAAATGTAAAATCTCCTTAATATGGCCGTAAGAACTTACCTGCCCTTCACACAAGCTCCTTCAAAAACTAAATGCACTGTGTGATTAAGCATTACCAGAATAATAACCCAAGAACATGGCTACATTGTGACTTTACAAGTAGAATGTTGATCTTAAAGTACATATGCAAAACTCTGATCCTCTGACCCTCGGGTAACCAAACTGCTTGTAGTCCTTGAACCATCTTGACTTCCACCAGTCTCTTAAATTCAGTGCACCCTTACAACTAACAAATAAGAGGAATGGGGCTAATACCTAGGAGGTGATCTAGACTAGTTTAGAATGTTGGACAACAGAACAAATCTCAAATACCCTCAGCAGAGCTAGACTGAGTTGAAGATATTCCATTCAATCCCAACCCATCGTACTGTAAGTCAGAAGCAGACTGCTAAAATAGCTCTTTGCACATCAGTGTCATTGCTAAAAGTTGTCTTAGCTCCAAGTTTCCAAACATAACAAATCATGGAATCTTCCACTTGCCCAAATTTAGCAATGTTTTCTGACTGGTCCATTTAACTTAATCAGAATAAAGATGAGCTTTGATTTTTCTCCCATCTGTTTCTTGCTCTTAGTCAAAACAAAATCACTGCGAGACATTGATTAAAAAGGTGCAAAAATAAAGAAAATGCTTTGGCCAATAAAGTAGTCAGGACTGGAGAGATAGTTTAGAACACTCCTGAAAGTCTTGGAAAAGTTGCCTGTAATATAGAGGGTACAGTATTTGGTAGGACTCTGGTTTATTGCTGAGTGAATAGCTCAGTCTATTCTTGTATATTTAAAATTTTAAAACATCATTGTTTTATTATGTGGGGGCTTGCCTTTATAAAGGCAAAGCATGTTCCATTATACATAGTTACTGTACCACGAGTGGTTCTTCGCACTCAGTACATTCAGTGGTATCATGGGTGAGTGGGAAATGGCAGGCACAATTTTGTCATTCTTTTGTTATGCAGTTTGTGTTATAAATCTTAATTTTAAATAGCCCTTAAATGGTGTTTGAGAGATTTTCAATATACAAGAGTTTTCTCCTAACTGCCAGATATTTGATTCTATCACCCCCCCACCCCACCCTACCGTTTCTGAAATAGTGTATCTCATTCAAGTTAGAGAGTAATAGGCCATTTCAGTAGATGCGATCACCAGGGAGGGCAGTTTAAAGACATGGGCCCGGAATTTGCAGTCAGCGGCGAAGCTGCTGACCTCGAAGAAAGCTGGCCACAAAGATTTCACGATCTGTGTGGCGAAAACTTTAGGTTTCTCGACGTTAAATTGATTGTAGCGCTGTCGAAAGGGTATCGCCAGCGCAGAGCAGCAGTCATGTCATCAAGCTGTCTAAGCAGCCAATCACATTGAAGAATTCTCACAGACAGCAAACTAGGAAATAAAAAGCACTGATTCAATTCACTTTTTAAAAATTTTAGAAAGCGAAATAAAGATTCAGACATGCACGTGGGGTTAAGGTAGAAGCTGAAATATCATAAACAAACTGAAATTTAAAAAAAAATTATTTTAAAAATCTAGCAATTTTCTATCGCAATGGAGAAATTTGACATTCCACAAATTAAAATTTGTTTTTCAGGGCCAGAACAGTAGTTCAGTAGTCAATACGGCATTAAAACCCCAGTTACACCTATTCCAACAAGGCTTAGCTTTTAATGGGGTGTTTAACAGCGTAATTAGATCTGAAAAGCTTAAGTTTTCATCCGTTGAACTGATTTCACTGATTGCCAGCTATGGGGATTTCCACAGAGAAACCTGTGGCGGAACAGGGAATGACTGACCACAACGTCAGGATTTCTGTGCTTATCTGCGCGTGCGCTAAATCCTGAAGTTATGGTCAGTTACAGAGGGGTAACGATGGCGAATGCTGACAGTTCGCCGTCATTACCACCGCAAAATCCGAGCCCTGATATCATTGTACATGTAAATGTATTTCATGCAATTTCAAGGGGCACAAACAGCAACCCATGTGATATAAATTGTACATTTTTGTATGCCCTTAATCTTGTTACAGAGCCAAGAGATCAAAAGAATTCACTGTACAAAGGTTCAAAAACTGCAGGTTGTGAGCAGCACTACTGCTTTTACCATTCCAAGAGCCATTTCCTTTAGCTGTGATGATGATACTTCGATGTAATTGCTGGCATTTTTGTACAGTGCAAATGCCTCCTGGAAGCTGCCCTAGCTTCTTGCACGTCTATGGTTTTTAAAAGAAGCTATCTTGTTTCTACAGGATAAACAAATTTCTGCCCTACCTTACACAAGCTGGATTCCGAGTCGGCCGCACCCATTTTGACCCAACGGGAATTCGTACAGATGCCACGCTGGCACAGTTGAAAGCCATCCTCATGAAGCACAGTGTGCCAACACACACTGATAGTCAGCCTGCAGTTCATGGTCACGCTTCAACAGAACCTATTTCAGAACCTCTGCAAGATTCCATTCCGGAGCCACTTGAAGTCGATCAGCCCGCTGAAGAAGTGAAACCTGAGTCAGGATAAACTAAGTATGACCCTGCATGATCCAAATTGACTGTTGTACCCCTCTATCCAGGTCAGATTTGTAGCTCATCACTAGATTCCTGCTTAAAGAGCCAACACTGGTAGTTCATACATCAGTGTGCCTAATACTCTGTAAAATTGATTTTAAGATTGATTTTATCCTTTGTATAAAAGAACCTGAAATCTGAAGTATATTATTCATCAGTAATGCACAGGTATTGTCCATGATTTGTATTGATGCCCTTGAGTAGTAAATGTTAAAGAGGACGTTTCACTTCATTTATTTCAGTTCATTGGTTCTGGAAATGCAGCAGTTAAGAACTTGCTTGTTGAAGGGTTGTAACAACCCTAGTCTACATCAAGTGGATTTAATTTTTTTTTTTAACTTTTGAAGCCTAAAGGAAATAGAATGTGGATCAGACCAGTTGCACTGCAGGTATGTAATACTTTTTTCTGACTTTTAGCGGTGAGCAATAATTCAAAACCACGCACAATCACACGAAAGAAAATGCCAACTGAAACTGTACTGCCTGTTAATACCAGCTCCACCACGGGAGTTATGTTTGGAACTTGCATCTTGTGTATTAAAAGAAAAAGGACACCAGCTGAAACTGTAACCTGGAGATTGATTATTTTCTTTTCCTTGCCTGTTGATCTGTTGTATTTGCAAGTTTGCTGAAAAGCAGCATTTTGGTTCAGCAACCATCTTAGAAGCTTTCAGATTGAGCGGTCTGTTCAAGTTGTAATTGCTGGAGTAATATCTTTGTCCGTTATGTTGTGTATCATTTTTGCATCTGGTGGGGATGTTCTTTAGTTTTGAAAGGTACAGGGTGGGTGAGATGCTAAAGTTCTGGTTGCTGCCCCTGTTGGGCTGAATATCACAAAGTTTGAACCAGTGAATCGTTAACATCTGCTTCTCTGCAACAGTCACTTACTGCCGTGTGTGTTTGTGTTATGCATTTCTCACAGTGAATTAAATATCAATTCTGGATAAATGACATCTATTGCCTCTTCCAGTTCTTTTAAGATCACGAGCATGTCTGCTTTGATATTTTGTGATGATTCTGATTTGTGTGTCAAAATATTTAGGTAAAACAAATCAGCCAAAGACCAGTGTTTGGGAAAGGTTTCAGCACATTCCATTGCTGGCTGCAGTGTTAAAAAGTGTCAGGTTTCGAGGGAGCCTTGCAATACAGCGCATTAGAATGAAATGCATGGCACCGTGCAGCAATACAGAGTGTTAGTGAAATGCATGGCACCATGCAGCGGTACAGTGTGTTAGTGAAATGCATGGCACCATGCAGCGGTACAGAGTGTTAGTGAAATGCATGGCACCATGCAGCGGTACAGAGTGTTAGTGAAATGCATGGCACCATGCAGCGGTACAGAGTGTTAGTGAAATGCATGGCACCGTGCAGCGGTACAGAGTGTTAGTGAAATGCATGGCACCGTGCAGCGGTACAGAGTGTTAGTGAAATGCATGGCACCATGCAGCGGTACAGAGTGTTAGTGAAATGCATGGCACCGTGCAGCGGTACAGAGTGTTAGTGAAATGCATGGCACCATGCAGCGGTACAGAGTGTTAGTGAAATGCATGGCACCGTGCAGCGGTACAGAGTGTTAGTGAAATGCATGGCACCGTGCAGCGGTACAGAGTGTTAGTGAAATGCATGGCACCATGCAGCGGTGGGGTGTACGTTCAGTCCCTTGAGACTCCACCCCATCAGTGTTGGGAGGCACAGAACAGAGGCCAGGTGCTTCTTTAAGTGATAAAGAATTATTGCCCAACCTGTATTCCTGCTTTGGCTCTACAACGCATTTAGGTTGTTTGACAATTATCCATGGGCGACCTACATCTAGACTTCTAGATAGGACAATCTATGTAAAGCAGCTTAATCCAGGTGATAGCCGTGTTATGAGCTTGGGTACTGTTACTATTGGGTTGTATGTAGCTGCATTAGAAGGATTCTGCCTTCACTTGCAAAAGATTACCTTGTGTTACTAGACTAAAAAGAACATACCTTTATATCACTCCTTTACGTCCTCGGGGACATCCGAACATACTTCATAGCCAATTAGGTACCTTTGAAGTGTAGTCACTGTTGTACTGTAGGCAAACATTGCAGCTAATTTGTGCACAGCAATGAGATAAATGAACAGATAATATGTTCTAAAGGTGTTAGTTAAGAAATAAATTTTGTCCAGAACACTGGAATAGCTCCGCTGCTCTTCAAATAGAGCGCTAGCATCTTTTACACATCCATCTGAGAGGGCAGACGTTGAACGTCTCCTCCAGAAGGCATCAGTGGAACAGTTCTTTATTTATGAAGGATCCAAGAAACACCATTTCATAAATAAAGGTAGGTTTGATGTATTCAGATGATCATTCAATGTACTTTTTCCCATCCCTCCATTCGCCTGTAATTTGGAACAGATGACAATGGTTGGATAGAATCGTCATTTCCTCTTGAGATGCCCAAAAATAATTTTTATTTCAACATGTGACTTTTGAGAAGTTAACGGTTAATGCTTACCCGTGCAAAAATATAGTACTATCTCCGTCAGTGACCAAATGTTCCTGATGCATCAGGAATGATGCAATGATGTATAAATAACAAGGAAGAACCAATGATTTAATTTCATTGCACAACACGCAGCTCTTTTGGGAGCCAACTCAAAGAAGCAGCGAATGGAAAATGAGAGCAGCGTTAAAATACTCCATCCAATTCTGTTGGCGAGACATCCATTTAAATGTGTGGAGACTCAAAATCAGTGGGAACTGGATTTTTAAGTATCTAAAACTTTGCAAGCCACATTGTATCTGAGATTGTATAGTTTGCAGGAAGTCCTTTGCACCTTGCAAAAATAAGTACGAACAGCCTGTGTCGCAGCTTGCAGTTTTGCTTGCTCTTCTTCCCTTTCATTGATGGAAAAAAAGGGGCCTTAAAATGAATATAAGTGATTATATATTAAAAAAAACACAGCTGTTTTGGGTGCTATTGTGCTGAAGTTAGGGTAATTCAGCTCAATATTGCCAGCGAAATAGATAATTAAATTAAAAGTATACCATATTCCAAGATCGTTCATATGTGTAACAGAGGAGAGAGGGATGATATGTGAGCCATAGGATTGTGAGACCTCTGTATCTGCTATAGAGGTACAGCTTTAAGAAATTGTACAAAATCTCAATGACCACAGCAAGGCGATGTAGCTTTAAGAAATCTTTAACGACATTAAGATCAATCGGAGAAATAGTTCAGTTAATGAAGGGTTGGAGACGGAAGGAGCTAAGAGTGAGAATGTGTCTGCTGGAGAGTAGCCCCTGTTACTATTTTGTTCATCTCTGCACTAAGTACAAAACTGCCGTGGGTGAATAAACCTCATTTGTGTTGAACACTAAGGCTGCAATTTTGCCGGCACTCAGGGCGGGTTTGGAGGCGGGTCAAAGGGTAAAATTGTTTTGATTGACGGCGGGTTGTGATGCCGCTGTCAACCCGCCTCCAAACAATTTCCCCAAGTGTCGGGTCCCCGATTTGCGCATGGACCCAACACCTAGTGGCGGGAAGAGAATTAAAGAAAATTACCCACCTCTTAACAGGTAGTTGCTAGTAGTTGACAGGCTATTTTTGAATTTTGCCGCTTCTGCCTCGGGTTTCTCGACGTCCGGACACCACGCCAGGTAAGTGTGGCATGTTGTGAGTCTGCTGTAATGTTTCTGGATTGATGACAGCTGCAGAAGTGGTGTGAAGGATCCAATGTTGCACTGGTGAGTCTCAGAAATAAGAAAATGTTGGGAAATGCATTTTTAATACATTTACACATTTCTTTAGGCTACAAGTTTTGAAATCCATGTCCAGTGCCACCTCATTGGGAGAACTTCTATCACCAGTGACAGATCACTTCTGTCACCTCACCTGCAGCTGCCATCTATTCCAGCCTATGGAGGAAGTCATTGGAGAGCCTGGGTGCAAGAGCTCACCTTTGTGCAGTGATTGTCAGTGTTTGCAGCACCTCAATGCTGTCAAACGCTGAGAAATCAACTGTTTAAAAAAAAATTGTGCGTGATCCCTTTAAGAAAACCGGCAGATGACACGTCATCAAATGACATAATCTGACCGGCTTCCTCTTATTTGGCCGGCAAGCCCACAGGGCAGGCTTAACAAGTTCAATCAACGTAAATTCCCGTCTGTGGGCCGGATGCAGCTGGGGGTGGGACTGGAAGCCAGAAAGCACCTGACCCGCACCCAACCCGCCTCCATTGATAAAATCACGGCCTAAGCTCTCATCTGCGTGTCGAATTGACCACTGGGTCCTCGGCCTGCTAAAGTTGCTAAACCTCGTGTGAAACTAGTATTGCTGCAGAGGCTGCAGTCTGTTTGCTGACTGGTGACCTGCTACATAGTGGAGCTGGAAACACTTTTTTGTGTGCAATCAATTCAGTAACCATTAGCACTACAATTGGGAAAGGGAGTGCAGCAGGAACAGGGAAGGGCTGCCTGTGATGCCAGGTACCACGCAAGGTGTACCGGCAGATCCTGCTGGTATGCAGTACAGTAGGCCGACTGTCCTAATGTATGGCAATGACCTATATCGATGCACAAAAGAAATGGAAGTAGTTATTGACAATTTTCTCAAACAGCCTTTTAAACCGAGAAAAATAAGGTTCACTGACTAAGTGCTGGAAGCCCTGCTCAGAATGAGGGAGCAGAGGCAACAGACATTCTGGGACCAATGATCACTTCGTAGCCTGATACAGCCAGCATGCAGAAGGTTGCAGAAAGGGTCAATGTTGTGTTAAATCCCTCATTGTCCCACAGGAACTTCCTTCCTGAAATCTCTTCCCTGAGCCTTTGCATCAAGCAATTCTTCAGTTTCAGTGATTTCAACCTGTAACAAAATTCTCCTTGCTTTCTCTTCTTCAACTTCTCTGCCCTTCAGCCCTCGTTCCACTTCATATTTCAGATAAATCCCACTAACCCAGCCCTTTGACCTCACTATTTCCCCATCGCCTTGCCTCTTCCAAACTCTGATCATTTCCTCTCTGACCATCCACATCTTCCTGCCTAACTCTAATGGAACAGTGCCATGGGATCCTTTATGTCTACCCAAGAGGGCATACGGGACCTTGGTTTAACATCTTATCCAAAAGCTGGCACCTCCGACAATGCAGCATTCCTTCAGTACTGCACTAGATTATTTGCTCAAGTCTTTGGAGTGAGGATTGAACCATTAACCTTCTGACTCCGAGGTTAGAGTGCTACCACTGAGCCAAGGCTGACACTTCATAATCATGAGAGAGTTTGGCAAACTTTTTTTTACAATCATACAGCAATGCTTAAATTGAATTTAAACACTTCACTTACAAATGATGCTATTATGATCGAAATGACAATTTTTTGTCTTTTCCTCATCAAACAAAAGAAAAGTTTGCTAGTTACTTGTTTTGGGGTACAATTAATGCCTCTTTAACCTCCTTGTATTCCAATTCATGCCTTCTATCATTTTGAAGGCCTGGATTATGTTCTCATTGAAAAAAGACTGGCACAAGGCAAGCTCAATTCTGCTCATTTGTCCTTATCATTTGGTGTTTGACAGTTAGCCTTATCACTTGTGTCTCAACATTTCAAGCAATAATCTATAAAGGGTTTAAGAAGATCTGCTTTAAAATAGAAACCAGGAAGTGCCCTCGAGATACATCACCACAGTGGTTTGTGCCCATTGGAAGTCTGGCCTCTAATTTTATAGCTGCTGCAAGCTTTCTCGTATAAAGACTTAGCTGTGGAGCATAGGAAGGGCACCTCAAGAAAGGCCTCAGGTTATAGGGAACAGCCCCCAGTTTGATATATAAAGTTTGATGTATAAAGAAAGAAAAGACTTGCATTTATATAGCGCCTTTCACGACCACCGGACGTCTCAAAGCGCTTTACAGCCAATGAAGTACTTTTTTTTGAAGTGTAGTCACTTGTAATGCGGGAAACGCGGCAGCCAATTTGCACACAGCAAGGTGCCACAAACAGCAATGTGATAATGACCAGATAATCTGTTTTTGTTAAGTTGGTTGAGGGATAAATATTGGCCAAGACACTGGGGATAACTCCCCTACTCTTCTTCGAAATAGTGCCATGGGATCTTTTACATCCACCTGAGAGAGCAGACGGGGCCTCGGTTTAACATCTCATCCAAAAGACAGCACCTCCGACAGTGCAGCACTCCCTCAGCACTGCACTAGAGTGTCAGCCTAGATTTATGTGCTCAAGTCCCTGGAGTGGGACTTGAACCCACAACCTTCTGACTCAGAGGCGAGTGTGCTACCCACTGAGCCACAGCTGACAAAGTTACATCAGTGGCTTGATGATTTTGGAAATATTTTCTGAATCTTCAGTTGCTATCACATTGGTATCTTGTTGCCTCATTATTCTTTCTGCCATTCTGGGTGTAGAAACTGAACAACAATTTTACAAAATTACATCCTTGAAACCTGAAAATTGTAATTGGTATGCTGAGGTCAGTACCCAATGTCTCCCTGTGAAATAGAAGTTTTAATTTAGATTTTTATCATTTGGGAGTTATCGGTCAGCCTCTCTCGTGGAAGTAAAAATAAAAACATTTCACAGGGAGGCACTGAGTGTTCAGTTGGTGAAACTATGGAACGAATTTACGTCCAGAGTGTGCAGCGTTGCTTTTTATTAATGGCAGTGTTAGCCACTTATGCACTTGGCAAGCACCCCTGGAACATGTGCGTCAAAGATTGCTTACATTGCTCCAACAACACACCTCAATTTTGACCCTAGAATAGATGCCACTGCGCCCAGTTTTTACATCTCAGTCACCTACTTTGGTTTGTTGGAGTTCAGTCATTTATTCGGTGACAGTTTTAGTTGCAGATTGTCATAAGGGTAAATGCCAGTGATTCTTTCCCACATGGAGGGAGGCAGGCCCTATTCTCCTTCTGTACAGTAGGTCAAAACCTGATGTTCAACTCGACTGCAACACCCAATCCCCAGAATGTCACCATTCTAATTAGTTCAGAAAGAGACATTTTAACTGCTGTCAGCAGTTCCCTTTTACTAGATTTTGAAATGTAAACTGACTGGATTCTCTTGTGGGACATTAACACAACAACAGATTTATCTTTAAGACTTGTGTTTCAATCCTCCTGAACACACAATTAAATGCAAAATAAAAATCTATGTATATTGAGCTAGGTTGTTTTGAATTAAAGATTACATGAAGTTAATGTACATTAGAATGAGCCTTGGCTATAAATATTGATATCCCAGTGCAAAATGCATATCCAAGTAGTTTACATGCCTTGGATTTTGGAATTGTCTGCTTTTAGTAATCAGGAATTACATTACTGAGTTGGGTAGTTGAGGATTCTTGAGTATCTGAAAATCTACTTCAAATGTTTTGTTTTTAATATATTTTCATATTTGCCAGTAGATCTCCTGTGGCATTGGTTAAGGTGATTCTATACTGTAATTTTTGTCTTTTTTAATTGTCATTTTGACACTTCGATGTCTCTTTGTTGCCTATATTTCTGTCATTGTTTCCCCTGATCTGCCTATTGGCAATCTTTGTTTTTGATCGCTTTTGTTGGAGTAATTTCCCTTCCTCTTTGAATGTGATGCATATATCTGATATTCCTTCATGTCTCTGATGTGCCCTTTATTTCTGCCCTGATTTGCCTTTTCTTTGTGTGTCCTTGATGTGTTCTAGGCAAATGTCTTTGTTGTGGTCTCTTAGCCCCATGTGTTGTTTTCTGTGTCGCCCTTCGTTCGTCCTTGTATCTCTGTCCCTCGTGTTTCCCATTTCTCGGTTGCCTATCTGTTGCTCTGTCTTTGTGTGTGCCATTCTCTCTCTATGCCTATGTCTGTCTGTGTTTGTCTCTCTCTCTTTGTGCATCTCTACTGTTTGTGTTTGGTGTTATCTCTCCCCTGTGTGCTTTCCTCCATCTGTTTCTCTATTTTCTAATTTCTTCCCCTGTTTTTTTGTGCATGCAGGCATCTTTTCTTGTGTATGGCCCAATTTGTGTGTCCTTGGCAACAGCTGTGAAATTGCAGGTGAGGTTTTATGCCACCTCTCTACCCTGGACCAGGATGCTGGAAGGAAGTAGGTGGAAGTAATAAAATATATATATATAAATAAATGTCTAATATAGCCAAAGAATGGTGTGAGCAATATCGGTGTTACCTTGAGCTGGGAGGTTAAAATGAAAAATGTTTAAAATCCATTATGGTCCAAGAAACTATCTCTGCCTTAAGTGTCCATTCATCCATCAATATATCCCTATTTTGCCATCTCTCCCCTTTGCCTCTGTGAGCCCTGTCTCCATGGCAACCTCTGTGTGGAATTGTGCTTGATGTTTATAGCCCTGGAATGTGGATGAGGAGCGAGGCAGATAGCGGGAAGCCACAGTTTCACATTGAGACAAGCAAGTAGTAGAGGAATAGGCCAAAAGGTGCAAAATGTAAATTTTTCTCAGTATTAATTTAAAACTTAATACTTAAATGCAGGGGCAGGCCTGAGGCAAATACCGAGTGGAAATAGGACTGGGTGCAGATGAGCAGCCAGAAGACAAGCCAAAGCCAATGATGCCAGAACAGAAGTAGGGTCCAGTGCATTTTAAACAAAATAAGGTAGGGAGATGAGGTTGGATTTTTTTACCAAAAATATTACAGCTAGGACAGGACATTTTCTCTTCCCTTACCCAGGAGTCAAATGTAGTGCTCCTATTGCCCAGGCTCTCTCAAACTAACTCAGCACAGACTGGGAATTGAACTTGGGACCTTCCCAATCTGTATGGCTTAGCTACTCCAATAGCAAAATACTGCGGATGCTGGAAATCTGAAATAACAACAAAAAGTGCTGGAAACACTCATCAGGTCAGGCAGCATCGAGGAGAGAGAAACAGAGTCAACTTTTCGGGTCAAACCCTTCGTCAGAACCATGCTAGAGGATCAATCTGCTACGCCACAAAGTGGGAAGACGCAACTCATCACCCAAGACTCTTGAGGTAAGATCCTCGCTGTTGGGGAAAGACAGTTACTTAGCCACAGAGGGGGAAAATCAGAGTGAATCACCCAGAGCTGTTTTTGTACACTTCCTAGAGGACAGCTTAGGGGTGGCATTGGCAGAGGTCTGGCAGGAAGTCATCTACCTGTCGTCTTGGTTAAAAAATGAGACCTACATGGAGGGACGAACACATCGGAAAACATGTAGGCTGGATTACTAGATTTGTTTACCTGATAGCGTAAACCACAAGAGGAATATTTGAGCAGTTTATCGACAGTAGAATAAATGGGATCACTTTACACTCAATCCACCTCTAGGTTTGAATTCTGAGTTTAGATTACAGCCCAGATAATGCTATGCATGTGATTATTCATCACACTCCAGCTATATTTCAGAAAGCCATACTATTTGGATTTTGGGAGGAATAAAGGGGTAGAGGTCCACTCAGACATGTTGATACCATATGTTGCTTTTTCTGTTTCCTAATTTGTATGGAAGCTTACATACTGTCTCCTCTGATGTCATTCTGCCCAGAATGCATTGCCAGAAGGAGGAGTAATGTAGATTCCCAGATGCAACCTTATAAACTGGATTTCTCCATAGCGCTTATAATGCAGAACAGATGAGTAAATATTGAATTGTGACTGTAAGCTCCTTTTTCCCCTCATTTTTCTGTTAAGTTTCTATATCACACCCCAACAGCAAAGTAACTCCCAGGTCAACAGTAAAGCCATTCTTGCTATAGACCAACAAGTGGCTTGAAGAGATATTTTTACCCTCCACCCTGTAGGAATGTGCCTGGCCTTTGCCCTGTGGTTTTATCGCTCTAGATTATCTACAAATTTCCTTTATTCATGGGGGGGTTCCTGTGTTACGGTGGCTTATAAGAGTTCCAGTGTACATGTAGCATCTTGTCCTGCTGCATGTTTGATAATTGCTATATCACAATTGCTATATCACATATGCTGCACAGTGTCAGTGTTTTTTTTTTACAATTGCTTTAAATAATTCACAGGAATGTAGCATTGCAGACACACTCCATTATTGCAATGTTCTGTAACTTCCTGTTTTTAATGTAAATAGGAAAGATTCCATTCCTGCTGAACTATCTGCTCCTCAGTCTAATGTAAGATTGCCACCTTTTGCCAATCCTAAACCAAACATTGGACAACAACAACTTGCATTTATATACTCCTCGTCACAATGGACGTATCGGCACTCTACACCAATATCCCCCACAATGACGGCATCGCTGCGACAGCCTCAGTACTCAACACCAACAACAGCCAATCTCCGGACGCCATCCTACAACTCATCCGCTTCATCCTTGACCACAATGTCTTCACCTTCGACAACCATTTTTTTACCCAAACACACGGAACAGCCATGGGGACCAAATTCGCACCCCAATACGCCAACATCTTCATGCACAAGTTCGAGCAAGACTTCTTCGCTGCACAGGACCTCCAACCAACGCTGTACACCAGATACATCGACGACATCTTCTTCCTTTGGACCCACGGCGAAGGATCACTGAAAGGACTACACGATAGCATCAACAGGTTCCATCCCACCATCAAACTCACCATGGACTACTCCTCAGAATCGGTTTCATTCTTGGACACACGAATCTCCATCAAAGACGGACGCCTCAGCACTTCACTCTACCGCAAGCCCACGGACAACCTCACGATGCTCCACTTCTCCAGCTTCCACCCTAACCACGTTAAAGAAGCCATCCCCTATGGACAAGCCCTGCGAATACACAGGATCTGCTCAGACGAGGAGGAACGCGATGGACACCTACGGACACTGAAAGACGCCCTCGTAAGAACGGGATATGACGCTCGACTCGTCGATCGACAGTTCCGACGGGCCACAGCGAAAAACCGCATAGACCTCCTCAGAAGACGAACACGGGACACAACCAACAGAGTACCCTACATCGTCCAGTACTTCCCCGGAGCGGAAAAACTACGCCATGTTCTTCGCAGCCTTCAACATGTCATCGATGACGACGAACACCTTGCTAAGGCCATCCCCACGCCTCCACTACTCGCCTTCAAGCAGCCGCCTAACCTCAAAAGTACCATCGTTCGCAGCAGATTACCCATCTTTCAGGAGAACAGCAACCAAGACACCACACAACCCTGCCACGGCAACCTCTGCAAGACATGCCAAATCATGGACACAGATACCATCATCACACGTGAGGACACTACCCACCAGGTACACGGTACATACTCATGTGACTCGGCCAACGTTGTCTACCTGATACGTTGCAGTAAAGGATGCTCCAGAGCATGGTACATCAGCGAGACCATGCAGACACTGAGACAACGTATGAACGGACACCGCGCAACAATCGCCAGGCAGGAGGGTTGCCTCCCAGTCGGGGAACACTTCAGCAGCCAGGGGCATTCAGCCTCGGATCTGCGGGTAAGCGTTCTCCAAGGCGGCCTTCGAGATACACGACAGCGCAAAATCATAGAGCAGAAACTGATAGCCAAGTTCCGCACTCATGAGGATGGCCTCAATCGCGATATCGGGTTCATGTCACGATACAGAATGTGACTTGACATCATGGCCGGTCTTCCCAGGTGTTTTTTTTTAAAAAGACTAACACAAGAACCTACACAAATTGACAGGATATGCAGCCAGCAGGTGGTTTGACACGTTGGACCCCCTGGGACACATCTCATTGTCTTGGCTGTGCTCTTTGATGTAGGGAAAGATGTGAATAGATTTTGTCTGTGTTTAAATTGTGAATTCTGGGAGATTCTCTCACTGCTAACTTACCTGACGAAGGAGCGAACTGCTCCGAAAGCTTGTAAAATTAAATAAATCTGTTGGACTATAACCTGGTGTTGTGCGACTTCTCATTTTTGCATTTATATAAGCACTGTTAACGTAGTAAAACATTCCAAGGCGCTTCACAGGAGTGTTATCAAACAAAATTTGACACGAAGCCACATAAGGAGATATCAGGACAGGTGACCAAAAGCTTGGGCAATGAGGTAGCGTCTTAAAGGAGGATAGAGAGGCGGAGAGGTTTAGGCAGGGAATTCCAGAGCTTAGGGCCTTGGCAGCTGAAGGCATGGCCACCAATGGTGGAGCGATTAAAATCAGGGGCATAACTAGAGTTCTTAGGGGGTTTTTTTCTGATTGAAAGTTCCTTGAAAAGCTTAATAACTAATGTCTCCATTAAACACAGAAGTAGAAAAATTTGTTGTGTTTTTTTTAAAAAAAAGGAATTTAGTGTCCAGTTTCCACTTTAGAAATTTCTGGACAGCATACTCAAGAAATGGATTGTCCAGTCCAAAACCAGACAGGTGACCAACCTAACTTTCATCTCCAAGTGGCAGAATGATGCAGTATGCTGGTACTGACACTCTATTGTAAACGTCCACAAAATGGTTTTTCCCTCCCTTTACCCCACCCCCAACTATTTTACACACGGAGAGTTCCTGATCTCAGCCAGATTGCTTAAGTTTGACACCAACCCAAAGCTAGCCCAAAGATGGGAAGAATGTGGGATAGCAAATTATGCATTGGCAGACACCAACAACAAATTACCCGTTTTCCTTCTTGATTACGCATGGGGAAACCAAACGAAAGATAAATTCAAAAAAAATGTAGACAAAATGTATTACAGGTCAAAGCTCCCTGGTTCCAGCATGTAGCACTGTCTCTCTCTCTCTCTCTCTCATGCTCTACTCAGAACTCTTAGCCACAACAACTAAGACTTGGGAACTAACGCTTGCGAAGCTGTGACTGCAGGTGTTGTTTGCATTTTAAAGCATTCAGCAACCAATGTGACCGTTCACTCTGCAGCGAGAGGCTAATTAAAAAGTCAGGAAGTCAGTCAAATATAAAAGGAAATGTCAATAGCTAGACCTAAAATAGCATGACACAAATAACACACCATAGTGTGTGTGTGTGGGGGGAGGGTGGGGTGAAGTGCCAGGCCCTTCTCCCCCCCCCCCCCCCCAAGTGAAAAGGTGTATTTTCCCCATGGTTCAGTATGAAAACTCTATAAAAGATCCTTCAGAAATCCATGGAATGTTGTGAAGTCTGTTGTACGTTTCAAATGCAGGGTTGCCAATTTTCACTCATTTGTTCTATTATGTTGTTTGGCCAGGTGGAGCCCCTCGCAGTCCCTTCAGCGTCCATAATGAAGTCTGAGCTGTGGTATCCTAGGACTGAAGCTTGCTTATTTTACTGAGGTGATTTATGAACAGAACTGCTGATGTTTATAAAAAAAGATCGTTCTGATAATACACAAAATACAAAGTAATGACCCAGTTCTGCTTTATGAAGTTCTGAGCACATACAGTAGTACTTAATTTATGGATTTAATAAAAAGTTTAAAAAGTACGATTTGAGATCATTTAAACAAAGTTTCTGGAGCAACTTCAGAACGAAAGCTTACAAACAACAATAAGAGTGTTTAATGCTTGGCACTGCTACAAATAGCATCCAAGTTCAAATCCCATGCTCCTATTTTAGATTATTCAAGACCATGCTAGAATTGCTTACCCCCTCACCCATCAATGTGCTTGTGTTCTCTAATAATTACTGCAACTATTATTCAAGTAAAGAAACAGAATTATTTAATTTCAATTTGATGGTAACAGTGTACAAATAAAGTAGTAGATGCCCAGGTACAGTATAGTTTCACGGTATAACTACCAGTACTTGATTGACAACATAAATACCCATTTTACGTTTCACATGAAAAAAATGATTTTTTAAAAATCAGAAAACGACACTGAAAATATATTTATCTGTGTTTGCAATGCATTGGTGTCCTGTAGCACTTCATTTTGGAATAGTAGAAGTTTGTTAAAACCATAGCTTTGCAACGTTAAAGGACACTTGCCTTCAAATTAAATAATTTAGTTTCCCTCCCAATAATTTAATGGGTTAATACACTGCATAGTGTGGTCCCAGGTTCAATCCCCAGCATATGCTTAGTTAGCTGATTCCAGCCAGAGCACATCTTGGGGCACGACAATTAGCCTCAGCACCCTTGGGTTAGAGGGAGGAATAATCAGGGTTCCCGCGCTTGATTGCTATACAGGGGCCTCTGCTGGGAATGGCATAAGCAGATATGGGGTAAGAAAAAGATCAGACTTATCTGTGATGTTCTCTCCTCCTTTCATGGTCAAACAGCCGATCGACACTCACTGTCCTGACTCACACATGAAGAGTGGTCACTTAAGTGAGGGGTAGTAGGGTTGCTGTGGAACCATACCCCAGCATGCGTTTGCACTTTCGGGGGAGTGTGGGGTTGGGAGAAAATGTTTTTAAAAAAAACAAACAAATTTGGTATCTCTTTTTTTTGATTGCAAATTTAGGCCTTTGACAAGTTTGCAAGAGATTTATAGCGACAAAAAAACAGATCTATTGCCCTGTGGTGTAATCCATAAACCAAGAAACTGAGAAGCAACACACTACAAACTTCTACTTCCTGAATTCCAGGTGGTGTCCACAATATCATGACCGGATAAGGAAACCCATTGGGACACTCTCCTCTCGCCCGAGTCTGCGATGTTTCAGTTGTGAATTTGCACGTCACAGATCTGTAAATTTGAACATGTGACAAGTTTTTATTCAACGGAACATCTCACGATACTGGTTGCTGTTGCATGGAAGACAAATACGTCACAACCATCAAAAGCACCGTCTCCATTTATCTGTTGTGGATCTTGCGCCAATGCCTATTTGTGTTCCTTGGTTGGTGCATAATATAGTTCCATGGGTTTGTTCACCTTCCAGTACTTCTCACTGACCAGCTCTAGTGAAAAGGAACCATTCAACAGCTGGAAGGAAATGAGACAAAAGTAAATTTCACAAATCTTTTACTAAGGGCTACAATCCTGTGACTTGCTTGAGGGCCACTATGGCAGACCCATCATAAAGCAACTCCATTTGCTTATGTCTACTTTTTTTTTAAAGAAATATTCTTCTTTCTCTTTTTCTCTAAACCCAATACTGGGTTCAGTAACATCCAACAGGTGGGAGGCTGAATTCAGGCACCCACAGAGCAGCAGATCTGCTGAAGATACTAGATGAGGAAAAAGTGGGTCTCAAATGCCTGGGATCTATTCTGTCCACCTGTGAAAGGAGACGGGGCCTCAATTTAATGTCTCATTCGAAAG
Organism: Squalus acanthias; assembly: GCA_030390025.1. Lineage (NCBI taxonomy): Eukaryota > Metazoa > Chordata > Chondrichthyes > Squaliformes > Squalidae > Squalus > Squalus acanthias. Next base: position 60,813,101 of record CM059439.1, read on the forward strand.
ACGACCCCTCCAACAGTGCTGCACTCCCTCAGTACTACACTGAAGTGCCAGCCTCGATTAGCTTGAACCTCTGACTTAGTGACTCAGAGGTGGCAGGGCTACCACTGAGCTAAGGTTTTAAAATTCACTCCAATGCAAAACCCCTTTGGCTAGTGATAGATTAATACCATGACATAAACTAATGATCACTGTCATCTGGTGAAGTGTCTTGCAAGACACTTTTACTGGATTACTAAACCAAGCAATGCATGACTGTTGATGATGCCATGTTGTTGTGTGGCCGACTAAAATTGATTGAAAACTAACATTATCAGAAGTAAAGTCTCTGAATCATATCGAACAGAAAGGATTCAGGTTAGATCACTGGGTTGTGCTGAGTTAAATGACCTCAGTTGGAGCTCTATATTATGCATTATATATGTGATCACATGTACTGTATAGGCTCAGTAAAGTCTTTTGTTGCCCCTGATAAACCAATGGGCCGAAAATTGATCCCGGGACGCGAGAGTACGCAGTGCGTACTCTCGCGTATTCCCACTCCAATTGCCGGTTTTCTGCATGCCCTGCGCATGCGCTGAAAACCGGCAATTGCTCTTCAGAAAAGGGGGCGGGTCCTCGGTGCATCGCGTGCGCGCTACAGGCTGCGCGCACGCTGTGCACTTCATGCTTTGGACGCGCAGGTAAGTACTGAAGATTTTGGAAATGTAAAAAGGAGAGTAAGACCCGCTTTTAAGAAGGTAAGTAGTGAATTAAGTATTTTTTTGAATTTTTTTTTACAGGTATATCTTTTTTAGAGACTTTAAAGACAGGTAAGTTTATTTTTAAAACTTTTTAAAAGATTTTAAATTTTTTCAAAAATTTTATTTTTTATTTAAAATGGTTAATTTAATTAACTATACTTATTTTATTAATGTGATGGGTTTTTTTTTAAATTTAATTGAGGTTTAGCTGTTATTTTGGGGGGGTGTAAGATTCATAGATTTCACAGCCATGCTGTGAGACTTATGAATGGAAGATGGTGTGCTGCCATTGGCTCTAACTGAGTCACGTGATCCCACAGCTCGCACGAATTCACTACGCCGCTGGGATACGCAAGCACTGCCCAGCTGATCTCTAGAACATCAAGTTCGTGCGAGCTGGATCTGAAAAAGCACAAGCGAGGTGAGAGATCGCGGGAAAGCCTTACCCCCGCGGGAACAGAGCGAGATCAATTTCTGGGCCCATGTCTTTTTATGTGGTCACTGATTTCATCCCTCATTAAGGATTCTGGAGGTTTACCCTCAACTGAGTTACTTTTAACCGGCTTACAATTTCTTGGCTTATTCTTTTCCCCCTTCTTGAACTGAAGTGTAACATTTGCCACCCTCCAGTTCTTTGGCACAAATCCTGTTTCCAAACTTTTTAGGATATTATAGTTACTGTGTCTGTTATCTCCTCCCCAATATTCTGAGATGCACATCATCTGACCCTGTTGACTTTTCAAATTTTACTCCCAAAACATTTTTGATACATTCTTTATTTGGATTATTTATCTCTACAAAAATGGCTTGAACACCTGAAAAAAATCAGATGGTTCAAGAAGGCGGCTCACCACCACCTTCTCAAGGGCAATTAGGGATGGGCAATAAATGCTGGCCTTGCCAGCAAGGCCCACATCCCATAAACGAATATAAAAATATATATATTAAAGTGAAGTAACTAACGGTAAAAGACTAAAATGATTGCAGTTCTGTACCTGTACACAGGATAGTGTCATGAATGACACATTCTAAACCAAAGTCAATATTTACAAAAGCTGTAGGTTTAATGAGAATTTGTCTTTTTTTTCAGTCTAGGAAAATCTGCAATCACTCTGTCATTATGACCTTACCTGATGGAAATACAACTTTAATTTCTCTGCTGACGAAGGAAACCTTAACCCACCTTTCTCTTTCAAATGCTGACTAACCTCCTCTGAATTCCCAGCAGTTGTGGGGTTTTCTTTTGATCTGAAATAAACTGCGGTTAACTCACCCCCTGAAAAGCAGGGCAGATACTTACAGTGAACTGGCCGTTCACCGTTGCAATGTAAATGGTGTATTGCTTCTCGCTGACCGTTTCCACATTCATCGGATTCGCTTCTTCGTTTTTCCTGAGCTCTTCCAGGGCTAATCTCATAGCCAGGTACTTGGACAGATGGTCAACAGTGGCATTTCCTGTTGTTTTTATATACCTATTACACCAGACAATAACAAAGAAAGAACATGAGACATGGAGCCATGCAATAAGCTTCCCCCTACAACCTCCTCAATCTTGAGAGGCGGAGGGGGGGGGGGGGGGATTCATAATGTGGTTTATCACTTGTGTTAACATGGAGCATCCATACAGGAACTTCTGGAAAGACGAGGTGATTTGGATGGATTTTATTTATTTAAAGTGGCACAGATGAGTAAAACTGAAACTGCTTCACTCTGTACACAAGGGAGCAGGAATGCTTCAGACACTCACTCTGCTGGGGCTGGGGCTGTGTTTGTTTGCAATGGACAGGAACTTTCTTTGAAGCAGCAGAAAAATGTTGTGCTTAGAATTTTGACATCTGGAGGAATGCAATTGTGATTCGATTCCTCATATGTTCCTAATTCACAACTGTTGGTGTCTTATGTGCCAAGATGTAATCTTGCCTTCCCCCTCCCCACACACTCAGTGTTTCACATGTTTCAAGACCTGTTAATTATGTCAGGTTGGAGTATGTTAATGGATTAGGTTTTCTTCCCATAAACAATGTACTTAGCATTTTTTATTATATTTGCTTAAGCAACAATATCAATTGTACCATCAGACACAGTTGCAAGGGCCCCAGATTCCCCTCCCAAATGGAGAACAAAATGGTAGAAGTGGAAGTAATTTCAATGTGTAAATTTAAATTGCAATTTTTAAGAACCCATCAATAAGGCTTTAAACTGGCTCAGTGAGTTCATTCAGTAAGTGGTTTAGCTCAGGAAGGTTTCAGAGTTGATCTTTGATCTGTGCTGAATTAGCTAACTTCAGCTTTGACTCCAGTGCCCTAGATTAGAAAGGTGAAAAATCAGCCAGGTTCCTGCTCCAAAGCACTATCCAGCAATACCTGTGAAGTATGTGTGTGTGGACATTAAGTGAGGACAGGATCAGGCTTGGCTGTGAGGCCCTCAATGGTCAAATAATAGCCTGAGAAATAGGATCACATCTTTGGGAGAGGAAAGGAGGGAAAAAATGGTGGAGAAACAAAGCTATATATAAAAAGGTATTGAACAATTGTGGCTTATTGCCTTAAGACAGCAACTGCATGTAACCAACTTTACAGGAAGTTATTAGACAGACTTGTTCCTGTTTCTACTCAATGGTTAGAGGTCCTACTGTGCACACATTTGTTGGTTCGATAAGACTTAACATCAATGCCATTTTTCATTTTGTTTCAGGGCTTGAAAACTCCGCAGGCCCAGACTCCGCTCTGTTTTTAGGGTTTGTTTATTATCAGGCAGCACCTGTGGCACTCAACTGTTGTCACTTCACTAGGCACTGTGAATTATGCCACAATTTGATTGCACTGCCTTGTTGAAATGCTAACACCTGTATAATAACAATAGGTCCAACATATCTGCAGAGGGGCTGCTCTGATGCCTGAGTGAGCAAATACACAACCGGGTATGGTACTGAGCAGTACAGACCAGGGAGGTTTGTTCCCTGGCCTGGGCTGAGTTTGATGATCTCAGTTGGGGCAACAACGGAAAGGTCTACATCTGGGGATGTCGGGTGAGGACAGGATCTGTTTCAAATGTAATTCCCCATCTGAATACTCCCTGTTTTAGATTCACGTGACGAATGACCACTTGGGCACGGTACCAGAGGGCTACAGGCACCTGTAGAACCATGTCCCAGCAGGAGTCAGTACTTTGAAAAGGGGAGTGATTTTAAAAAAAAATATATATATATATATCCACAGTCCCAAAGACCTGGAATAGCAGGAGGCCTGACAATGGATTTTTCCAGCCCTGACTGGATTTGATCAGGGAATTTCATCCAGAGCTGTAGTCACTTTCACTGGTGATACAGTTACTGGGATTCAAATCCATCAGTCTCATATAAACACTCTCAGATTACCAGTAAACCAGCAGGTCTGCACCATACTGACTACATGCTAAAAGTGAGTATTGACTGTCATGAGTAAACCGGTCACATAGCGCTCGAACATTTCCGGCGCCATTCAGTTTGCAATTGACAGTGTAGACTCGAGAGTGTCCGTGAATCGAATTGAAGCGGATTCTCCCAGACCTCCGTTTATAGGTGGTCTGTTACTGGTTTGTGGAGAAACCGGTTGCAGTGAAACTGCTTACCGCTTTCTCGACACCGGTGTGCGCCCCACAATCCTCTGGACACCAACCGTGACCTGCCTTGGTTAAAAGAGAAAAACATTTAGAGTCATAGAACAGGTAGCTCTTCATTTGTAGCATGCTCTATATTAATGATCGCCTTTACTCTATAGAAAATATCAGCACCATTAAACCTGCAGAACACAATATCACCATTTCCAGGCATAGCTTCTATCTCTCTCAAATCCCTGCTACACATGTTTAAAAGACTGCACTTTTCCTTACCCCTCCATCCCCAGTTTTCTTCCATTTCTCTCCTTTCCTGAAAGCACAGACACACGCTGGGGAATGGTGCCATGGTTCTGGCAGCCCTCCAGTACCTCACCCAAGTAGTCATTCTTCACGAGTGACCCTCGACAGTGAGGGCTGGTAGGATATTCAGTCACAAAGGCCATCACAGCTGAGCCCAAACCTGTTCACACATGCCATTTCCAGCAAGAGTTAATAGACAGCCACCAGGAGAGGAAACTCTGGCTGATCTTTTTCATTTCCTTATCCCAGGGTCACTGAGACCAAGTGTAGTGCCTCATCTGCTGCCTTGGCTGAGATCAGCTAACTCACCACAGGTTAACACTGGACTTTATAATAGTCAAAATGGACATCATAACTCCATTCATGTCATGCTGCTTCGAGTCTTAAGAACATAATACATTGTGTCATAGAAACTTACAGCACAGAAGGAGGCCATTCGGCCCATCATGCCTGTGCTGGCTCTCTGAAAGAGCAGTCATGCTTAGTCCCACATCCCCGCTTTCTGTCCGTAACCCTGTAAGTTCCTCATCCTCAAGAACCTGTCCAACTCCCTTTTAAAATTATTCATGGCATCAGTTTCTACCATCTTTTCAAGTAGTGTTCCAGATCCCCACAAATCTCCCCTCTAGATCTTTGCCAATGATTCTGAATCTATGACCTCTAGTTATTGACCCACTCGCCAGAGGGAATAATTTTTCTCTATCTACTCTATCAAAACCTCTCATCATCTTGAAAACCTCTATTAGGTCACCTCGTAACCTTCTCTGTTCCAAGGAGACCAGTCCTAACTTTTCTAATGTCTCCTCATAACTGAAGTCCCTCATTCCTGGTGACACCCTGGTAAACCTCCTCTGTACCCTTTCCAAGGCCTTTACATCTTTCCAGAAATGTGGTGCCCAGAATTGTCCACAATACTTCACCTGAGGCCTAACCAGTGATTTATAAAGTTCTAGCATGATCTCTTTGCTTTTATATTCTATTCCTCTGTTTATAAACCCAAGAAACCCATCTGCTTTTTAACCACATTATCAACTTGCCCTGTCACCTTTAAGTATTTGTGTATATGGAAACCAAGGTGTCTCTGCTCACCTACACTTTTCAAAATCATGCCATTTATAGTATACTGTCTTTCCATGTTAGCCCTCCCAAAGTGCATCACTTAACACTTCCCCGCATTGAACTCCATCTGCCATGCTTCTGCCCATTTCACCACCCTGTCTGTGTCAGCCTGAAGCCTGTAGTTTAATATTTAAAGTTTCTGCAAGTTTAAAAACAAGAACTGCAAGCTGTTTTGCTTTTGCATTGGTGCACTGGAACCTATGGTAATAATATTATTCATAACACTGCTGTATCATTCCAAGCTGTTGATCTGAAGGCTGGGCGTGATCCCAGGCATTCAATTTCTATGGACTTAATGAAGTGTCACTCCTGAAACGTTAATCTATCTTTCTCTTTCAGATACTGACTGACCTGACATATATTTCCAGAAATTTCTGGTTTTGTTGCCACCATTCCCTATTTTCCTTTATTTTTATCTCTGAATTCTTCTGACCCAGTGAATAATAATAACCCCTCTCACCTACATACCTGGTCTGTGCTGTTTCATCTTTCTCCATTAGTGTAGGATGAGGCCTGAAGACCAGTTCAATTTCATTGGTTCCATCAGTCACTGGGTCAGGATCCCCCGTCCCATTCTCATTTGTGGTGTCAAGATCAGGACCCGAATCATCTGAAGTCTTTGCACGTTTTTGACTTGGTCCCGCCTCCTGGTTGCTATGAGTGGAGGCATTGCTGCAATGTGAACTATCCCCGTTGTCTTCTGCTCCACTTCCATTCTCAGCCTGATGTTTTCTCACCCTCTGTGCTCTGTACCAGACAGACAATAATTCAATGTGTTGGTATTAAACTGGGCAACTGGTAAGAAAAATGTAAATAAGAAAGCACCTTTGATTCATTCAGGAGATGTTACTGCAATGCGGAATGCAAATTAAGTCAGCTAGTTATGCTGTTCCTATGACAGTTTAATGTATTTGAATAGTCAATGTATCATTTCAATAATGAATTGAGTATTTAATCACTAATGCAAATGGTTGGCAAGGCAATGATGGGGCTCCATAATATTTGGTTGCTTCCACAATCTTGATACATTTTTAATACAATGAAGCTTACAGACACACAAAGTCTTCTCATTAAAGGACCTAGCAGTTATTATAGAGTTTATGGACCGAAACAATATTCCATGATTCCTGAGCAAAATACTGCGGATGCTGGAAATCTGAAATAAAAACAGAAAATGCTGGAAATACTCAGCAGGTCAGGCAGCACCTGTGGAGAGAGAAACAGAGTTAACATTTCAGGTCAATGACCTTTCATCAGAACTGTTCTGACAAAAGGCCATCGACCTGAAACGTTAACTATGTCACTGGCATAGTTGGTAGTTCAGCTGATCCCATCCTCCTGACCAAAAGGAGGAAAAAAAGATTCAGGATATATTTAAAAGACACGAGGGGAGTTTCTCCCCTTGTCTCCTGCAGGGTATTATTCTACAGTTACCAGCAGTCCTCCAATACCTTGCCCAAGCAGCTGTTACTTTACAATGTCAAAATTGTGTTAAAGACTCCCAAGGCTTTGTTTGGCCACTTAGAAGTAAAATGTTGTTACGGCTTTGAGATTTGCCACATAGGAAATTTAAAATAAGTTTTTTTTTAAAAGATCTTTGTGAAAGACTGACTATGCCTGAAATGTAGGTTTTCCATATGAGAGAAAAGCAAATGGAGAAGTGTCTTCTCTATAAAAAGCAATGATTGCCTCATTACATAAGCCCTTCTTAATTACTTACTACATCTTACATTGCAACAGCATCTACATCACAATCTTTGACTTATTTCTCTTCTAATCCAGGTTATTCAATCTTGCTTCTGCAATTAATTCACTTGTTGTATTTTGAGATTGTGCTTAGGCTACTGGTGCTGTGAATTCATCCTGTTTACACTGTAGGGCTGGCTCAAGCACCAGCCGTAATATTGAAACAGCTATGGCATGAGCAATTGCTCAAAAGTCACATTTGTGATATTTAGTTTCTGGCAATGGATTTCCCCCGTAGTGTCTGGAAAAATGGACCAGCAATGCAAAAAGCCATTCATGCCCAGTAGAAGTGGTGGCTGAAGACAGCCATTTATGTTTGCCTCTGGCGGTCTCTTGGAAACTCCCCTAGTAAGGTTTGTCTCAGTACCTCATTTATATTACGTTTCCTCTGAAGGCAGAGCTATAATATAAATGCAGCTTAGGGACATATACAATCAGTGGTGCAAAACTGATTTCTCTAAACAATGCTGCAGTGCATTTACACACAGTAATAAAGACATGTTAGTTTATTTAGCATTGCTAATCAGATGTGCAGCTCTAAGTGACCAGTATTGAATTTTCTTAACAGGAACTTGCTGATGGGTATTAAATCATTCCAAAGCATTCCCATTAAGCAATGCTGATCAATATTGACTTAAGTGTGTTCGCAATTGTGTTGGGAAACAATGAATCCTATTAAATAAGTATACCTATTAACTAGGCCATTAATATTAATTAAGGTTCATCTGTAATAAGTAACTGCGCACTAATGCTATATAATCAAAGATTTAAGTATGCAGGCTTAGAGGTTCCTAATGAGGGCAATAGGATGATGTTTTTTACATTAATATTTCAATCTAATACTTGAACACTTGAGAATGTTTTATGAGGTCTGGCTTTCAGAACCCAAACTGGAGTGGATAAACTTGTAGTTACTGTGACTTTTAGTCAACAGTAAGTGAAAGAAAAATAATCCTTTTGGGGGGAAAAAATCATATTTAAAAAAGAAAAACTTACAGCACAGCCTTTTTAGATGATTGAAGTTACACAACTCATATGCTCCTTAGAGCAGGGAGTAACGTTATATTGCAGTCAATTGAGGTAACTCAGAATGGAGTTTTTTGCTTTAAGTTCTCAACATCCCAATTGGGATCTTGCATTTTTTTTTCCCTTCCCAGGTAATGACAGCATATTACTGTGAAAGAAATTCTCATGTTGCAGTGATGCCACTGGAAAATCTATGGTCCACTAGCAACAGTTTGCTTATTAATTTATATAGTAGCTTTTTAGTCTGGGGTACCCAGTTATATTCAGGTAAGATCCCTATATCTCATTAGTTGATCTTACTGGTGTCTAGCTGGGACTATCCTAACTTCTATATGGTTAATAGCTATGTCTTTTTACTCTTTTCCCCATATCTTTGACTTTATCTCATTCATTCTCTGTCCTGCCCCTTCCTCTCTTTCTTCCCCTCTGTTACTCTATTGCTCTCTTGTTTCCAGAACTTTGTTCCTTTGTACTATTCTCCCAACTGCTATCCTCTGACCCCTTTTATGGATGATTCTTGCACACTGTGCTTTTTGTCAGCTGGAGAATAATTCAATAAATGAAAAAGGTATCAGCTCGTCTGCTTTTCCTAAGCAGTGTTCCTCCAACTGTACTATGCAAGACACAAAAGTGATCAGGAGTGACAGGCTAACTCAATAGCCCGTATTTTCCGATGCCTACGGGTGTGTATGGGCTGTGTACACACCCGTAGGGACATTGGAAATGCCGGTTTCATGCATGTGCTGAAAACCGGCATTTCCAATCTGTCAAGAATGCTCTTGACAGATCGGACGCCTGCCATGGAGAAGGGCTTTCTGCAGAACCTCCGCCCGCTGAAAACCCTGAGAAATCTTACGCCTGGTAAAAGCAGGCGTAAGGCCTGCTTTTACCAGCATAAGAGTTGAAAAAAAGTTTTTTTTTAAATTTCACTCATTTATAATTTTAAAATACTTTTAGAAAAGGTAAGTTTATTTTTAGCCCCATAAAAATCTTTATTTTTTTCAAAAAATTAAATTTTTGTTTAAAATATTTAATTTAATCTAATTTTAACTCATTTTAAAAACATGATGGTTTTTAAAAAATGTATTTAATGTTTCAGTGTCTTTTTGGGGTGATCTCCATTCATATATTTGATAGGTCTATCTGTCAAAAGTATGAAGGGAGATTCCCTTCTCCTATTGGCTGGCCTGGCCCACGTGATCCCAGGGATCTTGCGAACTGCATGCGCCCCTGGGATACGAGGGCCCTGCGCATTTCGACTGTGGAGAGGCCCAAGAACGGAAGTGTCCGGACCTCAGGAGCCCTCAGGTAAGGGCGTAGATTTTTTTCTGATAGGAGGCATCCGCACGCAGGAAGCCTCCTATCGGAAATTACGGGCCCATGTGATTTTATTATGAGAGTCAACAAAGTCGTTTTTAGAATACTTGTGTGCATATATTTATTTGGTAGAGAATTTGTTTCTGGGAGGGGTTGCATCACTTCTTCTTCCCTCGATTAAAAGCAGTGAGGGCTCAGCTGCTCCTGTGCTACATGGCATCCCCCTGATCCTCGCTCATTAAACATTTCAATGGGTGTAATAATATACAGCGGACAGTTCAATATGATGTACTAAATTTGGGATGTTGCACACTCCTTACCTATTAAGTGCCTGCATTTTGAGTCCCTCTTCGATGCTGTGGCTCAGGGCCTGCTGGTTGTGGTGCTTGCTGATCCGGGCTAGCACCCGCTCCTGGTGTGCCTCATACTCATCGCGACTGGGATATATTTTGCTGATCAGTGCATCAAAGTTCGGATCTGGCCGCAGCGACCTCTTGGAGACCAGTTTCTTTCTACAGGTCGGACACTCTTTGTTTCTAATAAGAAAAATTCTTCATTAATTCTGTACCAGAAATTATATATTTTTTAAATAAATAAATAGCTATGCGACTGAAGTATTTTCATGTCAAAAGTCTGCAATTGACGAGAGAGATATTCTTGAAATACTGTGGTTATTTTCAAACGTTTTAAAATAGCATGGTCATGTTTTATTTAATGAACAATTGATCTTATCTGTCCATGCAGAATAAAACTCTTAACGTTCCACTGGAACAGAATTTTTATCCTGCAGCAGATTAACAATTCTCTGATCCTTTTACCCATGTATGCTGTAAAGCCTGTTAAAGATGGGCATTGTCCTAATCCTGCAAAGAATCAGTTTCTTCAGGTGAGGACAGCAGCAAAGATTACAGAGAAAATTAGCAAAAAAAAATTTTTTAAAGAGAATGTTGGGACACTGCAGGCCGGTGCTGTATGCTGGGGCCCCAAACACTGTTCCAAGGAGTCATAGGATGTGGGTTCATGACCATGATTCCCTACACAGTGAGTTTATGGTTTCCGCTGTGCTGTTGTAGAGAGCTGCTAAGCAGAAGCCAGTTGGTTCCCTAAGCGGGGAGGGCCTGTCAATTCGGAGTGCTCTCACCTGACTTACAGCTGACTATTAAGAGGCGGGTTTGGTGAAGCCTGGCAGCAGTCTCCAATCACTCCTTCTCTTGGCCAAAGAGGAAGTGGAGAGAATTAAGAAATATAAAAATCCTAAAATAGACTAAAACTTAGTAATTCTTTGGAAAAAAAAGACAGCAACAAACTTCCCTTCTTGAAATTAACTGCTAAAAGTTGCAAGGACTGAATGTTTAAAAGTGCATTATGTGCTGGATATGTGTGTGGTTTAAAGGTGTTTTTTGTAAAGGTTTACCCTGCTCAGCACCAATAAATATTCTGTTACTATTTTGCCAGGGCCTGTGCTCCTTCCACTTTTCTTTTTAAAAAAAGAATGGCCATACTGAGGTTCCAACCACCTGCTGCTTGCCTGCCCACATGCTGATATGTTGGCAGGAAGCCAACTGTGTCATGAGGAAATGGACATTTTGCTGTTCTGCACTGGCACATCCAAAGCCAGCTTGTCCAAGTGTAAGTATTCATGAACAAATTGAATATGGCCAAGCACTTTTGGGTTCTCATCCTTAGTGTATACATAGCCTGATTTTTTTTTTGCTAATCCTAAACCATGCCACATAAGGCAAAGAGTCGGGGAAGGAAACCTGCTTGTTTGTCATATCCTGCAGCCAGTCTGCTATTACATACCCACTCCTGAGGGCAGTAACAATGCAATCAGCGCAGAAGCGATGTAGGCACTCTTTGGTTGTCATAGTGTTCTTCAGCATGTCTAGACAGATAGGACACATCAGCTCACTGTGCAGACTTCTGGGTGACACTGCAATCTCCATGCCATCTGTGATTGCCTCCTGTAAGTCACAAAGTTCATCATGTAGCAACAACTTGGAACTATGACTTTATTATTGTATTTAGGTTAACTCCAACCTTATTGCACCCAGGTCACAAAGTTATAGGTCATCTTTTTGGATATTGGACAGAATAATAGCTTTTGGTGACCTGCCCAGTTTGCATTTCAAAGTGATTTAAAAAAAATTCGGGGCTGCTTGTTGTCTCCAGATCAGTCTGAACCAGCCTCAACTACCATTCAAATTGCACTGTCATTGGGAGAGGATCACTGGTTTTCAGACAGACCAGCAGGTAGAATTTCACAGAAGGCAGAGCACAACATCAGCAGAGCAGGGTGGGAAGGAAGAAGCAAAACAGGCAGGATCAGTGCCATCCCATAGTATGCACTGCTGACCAGTAGATGATTGAGACATTCCAGCTGTTCCACGGTTGAGGTAGGCGGTGTTGTGGTCTGGAGCAGGAAGGGTGATAGTAAAAAACAAAAGGGCTCAAAACTTTAGCAAACCTTTTCTTATTTGGGGAAGGAGAGGAAGTTTAAACAATTTGTATCCTGAAGATGTTGTATAGCAGTTACATATTGATGTATTTAGATGCAACTTGTCATTGTGTTATGCGTTTGTAAATTTTAAAAGATTTTCCAAACACTTTCTTTAAACCTGTATCCTTTAAATTGAAACCAAATATTTACACAATGTAAATTAAGTCAAATCCAAAATTGCCATGGCATGAATTATAATATTAAAGCTTTACTTTGCAAGAAAATGCCTAATCTGTAAATTACCTGCGAGAAATTGGATACAAAACTGAGTATGGCAGAATATCTAGACCATATGGAAGTGCACTGCTAAAGCCTTACTTACTTTTCCTTACTTTAAAAGCCATATTATAGGCCCAATGAGGAGTTTTTAGTTGGGTTCCGTTCCTGACCACACAGGGCACCACCTGCTCTGATATAATGGTGCCTTGCTGACTTGACAGGCAAAGTTCACACTGCAGCACATGATGTCGTCATTTTTTTTATTCGTTCATGGGATGTGGGCGTTGCTGGCAAGGCCAGCATTTATTGCCCATCCCTAATTACCCTTGAGAAGGTGGTGGTGAGCCGCCTTCTTGAACCACTGCAGTCCGTGTGGTGAAGGTACTCCCACAGTGCTGTTAGGGAGGGAGTTCCAGGATTTTGACCCAGCGACGATGAAGGATCGCCGATATATTTCTAAGTCAGGATGGTGTGTGACTTGGAGGGGAACTTGGAGGTGGTGGTGTTCCCATGTGCCTGCTGCCCTTGTCCTTCTAGGTGGAAGAGGTCGCGGGTTTGGGAGGTGCTGGCGAAGAAGCCTTGGCGAGTTGCCGCAGTGCATCTTGTAGATGGTACACTCTGCAGCCACGGTACGCCGATGGTGGAGGGAGTGAATGTTTAAGGTGGTGGATAGGGTGCCAATCAAGCGGGCTGCTTTGTCCGGGATGGTGTCGAGCTTATTGAGTGTTGTTGCAGCTGCACTCATCCAGGCAAGTGGAGAGTATTCCATCACACTCCCGACTTGTGCCTTGTAGATGGTGGAAAGGCTTTGGGGAGTCAGGAGGGGAGACACTCGCCGCAGAATACCTAGCCTCTGACCTGCTCTTGTTGCCACAGTATTTATGTGGCTGGTTCAGTTAAGTTTCTGGTCAATGGTGACCCCCAGGATGTTGATGGTGGGGTATTCGATGATGGTAATGCCATTGAATGTCAAGGGACGGTGGTTAGACTCTCGCTTGTTGGAGATAGTCATTGCCTGGCACTTGTGTGGCATGAATGTTACCTGCCACTTATCAGCCCAAGCCTGAAGGTCGTCCAGGTCTTGTTGCATGCAGGCATAGACTGCTTCATTATCTGAGGAGTTGCGAATGGCACTGAACACTGTGCAGTCATCAGTGAACATCCCCATTTTTGACCTTATGTTGGAGGGAAGGTCATTGATGAAGCAGCTGAAGATGGTTGAGCCTAGGACACTGCCCTGAGGAACTCCTGCAGCAATGTCCTGGAGCTGTGATGATTGACCACCAACCACCACAACCATCTTCCTTTGTGCTAGGTATGACTCCAGCCAGTGGAGAGTTCCCCCACCCCCCGATTCCCATTGACTTCAGTTTTACTAGGGCTCCTTGATGCCACATTCGGTCAAATGCTGCCTTGATGTTAAGGGCAGTCACTGTCACCTCACCTCTGGAATTCAGCTCCTTTGTCCATGTTTGGACCAAGGCTGTAATGAGGTCGGGAGCTGAGTGGTCCTGGCGGAACCCAAACTGGGCATCAGTGAGCAGGTTATTAGTGAGTAAGTGCCGCTTGATAGCACTGTCAACGACACCTTTCATTATTTTGCTGATGATTGAGATTAGACTGATGGGGCGGGAATTGGCCAGATTGGAGCATATCGGGCTCTACAGTGCAGTTTTTGCTTTTAAAAAAATATTCCAACAGATTATGATTCCATCAGTGTAATCTGTTGTTTTTTAGCCTGATAAACTGGATATTTTCCCCTGATGACCCAGTATAACTTATCATGGGGGAGATGCAACCAGGACTTTGTATGAAGAAGATGACAGTCATTTAAAAGCATTGCCAAAAAAAAATGAGAATTTAAGCTTTGAAACACTAACTAAATATCCTATTACTCCCCATTTTAAATTTACTTTTCTCATGCTTTTTAAGATTTCTCTGCTGCAAAGTCTGGCCGGTAATAATCTCCCAGAACTTTACTTGTGCTGCTAACCCGCTTCTAGGAAATATGCAAGACCAACCTAGGTGATCCCCCTGCGATTAAATGGGTCTCCACTCAGTCTCCCTCGACAAATCGCCACAACAAAGATGAAATGGTCAAGTACATTAATGCCATTCATAAAATGCTGTGCCAGAAAATGAATTTATTTCCTGTCTACGACTTGACTCTAATAAGAAAATGATGGTAATTCCCTTCCATTCTCTATATAGCAGAACCAAGCAGCACGAACCATTTCCTCCTTCAATATATTTGAGTTCCACTTTTATGAAACTCTTTAAAACGATATTGGTGAGATAAGAAAATCCAGAGCGACAAAAGGCCATTCAGCCCCAGAAGCTCAGTCCATCTACAATCTATGCATGATTATTCTATCATGAGCTTTCTTCCCAACCCACAAGCTGATCCCCTACTTTAAGGAATACTAATTTCCTTCCCTGACATATCAATCCAGCCCCTCATCTATATCTCCCCTTATTGAGAAGACTTGTATCATGTCTCTGCTCAGTTTTATTTTCTCCAATCAAATAAAATGAGTTACTCTTCTGTGAATCTTGTCACTCTTCACCGAACCCTTCATAATGCATCTCCAACTTTTTTGAGGTATGGTGACCAAAACTACATGCCATAATCCAGAATTGGCTCACCATTGATCTGTACAATGTTAGTTTAACTTGTCCTGACTTGTATTCCAATGCCAGATTGATAACTGCCTCACTTTGACTAGATTCTTTCAGAGTATAAATCAATGATCATTGCTAAATCTTTTTCAGCCTCTGCCAATAGGCTTCAAAATAACAAATAAGGATAACTCTTTACCTTCTGTCCAGCTAAGAAAGACACGGTCTGGTTAGATCTGATAAGTCAGATAAGAAGTAGGGAGGGAGCTTTCCTTAAGCTTAGTACTGACCAGGCTCAGAGAAATAACTGGTCGAAAGAGTGTTTTTAGCCCACTAACATGGACAAATTAACATGCTTTGTTATTTTCTACATTATGATTAACATTATGAAATAGGTTAGAATCCATTGTAAATGTTATTCAGTTCATTCATGTATTATTTGTAAAAACAAACCTGCATTTTGGTCCCATCTCACTCAATTACTTATCCTTCTGCTTTTCAGAAGATAGCAGAATTGCTTATCCTTCCACCTTTCAGAAGATAGGAGAAACACATGGGGTGGGGTGGGGTGGTTGGGAGCAAGTACAGTATCCAGTTTACATAATAAGGGCTTTCATTCTTTCAAACACCCCTACAGGTCATACTATCAAATGACTAAGTATTAGGTAGTAAGAGTAAACTCTGATCGTAGGGGATGCAAGGTCCACTTATGAGAAAGATTGGGGATGCTGAACCGGAGAGAATATCTAGGGCAGACCCACACATGTGTAACAACCACCCTCTGTTGCAAGCCAGGTATCAATTAATACAGCCTTGAGCTTCTTTATTAGTCCTTTGATAATACAAGTAACCTATATCCACTGGATTACCCCAATCCACCACCTTAGTCACCTCTTCAAGGATGTCCAAAAATGTGCGGGTTAGGTTGATTTGGCTATGATAAATTGACCCTTAGTGTTAGGGGGGGATTAAATATGTGGGGTTATGGGGATAGGATAGGATGGGATATGTTCGGGGGAATTAAATACGTGGGGTTACGGGGGTAGGGTGGGATATGTGTACTGTGGGGATTAAAGCAGGGGACAGGGTACTGGATTTGGATGATCAGCCATGATCGTATTGAATGGTGGAGCAGGCTCGATGGGCCGAATGGCCTACTCCTGCTCCTAGATTCTATGTTTCTATGTTTCTATGTTTCTATGAATTCCAGTAGGTTTGTAAAGCAAGCCTTACTGCTTATAAAATCATGTTAACTACTCCCTATGATATCTGTGTTCTTTAAATGTTAATGTGTATGTCCCATAGAAAATCCTGAAGTATTTTCCCCACTATGGCTGTCAGGCTAACTAGCCTATAATTGCCAGGTTTGTATCTTAGCCATTTTTGAATATTAGAAATATATGTGTCATCCACCACACCTCAAGTAGTACTCCAGTATTTATGGATTTTTGAAAAATATCAACCAAAGCATCACTAATTTGTTCATTTAATTCATTGAGGATTCTAGAACACATCCCATCTAGCCCAGGAGCTTTGTGGATATTTAATCCTTCCGGTTTCTGCACGATACATTCCTTACTAACTTGTATATCTGCTGTGGATCATGTAGTCCCATTCACTATGACTGGAATTTGTCTACAGTCCTCCGTGAAAATACTTGGGAAGAATCCATTCGATATAACTGACGTATCCTGATTAATAGTTTTATTTTATCCTTTAAGAGACCTGCCTGTTCTTTGGCTTTCCTACTTTAGATGTAGGTATCCTGTAACAAAGTCACAATTTTTTGCAAAATTTTAAATGTGAATTTGTGATGTTGAAATCCAGTAGCTACAGTGTCAGAACAGTAAGGGATTTGTGTTGCAGTTTTCAACCACTGGTGAGGGAGATGAGCAAAGCAGCTCAGAAAAGCCCTATTTCTGAAGCATGGAGCTTTTCATTGTGGGAAACTTATTCTGTGCCTTTGTGGATTTAAATTTTGCCAGACCTGGCCAATCCATTCCAGTCCCCCTGTTGTGATAGTAACATTCTCTGCTTCTTCACCTTCTTCAAGCTTTTTTAGTGCCCCCTCTCACTAGCTTTTGAGCTGATTCAGTGTCCTGGCTGGCACCACTTTTGGTTCTCGTGGGTCAGCAGTCCCTTACCTTCTCCTATTGGGTTGCTGCTTCAGTCTCCCACAGTCTCCCCACACAGAGCTCAATAGGAGAGAGGAGTGATAGGGAGAGGGAAGCAAAACAAAAAGGATTAAGTGACAGAGACAGATAGAAGGGAAGTCGATCTACACAGACACTAATAGGAAAGATTAAGAGACAACCACAGAAGGGAAAGGAAAAGAGACAAAGACTGGAAGGAAGATGAGACAGACCAAGGGGAAGGCAGGAAAGAGAGAGGAGACAGAGATACAGAAGAGAAGGAGGTGTAAGAAACGGAAAGGAAGGAGGAGAGAGACAAACACACAGAAGGTAGGAGAGAGAAGGTAAGGAGATCAGAAAGACTGAGGGAATGAGGTAAAAACAAGTTTAGGAGAGATATTTTTTTCTGGTTTATCAGTATCCTTAATTTTTAAGTTTTTTGTGGGGGAGCTGGTTGTTTTAAAAAAAAGGTTTGGGGAATTGCTGAATTAGATGTTTTTAGAGTATATTTATTTTCAAAGTTGATGTTACATGAGTGAGCCATGAGCATATGTGACTTTAAAAATATAAAATATGATTACGCGCCAGAGCTTCAAGATTTTGTTCTAGCAACATTAGAGATGCCAATCCGTATTCTACTCGTAACATTGATTAAAACTTTTTGGGACCCTCTTGCTGCCTTCTGCAACTTGTCTCTCTACGTCAATGTATAGGACATTTGTATTATAGACATTCGTATTATAGACACAGATTAGATAAAGGAAGAACTTGCATTTATGCAGTGTCTTTCACATCCTCAGGATGTCCCAAAGCACGTCACAGCCAATTAATTACTTTTGAAGTATCCTCACTGCTATGTAGGCAAATACAGTAGGCAACACGGTGGCATAGTGGTTAGCACTGTTGCCTCACAGCGCCAGGGACCCGGGTTCGAATCCGGCCACGGGTGACTGTCTGTGTGGAGTTTGCACATTCTCCCCGTGTCTGCGTGGGTTTCCTCCGGGTGCTCCGGTTTCCTCCCACAGTCCAAAGATGTGCGGGTTAGGTTGATTTGGCTATGATAGATTGACCCTTAGTGTTAGGGGGGATTAAATACGTGGGGTTACGGGGATAGGGTGGGATATGTTAGGGGGGTTAAATACGTGGGGTTACGGGGATAGGGTGGGATATGTGTGTCGGTGCAGGCTCGATGGGCCGAAATGGCCTCTATCTGTACTGTGGGGATTCTGTGATTCTGTGAATATGTACATAGCAAGATCCCACAAACATCAATGAGATGAATGACCAGTTCCTGTTTTTGGTGGTGTTAGTTGAGGGAGGAATACTGGCTAGGACACTGTTGGAACTTCCTGCTCCTCTTCGAATAGTGCCATGGTTTCTTTTACATTCACTTGCACAGCGAGACGGAAACTCAGTTTAGTGTCTGATCCAAAAGACTGCATCTCTGCTGCATAAATTTCTAACAAGGTCAGCCAGCCAGTGTTGGTGCTTTCGGTTACATAATTGCTGTCGGGTAGCTGGTGATTAGTGGAAGCCAAAATTCTGTAGCTGTTTAATTATTTCCTGCTCACAGAAGCCTCATTGTGTCAGGTTTCAAAAGTTTCTAAAAAGTCACTTTTTCTTTCTCCTCTAAGAGGTTACTAAGATGAGAATTCAGCATCAATGGGTGCACAGGCTACATTCCTAACTGTTGTATAGATGTAACGTGCTATAGAATGGCCTAATGCACTGAGAAGTACAAGGCAACATCAATCTTCGAGTATAAACATAGATGTAAATGTTGTATTTACCTGAGGTGTTCTCTGTAACTCATATAAGCTGAGCTCCCATGTTTTGCTGAGAGGCTGGGTTCCATTGGTTTGCACTATTTGTGCCATTGCTGTAAGAAACACAGTTACATTACATGAAACATGAAAACCTTATTTATCAATGCTGCCATGAGGCCAGCCCCCCAAATCTCTCCATTAAACAGAACATTTGGATTTATCTGTCTTATCCCCAATAGTATTGATCACCAATATTCTGGGATGAGAGACAATAGAGAGAATACAGACTGGCACCCACTGTAAAACTAAGAAACTGTAGGCAGAAGTGGAGTTAAGTCTCTAGGGTCTAGGCTGCAGTTACCTCATGGAGTTAACTATGACTCTCATAGTGCCTCAATGCAGGCTCAGTACGGATTCATATAGTGCCAGCACCAGTCGGGGTTTAGTATATCTTGCTGCCAGTCTAAGTAAGCATCCACCAATTGGTAACTAGATGGAATATTTGTCTAAAGTTTAAGTTCCAGCATATCTTCATAGGGAAGGATTTAAACTAGTTTGTGAGGGGGCTGGGAACCTAAGTGTGGGCCCAGAACGGAGAGAAACAAAGCTGGAAGTGCAAGTTAGAAAAGTAGTCAGCAAAACTAGTAGGGAGCAGAAACAAAGGCCAACAGTAAAGAGGGTCAAAGTGCAGAAAAATATTAAACAGGCAAAGTTGAAGGCACTTTATCTAAATGCACGTAGCATTCGCAACAAGGTGGATGAATTAATGGCACAAATAGAAGTAAATGGGTATGATGTAATTGCCATTACAGAGATGGTTGCAGGGTAACCAAAGCTGGGAACTGAATGTTCCAGGGTACTCAACATTTAGGAAGGACAGACAAAAAGGAAAAGGAGGTGGCGTAGCGCTGTTAATAAGGGATGAGATCGGTACGGTAGAGATAAAAGATCTTGGCTCAGCAGATCGTGATGTAGAACTGGAATCAGTTTGGGTGGAGCTAAGAAACAGCAAAGGGCAGAAAACATTGATGGGAGTTGTGTATAGGCCACCAAACAGTAGTGGTAATGTAGGGCATAGTATCAATCAAGAAATTAGAAGTGCATGTAACAAGGGCAATACGGTAATCATGGGGGACTTTAATCTACATATTGACTGGGCAAATCAAATTATCACGAATGCATGCGAGATGGTTTCCTGGATCAGTATGTGGAGGAACCAACCAGGGAACAGGCTATTCTGGATCTGGTACTGTGTAATGAGAGAGGGCTAATCAATAATCTTGTGGTAAAGGGGCCTTCAGGGACAAGTGACCATAATATGATTGAATTTTACATTAAATTTGAGAATGATGTAGTCCAATCTTAAAGTAAGGTCTTCAATCTAAACAGAGGAAACTACAAGGGTATGAGGGACAAGTTGGCCATGGTAGATTGGGAGACTACACTAAAAGGTATGAAGGTGGACATACAATGGCTAACATTCAAGGAAATAATGCATACTTTGCAACAAACATATATTCCTCTAGGGCATAAAAACCCAAAAGGAAAAGTGATCCAACCATGGCTAACAAAAGAAATTAAAGCTAGTATTAAGTCAAAGGAGGAAGCTTATAAAGTTGCCAGAAAAAGCGGTCAGCCTGAGGATTGGGATCTTTTTAGAAATCAGCAAAGGGAGACCAAGAAATTGATAAAGAAAGGGAAAATGGAATATGAGCACAAACTTGCGAAAAATATAAAAACGGATTGTAAAAGCTTCTATAGGTATGTGAAAAGGAAAAGTCTGGCGAAGCTAAATGTAGGTCCTTTACAGTCAGAGACGGGAGAATTTATAATGGGGAATGAGGAAATGGCAGAGAAATTAAATAAATACTTTGTTTCTGTCTTCACGGAGGAAGACACAAAAAAACTCCCAGAAATACGAGAAAACCAAGGGTGTGGCAAGAATGAGGAACTTAAAGAAATTATTATTAGTAAAAAAACAGTACTAGCAAAATTAATGGGACTAAAAGTCGATAAATCCCAAGGACCGGATGACCTACATCCTAGGGTTTTGAAAGAGGTGGCCATTGGGATAGTGGATGCATTGGTTGTCATCTTCCAAAATTCTATAGATTCTGGAACGGTTCCTGCAGATTGGAGGATAGCAAATGTAACCCCGCTATTTAAGAAAGGAGGGAGAGAGAAAACGGGGAACTACAGACCTGTTAGCCTCACATCAGTAATTGGGAAAATGCTGGAATCTATTATAAAGGATGCAATAACTGGGCACTTAGAAACTAATAGTAAGATTGGGCAGAGTCAACATGGATTTATGAAAGGGAAATCTTGTTTGACAAACCTATTGGAGTTCTTTGAGGATGTAATGAGTGGAGTAGACAAAGGGGAACCGGTAGATGTGGTGTATCTGGATTTTCAGAAGGCCTTCGATAAGGTCCCACACAAAAGATTGGTGAACAAAATTAGGGCACATGGAATTGGGGGTAATATACTAGCATGGATTGAGAATTGGTTAACAGACAGAAAACAAAGAGTAGGGATAAACGGGTCTTTTTCAGGATGGCAGGCTGTGACTAGTGGGGTACTGCAAGGATCAGTGCTTGGGCCCCAGCTATTCACAATCTATATCAATGATTTGGATGAGGGGACTAAATGTAACATTTCCAAATTTGCTGATGATACAAAGCTAGGTGGCAGTGTCAGTTGCGAAGAGGATGTGAAGAGGCTTCAAGGGGATCTCGACAGGCTCAGTGAGTGGGCGAGAACATGGCAGATGGAATATAATGTGGATAAATGTGAAGTTATCCACTTTGGTAGAAAAAACAGAAAGGCAGAGTATTTCCTAAATGGTGAAAGATTGGGGAATGCAGATGCTCAAAGGGACCTGGGTGTCCTTGTACATGAGTCACTGAAAGTGAATGTGCAGGTGCAGCAAGCCATTAGGAAGGCAAATGGTTTGCTGGCCTTCATTACAAGAGGATTTGAGTACAGGAGTAAAGAAGTCTTACTCCAATTATATAGGGCCTTGGTGAGACCACACCTGGAGTACTGTGTACAATTTTGGTCTCCTTACCTAAGGAAGGATATACTTGCCATAGAGGGAGTGCAATGAAGGTTCATGAGATTGATTCCTGGGATGGCGGGACTGTCGTATGAGAAGAGATTGAGTAAACTAGGCCTGTATTCTCTTGAATTCAGAAGAATGAGAGGGGATCTCATTGAAGCATACAAAATTATTACAGGGCTTGATAGGATGGATGCTGGGAGAATGTTTCCCTTGGCTGGGGAGTCTAGAACCAGGGGCCACAGCCTTAGGATAAAGGGTAGGCCATTCAGGACTGAGATGAGAAGAAATTTCTTCACACAGAGGGTGGTGAATCTTTGGAATTCTCTACCCCAGAGGGCTGTGGAGGCTCAGTCATTGGGTATATTCAAAACAGAAGTCGATAGATTTCTGACTAGTAAGGGCATCAAGGGACATGGCGATAGGGCTGGTGAATGGAGTTGAGGCAGAAGATCAGCCATGATCTCATTGAATGGCGGAGCAGGCTCGAAGGGCCGAATGGCCTATCCTGCTCCTATTTCTTATGTTCATGAATCCGGAGAAGGTACACTTCTGCAAGTTGGGAAGGAGAAAAGGTGCATTATTTTCTTTAGAAATGGTGGGACCATGGAGAACCCACACCCTTTTCTAACCCCTTCTCACACGCACCAACTTGGACAGACCAGTTTAAAAGCAGCAAGGCCATTAACATGGTTACTTGCCACAATTAAAACAGATAATAGAGATTGTAATTGTAGTGTTTTGGTGGATGCATTGAAATTAAATCTAAAGCTATTCGGTAAATAGTAAACTTCTCCTTACATATATTAAACCACATTCATTGTATTCCCTAGTAAACCATGGCAACATACAAATGGAGGTGACGCACCCCATCTTCTCCCCTTTTCCCCTCTCCTCCCCCAGGTAGATACTAAATTTACCCACCAGGTTACGACACTACGCGTAACTGAAAGCACCTATTGCCACCGAGACTGAAATATGCCCACCACTGAACACAAATTTTATATATTTTATTTTGCACTGAAGCAAACAGAGAACAGAGAGCCAATTCTGCAAGACATCATAAAATAGGAATTGTGCAATCTACTACTTTGTTCAGTCATACCAAATATTTGCTCATCGGTAACGGTCAACAAAGCACAGTCACCAGGGTCAACTCCTAGAATTTTCCTATATTCCACCAAAAAGAGACACTGCATGCCGTTATTAGAGCGGTACCATTTATATGATGCGGTGTGCGTTCAGGTCTGGATGTCATTGTGTTATTCTATCACTTATACGATTTACAAAATTCAGTTCTTAACAGCTGAAGAACTGGGGATCGAGTGGCAGCCAGGACAAGTTCTCACTGGCACAATACATAAAAACAAAAGCCAAACATTTGCATGTATTAAAAATGTTAGGCAGTGACACAAGGTGGTAATTGTGTTTTAGGTGTGGTGATGTCATCAGTAGTATAACAGTATCTTGTATCGATAGTATAATTGAATCGAAGGGATCTGATGAATCACCAGATCCAAAATACAATTACCATCTTATATGTCACTGTCTGCCATTTCTAAGAGGTAACATAAAATGTTCTTCATATGGTAGCACACCACAAGAGACTATTTCCCAGCACAATGTTAGAGGATCCATGACCAACCCAGTGGGTGAGCAGCTCTTTATTAGTCTAGTGTTTGGATAGGAAACTTGAAATTCTGTATATCTTTTCTTTGATCAGTTGATTGCTGTTTGTTTAAAAATTGTTAGTAGTTAAATGAAGGGACTTGCTTGATGAGTAATGTAATTACCAATTATTTTGTGATGAGCACAACTTTTGAAATGGTCTAACCACTGCCTAAATTGGAAATAGTGCAGCTGGCAGGCTTCCCAATGGACGTCAGGGTGTTGGTGCATGAGAGTGGCCCAAGTTGAGGCAAAGGGTTGGATGAAATATCAAAAAGTTATTTTTTTAAAGTAATGGAACATATTTGTCAATATTACATGGGTCTGGAAATGCAGGGTTAGAATGGTCTTTAAAGTATTTTTCAACATGCAATAAGGAAAAATAAATGGACATTTTTGCTGCTGTTTTGATATCCTGAGCTGAGCACTCACAACGTAAACCTCTTAAGTAATGTAGTTTATTGAAATAGCTATAGTGACAACCACAGCAAAGAATCATAGACTTTACAGCACAGGAGGCCATTTGACCCATTGGGTCTGTGCCGGCGCAATCCAAAACTAATACTGCCCCACAGCGATGTATCTTTCTCTGCTTCAAATGTTTATCCAACTTTCCCTTAAAGGATGCAATGGTCTCCGCTTTAACTATTCCCTATAGCTAGACATTCCATGCTCCAACAACCTGCTGTGTGAAGAAGCATCTCCTAACTTCTTTCATCACTCTATTAGTGACAATTTTAAATTGATGACCCCTCACCACTAAGTCCCCAAAGAGAAGAAATAGTCTTTCCCTATTCATTCTATCAAAACCCTTCATAATTTTAAAAACGTCTATTCCTTCTCTGCCCCAGTGGAAATAGTTCCAGTACATGAGTCTCTCCTTTTCATTAGTTTCCCATCCCTGGTATCATCCTAGTGAATCTACGCTGCGCGCTCTCTACAGCTTTAATATCCTTTCTATAATGGGGTGCCCAAAACGGCATGCAGTACTCTAACCAGTGTTTTGTACCTCTGTATCATTACTTCTTTACTCTTGTACTCCATCCCCTATTTATAAAACCCACAAAGCTGTTGGCCTTTTTTTTTTAATGGCTTTCTGTACCTGCACTCGCACTTTCAGTAAATTATGTATTTAAACCTTTAGGACTCTGTTTATCCACACCCTTCAATGTGTATACTCCCATTCCTTGTTTCCTTCCAAAATGTATTACCTCTCACTAAATTGAATCTGCCACTTGTCTGCCCTTTTCACGTACACATCTATGTCTTTTACAGTCATTCTCACTGTCATCAACATATTTTTGTCATCAACATATTTCAAGATTGTGCTCCATATGCCCAAGTTCAACTCAGCTATATTTACTGAGAATAAAAGTGGACCCAACATTGACCCCTGGGGTGGACTATTTCCAACCCTTCTCCAATCTAAGCAACACCCATTTATACTAACACTTTTTGCTGTCTGTCAAGCAACTTTCTATCCATGCTGCAACATTTCCTGTTATACCATGCACCAGAATTTTTCTAAAGAAGCCTCTTGGAGATACCTTATCGAAGGCCTTCTGAAAATCCATATACACTACATCTACTGAATTCCCTTTATCTATCCAGTCACGTCAGCACAAAACTTAATTAAATATGTCAAACACTCAAAAGCAGATAGACTATAATTGATCATGCTAGTGGTTGTTAAGGTTTAAATAGTCCTTCCACCCTTCCTGAAAAATAGCATAAGCAAATTATTACTAATGCAGTGACCGCTCAGATGACAATATATCAGTTAAGTGTCAGCTTGGTTCAGCTGTAGCACACTCACCACTGAATCAAAAGGTTGTGGGTTTAACAACAACAACTTGTATTTATATAGCACCTTTAACGTAGTAAAAAGTTCCAAGGCGCTGCACAGGAGTATCTTAAGACAAAAAATTTGACACCGAGCCACATAAGGGCAGGTGACGAAAAGCTTGGTCAAAGAGGTAGGTTTTAAGAAGCGTCTTAAAGGAGGAAAGAGAGGTAGCGAGGCGGAGAGGTTTAGGCAGGGAATTCCAGAGCTTAGGGCCTAGGCAACAGAAGGCACGACCGCCAATGGTTGAGCGATTATAATCGGGGATGCTCAAGAGAGCCTCAGCCCAGGACATAATCTAAGTGGACACTTCAGTGCAGCTCTGAGGGAGTGCTGTATTTTCAGAGGTGGTGTTTTTCAGATGAGACATTAAACCGAAGCCCAGTCTGCCTGTTCAGGTGGATGTAAAATATCCCATTGCACTTCTTCAAAGAATAACAGGGAGTTCTCTCAGAAGCCTGGCGACCATTCATCCCTCAACCAAAACCATCTAGGAAGGGAGGTGCTGCTGAAATAACCTTGGGGAGTTGTTGCAGTGCATCCTATAGATAGTACATACTGCAGCCAGTGTGCCATTGGTGGAGAGGGTGTATAATGAGTCTTGGCATGAGCAACAATCAAGCAAACTACTTTGTCCTGGATAGTGTTGAGCTTTGTGAGTATTGTTGCAGCTGCACCCATCCAGACAAGTAGTGAGTATTCCATCACACTCCTGACTTGAGCCTTGTGAATTGTGAAGTTTTGAGGAATCAGAAGATGAGCCATTCATTGCAGAGTAAGCAGAATCTGCCCTGCTCTTGTAGCTGGTTGATATATCTGGCCCAGTTCAGTTTCTAGTCAATGGTGATGGTGGTGGACTCAATAATAATGGTGCCGTTAAGGTCAAGGGGAGAGGACTGAACTTTCTCTTGTTGGAGAGGGCCACTGCCTGGCACTTAAGTGGCATGAATGTTACCTGTCACTTTTCAGTCAAACCATGGAAGTTATTAGATCCTTTTATAGGCTGCCATTCATTATTGGAGGAGTTGTGAATGGAGTGGAATGCTGTGAAATTGCCAGCAAACAGCTCCACTCCTGACCTTATGAGGGTCATTACTGAAGTTGATTGGACTCAGAACACTTCCCCGAGGAGCTCCTACAGTGATGTCCTGGGGCTGTGATGACTGGCCTCCAACAACCACCACTATCTTCCTTTGTGTCAGATATGATTCCAGCCACTGGAGGGTTTATCAAGGCTGTGATTAGGTCTGTAGCGGAGTGGATCTGGTAGAACATTGACTGAGCGTGGGTGTGCAGAGTTTTGGTGAGTAGCTGTTGTTTGATGACACCTTCCATCACTTTACTGAGGAGGCTGATAGGGCAGTGATCAAGCCCGATTTATCCTTTTTCTTATGGCTAGGACATACCAGGGCAATCTTCCACATTGTCAGTTAAATACCAGTACCATAGCTGTACTGGAGCAGCTTGGCATGGGGTGCAACTAGCTCTGGTGCACGGGTCTTCAGCACTACAGCCGAGATGACGTCGGGACCCATGCCTTTGCTGTATCCAGTGCATTTGGCCGTTTCTTAATGTAATGTAGAGTGAATTGAATTGGCTAGACAATGGTATCTATGATGATGAAAACCTCAGGAAGAGGCTGAGTAGGATCATCCACTCGGCACTTTTGGCTGAAGATGTTTGCAAACATTTCAGGACTGTTTCCTGCACTCACTTGTGGGCTCCTTCCATGGTTGAGATTAGGCATATTCATGTTTTCCCTCTTCCTGTTAGCTGCCTGGATGTCCACCAGCATTCTTGACTGGACATAGTAGGGCTACAGAACTTTGCTCAGATTTGTTGGTTATGCGATCATTTTGCTCTATCTATAGCCCTGTATATCAGCTTCACTAGGTTCGTACCCACTAGGCCTGGTGCTGCTCCTAACATGCTTTTCATCCACGGTATGACTGTTTACATTTAATTGCTTTCTGTTATTGGAGACTTTTTGTTGTGTTCTTTCCCTTCAGAGTAACTATCTGATTAAATCAAGGACTTGTAATGAAAACGTATTTCTAGATAACTTGTTTTATTTATTTGCAGTCAACATGTTCCTCCAGGAGAGCTGTTTTATTCTTCAGTCCACTACAGATTAATACCTTGATGTGGTCTGCCTTTAACCATGCAAATAAATATAAATACTACTTCAAGGCAAGTCAAGCCAGGAACAAAATGGCATAAATTTAACTTAGTGAAAGGTGAATTTAAAACAGATCTTAGAAAAAGTTTCTTTAATTAAAGAATAATAAACATTAGAATGATCTTGCCAGATAATCTAAAACAAAGGCAACATTTCAAACTGAAATTTTAAACATGACTTATTTGGTCAGGAAGTACCAATGTGTGAAATTTTAGGAAGTGAAAAAGCAAAATCAGTTAATACAACATTAACGCAACAAAAATTGTAAAATCCCACCAGAATTGTAACTTTTTATAAGTTATATTTCTAATAACACTGAAGTCACCAATTTAAAAACTTTTTCCACTGAGTCTAACATACCTTCTGTTCAATGGAACAGCTTTTATTTATGACAAGCTCTGCGCTTTACTGACCTCAGAAAACATAGTCTCATGACCATTCCTCATAGCATTTCTTAATTTGGCCTTCTCCCCACAATTTACTAGCACGCCCTGCACTCTCTCCAGCTTTACTTTCCCCTTAATAGGATAAATCTCCTACTCACTTCTCCTTGAGGTACTCCAGAAAGGACTATGCATTTTGTAATTTTTTTTTAAGCATTACGATAAACCCAGCACGAGTTCAAAATGTTCAAAAGTTAAAATCTAGTATGTCTGTTAATTTTTAAACAATTCTACAGCACTAATCTCCCCACATATCAAAAATAACACTCCTGTATCAACAGGATGCTGAAACCTTTGCTCACAGGCTGCTAACTCTTCTCTCTAGTTTTTTTTGTTCTTTTTAGTAACCTGTTCCTTTTACTCAGATTCGCACAGCATAAATTATTTTTCTATGAGATGATGAGCACCAACTAAAAAATGGTGAGTCAGTAGACTAGAACTTGCATATAAAACACAGTCACAATGTAGTATGAGCCAAGCATTAAATATACATTATAAGGCTTGGCAGACAATGATCTACTCTAAATCACTCTATATATACTTAGAACCATACTACAGCTGCAATCTAAAGCAAGTAACCTGCAAGGCTGGTACCCGTTTTGAAATATAAGTTCCAGCTTGCAGCAATCCGCAACATGCTCAGAAACTTAGTTTACGACATTAATATCCCTTTTTAAATAGTTTACCATGGTCCTTGAACCTGTTGTACCCTCACCTTTCCCACAAGTCTGTTCAAATCATTTCAGTCCAGTTTCTTGCCTGCCTACTGCACTGTGTCCACCCTGGTCAAAGTCACCAATGATATCTCCTCTAACTGTGGCCAATATCCCTCTTTATCTTTCTTGACTGTTTTGCAGCATTGAACATGCTTGATCATGCCATCCACCTCCACCACTTCTCCTCTGTGGGATTGCCCTTCTGCAGTCCCATACCTACTAGTCCCAACACAGCCCGTGCATCTCCGGCAATGACTTCTCCTCCCATGGTCACCTCAGGATTTCTCCAAAGAGTCGTTTTTGGCTCTTTTCCCCCATCTACATGCTGCTCTTTGGTGGCATCATCCATAGACAATGTGTCAGTTGACGACACTCAACTGTACCTCTCCAGCATTTCCTTCAATCCCATGACCACCTCCGTAATGTCAGATCGCCTGCCTGACATTAAGTCATGGATGAGCCACAATTTCCATCACTTGAACGTCAGGAAGACTGATGCCATTGGCTGGAATTTTCTTTACCTGGGCGGGTCAGGTGCGGGCAGTCACCGTGGCGGGTCGTGACCCCATTGTTGCTTCCATCCCGCTCCAGAAATCGACTTTGTGCTAATGGGGCCTATTAAACCCGCCTGGCACGTTACCCGGCCCTATTAAATGGTGCAGGTCTGATGACGTCATCCATGACACGTTTTCAGCCGGGATCTTTAAAGGAGCCATGGCCACATTGCATTTGAAGGTTCATCTAGGAGTGTGCAGGCAGCACACTGGACAAATCATCTGCCGCAAACAGTTCCACAGATGTTTGTACAGAGGCAGAGGGCTGTGCCCAGGTTCTCCGATGACTCCCTCCACATGCTTGTGGAGGGAGTCAGAGCACGCAGGGAGGTCCTTCTCCCTTCCGATGGGCGGTAGAGACCTCCCCAGGAGACAAAAAGAGCCTGGTTCTAAATAGCAGAGGAGGTTAACAGCAGGGATGTGGTGAGGTGGACCTGGGTGCAGTGCCGGAAACATTTCAATGATCTCATTAGATCAGGAAAGGTGAGCACAAAGACACGCTCAACTACATCCTGCTGTGCCTCTCATCACATCCCCATCACTCTGCCTTCCCAACCTTACTCCTGCACATCATTACTCACACCAACATACCTTGCACATCCACCCATCCCTCTCTCTCTCTATCTACATTATCACATCCCCATCTGACTAACCACCCCTCACACTCACCCTCATCCTAATGCAATCATACCAACTAACACCACACAAGGAGGCCACTTGGCATTGGCACACCACTCCATCATAGTCATCCTCTAAAGATGTAACCCATTCATTCCTTACACTCATTCCATCACTCTCACTCAACCTTCTCGTCTTTTCCTCCTTGAAGGAAATGAGAGCCCACTAGGAGAGGGAGAGAACCAGAGGTGACCCTCCATCATTTGCCACCCTTATAACAGTAGAGGAGGCTGCCTTAGAAGTATCTGGAGTCGCCGAGCAGCTGGAGGTGGGAGACATCTCCGCAACATGGTGACAGAATTACATTACATATACAGCTACATGGCATACTGCAGTCACTCATATGGGGACTGATGTCAGCAGCCATTGAATGGTCATCATGTGCATAATGGTATCTGTACCCATTCTTAATCTGACATTTCTAACTCATTTCTTTACTCTCCCACAGGTCCATCAAGAGCCCCCCCACCCTACCACTGTCCAGGAGGAAGAGGAAGACGACTCCTCAGAGGACCCTCCAGCCTCTGAGGTTGCACCATCACCAGACATGAGCGCACCCAGCACCAGCGCAGATATGCGCATTGCTGCCGGGAGGCTAGGGATGGGCTCATCATGGCCAGATTTACTTAACTTTACGCAGTTGATACAATTGGCTGACTTGTCAAAGAGGGCATCGGTGACCTGTGTGATGCATCAGTAGGCCGCCGACTGCGAGATGCCGCAAATGTCTGCTGCAGATCCCTGGAAGGAGCCTGAGGCGAAGAAGTTGAAGGCACTGGTGACTTTGACAGCCACTGGTAAGGCGTGTCCACCCGCTCCTCTGGGCTGCAGATCTTGCTCCAGCAATGTGCAAATGTCTGCGACGACCTGGCACGATAGCCTGTGCCTCCTTTGGCACTGCTGCTCAGTCATGTTCAGGAAGCTCATCCTCTGCCTGTATATCCTGTGATCGGGGTATCGCCTCCGGCGCGGTGTAGCCCTGCGCTGATGCCCACTGTCCTGTGCAGCATCAGGTGGTTGAGGAGGAGGTTGGTGGTGGTGTTGTTGTTGGTGCTACTGGTGTTGGGGCTCATCGTAGTCCGATTCTGAGGACCACGGTGAGACAGTATAAAGGGCACCCATGCTGATGGAATAGATGGCAGGTCAAGTAGAGATGACCGATGCAATCTGTCAATGGTGAGAGAGGTTCTTCCAATGAGGTGACACTGGATGGCGACTTTGCTGGAAACACTTGCAGCCTCTAGAAAGCTAAGTCTGTGCTGGGAATACAGTCAACTAATCAGCTGGGTCAATAGCCACTCAACTCCCGCCTCAGGTTCACAGAAGCGGTTCCCGAGCTGCGTGATTCCCGTAGTCATCCAGGGAAATTTGAAAGGTAGGGTTAAAAAGGAGCTTAAGGGTCTGACAAGTACCTGTTAATGATTTCAATTAGGTCGCCCACCTCTGCCGTTCGGGTTGCTGCCACGCTGGCAGACGCACCTGAGGGAAAGGTGTGTGGGGGCGGGCTGCGGCGGGTTCCTGACCCGCTCCAACATATTTCAAATTTCCCACCTGACCCGCCTCCGATCGCACCTGCACGGACCCCAGAAAATTCCAGCCACTGTGTTCAGCTCCCACCACATTGACCCAAGGTTACGGCGGGAGATTGGAAGAAACCTTGCGGAAATTCCAGGCGCTAGTTTCAATTTGTGGTCCATCCTGAGTTAACTGACAATTGGGTCAGGAAGGAGAGGAAAATTGTCCAATATCCAAGCAAGAGTACTTACAATCCAATGACACGACTAAAAGTGAATATATGTGACGGTCAGGTGAATTCGGGGTTGGGCTCACTTGTGATGCCCTTTGTGTCTGAACAAGCCACTGTCCAGTATCACACAGAACAATGATAACTTGGGTGAAGTACTGAATGCTGTTATGAATAATGCCAAAAGGGAGGTACTGAGGGACGGGTTGGCACTTCCCTTTAACAAGTGGAAAAAACAAACATTCGGCAAATCATTCTGGTTTGTTCTACTGTATTATGTTCCCCCAAAGTTAGGCTCAAGAAAAGTTTGTTATTTGGCATCAGCTGTGAGGCTGTCTTGACTGACTGCAACCAGTGACAAGCCAATTATAAAAATTAATATTGAAGTTTAAAAAAGAGACCAGTCTGGATCATGTTTAAGTTTCTAATATTGGAAAAAAGCCAAAAGTCAGCTCTCTACTAAAATTAAAAACGTCATCAGCTGTTGAGCAGAGCTTTATATGTGTATTTGAATAAGAGGCCAAGTTTAGGAGAGATCTGACCGGCTGCTTTCATTTAAACCTACCTTGATCTTGTGTGATCAGAGCTCTACTTTTCCCTAGTTTCAGAATGATGTGATTTAGCTGTACAACAGTGTTTCTTGCTTACAGTGCTCTCAAAAATCACACTGCTGTCAAACTGGTAGGTGCAATACACCTGCGGCATTAAAGACAGTCTCGCCATCAGTACCTGCACATTTAAAATGTTGGCGGAGGTTTGTACAGGCCATCAATGCTGAAAACGCACTACTGGTCTGGATGGGTGGGCTGGGGAGTCAACAGCCAGACTCCAAGATTGGGATGCGCCAGGCAAAACCCCCACTCCAGAAAGGTTTAGTCATTGAGTCACGTATACTACAGGGTTACCTGTACAATGCCTTTGACATTGTTGGCAACACACTATGAAATACATTAAATCTTCCAAGTCAGCTCCATGATGAGGTCATACTACTCATAGTTTTCCAATAAAGATTTTTCATAAATCAACAAATCGGACGTTAAGTGATGATTCATTTGAACTGTTTGACTTTAAAAGTGGTCCTGATGGTAAAACACCCTCTTTAAAGTACTATTGCCCTAGCTCTGTTTCAATCAAATGCTAAAGAGGAACTAATTTGTTCTATAATTTGGGGACAATTAATTTCCAGTGCCCTGTTTATTTTTATCAACTCTCTATTTTTATCTTGATTTTCCTTCAACACTTTGTCTTCCTTCTCTCTCCTTCACTTCACTTTTTTTTCTTGAACATGTTTGCTGGCCTTTTTCTTTTAATTTGTTTTCCCTTTTGTGTTCTTCTCTCCAATGCTTCTGTCACTCTATGTGTAATTCTCTCACTCTTCCTATTCGTTCTCTTCCCCTCAGTTTCATTCTTTTGCACTGCTCCTTTCCATTTTTCTATTCTTGATACTTATTTTTCTGTTTCGGATAAAGTATAGTTCTGATGAGCGCCACTGATTTGTTTTATATTGTAGCTGCTTCTGGACAATGAGTATATTCAAGACAGAGATCGATAGATTTTTGAATATTAAAGGAATCACGGGATATGGGGATAGTGCAGGAAAGTGGAGTTCAGGTAGAAGATCAGCCATGATCTTACTGAATGGCGGAGCAGGCTTGAAGGGCCAAATGGCCAACTCCTGCTCCTATTTCTTACGTTCTTATGATTTGTCATAACTAAAATCAAATGAGTCTGCTTCTATTTTTATAAGCACACAATTCTATAATGTGTGACACGATTAAACTTGTAAAAATTACAAAATCTGAAACGAATTGCAATCAGTGAAGAGTGGCAGACCCTACCAAGGTCAGCAAAGCCTTGGATGGAGAGATTGTGGATGGGCCGGGTGGGGGGCACAGGTTAATAAAAAGAGCTGGGCGAGAGGGTTAGAGATTCATGGAACTGGAAATAGTGGTGGTGACTAAGCAGCACCCTGAATGAAAATGCATTGAAGACTGAGACTTAGCAGGACCACTTGTTCGGAGGAGAAACATATTGGGCTGGATTTTCATTGACCCGTGGAGGCGTGTGGGGGGTTAAAGTTGCAGATTCGGGGGTCCCGACCCCATCCCGCCTCCATGCCAGTTTCGCTGGAGGCGGGTACCCGACCTGTGCTGGGACCCGCCTCCCCGAGGCGGGAAGGGGATTAGTGACAATTAACTGCCTGTTAACAGGTAGTTAACAGGCAGTTTTTTGCCTAATCCCTATTTTGAAAGCTGAAATGTGGGCTTCCCGACAGGTCCCAACCACGCCAAGTTAGCGAGGTGGACCGTGGGTCTGCAGGGGTTGGAGGGTCGATATGTCCGGTGGGCAGGTGAGTGATGGGTGCATGTGTACAGAGGTAAGTGTGTAAGGTAAGTGCAAAGTGTGGGTAAAAGTTTTACTTACCTTAACTTCCTCCTGCAGGTGTCAGCCCTTCAGTTCTCGGGAGTCAGAAATCTCACCGGCACAGAAAGCAGAAAGGTCGTGGTGCTGTCAAAAGTTTCAGCCTCTGTTTTCTGTGCTGGAATGATTTCTAACTCAGCCTGAGAGGAAGGACTCAAGTTAGAAGACAAATTGTCAGTGTTTGACAGCTTCACAGAGCTGTCAAACGCTGATATTTCATCTGTCAAAAGCTCTTGACAGATGAAATGTCAATCTGTGACGTCACCTGTTGCCGGGTGGCCCTTAATTGGCCTGCTGAGCTCGCTGGGCGGGTTCAACAAGGTCAATCAAGGGAAAATACAGTGGGTTGGCCACAAGTCGATGGAGGCGGGTCTACAACCCAAAAAGTGGGAGTCCCGACTCCATCACGTCCCCAGTATCAAAATCCAGCCCATTGTGTCACAGAATTTCTGATACAATTAAACGCAAGAGAAAAGTGACAAATAAAGAAGAATACAACAAACATTTATTTGGCAAGCTGTCATGATGCGTGAGCCCCCCCGTGCAATAGTCCTTCTCAGTTCCTTTTTATTTATCACGTGCCATTCATTGCAGCCCACAGATACTACCACGTTGTCTGGATGTGTATTCTCCGGACCATTTTCTTTCTGACCCGTGTGTTACCGATGTTATGTGGTTTGGAGCAGGGAGTGAACAGTAAGTGTCATCCAAATGGCAGACCCCCACCCTTCAAGGGTGGAATTATTAGCTAGAAATGTGAATATAAGTGACAGATGTGTCATACTTTGGCAACACTACTGCATCACACTCCTACTTATACTACAGTAATGCTTCCTGAAGGAGTTCTGCAATATGGACTCCTGGTCCCTATGCTTTCGAGACTGCCCTGCTCGTAATGCAGGGTGATATCTACATCATTCAGTTCCACTTTAAAGCAGCTATGCATATGCAAAGATATACAGTCAGTGGTGATACTTTACCCAGTGGCTATGGAAGGTCGATACGGGTCAGCCATCACTGAGCTGTACTAGTGGCTAAGAGCCTGTTAACTGAGGAAATAAAAACACAAGCCACTCTACCAGCAACCTGCTTTGTGTTTGTTATCAGGAGAGGTGATATCGGCTGAAACACATCTTTTAATGGCGTACATCTACTCTGAGGGCAGCAGCACTGCTTCATTTATGTTGATGGTTCACCAATCAAGAACAAAATGCTAATGCAAATGAAGCAGAAAAGAACGAACGAACTTTCATTTATATAGCACTTTTCACGTCTGTAACATGTTCAAGGTGCTTCACAGCCGATTAAGTATTTGAGGGAGGAATGTTGGCCAGGAGAACTCCCTGCTCTTCTTTGAATAGTTCCATTGGGTCTTTGATAGCCCTGAGCTAGTAGACAGGACCTTGGTATAATATCTCGTCCAAAGGATGGCACATCCAACAATGCAGCACTCCCTCAGTGCAGCACCGAAGTGTCAGCCTAAAGTATGTGCTGAAGTTTGTAGTGGGGCTTGAACCCTCAAGCTTCTGACTTGGAATAAAGTGCTACCACTGAGCCAAACTGACACTTAAGGGCAGTTTGTAAGAATCAGTTTGAAGCTTTGTGTTACCACAATCATCAGTTTGGGAGACCACATTTAAATAACGAGTTGCTGGAAAAATGTTAGAGGTATTTGCATTTTAAAGAAAAGTGTACCACTTCAGTTTTGTCGCTGTGAATCTTCAGGTCCTGCTGGATTCCATGTCTCTAGCAACCAAGAGGGTGGGTAAACAACTAGCTTTCAGATTTCCACAACACCCTCTTTAACTGGCATCTCGGGCTCATGATAGCAGCAGCAACATCTGTTCCCATTCAATTATCCCTTCCTCCTTTGGGGGGAGTGAACATGGACATTGCTCAGCACTTCATTGCTCATATCAGGAACTGTGTTTTAATTCATTCTCTGGGTGAGGGCCCGCTGGAAAAGCCGGCATTTATTGCACATCACTAGTTGCCTTGAACAGGTGGTGGTGAGCCTTCTTCTTGAACCGCTGCAGTCCGTGGTGAAGGTCTTCCCAGAATTCTGTTAGGTAGGGAGTTCTTGGATTTTGATCTAGTAATGATGAAAGAACATCGATAGTGTGTGACTTGGAGGGGAACTTGGAGGTGATGGAGTTCCCATGCACCTGTTGCCCTTATCGTTCTAAGTGGTGGAGATTGCAGAGTTGCTGCTGAAGAAGTCTTGGCGAGTTGCTGCAGTGCATTCTGTAGGCGGTACACTGGTGGTGGAGGGGTTGGATGTTTAAGCTAGTGGGTGAAGTGCTGATCAAACGGACTGCTTTGTCCTGGATGGCGTCGATCTTCTTTAGTGTTGTTGCAGCTGCAGCCATCCAGACAAGTAGAGAGTATTCCATCACACTCCTGACTTGTGCTTTGTAGGTGGTGGAGAGGCTTTGGGGAGTTAGGAGGTGCGACACTCACTACAGAATATCCAGCCTCTGATCTGCTTTAGCCATGGAATTTATGTAGCTGGACCAGTTGAGTTTCTAGTCAATGGTGACCCCCCCCAGGATGTTGATGGAGGGGATTTGGCAATGGTAATAACAGTGTCAGCTGTGGCTCAATGGGTAGCATACTCACCTCTCGAGTCAGAAGGTTGTGGGTTCAAGTCCCACTCCAGGGACTTGAGCACAAAAATCTAGGCTGGCACTCCAGTGCAGTGGGAGGGAGTGCTGCACTGTCGGAGGTGTCGTCTTTCGGATGGGACGTTAAACCGAGGCCCCGTCTGCTCTCCCAGGTGGACGTAAAAGATTCCCATGGCACTATTTCGAAGAAGAGCAGGGGAGTTATCCCCGGTGTCCTGGCCAATATTTATCCCTCAATAAACATAACAAAAAACAGATTATCTGGTCATTATCACATTGCTGTTTGTGGGAGCTTGCTGTGCGCAAATTGGCTGCCGCATTTCCTTCATTACAACAGTGACTACACATCAAAAGTACTTCATTGGCTGTTAAGCGCTTTGAGACATCCGGTGGTCGTGAAAGGCGCTATATAAATGTAAGTCATTCATAAGTCATTCATTTGAATGTAAAGGGCAGGTGGTTAAGCTCTCTTGTTGGAGATGGTCATTGCCTGGAACTTATATAGAATGAGTGTAATCTATGGCATTACACATTAATCATCTAATGCACAGTACCACTGCATCGCCCCTGGTTATAAATATACGTTTGTTTTAAGATGTAACGTTTAAAGATAATTTTAAAATGGAATTGTGTTTTATTTATTAATACACTGTGGTATCTGTCCAAATGTACAACTTTCCATCAGGCATGTTAATAAGAGGAGGGGTTGGAGCTCATAGATGACTCTTCAATGCAAAAACATTGAGGGCTGATTGAACTTGCCTGGTGTTTGTAGTGAAATTGTAAACCAGTAATCTTTATTCTTGTGTTTTACAATCTTGCTACAAATAATGAACAGATTAATTCTTCCCTTTGTCTCCTCAGTGAACTCCCCATGTACAAGTTAGGCTTTCTGTGATTCAGCCGCACCAGGCATAATCAATCAAATCATAAATGATTGTAGTTAAAGTAAAAATGATTCATTTTTTTTTCAATTTCAGTATTTTAATGTGCACATCTGGAAAAAAACATATAAACCCTGGGGTCATGTGGCTCTTTTTAAAGATTTTTCTAATTGATTTTTCAAATATGTAAACTACTGATAGTACAAAGATGAGGTTGCCAACAATGCCCTCAAGATACAATCACCAGGATGGAATCTTATAAGGCAAAGAAAATATGAAGCTTTATATGATGCAGTTACACTACAAGTTTAGTATTGGTGTGTAGTTTGACTTCCCACTAATGCTAAACTTGTGGAGTGTAAATCAGGTATGAAGGCCAAACTGACTCTGAAGTAAAATGAAATGAGACTTCCTCCCGCAGGGATTTTTCACTCCGCTTTGCTCCAGTGTCCGATCAAGCATGAACACTCGATTCAGTCTGCATTAGCACTATAACTGCAGCACTGGTGTGAAATTAAACTTTTTCTACACTATCACTACAGGTGTAGTTTTAATGCACTGCTAAATACATGCACAATTATAATCAATCATTTCAGCTGTAAACACCAAAGTGCAGAATGGGACTTTCTTGGTATCAAACCTTCACTTCTCTTATTCCCAGACTGTGTCCAAACCATCAATGTCATTAACCAGCATTGTCACAGCTCATTATTAGCAAGGTGCCTGCATTTCTAGGCAATAGGAAAGAGTAATTTGGCAATACCTGTAGGTAATAAGAGAACAGGTAGAGTAGCATATCTGTGGGTCATAGAAAATGGGGATGGCTGAGGGTTAGCGAGATCTGTTGGGTTTAATGTCAGCTGAGTACTATTTTTAGCCCACCAATTAATCTTATAAATGCGTTAACAACTGTGTTAAAATACACAGGCAGGAATTTATGCAAATGACTCAATGAGTGCACTAAAAGTAGAACAAATTAAACCCCTAAGTACATACTGAACTTTTAGGATTTTGCGATACGTCATAAACATAAGCTATCTTATAAAGCAGTCGAATATTGTTGAAGCAAGCTGCAGTCTTTTAAAACATTGAAACAGCTTCCATTTGGACAAACCACTCTCCCCAGTAGCATTAACTGTTTTCTGGAAAAGCGCAATGTGAATTGTAATTCTTTTTTTTTAAATGAAAAACCCTAAAACATCTGGATGTAAATTGTTAAGTGGTGGGTACAGCCCAGTACAGAGACTGCAGTGAAACCTCTGCTGCCAACTCAACAACAACTGCAACCAAATTCAAATTTTTTCCTTCAAGGTGCTAGCAAATATATGTGTGTTATCTACTGCTGTTGAATATTTTATGCTTGACACTAGCACTGTAAAGTAAATGAAGCTGTACTGCTGCCCCTGAAAGTGTTGTGAACCACCTCTGGTGTCTCCAGAGGCAGTAGCGCTGGTAGCACCAGATGAAAGTTCGGCCAGGGGTGGGCTGAGGAGTCAACTTGCTTGTACAAGTCAGTGATGCTGTTTTCCTATCACTGACCTGGCCAGGCCTTCCCCAGCCACCACTGATGGTGCACTGCCCAGAAATAGAACCTGACAATTACGACTTTCAAACAAGTGCACAGTTGTTGCTCCTGCTGTGGAATCAGCCCTGAGATGTAAACGGGGCAGATTTCTACAGCTCCAGGGGATTGTACAAAACTGCCCTAACTCTGCAGTTTAAACGGAGTAAGGAACACACCTGTTCCACAACTATGGAGGATGTGATGCAGGTGTGTTCCTTATTCAGTTACATCATAGAACATTCAGCCATTTCTTGATGGCCAGGGTTATACCCTGACCATTCTGCATACTTTGCCTGGCTTGTATTGTAAAGTTCGCCGCCCAACAATCAAATCATCAGAATCTGTGCTTGAGGATACCAAACATGCATGTTTGTACCGTAATGGAATTCTATCAAGCTTTAGATTTTTATTTTAATCTTTAGTTACTATCTGAGCTTTTCTGGTATAGTCTATTTCACACCAGAAGCTGTTTATTTGATGTTAGGACAGAATAAATATAATGTAGACAGGATTATAGATCAAGGGAGCAACAGGAGTATGAAAGGGGTTAACACCTGCTGTAATTTTTCAATTCGTGGCCTCCCAGTTTCATGTATGTGGTAAGTGAGGCTGTGTACAGACCGATACAGCGGCTGCTGCTTCTATCTGTGTTTAAGTGTCAGGAGTATGCACTATATTTATTTGTTACTTTTAGGCTTGTTGAGATCACGGATGTCCGCACTGTGGAATGGAACATTTTCCACTTTTTTGGCTTGGTCTCCGCACCAAATATAGCTTAAATATAGAGTAAACCTAGGAACAGGAGTAGGCCATTCAGCCCCTCGAGCCTGCTCTGCCATTCACTGAGATCATGGCTGATCTGTGACCTAACTCCTTATACCTGCCTTTGGCCCATATTCTTTAATACCTTTGGTTAACAGAAAGCTATCAATCTCCAATTTAAAATTAACAATTGATCTAGCATCAACTGCTGTTTGCAGAAGAGAGTTCCAAACTTCTACCACCCTGTGTGTAGAAGTGTTTCCTAACTTCACCCCTGAAAGGTCTGGCTCTAATTTTTAGACTATGCCCCCTAGTCCTAGAATCCTCAACCAGTGGAAATAGTTTCTCTCTATCTACCCTATCTGTTCCCCTTAATATCTTGAAAACTTCGATCAGATCACTCCTTAACCTTCTAAATTCCAGGGAATACAACCCTAGTTTGTGTAATCTCTCCTCGTAACTTAATCCTTGAAGTCCGGGTATCATTCTGGTAAATCTATGCTACACTCCCTCCAAGGCCAATATATCCTTCCTAAGGTGTGGTGCCCAGAACGGCTCACAGTATTCCAGGTGTGGTCTAACCAAGGTTTTGTATAGCTGCAGCATAACCTCTACCCCATTGTATTCTAAAGCTCTCTTAGACCTACCCACCAATGCATCTTAACGCTAGTCTGCAGAAAGCACCTTCCACTGCATTGGTGTCCCATGCCAGCCACTGCTAGAGCCACTGAGTGAAATGGCTAGTTTACTATCAATTGGTGCACAGTTTTTGGATTTGTACCCATAGTTTGGGTCGAGATTGCCCAGATTCATTTCACAAAGGGGCCCCCAGCAACCAACAGGAAGAATAGGTTTCCTATCGATCAGTCTGGGCTGGATTGGAACCCAGGTCCCAGAGGTGAAAGGACAGTGTTAAATCTTCAAAGCGACTGTGCCACCCAGTCACCTGTCATTTGCACTAATTAAAATAACAAGTTGCTGGGAAGAAAAACAAACATGCATGTCGTCTTTGCTATGATTACAAGATCATAAGATAAATACAGATGAGGAAGGCAGATTGGCCCATCTTAGCTCATCTATCCAGAAAGACCCTATAGTTCCCCCCCCCCCAATCGCTGTTTCCAATTACTTAAATGATTTCCAGATTATATCCTCCAGTTGGGGAATCAGAGAAGAGTATGGCAAATTATTTTACAGAAAGGGTTTTTGGAGTATGGAATGCTTTGCCACAGGGAGTAATTGAAGCAGAGACCATTGCATCTTTGAAATGTAAAGTAGATTAACATTTGAAGCAGAGGATGAGATAGGGTTATGAGGAAGAGAACAGTATACCAAGATATAAGTTTTGGATTGCTTTAGCAAAGTGCTGGCGCAGACACAATGGGTCTAATCGCTCCTTTCTGTGCTGTAAATGTTTATGGTTCAATGGGTTTTCACCTGCATTACTTTACCTGGAAATCCATTCTATGTGCGGATCACTCTTGCAAAGAATACCTTTCTGACATGAATCCTGAGTTTGCCTTTTACTAGTTTGAACCTGTGTCCTCTTGTCCTATCTTCGATTTAGTTTGAGTTAATTTTCTGAATCTACCTTTTCTGTACCATTTACTACCTTATATACCTGTATAAAGTCACCTCCCTTTACAGCTAAAAAGCCTTAGTTTTACCATGTTGAGATTTATGATAAAAATCACAGTTGCATTATATTTATGGGAAGTGACTGACACAACTACCGAAATGCTGCCTGGTTCTGGCCAATTATGTGCAAGTAGACCCTGCTAGGTTAAATTGACTAGCCAGGATTATCAGCAAGCTTGATTCATTGTTATTCATTCCCAGTGTATCTTCTTCTCTTAGGCAGTCCCTCGGAACCGAGGATGACTTGCTTCCACATTAAAAATGAGTTCTCAGGTGACTGATGAGTCCAATGCGGGACCAACAGTCTCTGTCACAGTCGGGCAGACGGTGGTTGAAGGGGCGGGTGGGTGGGGTGCTTGGGTTGATGTGCGCTCCTTGCGCTTGGCTTGCGCTTGCTCCCGGTGAAGAGACTTGAGGTGTTCGGCGCCTTCCCAGATGCTTCTCCTCCACTTTGTGCGGTCTTGGGCCAGGGATTCCCAGGTGTCGGTGGGGATGTTGCAGTTTTTCCAAGGAGGCTTTGAGGGTGTCCTTGAAGCGTTTCCTCTGCCCACCTGGGGATCGCTTGCTGTGTCAGGGCTCCGAGTAGAGCGCTTGTTTTGGGAGTCTCGTATCGGGCTTGATCGAGCGTGGTCAAAGCTTCGATGCTGGGGATGCTGGCCTGAGCGAGAACACTGACGTTGGTGCGCTTATCCTGCCAATGGATTTGCAGGATCTTGCGGAGGCAGCGTTGGTGGTACCTCTCCAGCGCTTTGAGGTGCCTGCTGTACATGGTCCATGTCTCTGAGGCATACAGGAGGGCAGGTATCACTACTGCTCTGTAGACCATGAGCTTAGTGCTGGGTTTGAGGTCCTGGTCTGCAAATACTCTCTTCTTCAGGCGACCGAAGGCTGCACTGGCACACTGAAGGCGGTGTTGGACTTCGTCCCATATGTTTTTATATTAAAAAGTTAATAAGAAATTTAATCCGCCCAATTTTCTCCCCATTTTTGTCCACCCTCTCTGAAAGCTGTGACTCATGGTGGACTATGGTTCCATGGGCACCAACAGCCCTCAGGCACCTCACCCAAGTGATCATTCTTCATGTACAGGCTAAACAGCGAGTGTTAACAAATAATTCAACTGTATGGTTGCCACCTGGTTCTTTTTCAATGGTCCAGTTAATAGTTTTGAATTCAATTCACACTGTACTGATCAGAACTGAATGCAGACTTTTCACTGTTTACATCACACTTCTGTATCTCAGGTGGATAGGATTATATTCCTGCCCAGTACACTAACTGCAGTTATAATGAGTGGTGATTTCCACCGTGTCCATTTATCTGATCGGCAGTTAATAATTGAC
Organism: Squalus acanthias; assembly: GCA_030390025.1. NCBI lineage: Eukaryota > Metazoa > Chordata > Chondrichthyes > Squaliformes > Squalidae > Squalus > Squalus acanthias. The sequence goes on from CM059439.1 coordinate 60,856,304, forward strand.
AATAATTTAATTGACAATACTGTGGTTGTTTAATATTGTGCGACAAAGGTTTGCACAAATATTGCAAAAAGCCACTTGTTTTGCCAATGGTTGGCTGGCAACTACAGCAATTTCAAAAACCCAACTAATGTGATGAAAATGAAACAAACAGTGAGGTGGCAACTCTGTGTGTGAGTTTACACAGAAACCCCGCTGCTGTCCTCATCTGAGGTCCATATAGATTCACTTTCCAGCAGGGATCACTGCATGGGGATCAGCAGCAAGAATGATGGCTGGTTTTATTTCTCTCTCCTCTCCCTAGTCCAGCGATACTAAAGTCAGTTGTAGAGTTTTCAGTGCTGTTTTGAATGAGATCAGCCAATCCAACACAAAACAGGCGGTGAACTTGGGACCCGATATGGTTCAGTGCCACACCAGATGGTGGATTAACTCACTGCATTATTGGGGGAGCCCCACAAACAAAATGTTGTAGTAATTGTTTTTAATTAGTTTAAGTTTTTGAAGTGGGGGGAAGTTTTACTTCTCTCCACCCACCAACAAGGGGAACAGTTCACCATAATCGAACTGTCCTACCTAATGACCTGACTCATAAAGTTAAACAGTGACAGGTCTAACAGGTCAAACTAACAAGCTGCTTGTCCAAAGGCAGCAAGATGCTCAACTGCCTGTGTTACCATTTGTTTACACCCTCTTGAAACCTGTAAACCCACTTTCCGTGACCATTTCACGTCAACTCCAAAGTAAAGAGATTTCAATCAGACGAATATAGACAGTCTGATTTGGAGTCGCCATTCGACTGCGCTTTATCGGAACGGCAGTTCACTGGCCGGGAATGGATTTGATATTGTCCCTCAGATAAGGTGTAGAGTTGTGTTGTAAACAGTGAGAAGTCTGCGCTCAGTTCAGTTCAGTGCAATAATTCATTACACACTCCTTCAGCCCCAGTGCTCGCTGACTCAGTCAAGCCTGCCAGCCATCATGCACCGAGTCTCAACGATGCTGGTACACTGGACTGGACGTTGGGGGGGAACCCGAGGGAGAATACAGTATACTATACATTTATACACAGTGTTATGAGCTGCCTGAAGTAATGCAAGAGTTTGCGATCTATTCGTCTGATCTGGTGCAGGAAGCAAGTGTGATTTGAAAAGAAAAAAAATAACGAGACGAGTACAAGAAGAGATTGTTGAGAGAGAGAAGGCGCGGTAAGTGTGTTTGTAGAAATCTGTCCTTCAGAAAGCAACAATACTGCAGCTCCTCCAAGACTGACAGCGAGCCTGGCCAATCACTGATCGCCCGCTCCGAGGCTGTGCGGCCAATGCCGACTGTCGGGGGAGGGCACCAGGGCTTATTTGTGAGTTTTTTTTAACACAAAAATTACAAGTTCAAGCAGCAACTCATCATAGTAACAACGAGCGGGCTCAGTCAGTCAGTCAGAAGGCACTATAATCAGCATCACAAACACCTCCACTCAAACACACCCGCATTCAACACCACCAAAAAAAAAACCAAGAACACCAACCCGCTACAATCCGAACACTTTACATTCACTTGCACCGATCGATTAATAATAATGGGAGACACACAAAAGCAGTTATATAAGAGAAGTGGCTCAGTCCCCGAGCCCACAGCACAACAACAAAGTCTCATTTACTAAATGCGTGTCCCAATGGGCCTTTAACATTGTGCGTGTGCTTTTTTTTTTCTCTCGCACGTACGTCTTTTAAAAAATGTTTAAAGCCATCCACACAACCAGGTTAGTCGCTGTGCCGCTGGCTCCGGCACCGAGCACTCGGGGCTTCAGACTGGAACAATCACAACGTGCCTTTCTCTGGCGGATGATCCGCCCGCCTGCCGCACCGCACCGCGCCCCATTATCAGACCGCTCCCCACACACGGCCACCCCAGCCCGACACTCACCGTCCTGGAGAGGGGGAGAGGAGCGGGGGCAGAGGCTGGATTGCCGGCACTTCCCCCCGATGTAAACAGCCCTGGAGCACCAAGCCACTCGCAATATGGCGAGTCTCCGCAATGGACATTGGGAAAGCAATCAGCATTTGGAATCAAACTCTTCACTCTTTCTGCATCCACGGTTATTCCCTTTGCATTGCAAGAAAAACAATACCAAGTCCGCTGATATATATATATATATTAAAGATTGCATTCGCATTTGAGATAAAATATTTTTTTACACGGGTAAATTTTGCGGTTTTTCATAGTTTAATAAACTGCCTTATTGGTCGATTTTTTGGGTGTATAAAAAGTGCTGAAAATTTACAGGAATAAATTGTAGCCTCAACGTAGATTGAATTATATAGGATTTCCCATCCTCTACTCGAATTGAAAGAGTTAAGAGGTGTCACACTTTATAGAAACGTTCTTTTGCTCTCCACATGAATCTTGGATTTTTCATTTGCATGTTTGTAATTTAATAAAACTATTAAAACAACACTAACAGATTGTATTTTAATTACCGTTGATAATCTTAATTGTTTCCTATTAACAATTAACTGGTGTAAGATGTTTCTTGTAGTTGACTATAAAATATTGTCCCCATCATTTCACGTAGAACTTTGCATGGACTCAGCCTGATTGTAACAGGGTATTTCACCGATGTTGGTAATGAATCAGGACTTGTGCATTTAGTTATATCTTGGAATGAAGCGCAGATTAATCTTGGCGTCGCTGTACTCTGCTGGGGACATCCACATTCCTGTTGCTATAGGGATGCTTTCTTGTACGTTATAATTTTCCAATGTTCATTAAATATTTCGTATACACCCATCGTCCCCACACATCGTATTGTTGGAACTATCTTTCAAAGGGGTCGAAAAGTACTTTTCTTGCATCAGTTCAAGTTAAACAGCATCCCAGCGTGTTCCATAAGTATATTCATACTTGCAATTTGATCATGGTCCGACAATTCTCGCCTGGAATTGAGTTGAGCAATATAGTTAAGTACAGATGAAATGCTGATGCCTGTTACTTTTTCTGGACAATTTCGGTGCTGTTAACGGATATGAAGTTGGACTGACGACTGGCTCAATCTAATTATGGCAGGGTGACCCAACCAAGTAGATACTGATCTATCGTTTAAGGACAATGGCAAACATTGAAACAGCAACGTGTAAAATTAATTGAAAATGTTCACAGTACATTGGTCGTCTTAAAATTGTACAAAATATTGGACCTTTGTGGGAATAATGCTGCAAGATTCGCTTGTGCAACATCAGACATGACTATTTCTGGTGAGTTCAGTAATCGTGTCTGTGCTAAAATGCGATGCATTGTGGTGTGTAACTTTTTACCACATAGGCAAAATGTGACAGTACTGTTTGGTATGTGTATTCATGTGTTTCAGTAGCGACATCTCAATAGGTTACATGAATGACCAGAAGAGAACCGTTTTATGCTCTTAATTCAGTATGTTACCAAGTTAGCAATGGTTCCAATGGGGTTTCAAAGCCTAAGACAACTATTAAAATATTAGAGTCTGTATAGCTATTTTAAAATTATCACAACATCTCCTAACCAATCCTAAATGCCACTTTTCAAAGGCAGGAGACACAGTCAATGAGCAGAGATACTCCTGAAATCAATGCACTCCAACACACACAATTCTGTTTCCATGGCAATATTCACTAGTCAGTGCTCAAGGTTTGATTTCAGTCCTCAAGAAAATAAAAAGGTAAATCTCTTGCAGGCAAAGTTGTCGTTACAAAGAAGTATAACAGTCAGTTGTTCTGCAAATTATTTTACTTCTGAGACCTAGGTTTAAATTTAGCCCTGATTGGTCAAATGGCAGTTGGCCTTTTGGTTCTTAAATGAAATCAGACTGGGCAGTTTCTATCCCATTTCTATTGTGCTCAAATTGACAGTACAACACTGCCCAAAATTCACCACTAATTGGCACTAAAGTGCCAGCCTTAATCAGACAGATAACAATGATAGCAGTATGAAGAATTAAAATGTCACATTAATGCAGTAATATTCAATTTAAGGTGCAGTTTTGGAGAAGAGTACAAGTGAGTTTCCCCCTGCACTTAGTTCATACTATATCTGACTTGGGAATACTTAATGTTGACACTTGGTTGAGGGGAATTCATTGCTTAGTGTTGACATTACTGAGCAATATGAGCACAAAATTCATTCTAAAATTAAAATCTAAGTTAAATTAGCAAAGTTGAGAAGTATTGTTTATGGTAAAATACAATTTAGGGACAGAGAGTTAAATATACGGTTGTGAATGATGACTTTAATGGATGTGACAGTTTAATACCTGAAAGCTCTTGAGCACAGAAGGAAGCCTCAACAAAGCACAATCGATGCAATGGTAATATAATAAATATTATAAAATGATGTAATGGCCACCTTTCAAATATAACATGGTATATGATTTATCAGTGGGAAGAACATCTTCGGTGAGTTTGAGATTATATTTCAAAATACCATATTTAAATCAAATGATGCATGAACTAAGAATACAACTGTTCTTCAGACTAACTGGCCATAATAATAATTTCTTAGTGCTTCTGTAAATTAAGAACAGATGATGTGTCAGCCATCTGTTTTCTCCCTATTAGCCACAAAATGAGATGGATGTTTGCAATGACAGCATGCCTAGATCGGTTGTTATTAAATGGCAGTTTATTGTAAATTTATGGTGCTTAACTATTGTAATATTTATCAGGCTCGAAATTGTGGTAACATTCTGCTTTGGAACTCAACCGTTGCCTTATTACCCCTCTTCTGATTCATATGAATATTATTCTGCAGTAATCATGCAAAAAGTATCAGCTTTCAGTGTCATTTCTGCTCTCCTTTTCAGTGTTAATATTCTAACATTTTCTTCATTATTTACATAATTGTATATACCTTTACTTTTACAGTTTTTAACATATATTCTAATTGATTTACAACCTTATTGCTCACTTTGAAGCATCCCTAAACCTACATATAACCAAGAGTGAAGTTTATGAAGTGAGATCCTAAAGCTGTTCCCTTTGATTTTCTTAAATTAAACAAGTGAATATATTGATTTGTTTTTGTTGAACACGTATCTTAAGTTTTGCAGCGATTTACTACAACCTGCGTGGGCAGTTTCAGGTGTAGTTATCAGGTTACATCATAAGGTCAGAAGTGGGGATGTTTGCTGATGATTGCACAGTGTTCAGTTCCATTCACAACTCCTCAGATAATGAAGCAGTCCATGCCCACATGCAGCAAGACCTGCACAACATTCAGGCTTGGGCTGATAAGTGACAAGTAACATTCACGCCACACAAGTGCCAGGCAATGACTACCTTCAACAAGAGAGGGTCTAACCACCGCCCCTTGTCATTCAATAGCATTACCATTGCCAAATCCCCCACCATCAACATCCTGGGGGTCACCATTGACCAGAAACTTAACTGGACCAGCCACATAAATACTGTGGCCACAAGAGCGGGTCAGAGGCTGGGTATTCTGTGGCGAGTGTCTCACCTCCTGACTCCCCAAAGCCTTTCCACCATCTACAAGGCACAAGTAAGGAGTGTGATGGAATACTCCCCAATTGGCTAGAGGCGTGCAGCTCCAATAACACTCAAGAAACTCAACACCATCCAGGACAAAGCAGCCCACTTGATTGGCACCCCATCCACCACCTTAAACATTCACTCTCTCCACCACCGGCACACCGTGCCTACAGTGTGTACCATCTACAAGATGCATTGTAGCAACTCGCCAAGGCTTCTTCGACAGCACCTCCCAAACCCACAACCTCTGCCACCTAGAAGGACAAGGGCAGCAGGCGCATAGGAACACCACCACCTCCAAGTTCCCCTCCAAGTCACACACCATCCTGACTTGGAAATATATCGCCGCTCCTTCATCATCGCTGGGTCAAAATCCTGGAAACTCCCTCCCTAACAGCACTGTGGGAGTACCTTCACCACACGGACTGTAGCAGTTCAAGAAGGCGGCTCACCACCACCTTCTCAAGGGCAATTAGGGATGGACAATAAATGCTGGCCTTGCCAGCAATGCCCATATCCCATGAATGAGTGAAAAAAGCACTGCTGGCCAAGGCATGTCCTTTGTTTCTGCAATGCAAAAACTGCAGGTGCCGGTATATCTTTTATATAAACATTATAATCAGGATCATTGACTTGGATGTATTTTAAATAGTGTTTTATGTGAGACTTTAAACCACATTCCACTTGCTTGATTTCAGTAGTTAAATCCAGACAGTAGGTAGCGTGTATGTGAATGTGAGCTGTGTGTTTATCAAGGTGAAGGAAGATTGTGGTGTAGATGAGACATTTTCCATTCTTGGCATGTAGTTTCAGCTTCAAAAGCTCTGTGATCAGCTATGTAAAGGGTATGTCAAGGCTATTAGGGAATAATATTATAATTTTCTCTCTATAATTCCTTAATGAATCTTGTGGCTTTATACTAAGTCATAGGGCCCAGGAAAGTCGGAGTTTCAATGCTTAGTTTACGCTGATTTGTCCAATTTCAGTCCAGTGCATTGATTAGGACCTAAAATTAGTCTCAATGCCCATGGGCTACAGTTGAGAAAACTAATCAGAATTCCTACTTATGATTGTTGTTCAGTGACCACTGAACCCTGTGGAAAAGTGCATCTGTGGACATTGGCTGAGGACAAAATAGAATTCGGCTGCAATAGATCCGCATAACATGCTGACACTCACTGCCCAGGACACAGGTGAAGAACGTTCGGTCGCTTGGACAATCACTTCAAATGACACAGTTTATGCGCTACCAGCTAGGAAGAACAAGTTAGTCATAGTTAGCCTCCGAAAACAGATAACATTTTGTAACACTCAGCTTGAGGAAACAACAGTGATAAAAAAAAATGTATCAGATAGTAGGAATTCACGGAAACCCAACGTAACCACTTTATCTGGAGTACAAAAACACTCACAATTGTTGAGTTCAAAAACTCCCACAGTGTTTATAAATATAATCAGACCCAACTTTGCGATAACTCACCCGTGACTTTGCCACAGTTATCCGCTTTATTTCTGTACATATTTATCTCTTGTCATAGCTGGGGATTATATATTCACCCCTCATAAAATGTATAGTTAGAAATAAAGTACTTTTGGCTAACATATATAGAACTCATTCTACTTATACCATGGCATAAACATAATGCGAAAACACATATGTTTAATATCCGAAGTATTTAGCTATGAAGACTTTCAACAGTTAATAACCACAGATATGATCCAAAGTAAATACTTTTCAGAGCTCTGTTCACTGCTTTCTGGTGTACCTCAGTTCCAGTTTCAGAGGACCATGTCATGCCGCTCGAGTGGCGCTGTCCTTTTCCTGCATCAGCTGTCTTGGTCAGAAAGAATTGCAGTACTGTACTGACAAACTGTGGGCAGTTTGGTGCTGTGAACGCCAGTTGAAATGGACACTAGGTTGATTCTGCCCAAGGTCAAAACTATGATTGACAGCAAATATACAATAGTCTACACTGTCTGGTTAGATTATTTACAATTAAGGGTTTTGGCAGAACTCGATCAACATCGATAATTACAACTGGGAAGGTGGTTTTATCTTTTGAAATACAAAACTGGTGAGTGCCAAGCTAGCCACCTACAGGAAAGGACGCAACCACAAATCAGATAGTGAAATTATTTATAGAAAACTGCTTACAATTGTGATTAGTTTTGAAAATCCAATGAATTATTATATAGTCCCCAGCACTCGGGAATTAAAATTAACTCGATAATAATTGTACTTACTTCAGGAGTGTCCTTGCAAATGCGAAAGGATTTGCGTAGAATTGTGTCCATGGTGGATATTCGCTGCCTCCACAAGTTCTGTTATCACTTAACTACATTGTGCAATGTTTCCAAATAGTATCGCTTTGGTCTTAGTTATTCACTGTTGTTCTTCTTGCTGTGTAAGGCCAGTCTAATTGATCTAGTTGATTTGGAGAGGAAAGGGGCGGGGTGAAGGCGGTGACTTGTTTCAGGAAGTTCATTATAATAGAGAGAAAAGTGAACTGAGGAACATTCGCTGCACGGGTCTCAGTGGACAGCTGGGGACTGGCGTAGCCTGCGGAAAGTTTAGATCCCGCTTATAATCAACGAGAGAGAAAAAAAAACATTCTGCAGTCAGAATTGTGCTCCTGACATAATGGGTGGATCTGTTTCCAGCTTGGATGAGAACAAATGCAATTATATCAGAGGTGAGGACGACTTAATTGCAAAGGTGCAACTTTCTCAGTTGTGTCGTGACGGGGAAATGACTGCGGTGTCAAGTAACTGAATCTGATGAACTGTACGGTAGATGTTAACTTGTGGTAAGATAGCAGGACAGGAATGGATGGGAATTGAGACGCCAGCGTCTTGTGATACGTTGGTGAAAGAGAGAGCAGCGAAAGAAAGTAGCTCTTTAAGAAAATAAAATTGGCCAAGAGTCAGTGGCCGGCTGGCGCTTCTTGCAGGACGAGTCTCTCTCTCTCAGTTCTCGGGAGATGTTTCTTGCATTCATTCTCCGTTCTGATCAGTTTCCTTTTTAAGATGCAGATACACGTATCAACAACTTTACACCGGGCAGAACTGTGAAAGGCTAATTTGGAAAAGTTTAGTGCACATTGCAACGTGTGTGGGGAGGGCGAGATCGAACTCTCAGCCCCAGCGGAAGGCATGATTCACGCGGAGAGTTCCACTACCCACACCATGATGTCTGCAAATAGAAACTGACAAAGGCACATCTTTTCCAGTTCAAGGCCTATTTGTTTCATACATAAAAGGAAGGCTTTGCTTTAGTCATATATACAGAAGGATTAATTATTAACTTGACGCAGTATTTTGCCTTTGTTTTAATTATTAACGTGTTATGAGAGACCTGAACGTTCAACTTTTCAAATGCGTTTGGCAACCGGTTGGAGCCACTTATTTCTAATTTGTATAAATGGGAGCCGGGCTGTAACCTGAAGTATTGGCCGTTGCTTGTGCTCTGTGTTTGAAATTGCGGGTGTTGCTGTGGGCACAGCTTCGACCACAGTTAGGGATTAGGCAAGGGCAGCAGTGTTTCAGGATTCCGGTTATTGGAGACTGTAGCCCTTTACAGACTGTCCTCCCGGTACACTTGTACTGGGTGAACTGTCAGGATAAAGGAGCACCGTCGGGAATATCCATTTGTTGTAGTCCCAGGAGACAGTACTTGGACAGTGTGTTGTTGGTACAGGGACTTACTAACTATCAGTTGCATCAGTGAAGTTACGTGACAGCAGCGTTTGGTTGGATCTCAATAGTACAGTGCACGAGCAATGTATCCAAGCACAAAGCTTTTTGTCGATATTTTCTTGTTTGTTAAATGTCTGCCTTCTTAATAAGACTGTCAATGCAGCAATTTCCCGAACCAGTTCTGGGTTATAAGACTATGTTGTTGACTGGAAAGAATGGTAATTGGTGGTATTCCAGGTCTGGCATCTATAATTCACGATCTTGGTAAATGTAACGTTGAAACACCAGGAACAAACACTCTTGGGCGGAGGAGACGTGGCGTTTGTTCCGCCAACACATTCATGCTGATTCCTGCACTAAATCCACAATAGTCCCTCTGCATTCAGGATACACTCCGAGGAGCGTGCTTCCAAAACATCTGCTAACAAAAGGAAGAAATAAGCGATGCTAATAAATTTGGAACACATCAGTGGGAAATGCCTTTATGGTTACGGCATCGAAAAGCCCAAATCTCTGTGGGCGGATTGCCCCGCCTTGACTCGTGGACCAATGTGGACTCGGCACATTGCTATAGTATCGCACTGTTACCTTTACTGGAATGGCATAATACTTGGAGAGCTCAACACCAAACAAAACAACCCAAGGTGGCGTTCTTTTATTATCTTCTGCAGTTGTAATACCAGCTATTACATCTAATCAATCACGAGGACTTCCCTTTGGTCCTTAGCGCTCAATGATATACTGTCCTTCTTGATGCAGCTGCAGTTTCCTGCGGTCTTCCCTTGGGTCCATCTCCAGCATTGGACATTTACTGCCGATTGCCAATTTTATGTTGCTGTTAACAGTTTTCTGATTAGGAAAGATCTTTAACATGTGAAATAAATGGAAACGTTACCTGCGCTTTTAGCACCACAAGAGAACCTAAAAAAATAGAAGCTATTGTTCCTGGCTGGATAGTCATTAAAATACTGATGAGAATTTCAACTGATACGTCAGCTGCCTTGCTAAAATGCGTTTGCATTTATTTCCGCCTTCACTTTTCAATATAAGAGATATATGTTTCTGTCGAAGGACAGACTTGATGGGCTGAATGGGCCTTTCCCCGGTTTTAAGCATTTTTATGTTCTTTCTGTGATGCCCCAAAATAATTTTGGTAAAATGGCGAAGGGGAAATCTCTTCCCACATGTCTTGATGGTGTGGCACTGAGCCTTATCGACCGGGAAGGTTCCATATTCCTGGTCTTTGTGCTGAGTTAGCTGGTTTCAGCAGAGCAGCAGTGTGGCACCACAGTTGTCCATTGTGTCCATTTGTGCCTGCGGTAAATATGAAAGTAGATAGCGGCAGAGCCTCTATATATTCCAAAGAGACTTCGGGTTTTAAGAAGTTAAGCCCCCGAATTTCCTCACTAGCTTCAACACTTCCACCATTATTGTGCCAAAGCTATTGAAGAAATGAATATTTTTATACCGCTTCTGCACCGTTGTTGCGCTAAACGCAAATTTCCTGATTTTTAACAAGTGCAAATCTTATGCCTGACACTGTTGCTCAGGGCTCATTTGCATAGCTGCACTGTTCTAAGTTCCCTGGGTTTACGTCGCTTCTGCAAGCGGTGTAAATTTACACCCCAAAACAAAAGCTCTGCAGCTTCCTCTGGCACTTCAGAGAAGGGCAAGTGAGCTTAGGAAGGCACCGACTGATTACAGGCTTCTGAGGAACATTTTTTTAGCCCTCTTCACATTTTTTAATAACTGACACCTGAACTTCATTTTTCTGTAGCACTTTCCTCTCTTTCCAGAAGCAAATATTGGGACCTTCCCCCCCCCCCCCCCCCCCAACTCCCACCCCCAAACCCACATTTAGATCAACTGCAGACAGGGGATGGTTTTCCCTATGGGAACACCACTCTATACCATCATAATGGAGGAGGAGTTGAAGTAGCAGCGTGTCCAGGTCAGGAGACTCGGGCAGCTGGGCAGAGGACAGCAGCCCACCAGGTATGATCCCTCCCCAACGTGGGGACAGGCCACACCCACCCTACAACGATCTCTCCAAGTAATCGTGCATCCAATGGCTGCACCTGACTAAGGATGCCATCGGGCATCTCTTCAAACTTCCTCACAAAGATTTGCAGACTGGCTCCATTGCCTCCACTGTCCGTGGCAATTAATGTGATCACAGCCTTCAACTTTTTTGGCTCTGGATCCTTCCAGGCCAATACAGGGCATGTGTTTAACATTAACCAGGGAGCTGTCAGGGCATCCATCCAGCAGGTGACGGATGCTGTCTTTCATAGAACAGCCAAATTCATTGACTTCACATCACCCCAGGCAGCAGAGGCACAGAGCCAGGAACTCTACAGGAGATTTTGATTCTCCAGGGTGCCTGCCGAAACCCCTCACTAATCCCAGAGGCTACGATTTTAAGCTGCCCTTTTGAGCAGAAAAGAAGGGCACCTGTCGGAAACTGGCGGGAACCTTCTTTAAATATGCAGATCTGGCTCCAATGACATCATGGGGCCCAACTATTTTAACCATGGGCCTGTGTGGTGATGTGGAAGTGGTTGTGGCCAACCTAACGGGAAGAGGAGTCATGTCTGTAGAGGCCTAAAAAGGTAAGTCTTTTAAATTAAAAAAAAATCTTTCCTTCTAGGGCCAGGAGGAGCTCCTCCAGGCTCTACAAAGAAGGTTTAGGCCTCCCCTGACCTGGGCTCCCAATCTTAATTCCCCAAATCCACTTACCCAAGTCCTGGGGACCATTCTTTTGGTCCCTGATGGCGGATTCCTGCCACTCAACATTGTGCTCCTGCCCACCGGCCAGCGTCCCACCGGTTTTGGCCAGGAAACTGATCCGGGACATTCAGATGAGTCCTGGGAATTAAAGTCTCCCAGGCCACACACTGCTGATGTCAGGTAGGTTTGCCTCTGCCCCCGCTTGCCCGGTTCCTGCACCAAGTTAAAATTAAAGCTTTAGAATCCATAATTCAAGATCAAATTTATCGAGCATTCAGAAATACAAAAGCAAAATGCTGCGGATGCTGGAAATCCGAAATAAAAACAGAAAATGCTGGAAACATTCAGCAAGTCAGGCAGCATCCGTGGAGAGAAAAACAGAGTTAACGTTTCAGGTCTATTACCTTTCATCAGAACTGCAGAGCATTTAGAAATGCATGGGTTAATCGCGGACAAGTCTCAATGGATATGTTAAAAGCAAATCATGCTTGACAAATTTAATAGAGTTTTGAAAGAGGTGTCTAATTGGATATAATGGGAATGCTGTTCCCAGATGTAGTGTATGTGGAGTTTCAGAAGGCATTCAATAAGGTGTCACACATGAGGCTTGTTAGAAAAATTCAAGGATTTGGCATAAGAGGCAATGGATAGAAAGTTGGTTGAAACAAAGAGTTAAGGAAATCGGGCATGCTAGGACTGAAGAAGGGTTGGAAGTGGTTCATCCCAGAGGTCAGTGCTGGGTACCCTTTATGTTGTCAGTAAGTATAAATGAGTTGGACTTCAGCATATGAAGTATAACCTTGAAATTTGCAAATATGCAGCTACTATACTGTTCCAATGACATACCACAAACTTCTTAGGCAGTCCCTCAGAACCGAGGATGGCTTGCTTCCACATTAAAAATGAGTTCGCAGGTGACTGATGAGTCCAATGCGGGACCTACAGTCTCTGTCACAGGTGGGGCAGACGGTGGTTGAAGGGGCAGGTGGGTTGGGTGCTTGGGTTGACGTGCGCTCCTTGCGCTGCCTGCGCTTGGCTTCCGCTTGCTCCCGGCGAAGAGACTCGAGGTGTTCGGCGCCTTCCCGGATGCTTCTCCTCCACTTCGTGCGGTCTTGGGCCAGGGATTCCCAGGTGTCGGTGGGGATGTTACACTTTTTCAAGGAGGCTTTGAGGGTGTCCTTGAAGTGTTTCCTCTGCCCACCTGGGGCTCTCTTGCCGTGCCGGAGCTCTGAGTAGAGCGCTTGTTTTGGGAGTCTCGTATCAGGCATGTGGACGATGTGACCCGTCCATCGGAGCTGATCGAGCGTGGTCAAAGCTTCAATGCTGGAGATGTTGGCCTGAGCAAGAACACTGACGTTGGTGCGCCTATCCTGCCAATGGATTTGCAGGATCTTGTGGAGGCAAGATGGCTCCTGTGCTGGCAGCTCCCTAGGGAGCTCCTTTGCCATCCTTGGCCATCCGTTGCCATCCTTCGCTCTTTTTCCCCCCAGTCTCCTCTCTTCTGCTGTTTAAGTTCCCCTGGCTCTAATAGTGGGTGTATTTTATCCCTAACTGCAAGTTCAAGCTGCAAGGTTAAAGTTACCTGAGCCCACTGCCCATCCCCCGACCATGCTTGTTCTTTGTTCTCAGTGAGCACTGGCTCTTCACTTAAACTTAGCTCCCAAATTCCCAGACCTCTCTGCCGTCAAGATACCACAAACAACGAGATGAATGACTGACTAGTTGATCTGTTTTTATGGTGGTGATGGTTGAGGGAGGAATATTGTCCATGACACTATGAGAAGTCCCTACTTTTCTTTGAATAGTTCCAAAGGATCTGAACAGGTAATTGGATCTCAGTTTTAATGTCTCATCAAAAGGATGGCACATCTGACAATGCCGAATTCCCTCAGTGTTGTATAATATTTTACTCCATATACACACATTTAGCAAAAATAATTCTATGTGGCAAAAAATCATACTTGTATTTGGGGAACAACATTTGAGATAGAGGGATTCTTTGGTGGGGAGCTCTTCCAACAGTTTCTATAGCAGTTTGTAGCTGGGGTTGGATTTGTGACCAGACAGGGAGTAGGAAATTCAGACAACAGGGTTTTTCTGGATGGGTGAGCTAATATGAGCCAAATTGTCTTCCTTATCCATAGTGCAGATCGGAACAGAGTGTTAAACTGCAAGTTTGGTGAGTGAGGGAGTAAATCTTAAAGGTTAATCCCTTATTTTTATAAATTCTAGACTTGTGTGCTTGCAATTAGCATTTAAATTTACCGTTTCAAGTTTTAAGTTTCTTTCAGGCTTGGGCAGGGCTAATCAAGCTCTGTGCTGGAGAGCAGGTGCGAGTAACTAATTAATTAAGTGGTCTAATCTGGTTCTGTAACTGCCAGAGAGCTCACTTATTTAAATCTCAGCAGTATAAATAAGGGAGGCTAGAGTGCAGTTTGTCACGGAATGCAGATCGGAACAGAGTGTTAAACTGCGAGTTGGTGAGTGAGGGAGTTCAGGGAGGGAGGTGTTCCTTTCTTTTTCTATCTTTGTCAGCTTCCAGGAGAGCAGGAGCTAAAAAGCTGCACAAGAGGGGACAGAGAACCAGCGGTGAGTATTTCTACAGTATTTCTACATTCCAGTCATTAAAGTAAAAGTAAGGTCTCTAGTTTAGAGTAAGTAGTGTTTAAAGGGAAGTAAGGTCCCTAGTGTATTTAATATTCTTTAATTTAAAGGGAGTAAATTAAGGGTAGGACATGGCAGTGCAGCTCGGCAGCGTGGAGTGCTCCTCCTGTGCTATGTTGGAAGATAGGGACACTTTCAGTGTCCAGGGCGAACACATGTGCAGGAAGTGTCTCCAGCTGCAGCTACTCGAAATCCACGTTGCAGAGCTGCAGCTGCGGCTGGAGTCACTGTGGAGATTCCACGAAGCTGAGATCTTCGTGGATAGCACGTTTAACGAGGTGGTCACACCGCAGGTAAAGAGTGCACAGGCAGACAGGGAATGGGTGACCACCAGACAGAGTAAAAGAACTAGGAAGGTAGTGCAGAAATCCCCTGGGTCCATCTCCCTCTCTGACAGATTTTCCATTTTGGATACTGATGGGGGAGATGGTTTCTCAGGGGAATGCAGCAAGAGCCAAGTCCGTGGCACTATGAGTGGCTCAGCTGCACAGGAGGGGAGGAAAAAGAGTGGGAGAGCAATAGTGATAGGGGATTCTATCGTAAGGGGAACAGATAGACGTTTCTGCGGCCGCAGACATGACTCCAGGATGGTATGTTGCCTCCCTGGTGCCAGGGTCAAGGATGTCACTGAACGGCTGCAGGGCATTCTGAAGGGGGAGGGCGAACAGTCAGAGGTCGTGGTTCACATTGGTACCAACGACATGGGTAGAAAGAGGGATGAGGTCCTGCAACAAGAATTTAGGGAGCTAGGTAGCAGATTAAAAAGCAGGACCTCAAAGGTTGTAATCTCTGGATTACTCCCGGTGCCACGTGCTAGTGAGTATAGGAATAGGAGGATAGAGCAGATGAATGCGTGGCTAAAGAGTTGGTGCAGGAGGGAGGGCTTTAGTTTCCTGGATCACTGGGTCTGCTTCCGGGGAAGGTGGGACCTGTACAAGTCGGACGGGTTGCACCTGAACCGGAACGGGACCAACATCCTTGCGGGGAGATTTGCTAGTACTGTTGGGGGGGGTTTAAACTAACTTGGCAGGGGGATGGGATATGGAGTGGAGCTATAGTAGGGGGTGATGCACAGCCAACTATAGAGGAAAAAACAAGTCAGCCTGAAAGGCAGAGCAAATATGTAACGACACAAGGGAGTATGGCAAGGCTGGATGGCATTTATTTAAATGCAAGGAGTCTTGCGAGTAAGGCAGATGAATTGAAGGTGTTGATGAACACATGGGAGTATGATATTGTTGCTATCACAGAGACATGGTTGAGGGAGGGGCAGGACTGGCAGCTCAATATACCGGGGTATAGAATCTTCAGGCGAGACAGAGGAGGGTGTAAAAGAGGAGGGGGTGTCGCAATATTAATGAAGGAGTCAATTACTGCTGTAAGGAGGGATGATATCTTAGCAGGTTCCTCTAATGAGGCCATATGGGTAGAACTTAAAAACAAAAGGGGGCAAGCACTTTGCTGGGAGTGTCGTATAGGTCCCCAAACAGTCAGGGGGAGATAGAGGAACAGATATGTAGGCAAATCTCAGAGAAGTGTAGAAATAATAGGGTAATAATAGTAGGGGATTTCAACTTCCCCAATATTAACTGGGATAGTCAGAATGTGAAAGGCTTAGAGGGTGTGAAATTCTTAAAGTGCATCCAGGAGAGCTTTTTGAGCCAGCATGTAGAAAGTCCTACAAGACATTGGGCAGTACTGGACCTAATTCTAGGGAATGTAGCTGGGCAAGTGTTAGAAGTGTTAGTAGGAGAGCATTTTGGTGACAGTGACCATAATTCAGTGAGATTTAAGGTAGTCATGGAAAAGGACATAGATGGACCGGAAATAAAGGTTCTAAATTGAGGGAAGGCCGATTTTAATATGATAAGGCAGGATCTGGCCAAAGTGGACTGGGATCAGCTACTTGTAGGAAAATCCACATCAGAGCAGTGGGAGTCTTTCAGAAAGGAAATAGAGAGAGTACAACGGCAACATGTTCCCGTAAAGGTCAAGGGTGGGACCAACAAGCCCAGGGAACCCTGGATGTCAAGGGATATACGAGAATGGAGTAGGAAAAAAAGGGAGGCTTTTGGCAGATACAAAGGACTAAAAACAGAGGAGTATAGAAAGTGCAGGGGGGTACTTAAAAAATAAATTAGGAGAGCGAAGAGGGGGCATGAAATAACACTGGCGGGCAAAATAAAGGGAAATCCCAAGGTATTTTATAAGTATATTAAGGGCAAGAGGATAACCAGGGAAAGAGTAGGGCCCATTAGGGACCAAAGTGGCAATCTGTGTGTAGAGCCAGAAGATGTAGGTGGGGTTTTAAATGAATATTTTGCATCTGTGTTCACTATGGAGAAGGATGATGTAGGCATAGAAATCAGACAGGGGGATTGTGATATACTTGAACAAATTAGTATTGAGAGGGAGGAGGTACTAGCGGTTTTAGCGGGCTTAAAAGTGGATAAATCCCCAGGCCCAGATGAGATGTATCCCAGGCTGCTGTGTGAGGCAAGGGAGGAGATTGCAGAGGATCTGACACAAATTTTCAGAACCTCTCTGGCCACAGGGGAGGTGCCAGAGGACTGGAGAACAGCTAACGTAGTACCATTATTCAAGAAGGGTAGTATGGATAAACCAGGGAATTATAGGCCAGTGATAGGGAAATCATTGGAAAAAATTCTGAGGGACAGAATTAGTCTCCACTTGGAGAGGCAAGGATTAATCAAGGATAGTCAGCATGGCTTTGTCAGGGGGAGATCATGTCTGACCAATTTGATTGAATTTTTCGTGGGGGTGACTAGGTGTGTGAATGAGGGTAGTGCAGTTGATGTGGTCTACATGGACTTCAGTAAGGCTTTTGACAAAGTCCCGCATGGGAGACTGGTCAAGAAGGTAAGAGACCATGGGATCCAGGGCAACTTGGCACATTGGATCCAAAATTAGCTTAGTGGCAGGAGGCAGAGGGTGATGGTCGAAGGTTGTTTTTGTGACTGGAAGCCTGTGTTCAGTGGTGTACCGCAGGGATCAGTGCTGGGTCCTTTGCTGTTTGTAGTGTACATTAATGATTTAGATATGAATGTAGGAGGTATGATCAGTAAGTTTGCAGATGACACGAAAATTGGTGGGGTAGTAAATAGCGAGGAGGGAAGCCTCAGGCTACAGGACGTTATAGACGGGTTGGTCAGATGGGCAGAACAGTGGCAAATGGAATTTAACCCTGAAAAGTGTGAGGTGATGCATTTTGGGAGGACTAACAAGGCAAGGGAATACACAATGAATGGTAGGACCCTAAGAAGGACAGAGGATCAGAGGGACCTTGGTGTGCATGTACATAGATCCCTGAAGGCAGCAGGACAGGTAGATATGGTGATTAAGAAGGCATATGGGATTCTTGCCTTCATTAGCCGAGGCATAGAATATAAGAGCAGGGAGGTTATGATGGAGCTGTACAAAACGCTAGTTAGGCCACAGCTGGAATACTGTGTGCAGTTCTGGTTGCCACACTATAGGAAGGATGTGATTGCATTGGAGAGGGTGCAGAGGAGATTCACCAGGATGTTACCTGGGTTGCAGCGCTTCAGCTATGAAGAGAGACTGGACAGGCTGGGGTTGTTTTCCTTAGAGCAGAGAAGGCTGAGGGGAGACCTGATTGAGGTGTACAAAATTATGAGGGGCATAGATAGGGTAGATAGAAATGAACTTTTCCCCTTAGTAGAGGGGTCAATAACAAGGGGGCATAGTTTCAAGGTAAGGGGCAGGAGGATTAGAGGGGATTTGAGGAAAAACTTTTTCACCCAGAGGGTGGTTGGAATCTGGAACTCACTGCCTGAAAGGGTGGTAGAGGCAGGAACCCTCACAACATTCAAGAAGCATTTAGATGAGCACTTGAAACGCCATAGCATACAAGGCTACGGACCAAGTGCTGGAAAATGGGATTAGAATAAACAGGGCTTGATAGCCGGTGCGGACACGATGGGCCAAAGGGCCTCTTTCTGTGCTGTATAACTCTATGACTCTATGGGGGAGAAATTCAGTATCGCCCCATTTGGCACGCAATTATCGGCCGGGCGCAAAGATTAGCACCTGGCACTAATTATCGCCACCGACTGCAAACTTGACTTTTATCGCCCCTGGAGGTGATTGGAGCGCTAAATCAGGCGCTTCACACCTGTCTTAAGGCGCAAAGGCCGAGGAGCGAGGCGCTACCTCAGAGCGCTGGCGAAGCTCATGTAATGTCAGTCAGCAATGGAACACACACAGAATGGCACGGGCCAGTTCTTAAAGAGGATGGTTAATCTTGCTTTCCATCCACATCCTGCTCATTGCAGCCTTGAATCTCGGCCTGGAGAGACCTGCACATCAAATCTGCTGGAAAGAACAATGGAGAGTACCAGGCAAAGAGCTCAGAGTGCAGCCCCCACAGTCTCTTCTAAATCGATGCAGGAATGGCAAATCAAAATGAACCTGCAAAGTGCTGCTCAGTACCCAAAACTCCTTCACACAACGTTGAATCTCTCCAGAAGTCTCTCTCTCTCTCTCTCTCTCAGAATGCATAGTTCAAAAATGGCACCAACAATAAAAGGCAGGAAGCGGTCACCTTTAAATAGCGCTCCCCCTTTCCCTTCATGACTGCAGAACGCTCCCCTCAACCTGTCGTTGCTAGCGTCAGGCGGTAAGGCAGGGGGCGCCACTCAATATCCGCTCCGGGGCGATACCGGGGCGTTGCGCACTCGACTGACGTCACGATCTGCCGGCGCAGGAGATCGTGGCGGTAGTGTTTAGCGCCGCCGCAAAATGTCTAGTTAATTTTGCGAGCGGCGCAAACATCGCCGCGCCTGGGCGCTAGATGCTTTGCGCCCCATTAGCGCCGTCTTAAGGCGCAACCAACTGAATTTTTCCCCCTATGACTCTATTATCTTGTGATCATGCTGACTATAGCATCTCTACTCATCTGCTGCTTTACGCAGTTGCTCAAGAACAGATGGAAACTGGGATGTGATTCAGAGCAAAGCTCAGCTACATGCCTGACCTGACAAGAGGGGAAGGCCCATTGTACTTTGTTCTATCCTGCCTGCTTACCTGTGTCATTCAATCTGTCCTGGTGATGAGATACTTTCTCTAAGTAAATTTTTAAAACAATAATAACTTGCATTAGAAATAGCTGATAGGGTTGATTTACAGAGTGGGTGCACTGTTGCTAGGATTTGGTCTTTTACATGTATATATTAAAGCAGTGCCATGAGGGTGGACCACAAAGGAGAGACAGTGGAAGAGGATGGAGTGCTTGAAAAAGAAAAATATTGCTGGGCTATGGGGAAAGAGCAGGGGATTGGGACTAATTGGATAGCTCTTTCAAAGAGCCAGCACAGACACAATGACTAACCTGCTTCTGTGCTGTAAGCTTCTATAAACAAACGCTGCAGAGTGGTCAAGAATGATGAGGAGGGGATCGTGTAATGAGATGATTGGATAAAGATGTCCTATTTTTTCTAATTTCTTTAGACCAAGAATACTGAGGTCAATTATAGTATCCCCACTGCCACCTTGACCAACAATGGCTAACAGCACAGATCAGGCATCAAAATTGGGACTCTCTCACCTGTGCGGCCCAGTTTCACACTGGGCAGTGGTTTTACCAACTGAACAGTCAGGGGAGTTCACTAGAACAATTATTGTGTTTTATTTATATACATACAGGATTGTCTATGGTCTATTACAGAAAAAAATAAGCATATCTAATGGTCTGGTTATGTGATATCAAGTTATCTACAAATTCCTGATGTAAACAAATCCTTAAGTTAAATTTGATCATGACTGATATATATAAAAATATTCCACAATTTACATTTCATGCACAGCCAGCCAACAAATTAGGAAAGTCAAAATTGTGCACTGTACTTTAATGATTTTTTAAAAAATTTAAATTGTGTCATGGCCTAACCTAAGCATGTAATTTAAGTACATAATGTAATACAGAAGCCAGGCAATGTAAGCAGTAAGACAGATGTGGTTAGTTGCAAAATAGCTTGTTTCTATTCTCCAAAATGTAAGGCCTTAAAGCGTAATAGAGTATCATTGAGTTAGACTGAAACCTACTAATCTCCAAAATAGATACAGATTTCAGGGAGGAACAACAGAGCTGTTACTTTTAGTGCAAGTGTCAGTGTGTTCTCTTCTGTTTCACCTTCATATATGGAGAAAATACATTTGTAACCAAAGATAACAGGCACAACTCCCAGCATTGTGCAGTGCTGCAGTCACAGAGCACCATCATGGTGAATCGTAAAAGGGAATTACACTATATGTGTCAGTCTGAGATTTAAAGATCCTAAAATTAAAACAGCCTTTCTGGTAAGTATTCTATAATGAAGATTTTCCAATAGTTCATGCTACCACAATGGCGGTGTAAATTTTGCAGAGGAGGCCAGAAGTCTTCCCAAAATATAACGCCTGCCAAAAACAGATCGGAGCTTTATTACAATGAAATATAAATGTATGGAAATGAAGGTACATATAATTTTTTTTAATCTTTCACACCCATATAACTGAGAGTCCAGGGTTGCTAGGTTCTGTCATGATAGCACTGAAGATTTAAAGGTACACTTTCATTGTTTTTGCTTTGCAGTTTTTGAGCCTGAATTATAAATATATTGTATGATTTTTTTCATACCACTTTGTTAGGGTTAATTTTGTGTCATTGCTAAGTGACTAAGACTATGCTCTGAAGCCTTCGCTCATGCTGTTTCTCTCACAGCCGGAAACACCAGCTACATAGGTTGTATGCCTGTGTACTTGGACCAGAAAATCCATGTTTAACTCTACAGTTTCAATGTCAGTCTATGAGTCCACCATATGTGCCATGTTCTTATAACACTATGTAAAATTATCTCAATAAGAGCAATGTACAGGTCAGCAACCTGACAAAATATTCCATAATGCCTCAGTAACAATGCTTGTGTCACATTGGTGTAGCATGGTCTTTGGTTCTGCAATGGTAGAAAACTTGCAGACTGGGCAGTTAAGTGGTAAGTGAACTTTAGCATAGATAAATGTGAGGTGATGCACTTTGGTAGGAAAAACAGAAACATCTCCTACACCTTAGAAAATAAGAAACTGAATGGGGTAGAAGAGAAAAGGGATCTAGGGATACAGGTGAACAAATCATTAAAAGCAGCATCGCAGGTCAGCAAAGTAATTAAAAATGATAACAAAGCACTGGGATTTATTTCTAGGGGTATAGAATTCAAAAGAAGTGAAGTTATGTTGAACTAGTATAGGATCCTGGTCAAGCTGCACTTGGAATACTGTGCACTGTTCTGGTCTCCATACTATAAAAAGGACATAGCAGCACTGGAGACAGTGCAAAAAAAGATTTACAAGGATGGTACCAGAATTGAAAGATTACAGCTATCGGGAAAGATTGAACAGGTTGGGGCTTTTTTCTTTAGAATAGAGAAGACTTAGAGGATACCTGATAGAGGTCATAGAAACATAGAAACATAGAAGATGGGAGCAGGAGTAGGCCATTCGGCCCCTCGAGCCTGCTCCGCCATTCGATGAGATCATGGCTGATCATCCAAACTCAGTACCCTGCACCTGCCTTCTCCCCATATCCCTTGATACCTTTAGCTTTAAGAAATATATCTAACTCATTCTTGAATATATTTAATGACTTGGCCTCAACTACCTTTTGTGGTAGAGAATTCCACAGGTTCACCACTCTCTGGGTGAAGAAATTCTTCCTCATTTCTGTCCTAAATGGCTTACCCCTTATCCTTAGATTATGACCCCTGGTTCTGGACTCTCCGACCATCGGGAACATTCTTCCTGCATCGAGTTTGTCCAGACCTGTCAGAATTTTATATGTTTCGATGAGATCCCCTCTCATTCTTCTATATTCCAGCGAGTATAAGCCCAATCGACCCAATCTCTCCTCATATGTCATTCCTGCCATCCCAGGTATCAGCCTTGTGAATCTTCGCTGAACTCCTTCCATGGCAAGAACATCCTTCCTCAGATAAGGCGACCAAAACTGCACACAGTACTCAAGGTGTGGTCTCACCAAGGCCCTGTACAACTGCAGCAGGACATCCCTGTTCCTATACTCAAACCCTTTCGCTATGAAGGCCAACATACCATTTGCCTTCTTCACCGCCTGCTGCACCTGCATGCTTACCTTCAGCGACTGGTGCACAAGGACACCCAGGTCTCGTTGAACTTCCCCTTCTCCCAATCTATTGCCATTCAGATAATAGTCTGCCTTTCTGTTTTTGACACCAAAGTAGATAACCTCGCATTTATCCACGTTATATTGCATCTGCCATGCTTCTGCCCACTCACCCAACCTGTCCAAATCATCCTGGAGTTTCTTGGTATCCTCCTCGCAGCACACACTCCCACCCAGCTTTGTGTCATCTGCAAACTTGGAGATATTACATTTAGTTCCCTTATCTAGATCATTAATGTATATTGTGAATAGCTGGGGTCCAAGGACCGATCCCTGCGGTACCGCACTAGTCACTGCTTGCCACTCGGAAAAAGACCCATTAATTCCTACTCTCTGCTTTCTGTCCGCCAACCAGTTCTCTATCCAAGTCAATACCTTGCCCCCAATCCCATGTGCCTTAACTTTACATGCTAATCTCTTATGCAGTACCTTATCAAAAGCCTTTTGAAAGTCCAAATACACCACATCTACTGGTTCTCCCTTATCTATTTTACCAGTTACATCCTCAAAAAATTCCAGTAGATTAGTCAAGCACGATTTACCTTTTGTAAATCCATGTTGACTTTGTCCGATCCTGTCACTGTTTTTCAAGTGCTCAGCTATTACATCCTTTATAATGGACTCTAGCATTTTCCCCACTACCGATGTCAGGCTTACCGGACTGTAATTCCCCGCTTTCTCTCTACCATCCTTTTTGAATAGTGGGGTAACATTAGCTACCCTCCAATCCATGGGTACCGTTCCAGATTCCATCGAATGTTGGAAGATGATCAGCAATGCATTTACTATTTCTAGGGCCACTTCCTTAAGTACCCTAGGATGTAGATTATCAGGCCCTGGGGATTTATCGGCCTTCAATCCCGTCAATTTCCCTAACACCATTTCCCTGCAAATACTGATTTCTTTCAGTTCCTCCCTTTCATCAGACCGTATGATATCCAACATCTCTGGGAGGTTATTTGTGTCCTCCTTTGTGAAGACAGAACCAAAATATGTATTTAATTGGTCTGCCATTTCTTTGTTCCCCATTATAACTTCCCCCGCTTCTGACTGCAAGGGACCTACACTTGATTTCACTAATCTTTTTCTCTTCACATATCTATAAAAGCTCTTACAGTCAGTTTTTATGTTCCCAGCAAGCTTACTTTCATATTCTATTTTCCCCTTCTTAATTAATCCCTTTGTCCTCCTTTGTTGAATCCTAAACTGCTCCCAATCCTCAGGGTTACCGCTTTTTCTGGCCAATTTATATGCCCTCTCCTTGGATCTTATGCTATCCCTAATTTCCCTTGTTAGCCACGGTTGAGTCACCCTTTTTGTTTTATTCTTATGCCACACTGGGATGAACAAATTCTGTAGTTCATCCATGCAGTCTTTGAATGTTTGCCATTACCTATCCACCGTCAACCCTTTGAGTGACATTCCCCAATCAATCCTACCCAATTTGCGCCTCATACCATCGTAGCTTCCTTTATTTAAATTCAGGACCCTAGTCTCTGATTCAACTACTTCACTCTCCATCCTAATGAAGAATTCTATCATATTATGATCACTCTGACCCAAGGGGCCTCGCACAACAAGATTGCTAATTAATCCTTTCTCGTTACATAATACCCAGTCTAAGATGGCCTGATCTCTAGTTGATTCCTCGACATATTGTTGCAGAAAACCATCCCGTAAACATTCTAGGAATTCCTCCTCCACAGTATTTTTACTAATTTGGTTAGCCCAATCTATATGTAAATTAAAGTCACCCATGGTGACTGCTGTGCCCTTACTGCATGCTTCTCTAATTTCCCCAACCTCCGTATTACTGTTTGGAGGTCGATATACCACTCCCACTAACGTTTTCTGCGCCTTGTTATTTCTCAGTTCTACCCATACAGATTCTGCATCATCAGAGCTAATATCCTTCCTTTCAGTTGTGTTAATCCCCTCTTTAACCAGCAATGCTACCCCACCTCCCTTTCTTTTTTGCCTATCTTTCCTAAATATTGAATACCCCTGGATGTTGAGTTCCCAGCCTTGGCCACCCTGGAGCCATGTTTCTGTAATCCCAATCAAATCGTATTCATTTACCTCTATTTGCGCAGCTAATTCATCCACCTTGTTCCGAATGCTCCTTGCATTAAGACACAAAGCCTTCAGGCTTGTTTTTTTAACGCTGTCAGACCTATATGAATTATTATTTACTGTGACCATGTTTGATTTAAACAGTTGAGTTCTTTGCCTTCTACTTTTGTTTTTCTCCTTCCTGTCTTTTGCTTTTATCCTCGTTTTCCTTTCCTCTGTCTCCCTGCTCAGGTTCCCAACCCCCTGCCACTTTAGTTTAAACCCTCCCCAACAGCACTTGCAAACACTCCCCCTAGGACATCGGTCCCGGCCCTGCCCAGGTGCAGACCATCCCGTTTGTACTGGTCCCACCTCCCCCAGAACCAGTTCCAATGTCCAAGGAATTTGAATCCCTTCCCCTTGCACCATTCCTCTAGCCATGTATTCATTTGAAATATCCTCCTATTTCTACTCTGACTCGCACGTGGCACTGGTAGCAATCCTGAGATTACTACCTTTGAGGTCCTATTTTTTAATTTACCTCCTAACTCCCTATATTCTGCTTTTAGGATCTCATCCCGTTTTTTACCTATATCGTTGATGCCTATGTGCACCACGACAACTGGCTGTTCGCCCTCCCCCTCCAAAATGTTCTGTAGCCGCTCCGAGACGTCCTTGACCCTTGCACCAGGGAGGCAACACACCATCCTGGAGTCTCGTTTGCTGCCGCAGAAACGCCTATCTATTCCCCTTACAATTGAATCCCCTATCACTATAGCTCTTTCACACTTTGTCCTCCCAGCCTGTGCAGCAGAGCCACCCATGGTGCCAGGAAGTTGGCTGCTGTTGCCTTCCCCTGACAAGTCATCCCCCCCAACAGCATCCAAAGTGGTATATCTGTTTGAGAGGGGGATGGCCACAGGGGACCCCTGCACTACCTGCCTGCATCTCTTACTCTGCCTGGTGGTCACCCATTCACTTCCTGCCTGTACACCCCTTACCTGCGGTGTGACCAACTCGCTAAACGTGTTATCCACGATGTTCTCAACGTCGCGAATGCTCCAATATGCATCCATCCGCAGCTCCAGCGCCGCAATGCGGTCCATCAGTAGCTGCAGCTGGATACACTTCCCACACACATGGTCGTCAGGGACACAGGAAGCGTCCCTGATTTCCCACATATAGCAGGAGGAGCATATCACGGGGCGGAGCTCTCCTGCCATGACTTACCCTTTAATTAATTAATTAATTAAAATTAAATTAAATTAATCCCACCAATTTCACTTCAATTAAATGATATACTCAAGGGTCCTTGTTTAACAGCAGTCCCCGCTACACCACAGAGACTCTAGAAACTATAAACCACTGAATTTAAGTATGGAAAAAAGGAGAAAGAGAGAAATACTCACCAACCAATCACTTACCTGCTTTCTGGTGACGTCACATTTCGATTACTTTTTACTTCTGTCTCCCGCTCTGAGATTGGTAAACCTACCTGCTCCTCGGGCTCACCTTTATACTCTGCCGCCGCCGCTCTTCCTAGGTCCGCACCGCCGCTGCTGTCTTTAAAATTCTGAATGGGTTGGACAGGGTAGATGTGGAGAGAATGTTTCCACTTGTAGGAGAATCCAAAACTGCGGCCATAAATACAAGATGGATAAGGCCGAGAGCGGAGCACTAGAAAGGGGCGAGGCTGAGAGCGGAATGGTAGAAAGGGGTGAGGCCTAGAGGGGAGCACTAGAAAGGGGCGAGGCTGAGAGCGGAGCGAGTGAAAAGGGCGAGGCTGTGAGCGGAGCGAGAGAAAAGGGCGAGGCCGAGAGCGGAGTGAGAGAAAAGGGCGAGGCTGTGAGCGGAGCGAGAGAAAAGGCCGAGAGCGGAGCGAGAGAAAAGGGCGAGGCTGTGAGC
Organism: Squalus acanthias; assembly: GCA_030390025.1. Lineage (NCBI taxonomy): Eukaryota > Metazoa > Chordata > Chondrichthyes > Squaliformes > Squalidae > Squalus > Squalus acanthias. Next base: position 60,883,082 of record CM059439.1, read on the forward strand.
GGAGCGAGAGAAAAGGGTGAGGCCGAGAGCGGAGCGAGAGAAAAGGGCGAGGCCGAGAGCGGAGCGAGAGAATAGCGGAGCGAGAGAAAAGGGCGAGGCTGTGAGCGGAGCGAGAGAAAAGGGCGAGGCTGTGAGCGGAGCGAGAGAAAAGGGCGAGGCTGTGAGCGGAGCGTGAGAAAAGGGCGAGGCCGAGAGCGGAGCGAGAGAAAAGGGCGAGGCTGTGAGCGGAGTGAGAGAAAAGGGCGAGGCTGTGAGCGGAGTGAGAGAAAAGGGCGAGGCCGAGAGCGGAGGGAGAGAAAAGGGCGAGAGCGGAGCGAGAGAAAAGGGCGAGGCCGAGAGCGGAGTGAGAGAAAAGGGCGAGAGCGGAGCGAGAGAAAAGGGCGAGGCTGTGAGCGGAGTGAGAGAAAAGGGCGAGGCCGAGAGCGGAGTGAGAGAAAAGGTGGAGGCTGTGAGCGGAGTGAGAGAAAAGGGCGAGGCCGAGAGCGGAGCGAGAGAAAAGGGCGAGGCCGAGAGCGGAGTGAGAGAAAAGGGCGAGGCCGAGAGCGGAGTGAGAGAAAAGGGCGAGAGCGGAGCGAGAGAAAAGGGCGAGGCTGTGAGCGGAGTGAGAGAAAAGGGCGAGGCCGAGAGCGGAGTGAGAGAAAAGGGCGAGGCTGTGAGCGGAGCGAGAGAAAAGGGCGAGGCCGAGAGCGGAGCGAGAGAAAAGGGCGAGGCCGAGAGCGGAGTGAGAGAAAAGGGCGAGAGCGGAGCGAGAGAAAAGGGCGAGAGCGGAGCGAGAGAAAAGGGCGAGGCTGTGAGCGGAGCGAGAGAAAAGGGCGAGAGCGGAGCGAGAGAAAAGGGCGAGAGCGGAGCGAGAGAAAAGGGCGAGGCTGTGAGCGGAGCGAGAGAAAAGGGCGAGGCCGAGAGCGGAGCGAGAGAAAAGGGCGAGGCTGTGAGCGGAGCGAGAGAAAAGGGCGAGGCCGAGAGCGGAACGAGAGAAAAGGGCGAGGCCGAGAGCGGAGCGAGAGAAAAGGGCGAGGCTGTGAGCGGAGCGAGAGAAAAGGGCGAGAGCGGAGCGAGAGAAAAGGGCGAGGCCGAGAGCGGAGTGAGAGAAAAGGGCGAGGCTGTGAGCGGAGCGAGAGAAAAGGGCGAGGCCGAGAGCGGAGCGAGAGAAAAGGGCGAGGCCGAGAGCGGAGTGAGAGAAAAGGGCGAGAGCGGAGCGAGAGAAAAGGGCGAGAGCGGAGCGAGAGAAAAGGGCGAGGCTGTGAGCGGAGCGAGAGAAAAGGGCGAGAGCGGAGCGAGAGAAAAGGGCGAGAGCGGAGCGAGAGAAAAGGGCGAGGCTGTGAGCGGAGCGAGAGAAAAGGGCGAGGCCGAGAGCGGAGCGAGAGAAAAGGGCGAGGCTGTGAGCGGAGCGAGAGAAAAGGGCGAGGCCGAGAGCGGAACGAGAGAAAAGGGCGAGGCCGAGAGCGGAGCGAGAGAAAAGGGCGAGGCTGTGAGCGGAGCGAGAGAAAAGGGCGAGGCCGAGAGCGGAACGAGAGAAAAGGGCGAGGCCGAGAGCGGAGCGAGAGAAAAGGGCGAGGCTGTGAGCGGAGCGAGAGAAAAGGGCGAGAGCGGAGCGAGAGAAAATGGCGAGGCCGAGAGCGGAGCGAGAGAAAAGGGCGAGGCCGAGAGCGGAGTGAGAGAAAAGGGCGAGGCCGAGAGCGGAGTGAGAGAAAAGGGCGAGGCTGTGAGCGGAGCGAGAGAAAAGGGCGAGGCTGTGAGCGGAGTGAGAGAAAAGGGCGAGGCTGTGAGCGGAGCGAGAGAAAAGGGCGAGGCTGTGAGCGGAGCGAGAGAAAAGGGCGAGGCTGTGAGCGGAGCGAGAGAAAAGGGCGAGGCCGAGAGCGGAGTGAGAGAAAAGGGCGAGAGCGGAGCGAGAGAAAATGGCGAGGCCGAGAGCGGAGCGAGAGAAAAGGGCGAGGCTGTGAGCGGAGCGAGAGAAAAGGGCGAGGCTGTGAGCGGAGCGAGAGAAAAGGGCGAGGCCGAGAGCGGAGTGAGAGAAAAGGGCGAGAGCGGAGCGAGAGAAAAGGGCGAGGCTGTGAGCGGAGTGAGAGAAAAGGGCGAGGCCGAGAGCGGAGTGAGAGAAAAGGGCGAGAGCGGAGCGAGAGAAAAGGGCGAGAGCGGAGCGAGAGAAAATGGCGAGGCTGTGAGCGGAGCGAGAGAAAAGGGCGAGAGCGGAGCGAGAGAAAATGGCGAGGCCGAGAGCGAGAGAAAAGGGCGAGAGAAAAATCGCAAAGTGATGTCACAGCACAATGAGGGGCAGCGAGGGTAAGTTACAGGTAAATACTTAATTTAATCTATCTAAACTAGATCAACTAATTACTTAAAAAACTAAAATATAAGCTAAGTTGATTAAATGCATTAACTTTAATTAAATAAATAAATAAAACAAGGTTATATAGGGATGGCAGTGCAGGTGGTGTGCTGCAACTGCAGCATGTGGGAGATTGTGGAGAGCATTGCTATCACGGACAACCACATCTGCAGTAAGTGCCTGCATCTCGAGGGACTTCGGCTCAGAGTTGTTAAGCTGGAGTCTGAGGTGCGGACATTGCAGGGCATCAGGGAGGAGGAAAGTTACCTGGACACTTTGATCCAGGATGCAGTCACACTTCTTAGGTTAGGCAGTGGTCCAGGTCTGGTTAGTGGTCAGGGACAGGAGGGTGTGACTGCGAGTCAGGCAGGGAAGGGGGAGCCAGGTACAGTGCTAGAGGAGCTTAGGTCCTTACCCATATCCAACAGGTACGAGATTCATGCTGCCTGTCTGGATGAGGGCAGAGTCTGCAAACTGACCACGGCACCATAGTACAGGAGGCCTTTCAAGTGGGGGGAGTGAAAAGGAATGTGGTAGTGGTAGGGGACGGTATAGTCAGGGGGATAGATATTATTCTCTGTAGCCGCGACCGGGTGTTCTGAAGGTTGTGTTGTCTGCCCGGTGCCAGGGCTAAGGACACTCCTCAACACTGGAGAAGAACGGAGTGGGAGGGGAAGGATCCAGTTGTCATGGTCCACATAGGAACCAACAACATAGGTAGAACTAGGAATGAGGTTTTGATGAGAGTTTGAGAAGCTAGGATCTAAATTAAAATGCAAAACCTCACAGGTAATAATCTCTGGCTTGTTACCTGAGCCATGTACAAATTGGCAAAGGGACAAACAGATTAGAAGGTTAACTGCATTGCTGAAAGAGTGGTGTGGGAGGCAGGGGTTTCGATTAATGGGGCACTGGCACCAGTTCTGGGGAAAGAGGAAGCTGTTCCGTTGGGACGGACTCCACTTAAACCGGGCTAGGACCAGTGTCCTGGCAAATCAAATAACTAGGGCAGTAGATTGGGCTTTAAACTAATGGGGGCTTGAGAAGATTCAGCAAAAGGTAAATTCAAAAGCAGTAAGAGAAAAGTCAAGGTTATAGAGCAGAGTAGCGATTTGGGTAAAAATAAGTAGAGTGGGCTAGGAAGGGACAGAGAGCTTAACAAAAGTAATAGAGCAATAGTGACTAAGGTGACATTAGGTAAAAATAGAAAAAAGTTCAAGCTAAAGGCACTATATCTGAATGCACGAAGCATTCGCAACAAAATAGATGAATTAATAGTAGATAGAAATAAATGGGTTTGATGTAATAGCCATTACGGAGACATGATTGCAGAGTGGCCAAGGTTGCAAACTAAATATTCCAGGATACTTGACCTTTAGAAGAGATCGGCAAAAAAGGAGATGGGGGGGGGGGGCAGTGGGGGTAGCCTTGATAATAAAGGATGGGATAAAGACAGTAAAGAGAAAGGATCTTAGCTCGGAAAATCAAGATGTAGAATCAGTTTGGGTGGAGCGAAGAAACAACAAGGGGCAGAAAATACTGGTGGGAGTAATTTATAGGCCCCCTAACAGTAGTTGTAGTGTCAGCAGAGTATAAATCAGGAAATTAGAGGTGCATGTAACAAGGGTAATACAGTAATCATGGGGGACTTTAATCTTCATATAGACTGGGCAAACCAAATTTGCAGTAATAGTTTGGTGGACAAGTTCATGCAATGCATTCTGATAGTTTTCTAGATCAGTATGTCGAGGAATCAACTAGGAAACAGGCTATTTTAGATCTAGTATTGTGCAATGAGACAGGGTTAATTAATAACCTTGAAGTAAAGGAGCCTCTGGGGAAGAGTGATCATAATATGGTAGAATTTTATATTGAGTTTGAGAGTGATTTAGTTAAGTACAAAACTAGGGTCTTAAATCTCAACAAAGCAAACTACAGAGGTATGAGGGGAGAGTTGGCTAAGGTAGATTGGGAACGAATATACATTCCTGTAAGGAATAAAAACCCCACGGGAAAAGTGGTCCAACCGTGGCTAGCAAGAGAAGTTAGAGATAGTATTAGATTAAAGGATGAGGCTTATAATGTTGCCCAAAAAAGTAGTAACCCTGCGGATTGGGAGGATTTTAGAATTCAGAAAAGGATGACCAAGAAATTGATAAAAAGAGAGACAATAGAATATGAGAGTAAACTAGCAAGAGACATAAAACAGATTATAAAAGCTTCTAGGTATGTAAAAAGGAAGAGATTAGCAAAAGAAAATGTGGGTTCCTTATAGGCAGAGACACTGTATCACTGACAGTCAGAGGCTAGTGAGCACAGCACCATGTGTTTTTATGAGCAACCATATGTGAAGCTCTGTGTAACAAGTGTTAGCTGTGGCTCAGTAGGTAACATTCTCGCTTCTGAGTCAGAAGGTTGTGTGGTTCAAGTCCCACTCCAGGGACTTGAGCACAAAAATCTAGGCTGACACTCCAGTGCAGTACTGAGGGAGTGCTGCACTGTCGGGGGTGCTGTCTTTCAGATGAGATCCATGGCATTATTTCGAAGATGAGCAGGGGAGTTATCCCCGGTGTCCTGGCCAATATTTATCCCTCAATCAACATAACAAAAGCAGATTATCTGGTCATTATCACATTACTGTTTGTGCAAGCATGTTGTGCACAAATTGGCTGCTGTGTTTCCTACTTTACAACAGTGACTACACTTCAAAAAGTACTTAATTGGCTGTAAAGTGCTTTGGGATGTCCTGAAGTCATGAAAGGTCCTTTATAAATGTAAGTCTTTCTTTCTTTAACAATAAGGGCATTCCCCCAAATCTCATTTCATATTCCCGGCCAAAAGATGGTTTCCAGAAGCAGGCACACATCTCCTATGAGGTGAAACCTATGCTCTTGTGTGTGATATGAATAGGATGTGCCACAGAATTAAAAGTCATCCTTTTACCATAGTTTAAATATGGTAAACCATGTGGGCTGTCCACCATCCTCTCCTGTCCACTCTGAACAGCAATAATTATCACAATGTCAGACTGTAACATTCAAGTTAAGCTAAAAGTCACATTTATTTACAAGTGATATAATTACATAAAAGTAGACAGCACAATATTCGACTTTCGTAATGAACTATTTCAAAATAATAGAAACGCTAGAACATCAGCTGTTCCTTTCAATAATTTTTAAACTCAATCACTGATAAATTGTTGTCTGGCAAAGACTCCAACCTGCCCCTTTTGGCCATCTCTGCTGGACTAAGCAGTGTGAACAAGGGAATGAAGAAAACTTCCCAGCTCTCATTCAATTTTCTGGAGTTCCAAAGGCCAGGTTACTCTGAAGATGAAACAGATTCATCGCAATAGTCAGGCAAATAAGATATTTAACACAAGGAATGAATAGTACTCTTCAGGCCACTTGGTGGTTTCATTTGCCATTGACACCTGACTGCCAGACAAACCATCCTTAATATCTGAGTGACCGTGACCAGAACTTACACTTAAAAATACCCATTATCCTTCAACGGATCAGTGATTAAATTACATCGCTTTGAAGAAGGTACCTGCATTCCTGGACAATTTATAATCTGCCTGCTCTCAAACAGATGGCCTGGCTCTCATAGAAACTGTGAAGAATTTCTGAACAGTATCAAATATTTGGCTACCCCAGATATCAACACAAAATAACTTTTAAAGTCTCTAGGAATCCATCGACCATGAGCTGGCTCCCAGCATTTAGGCTGTTAAATTTAATTTCTTGGGAGCTGGATCCCAGATACCAGGCTCCTCTCTCCTTCAGGTGACCGAAGGCTGCACTGGCACACTGAAGGCGGTGTTGGACTTCGTCATCGACGTCTGCCCTTGTTGACAGTAGGCTCCCGAGGTATGGAAAGTGGTCCACGTTGTCCAAGGCCTCGTCATGGATTTTGATAATCAGGGAGCTGTACTGTGTGGCGGGGCAGTTTGGTAGAGGACCTTTGTCTTACGGATGTTTAGTGTAAGGTCCATGCTCTCGAACGCTTCGGTGAAGGTGTTGACGATGGTTTGGAGTTCGACCTCAGTGTGTGTGCAGACGCAAGCGTCGTCTGCATACTGTAGTTCGACGACAGAGGATGGGACGACCTTGGATCTGGACTGGAGGCGATGTTTTTTCTATTTAAAAAAAAAAGACCAAAATAAAAGCAGCTACTGTCTCAGCCATTGCTAATTGAAGTCAGTTTAAAAGTAACTTACTCTGTCCATCTAAAGCCACAATATATAAATAAATGTAGGGCAGAGGAAACGCTTCAAGGACACCCTCAAAGCCTCCTTGAAAAAGTGCAACATCCCCACCGACACCTGGGAATCCCTGGCCTAAGACCGCACAAAGTGGGGAAGAAGCATCCGGGAAGGTGCCGAACACCTCGAGTCTCTTCGCCGGGAGCAAGCGGAAGCCAAGCGCAAGCAGCGCAAGGAGCGCACGTCAACCCAAGCACCCCACCCACCCGCCCCTTCAACCACCGTCTGCCCCACCTGTGACAGAGACTGTAGGTCCCGCATTGGACTCATCAGTCACCTGAGAACTCATTTTTAATGTGGAAGCAAGTCATCCTCGGTTCCGAGGGACTGTCTAAGAAGAAGGAGAAGAAGACCAGGCTCCTAGAGTGTAAATTAAAAGATAGCCGTGGCTCAGTGGAAGCACTCTCGCCTCTGAATCAGAAAGTTGTGGGTTCAAGCTCCAGTCCTGAAACCTGAGCTCTAAATCTAGACTCCAGTGCAGTACTGAGGGAGTGCTGCACTGTCGGAGGTACTGTCTTTCGGATGAGATGTTAAATCGAGGCCCCGTCTACCCCCATCTTCCCTCTCAGGTGGATATAAAAGATCCCATGGCACTATTCAAAGAACAGCTGGGGAACTCTCCCTGGTGTCCTGGTCAATATTTATCCCTCAACCAACACCGGAAATAGATTACCTGGTCATTTATTTCATTGCTGTTTGTGGGATCTTGCTGTGCACCAATTGGCTGCCGTGTTTCCTACTATACAACAGTGACTGCACTTCAAAAAAGTACTTCCTTGGCTCTGAAGTGTTTTGGGACGTCCTGCGGTCGCGAAAAGCGTTATATAAATGCAAGTTTTCCGTTTTTTCTATTTAAAAAAAGACCAATATAAAAGCAGCTACTGTCTCAGCCTTTGCTAATTGAAGTCAGTTTGAAAGTAACTTGCTCTGTCCATCTAAAGCCACAATATATAAATAAATGAAATGTTCCTGTTAAGCAATACTTGTGGTCAGTATAGCTGCTCACTTCCAACATTTTACATATGCTTCCAACTGGGGCTTAAGTACCCAAGAACTAAAACCATTACGATAGCAAAATACTGCGGATGCTGGAAATCCGAAATAACAACAGAAAACGCTGGAAAAACTCAGCAGGCCAGGCAGCATCCGTGGAGAAAGAAAGAGAGTTAACGTTTCAGGTCGATGACCTTTCGTCAGAACTGTGAAGAGCCGGAAATCAAATGGATTTAAGGCCAGAGTAAAGCTGGGAAAAGGGGGAGGGGATAAAAGAACAAAGGGGGAGAGGAAGAGACATTAAGAGACATTAAGAGATATGCAAGGCTAGAGGTGGCGTTAATGTGACAGATTAAGGCTGAAAGAAGTGTGACATCCACTGGCAGAATGAAGGACAGCTGCCAGCTTCTAGGAGGAAAAAAAAAAGGTGGGGGGGGCAAATAAAAGGGTGGAAAAAATAAAATATAAATGTGATTGGAGCTGAGGTTATGATCTAAAATTGTTGAACTCGATATTGAGTCCAGAGGGCTGTAGCGTGCCTAAACGAAAGATGAGGTGCTGTTCCTCGAGCTTACGCTGCGCTTCCGTGGAACAGTGTAATAGGCCGAGGACGGTGAGGTCAGAGTGGGAGTGAAGCGGTGAATTAAAGTGACAGGCCACCGGGAGCTCGGGGTCCCCCTTACGGACTGAACGGAGGTGTTCCGCAAAGCGGTCACCCAATCTGCGTTTGGTCTCCCCAATGTAGAGGAGACCACATCGTGAGCAGCGAATACAGTATACTAAATTGCAGGAAGTACAAGTAAATCGCTGTTTCACCTGGAAGGGGTGTTTGGGGCCCTGGACAGTGGGAAGAGGGGAGGTGTAAGGGCATGTGTTGCATCTCCTGCGCGTGCACGGGAAGGTGCCGGGCGAAGGGGAAGGGGTGCTGGGGGTGGTAGAGGAGTGGACTAGGGTGTCGCGGAGGGAGCGGTCCCTGCGGAATGCTGAAAGGGGAGGTGAGGGGAAGATGTGTTTGGTGGTGGGATCACGCTGGAGGTGGCGGAAATGGCGGAGGATGATCCGTTGAATGTGGAGGCTGGTGGGGTGAAAGGTGAGGACAAGGGGAACCCTATCGTGGTTCCGGGAGGGAGGGGCAGGGGTGAGGGCAGAAGTGCGGGAGATAGAACGGACACGGTCGAGGGCCGTGTCGACCACGGTAGAGGGGAATCCTCGGTTGAGGAAAAAGGAAGACATGTCGGAAGCACTGGTATGGAAGGTGGCATCATCAGAGCAGATGCGGCGGAGACGGAGAAACTGGGAGAATGGAATAGAGTCCTTACAGGAGGCGGGGTGGGAGGAAGTGTAGTCCAGGTAGCTGTGGGAGTCAGTGGGCTTGTAGTGAGTGTTAGTCAATAACCTATCCCCAGAGATGGAGATGGAGAAGTCGAGGAAGGGAAGGGAAGAGTCGGAGATGGACCATGTGAAGGTGAGGGAAGGGTGGAAATTGGAAGCATAGTGAATGAAATGTTCTAGTTCAGGGCGAGAGCAGGAGACGGCACCGATACAGTCATCAATGTACCGGAAAAAGAGGTGAGGGAGGGGACCCGAGTAGGACTGGAACAAAGAGTGTTCCACATATCCCACGAAAAGGCAGGCATAGCTAGGACCCATGCGGGTACCCATAGCAACACCTTTAATTTGGAGGAAATGGGTAGAGTCAAAGGAGAAGTTGTTCAATGTGAGAACAAGTTCAGCCAGGCGGAGGAGGGTGGTGGTGGATGGGGACTGGTTGGGCCTCTGTTCAAGGAAGAAGCGGAGCGCCCTCAGGCCATCCTGGTGGGGAATGGAGGTGTAAAGGGATTGTACGTCCATAGTGAAGAGGAGACGGTTGGGGCCGGGAAACTGGAAACTGTTAAAATGGCGGAGGGCATCGGAAGAGTCGCGGATGTAGGTGGGAAGAGACTGGACAAGGGGAGAAAAAATAGAGTCGAGATAGGAAGAGATAAGTTCCGTGGGGCAAGAACAGGCTGAAACGATGGGTCTACCGGGGCAGTCCTGTTTGTGGATCTTGGGAAGGAGGTAGAAGCGGGCTGTGCGCGGTTGGGGAACTATGAGGTTGGCGGCCGTGGGGGGAAGATCTCCAGAGGAGATGAGGTCAGTGACGGTCTTGGACACGGTGGCTTGATGTTCAGTAGTGGGGTCATGGTCCAGGTGGAGGTAGGAGGAGGTGTCAGAGAGTTGGCGTTCAACTTCCGCTAGGTAGAGGTCGGTTCGCCAAACAACAACAGCGCCACCCTTGTCAGCAGGTTTAATGACAATGTCAGGGTTGGATCGGAGAGAATGGAGTGCTGCAAGTTCAGAGGGAGGTAGGTTGGAGTGAGTGAGGGGAGCAGAGAAATTGAGCTGGCCGATGTCACGGCGGCAGTTAGCAATGAAAAGATCAAGAGAGGGTAAGAAGCCAGAGGGAGGGGTCCAGGTGGAACGAGAATACTAAAACCATTAGTTTACATAGTCTTTACAGCACAGAAGCAGGCCATTCGGCCCATTAGGTCTAAGCCGGTGTTTATGCTCTACACGAGCCTCCTCCCACCTTACTTCAGCTCATCCTATCAACATATCCTTCTATTCCTTTCTTCCTGATGTACTTATCTAGCTTCCCCTTAAATAGATCTATGCTATTCGCCTCAACTACTCCATGTGATAGCAGGTTCCACATTCTAACCACTCTGAGTAAAGAAAGTATTCCTGAATTCCTTGGTAACTATCTTATATTTATGGCTGTTAGTTTTGAACTCACCCCCAAGTGGAAACATTTTCTCTACATCTACCCTATCGAACAGTTTCATAATTTTAAAGACCTTTATCAGGTCAATTCTCAGCCTTCTCTTTTCTAGAGAAAAGAGCCCCAGCCTGTTCAACCTTTCCTGATAGGTATAACCTCTTAGTCCTGGTATCATCTTTGTAAATCTTTTTTGCACCTTCTCCAGTGCCTCTATATCCTTTTTGTAATATGCGGAACAGAACTGAGCACAGTACTCTAAGTGTGGTCTAACCAAGGTTCTATATAAGTTTAACTTACCCTTAACAATTCTCCCCACAATGGCTCCAGATTACAAAACAGTTAAACTATCATGCTACTCAGCTATGCTATATCGAACTAGGACGCATTGGAACGGGTTACTGTAATGCTCCTTTAACGGCATGCAAATTAGACTGTTGCCTTATTTAAAATACTTACTAGGGATGAGGTTTTGAAATTTGGTTTAGATTCAGAAGGTGCATTGTTGAATTCTAAGCAGAACTTTTTGTTTTTCAATTTGGCCATGGTCCCAAACCAAATTGGAAATGATCAGATACCCAAAGTATACAAACTGAACCATCCACATTGCAGCTCAAATGATCCCTATAGACTGATAACTTTGTTAGAATGTAATTAATTCACAGCTGAGCAAATGTCTCCTATAAATTGATATTTCTAGTTATGGTTAGCACATTAAGTGACAAATAATATATTTTCAACATTTAGAAATGAATTTGTCCTTTTACAGTAACCATCAGTATGTCACATCCATTCCAAATAACAGCATCACTGCTGTGCTTGGAAAGATGAAACCTGCCATTGGTAGGTTGGCGAGATAATCCTGTGACCACAATGCCAAAAGTGACAAATTAATGTGTGGTCTTTTATATTTTAAGACAGAATAACATTAAGAAGTTTATATCTAATTCCAACCAATCTTAAATATCATTAGTGGGCTCCATTTATGAGTGGTAAGTGGGGCAAAGCTCCACATTTCTATACAGAAATTCATTGGTTTAATCCACCTTCCTTAACTCTGGTGATGGAGCTACCAGGGTGCCAAACATTATAGTAAAGAGCTGATAGCTTCCTTACCACAAGCAAAGTGGGCACCCCCAAAAAAGGGTGACATTACATTACTGTCAGCATCGAGTTAATTAAGAACCCCTAAAAGCACCAATAAGTAACACAGCTGTACTTTAGCAAGAACTAAAATTTTTATACAATCTGCTTTTTAAAAGAGTGACAGTAAACTGTTATTGTTCTATATGATTGGCAGCCATCTGTATTCACGCTATGGAATAGCCACCTTGGGCCGTACTTACAGTTGGAGAAGATTGAGAGTGTGCTTCTTGACAATATCTGTAATAAATGTAAAACTTTACATCTGCGCACACTTCCATTACAAATTCTTGTGTCCACATTTATGATGCAAACTGCCTGTGTAAACATGTCGGTGCGATCCTGGGGCTGAGCAAGCTGCACGCGCCTAAAGAGGGATTTGTCCGTCGGCCTCGGACGCTGGTTGAGGTAATCAGGAGAGTCCAGGGTGGGGAGGGGTAATTGGGAATATGGTGGTGGGTGACTGGGGTGCGAGTGGTGGCCGGCAGCGGCCCGCAGATTTAATGTTGCGCCGGGAGGCTCCACAATAAGGTAAGTGGAAAAAAAAATCAAACTTACCTTTAAGGATGGTTTGGCTGCCAAGTGCCTGGGAATACTGACTGCATCATGCATGGTTCATGCTGCGATCATGCACAATCCAATTTTGCAAAGGGGACCTCAAACAGCCGTTAAGCATCTATTTGCACAAGCCTGTAAAACGAGCGCGGCGCGATCCAATTTCTAGGCCAATTTTTGTAATATAACTGGCGATAAAGTAATCCTTGTATTAAATTTGCTCTTGTAAATAACTGCAGTAAAAGATCACTTATACCAGAGCCTAGCTCACAAGGTTTGCAAAGGAATCCTGTGCAGTTCATGTATCAGAGTAATGGTTCCACTCTGCTACTGTGCTTTACCCAATCACATTCAAGGTCATTGCTGGGATATATAAACTGATGGAAATGCTTTTCTACATGATTTCCCCAGTGTACATTGAACATATCCACAATGCAGCACAGCAGGAGACTGCTCTAACAGTTTTTATCCTAGGTTGTGTGTCTCCCTTAATAAACTAGTAGAGCCAGCACTAAGCATGTCCAATAACTGCAGAGCAGGTCAACAAAGCAACTGGAATGTTATAGAGAGAGTGCAACGAAGGTTCACCAGACTGATTCCTGGGATGGGGGGATTGTCCTATGTGGAGAGATTGAGTAGACTAGGCCTATATTCTCCAGAGTTTAGAAGAATGAGAGGTGATCTCATTGAAACATGCAACATTCTTACAGGGCTTGACAGGGTAGATGCAGGGAGGATGTTTCCCCTGGCTGGGGAGTCTAGAACCAGGGGTCACAGTCTCAGAATAAGGGGTCGGCCATTTAGGACTGAGATGAGAAATTTCTTCACTCAGACGGTGGTGAATCTTTGGAATTCTCTACCCCAGAGGGCTGTGGAGGCTCAGTCGTATATTCAAGACAGAGATCAATAGATTTTTGGATATTAAGGGAATCAAGGGATATGGGGATAGTGCAGGAAGGTGGAGATGAGGTAGTAGATCAGCCACGATCTTATTGAATGGTGGAGCAGGCTCAAGGGGCCGAATGGCCTACTCCTGCTCCTATTTCTTATGTTATCTAACCAAATCAGTAGAGTACAACCCTGAGAGTATCATGCTGAAACTATCCAGTGCCTTTATCAGATCATACCTCGACACCTCGAACACTGTATTCAGTTCAGGTCACTGAGTAGAAGCTTGTTGGATTCAAAAGTTGGAGAGAGACAACTTCCTGAATATGGACCATATGGGAAATTGAGACCTGGTACCAATTTGCCTCTAACTCAAAATTGCTCATATTAGAGTTGTATTTAAACAAATGATCCTGCAAACTGTTTTAAGATACTAGTCATTCTTCCGGGCCATTTCTAGGCTATTGACTGAGCATTCTAATTATAAATAATTCACTGTTTAGGGAAAATTTAATTGTTATAATCTTCAAAAGCTTTTAACTTTTAGACGAGCACTTAAGTGCACTGAAGTCTCTGGTCTGTGTTGTCAGTGAATAACTCCTCATTATTTTTGATGGTTGTCTTTCTTTTTATTCCTCATTCCCTGGAATAATTCCTCTCACATTGAAGTGATCTGAAAGATGTGTGGATGTGTGAGTTGATCCGTTTCCTCTCTTTAACCCAGTACCACTTCTTTCTGTACCTCTACAACAGCTATAGTTACTGCTCAGGGTAAGCTCGGATGTGAATGTCAGCAGGGACCTCCAAGTCCATGACACAATACATTAAACACCGAACATCACTGGGGAACCAATTCGTTTCTGCTGTTTAATACAACATGGCAGCAGCTGTTGTATTTTTTGCCCACTGATTGTGCTGACACAGAACCAATTTATCCCCCACAGCGGGCGGGAGAGGGCAGGATAACATTTTTTAAATCTGAAACCCGACCCCAACCCTCCTCAAACGCACCCACTTCCGGTTTGGGGCGGGCGACTAACCTGCTCATTAGGGCCGGGTCAGTTATTTAAATATGTTAATGAGGCCACGCGCCTGAAATTTTAATAGTCTTTTAGATTTAATGGCTGCAGACTGGGTTTCCCAGGGCTCAGGAAAAAAGTGAAGGGAGGCGAGAAAGGTCGGATCCATCAGGGAAGTGCCTTTCCAGCACTGCTTGATGGGCAGGAGGAGCAGGAGTGCTTCCCCCCCACCCCCAAGCTAACCTGTTAACCTCCCCGCAATCGGCCTCCCTCACCGCGATCCGAAGCCCCTCAACCCGCGATCAGAAGCCCCCCAACCCGCGATCAGAAGACCCCCAACCTGCGATCAGAAGCCCCCCCCCAACTCGCGATCAGAAGCCCCCCCAACACGCGATCAGAAGCCCCCCCAACCCGCGATCAGAAGCCCCCCCAACCCGCGATCAGAAGCCCCCCCAACCCGCGATCAGAAGCCCCCCCGACCCGCAATCCGAAGCCCCCATGACCCTGCGATTTGAAGCCCCTCCGACCCCGCGATCTAAAGCTCCCGACCCATGATCCGAAGCCCCCTGACCCCATGATCTCTTCCCTGACCCACAAAATCCTTAGGAAATTCCATCATAGTCACAGCCACAAATAACACTGGCTACTCTACGTATGAGTAATTCTGATGGGGACAGTACACTTCTAGCCCTTGGTCTAGGGTGTGAATCCCTTTGGAGCTGATGGGATGAAAATGCCTTTTCTGCCAGCTGTAATGGTCCTAAATGAAATTAACCAAGGCATTCTTCCCAGTGAGCAGTAATCAGGAACACACAACCACCCAAAACTTGGTACGAACTCACAATCTCAGTCAGAAAAGCCACAACAATGGCTGGTGTGGGACATGGGAACTTTTACGATGGGACAGTATTGCATCGAATTTACAGCATAGAAACAGGCCATTCGGCCCAACAGGTCTATGCTGGTGTTTATGTTCCATCCTTCTTCATCTAACTCTATCAGCATATCCCTCTATTTTTTCACCACCACCTCTCTCGACCCCTCCACTGTCTCGAAATTGTCAGACTGCGTGTCCGACATCCAGTACTGGATGAGCAGAAATTTCCTCCAATTAAATATTTGGAAGACCAAAACCATGGTTTTCGGTCCCCGCCACAAACTCCATTCCCGAGCCACCGACTCCATCCATCTCCCTGGCCACTGCCTGAGGCTGAACCAGACCGGTCACAACCTTGGTGTCATATTTGACCCAGAGATAACCTTCGGACCACATATCCACACTATCACTAAGACCACCTATTTCCACCTCC
Source organism: Squalus acanthias (assembly GCA_030390025.1). NCBI lineage: Eukaryota > Metazoa > Chordata > Chondrichthyes > Squaliformes > Squalidae > Squalus > Squalus acanthias. The sequence goes on from CM059439.1 coordinate 60,898,341, forward strand.
ATAACATCACCCGTCTCCGCCCTTGCCTCAGTTCATCTGCTGCTGAAACCCTCATCCATGCCTTTGTTACCTCTGGACTTGACTATTCCAATGCAGTCCAGACCGGCCTCCCACGTTCTACCCTCCGTAAACTTGAAGTCATCCAAAACTCTGCTGCCCGTTTCCTAACTCGCACCAAGTCCCGTTCGCCCATCACCCCTCTGCTCACTGACCTAGGTTGGCTCCCGGTCAGGCAATACTTCGATTTTAAAATTCTCATCCTTGTTTTCAAATCCCTTCATGGCCTCGCCCCTCCCTATCTCTGTAACCTCCTCCAGCCCTACAACCCTCGAGATATCTGCGCTCCTCCAATTCTGGCCTCTTGAGCATCCCCGATTTTAATCATTCCACCACTGGCGGCCGTGCCTTCAGCTGCCAAGGCCCTAAGCTCTGGAATTCCCTCCCTAAACCTCTCCGCCTCTACCTTTCATTCCTCCTTTAACATGCTTCTTAAAACTTATCGCTTTTTGGTCATCTGTCCTAATATCTCCTTATGTGGCTCAGTGTCAAATTTTGTTTGATAACACTCTGTGAAGGGCCTTGGGACACTTTACTATGTTAAAGGCGCTATATAAATATAAGTTGTTGTTGTTATTCCTTTCTCCCTCATGTACTTATCTAGCTTCTCCTTAAATGCATCTATGCTATTCGCCTCAACTACTCCTTGTGGTAGTATCGGAAGGCTTGGGGATGGGAATTGCTGTCGGGGGAAGAGGAGGCCCAGAAGGAAACTTGTTCAAAATTAAAAGAATTACACTTAGCTGGGCCACATCTAGTCCTGGATCCAGATCCCTACAGTTTTGTCCTGGCAGGGAAGCCACCACTGCTACACTGCTCAGGCCTCAGGTAAAAGTAACAGTCAGACCCCAATGATGTTGTTGGAGCCCAATCTTTTTTAATTCGTTCATGGGATGTGGGCATCGCTGGCAAGGTCGGCATTTATTGCCCATCCCTAATTGCCCTTGAGAAGGTGGTGGTGAGCTGCCTTCTTGAACCGCTGCAGTCCATGTGGTGAAGGTACTCCCATAGTGCTGTGAGGGAGGGAGCTCCAAGATTTTGACCCAGCGATGATGAAGGAACAGCGATATATTTCCACGTCAGGATGGTGTGTGACTTGGAGGGGAACTTGGAGGTGGTGGTGTTCCCATGTGCCTGCTGCCCTTGTCCTTCTAGCTGGAAGAGGTTGCGGGTTTGGGAGGTGCTGCCGAAGAAGCCTTGGTGAGTTGCTGCAGTGCATCTTGTAGATGGTACACACTGCAGTCACGGTACGCCGGTGGTGGAGGGAGTGAATGTTTGAGGTGGTAGATGGGGTGCCAATCAAGTGGGCTGCTTTGTCTTGGATGGTGTCGAGCTTCTTGAGTGTTGTTGGAGTTGCACTCATCCAGGCAAGTGGAGAGTATTCCATCACATTCCTTACTTGTGCCTTGTAGATGATGGAAAGGCTTGGGGGAGTCAGGAGATGAGACACTCGCTGCAGAATACCTAGCCTCTGACCTGCTCTTGTTGCCACAGTATTTATGTGGCTGGTCCAGTTAAGTTTCTGGTCAATGGTGACCCCCACGATGCTGATGGTGGGGGATTCGGCGATGGTAATGCTGTTGAATGTCAAGGGGCAGTGGTTAGACTCTCGCTTGTTGGAGATAGTCATTGCCTGGCACTTAAGTGGCAAATAACATTCGCGCCACACATCAGCCCAAGCCCGAATGTCGTCCAGGTCTTGTTGCATGCGGGCATGGCCTGCTTCATTATCTGAGGAGTTGTGAATGGCACTGAACACTGTGCAGTCATCAGTGAACATCCCCATTTCTGATCTTATGTTGGAGGGAAGGTCATTGATGAAGCAGCTGAAGATGGTTGAGCCTAGGACACTGCCCTGAGGGACTCCTGCAGCGATATCCTGGGGCTTTAATGATTGACCTCCAACCTCCACAGCCATCTTCCTTTGTGCTAGGTATGACTCCAGTCAGTGGAGAGTTTTCCCCCCGATTCCCATTGACTTCAGTTTTACTAGGGCTCCTTGATGCCACACTCGGTCAAATGCTGCCTTGATGTCAAGGGCAGTCACTCTCACCTCACCTCTGGAATTCAGCTCCTTTGTCCATGTTTGGACCAAGGCTGTAATGAGGTCGGGAGCCGAGTGGTCTTGGCGGAACCCAAACTGGGAATCAGTGAGCAGGTTATTGCTGAGTGAGTGCCGCTTGATAGCACTGTCGATGACACCTTCCATCACTTTGCTGATGATTGAGAGTAGACTGATGGGGCTGTAATTGGCCGGATTGGATTTGTCCTGCTTTTTGTGGACAGGACATACCTGGGCAGTTTTCCACATTGTCGGATAGATGTCAGTGTTGTAGCTGTACTGGAACAGCTTGGCTAGAGGCGCGGCTAGTTCTGGAGCACAAGTCTTCAGCACGATAGCCGGGATGTTGTCTGGGCCCATAGCCTTTGCTGTATCCAGTGCGCTCAGCCGTTTCTTGATATCACGTGGAGTGAATCGAATCAGCTGAAGACTAGTTTTGTGATGGTGGGGACCTCAGGAGGAGGCCGATATGGATCATCCACTCGGCACTTCTGGCTGAAGATGGTTGCAAACGCTTCAGCCTTGTCTTGCATATTTAAAGAAGGACCCCCCTAACTCCAGGCCGGTGTCCTTGCTGCCTGCACTTTAAAATTTGGCAATACACATCCTAGAGCAATCGAAGGAGTAGTACATCAGAATTTGTACCCCTTATTGTGTTCTCATGACATTCATCCGTCTGCTATTTTAATGGTGGTGCTACCTATTTAAATAACTGGGTTAATGCCTCCAATACCGGACAAAGAAATTTCATACGAATGTGTTCACCATTCCTACACCAGTATTACGTGAAGCAGTTTCACCCTCTTTGCTCTTTGCTGCCAATACAAATTCATTGAGTTTCAGTTGCATCCTCTCATCATCTGAATGCCACAGTTCTGAGTTTTGACCATTGATATTTGCTCTTGAGACCATTTTAAAATTAACTCACCTCATGCAAATCAGTGCAGTGGAGTAAAGGAGAGGGGAGGGAACAGGAGTTGAGTGAGTAATTCAAAGATGTGGCTCAGGGTAGCACTCACCTATGCCTCAAAAGGCTCTGGGTTCAAGCCCTAACTCAGAGCATGTTATTTGAAACCAATGCAGATTTTTTTTTAACTGCATTCCATCTTTTGAATATTTATCCTAATTAAGGTAACCCCTGCCCCTGCTGATTTTTTTTTTAAGATGCAGGTTTGAAAATCCCCACACTAAGGACGAAGGATTCAATTAATGGGACTGGCCAGGCTCAAAATAGAATGTGCTGCAGCAGTGAGTCACACAGATCAGATAATGTGTTGGCCCCATGAATAAAATGCAAAGCAGTCTTTAAAATTGAAGATTGGCAGCTGTATGGATGCAAATGCAAATCTCTTTCCATGCGTTGCAGTGTCTGAGGCTCCAGTTTGGAAAATAAATGATTTTCTTCCATCGGGTTTTGTTGAAGCTCTGTGATTCACTCCTGCATGATCTGTGTTTGAGACCAAAGCAACCCTATGAATTTAATTGTTCATGTCTCAAGGTAATTTTCAGCATGATGCCCACTTGGCTCTTGAGAGAGGTCAGTAGCACCAATGGAGAAAATTAAATACAATCACTGAACGTGTAATATTCCTCTGATCCAAAGTAATTTAGATAGTTTTTGTTGAAGTCAATTTTGGAAACGTATCATGAATTAAATATTCAATAGTTGAACTGCATAGAATAGAGAGATAGAAAGGGAGAGGGAAGCAGGCCGAGGGTGAGGGTAAGGGAATCTCTGCCCTCTCACCACGGTTCCTTGGTGGGAGCGAGGGGAATGATTAAAAGGTTAAGGGTGAGGTGACTGACAGTGGAGTAAGGGGGAAGGGAGGGAACAGGACTTGAGTGAGTAATTCACAGATGTTAGTTATTGCTCAGGGTAGCACTCGCTTATGATTCAGAAGGCCGTGGGTTCAAGCCCTAAACTCAAAGCATATAATCGAAGATGCCAATTCAGTGCAGGACTAAGGCACTGCTACACTGTCGAAGGTGCCGTTTTCTGGATGAGATGTTAAACTGAGGTTGTGTTTACCCTCTCAGATGCACATAAAAGATCGCGTGGCACTATTTAAAGAAGAGCGAGGGAGTTCTCCTCGGTGCTTGCCAACACTTATTCCTCAACCAACGTCACTAAAAAATGATGATCTGCTCATTTATCTCATTGCTGTTTGTGGGACCTTGCTGTGTGCAAATTAACTGTTGCAGTTCCCTACATTACAACAGTGACTACTCTTTGAAAGTACTGCATTGGCTGTGAAGCGCTTTGGGACATCCTGAGGACGTGAAAGGTGCTATATAAATGCAAGTTCTTTCTTTCTAAAGGGAAAGAGGTAGAGGCAGCAATGGGATTGAGCCGGCAGTGGGAAGATGAAGGGGGAGAGGCGCGATAGGATCGAGAGGTGAGGGTAAGCATAAGTGATGGGGAGGGAGGGAATGGAAGAGAGCCACTGAGTGCTGGAGGCCACATTTTCCCGACAACCACAATCAGAAAATGCAGTTGGAAGCCCGAGGTGGTACTTTTCTCCATCCCAGCACGCTTTACCATCTACTATCCCACCACGCTTTACCATCTACTATCCCACCACGCTTTACCATCTACTATCAAACCACACTATACCATCTACTATCCCACCACACTATACCATCTACTATCCCACCACGCTTTACCATCTACTATCAAACCACACTATACCATCTACTATCCCACCACACTATACCATCTACTATCCCACCACACTATACCATCTACTATCCAACCACACTATACCATCTACTATCCCACCACACTATACCATCTACCATCCAACCACACTATACCATCTACTATCCCACCACACTGTACCATCTACTAGCCCACCACACTATACCATCTACTATCCCACCACACTATACCATCTACTATCCAACCACACTATACCATCTACTATCCCACCACACTTTACCATCTACTATCCCACCACACTATACCATCTACCATCCCACCACACTATACCATCTACTATCCAACCACACTATACCATCTACTATCCCACCACACTATACCATCTACCATCCAACCACACTATACCATCTACTATCCCACCACACTGTACCATCTACTATCCCACCACGCTTTACCATCTACTATCCCACCACACTATACCATCTACCATCCCACCACACTATACCATCTACTATCCAACCACACTTTACCATCTACTATCCCACCACACTATACCATCTACCATCCCACCACACTATACCATCTACCATCCCACCACACTATACCATCTACTATCAAACCACACTATACCATCTACTATCCAACCACACTATACCATCTACCATCCAACCACACTATACCATCTACCATCCAACCACACTATACCATCTACTATCCAACCACACTATACCATCTACTATCCCACCACACTATACCATCTACCATCCAACCACACTATACCATCTACTATCCAACCACACTATACCATCTACTATCCCACCACACTATACCATCTACCATTCCACCACACTATACCATCTGCCATCCAACCACACTATACCATCTACTATCCCACCACACTATACCATCTACCATCCAACCACACTATACCATCTACTATCCAACCACACTATACCATCTACTATCCCACCACACTATACCATCTACCATCCAACCACACTGTAGCATCTACCATTCCACCACACTATACCATCTACTATCAAACCACACTATACCATCTACTATCCCACCACACTATACGATCTACCATCCCACCACACTATACCATCTACTATCAAACCACACTATACCATCTACTATCCAACCACACTATACCATCTACCATCCAACCACACTATACCATCTACCATCCAACCACACTATACCATCTACTATCCAACCACACTATACCATCTACTATCCCACCACACTATACCATCTACCATCCAACCACACTATACCATCTACTATCCAACCACACTATACCATCTACTATCCCACCACACTATACCATCTACCATTCCACCACACTATACCATCTGCCATCCAACCACACTATACCATCTACTATCCCACCACACTATACCATCTACCATCCAACCACACTATACCATCTACTATCCAACCACACTATACCATCTACTATCCCACCACACTATACCATCTACCATCCAACCACACTGTAGCATCTACCATTCCACCACACTATACCATCTACTATCCAACCACAGTATACCATCTACTATCCCACCACACTATACCATCTACTATCCCACCACACTATACCATCTACTATCCCACCACACTATACCATCTATTAGCCCACCACACTCAGAGTCATAGGGGTAAAAATTCAGTTGGTTGCGCCTCTCGTTAGTGCCTTAAGAGGGCGCTAATGGGGCGCAAAGCCGCTAGTGCCCGGGCGCAGTGATGTTTGCGCCGCTCGGGAACTTAACTAGACATTGTGCGGCGGCGCTAAACCTTACCGCTGCGACCACCTGCGCGCGCAGATTGTGACGTCATTCCATGGTGCAACGCCCTTGTGGCGCCCCGGAGCGGAAATTGAGTGGCGCCCCCTGCCTTACCGCCTGGCGCATCCAACGACCGGAAGACTGGAACGCTATCAATCGCTGTGGGGCTGGGGGGGGCGCTATTTAAAGGGGGCCTCTTCCTGTCTTTTTCTGTGGTCGACATTTTTGCACCACTCGTTCTGAGAGAGAGAGAGAGATTCGGAGAGAGAGAAAGAGAGACTTCTGCATTGACTCAACGCTTTGTGAGGTAGTTTTGCCTACTGATCCTAACTTCGCTGCTACTCTGGTTGCTGTCCTTCATAACTTTGCTTGCAAAGAGACTATGGGGGCTGCACTGATTGGGGGCGTCATCCTGCTCCAGCTGAATCGGAGGACACAGAGACGCAGAGAGAGAGTGGCAATGATGGCCAGACGGAGGAGGGCCAACAGGCGTATGTACAGGAGAGCTTACCCTCCCAGGGTATATCGTGAACAGCTCTCCTACATTCATATGTCTGAGGAGCTGTGTTTGCGAAGGCTGCGATTCAGCAAGGAGGTGGTCACTGAGCTCTGCCACCTGCTGCAGCCAGATCTGCAGCCTCAACTGAGGTCCAGGACGTCTCTGTCGGTGGCAGTGAAGGTCACAGTGGCTCTCAACTTCTATGCTACTGGCTCATTTCAAGCTGCTGCTGGGGACCTCGCCAATATCTCCCAGTTCGCGGTGCATTGCTGCATCCGGCAGGTCACAAATGCCCTCTTTAAAAGGAGACGAGAGTTCATCTCTTTCCCCATGACCCCAGACAAGCAGCGTGACCGCGCTCTGGGCTTTGCGAGGATAGCGGGCTTCCCCATGGTGCAGGGCGCCATTGACTGCACGCATGTGGCTTTGCGTGCTCCGCATGAGAATGCCGAGGAATTCCGGAACAGAAAGGGGTTCCATTCCTTGAATGTTCAGTTGGTCTGTGACCACAGACAGCTGATACTCGCTGTCAATGCCCACTATCCTGGCAGCTGCCACGATGCTTTCATCCTGCGCCAGACTACTGTGGCAGAACTTTGAGGCACCGCATCAGCCAGTTGGTTGGCTTCTCGGGGACAAGGGGTATCCATTGAGCACCTGGCTGATGACACCGCTCCGTACGCCCAACACCCCTGCTGAGCTGCGGTACAATGAGAGCCAGCAAGCTACCAGGAACATCATTGAGCGCACAATCGGCGTGCTGAAGCAACGGTTCCGCTGTCTCGACCATTCTGGAGGAGCCCTGCAGTACTCGCCTGAGCGAGTATCCAACTTCGTAGTTGTGTGCTGCATGTTGCATAACATGGCAATCATCAGGACCCAGCCAATGCCACCAGGCCTTGGAGCACCACCAGAGGAGGAGGAGGAAGAGGAGGAAGAGGATGAGGAGGATGATCATCAGCAGCACCAAGGCGGGAGGGCGGCCCACAATGGTGAAACTGCAAGGGCGTCCGTCAACGGCTGATAGCAAGCCGCTTCTAGGGCCCCTGCTGTGGAAATGGCTTCTGCCATTGCTAACAACATCAATGAACCCAGCACGCAACCCCTAAGCCGGCCAAGGCACCAATGATTCCAAACACCAAACATGTATATTTTGAATACAAAAACTTATTTATTTTACAAACTCTGTGTGTGTCATTTCCTCATGACAAACTCATAGAAATAAACACAAAAAAAGTCATTAACATAACTGGTTCTCACAACCTGGAGATAATGTCCAAAACACTAGACAAAAGTTGGACCACGAACCTCGGCCTTTAATAAAAAAATGACCAGCATTTTGTCACACCTCCTACTTTTTGCCCTTCGAGGGTGATCTCCTTCCCTTGCGCACTTCCCCCCTTCTAACCCTACTGCTCCTCCGTAATGGGACCTCAGTGGCTGCAGCAAGGCTGGTGGAAGGCTGCTGCTCGTCAGACCCTGACACTGCAGATGCCCCTGAAGGACGGCCTCGACCAGTTCTGGGCCTGGAGGGCCCGGCTGCAGACTGCACCAACTCTGCATGGGCGGCAGCAGTCTGTCCTACAGGCGGTGGCAAGTGCAGTGGAGAAGTGACAGTGTTGGCAGCAGGAATGCTGTCATCGTGAGAGAGGACAGCAACTCCCTGCTCGCCCGACACACTGGCACTCCCACGGGGCAGCACTTCAGCATCCGGAGCAATCTGCTGGAGCACAGATTGCTGGCCTGCTGCGGCGCGGTGAGAGCCTCGGGGACATGTGAACGAACCATCGAGGTTGGCAGCAGTCAGTGCTCGCGTGGCCTCAATCTGAGTCTGCATGAGAGCAGTCAGAGATGGGATCACGGCAGTCAGTGACTGAATTGCAGCACTAAGCGTTAGTGTGGCATCCGCCTGTGCTACAGCGAAGTGCTCCACACTCCTTGCCAGTGACTCAATGCATTCGGGCACCCTTCCCACTGCACCCATGAGCTCAGTGTGCATGCCCACCGCCTGGGTGTTCATTTCTGCGAACAGCCGCTCCTCCTCTGCGTCCATTGCAGTAGGAGTCTCTGGCATACTCTCCCTCTGGGGAGAAGGCCCCCGTTCTTCCCTACCCCCATGGCGTTGCTGCAGCCCGCTGGGTCCTGGAGCTTCACCCTCATCAGACCCTTCCCCCCTGCTCCCCTCCAGGGAAGGCGTGTTCCCAGTGTGGGCATGGGCTTCCTCGGGAGAGGGTGGCACTGATGCTCCGGCTTCCTCTTCCTCCTCGGCTGCAGCTTCACTCCCACTGGCAGCTTCAGGGCCCGTTTCCTCAGCTGGTGAATCACCATCTGAAAGCAGGGAGGTACAAGAGTGGCTTTAGCGTGAGGACAGGGTGGCAGTAAGGGAGGAATAAGTGCAGCGAGTTAGCAAGTTGGATTGAAAGTGTCAAAGGCTGGTGTTGTGAGGGACAAGTGGAAGGACAGAGGACAAAAAGGTGATGACCTTACCATTGCTGTCCAGAACGGGGTCGGCGTCTCCAGTGGCGACGGGACCGATCACCCGGCTTGCCACAATCCTGTGGACGCGCTCCTCAAGATCGCTGAGGGGTTGCAGCTGAGGCCGCCCTCCACCTGTCCGTTGCTGCTGTCTCCTATTATGCGCCAGCTTGGCCTGCAAGAAAAAGGACAGCATCTGAGTAAATATACAGCCATGGTCTTGCCTGATGTGCCTCCCATAGGTGAATAGCCCTTACTGTATGCAGCCATGGTCTTGCCTGATGTGCCTCCCATAGGTGAATAGCCCTTACTGTATGCAAAGTGTGGAATGTGTGTGTGTGTTTCATGAAAGGGCCATAGGTGTTGGATGAGTGTTGTGCATTGGGGTTTTAAGACCCTCTGGCCATAGAGAGGTTGAGATGGAGGGATGGAGAGGTATTGAGAAAAAGCCACTCACCCTGACGACCCGAGTGAGGTCGTTGAACTTTTTGCGGCATTGAACATGGGTCCTGGGCACCATGCTCCTGGAGGAGACGCTCTGAGCCACCTCCCTCCACACTCTTCTGTACTCGCGTGACAAAGGCCTCCTGCCACTCTCAGGGAAGAGTATACATCTTCTGCGCTCCACCGCGCCAACCAGAGCATCCAAGGCCCGCTCGGTGAAGTGCTGAGCTCATTCTCTCACCCTCTCCATCCTTGGCAGCAAAATGGATTCACAGGTCTCTCCAGGCCGAGATTCAAGGCTGCAATGAGCAGGGTGTGGCTGGGGAGCAAGTTGGCCCCCCCCGCTTTAAGAAGTGGCCGGCGCCAGTGTGTCTGTGTTCCCTCGCTAACTGGCAGCACCTGCGCTGCGCTCGCGCGCTGAGTTAGCGCCTCACTGCTCAGCCTTTGCACCTTAAGACAGGTGTGCAGCGCCTGATTTAGCGCTCCACTCACCTCCCGGGGCAGTAAAAGTGAAGTTTCCAGTCAGTGGCGATAATTAGCGCCAGGCGCTAATTTTTGCGTCTAGACGATATTTGCGCCCCAAACGGGGCGCGACCTAATTTTTCCCCCATAGAGTTATACAGCACAGAAAGAGGCCCTTCGGCCCATCGTGTCCGTGCCGGCCATCAAGCCCTGTCTATTTTAATCCCATTTTCCAGCACTTGGTCCGTAGCCTTGTATGCTATGGCGTTTCAAGTGCTCATCTAAATGCTTCTTGAATGTTGTGAGGGTTCCTGCCTCTACCACCCTTTCAGGCATGATGTGGAGATGTTGGTGTTGGACTGGGGTGGACAAATGTGAGAAGTCGCACAACACCAGGTTATAGTCCAACAGCTTTATTTGAAATCACAAGCTTTCGGAGTGCTGCTCTTTCGTCAGGTGAAGGCAGCAGGACAGGTAGATAAGGTGGTTAAAAAGGCATATGGGATACTTGCCTTCATTAGCCGAGGCAGTGAGTTCCAGATTCCAACCACCCTCTGGGTGAAAAAGTTTTTCCTCAAATCCCCTCTAAAGCTTCTGCCCCTTACCTTGAAACTATGCCCCCTGGTTATTGACCCCTCTACTAAGGGAAAAAGTTCCTTTCTATCTACCCTATCTATGCCCCTCATAATTTTGTGCACCTCAATCAGATCCCCCCTCAGCCTTCTCTGCTCTAAGGAAAACAACCCCAGCCTGTCCAGTCTCTCTTCATAGCTGTAGCGCTGCAGCCCAGGTAACATCCTGGTGAATCTCCTCTGCACCCTCTCCAATGCAATCACATCCTTCCTATAGTGTGGTGACCAGAACTGCCCACAGTATTCCAGCTGTGACCTAACTAGCGTTTTGTACAGCTCCATCATAACCTCCCTGCTCTTATATTCTATGCCTCGGCTAATGAAGGCAAGTATCCCATATGCCTTTTTAACCACCTTATCTACCTGTCCTGCTGCCTTCAGGGATCTATGTACATGCACACCAAGGTCCCTCTGATCCTCTGTCCTTCCTAGGGTCCTACCATTCATTGTGTATTCCCTTGCCTTGTTCGTCCTCCCAAAATGCATCACCTCACACTTTTCAGGGTTAAATTCCATTTGCCACTGTTCTGCCCATCTGAGCAACCCGTCTATAACGTCCTGTAGCCTAAGGCTTCCCTCCTCGCTAGTTACCACCCCACCAATTTTCGTGTCATCTGCAAACTTACAGATCATACCTCCTACATTCATATCTAAATCATTAATGTACACTCCAAACAGCAAAGGACCCAGCACCGATCCCTGCGGTACACCACTGGACACAGGCTTCCAGTCACAAAAACAACCTACGACCATCACCCTCTGCCTCCTGCCACTAAGCCAATTTTGGATCCAATGTGCTAAGTTGCCCTGGATCCCATGGGCTTTTACCTTCTTGACCAGTCTCCCATGCGGGACTTTGTCAAAAGCCTTACTGAAGTCCATGCAGACCACATCAACTGCACTACCCTCATCCACACACCTAGTCACCCCCTCGAAAAATTCAATCAAATTTGTCAGACATGATCTCCCCCTGACAAAGCCATGCTGACTATCCTTGATTAATCCTTGCCTCTCCAAGTGGAGACTAATTCTGTCCCTCAGAATTTTGTCCAATAATTTCCCTACCACTGATGTTAGGCTCACTGGCCTGTAATACCCTGGTTTATCCCTACTACCCTTCTTGAATAATGGGAAGACGTTAGCTGTTCTCCAGTCCTCTGGGACCTCCCCTGTGGCCAGAGAGGTTCTGAAAATTTGTGTCAGAGCCCCTGCAATCTCCTCCCTTGCCTCACACAGCAGCCTGGGAAACGTCTCGTCTGGGCCTGGGGATTTATCCACTTTTAAGCCCGCTAAAACCGCTAGTACCTCCTCCCTCTCAATACTAATTTGTTCAAGTATATCACAATCCCCCTGCCTGATTTCTATGCCTACATCGTCCTTCTCCATAGTGAACACAGATGCAAAATATTCATTTAAAACCCCACCTACATCTTCTGGCTCTACACACAGATTGCCACTTTGGTCCCTAACGGGCCCTACTCTTTCCCTGGTTATCCTCTTGCCCTTAATATACCTATAAAACACCTTGGGATTTTCCTTTATTTTGCCCGCCAGTGTTATTTCATGCCCCCTCTTCGCTCTCCTAATTTCTTTTTTAAGTACCCCCCTGCACTTTCTATACTCCTCTCGGGCTTCCACTGTTTTTAGTCCTTTGTATCTGCCAAAAGCCTCCCTTTTTTTCCCACTCCATTCTCGTATATCCCTTGACATCCAGGGTTCCCTGGGCTTGTTGGTCCCACCCTTGACCTTTACGGAAACATGTTGCCATTGTACTCATAGAATCATAGAAGATAGGAGTAGGAGTAGGCCATTCGGCCCCTCTAGCCTGCTCCGCCATTCAATGCGATCATGGCTGATCATCCAAATTCAGTACCCTGTCCCTGCTTTCTCCCATTATCCCTTGATCCCTTTAGCCTTAAGAAATATATCCAACTCCTTCTTGAATCTATTTAATGAATTGGCCTCTAATGCCTTCTGTGGCAGAGAATTCCACAGGTTCACCACTCTCTGGGTGAAGAAATTCCTCCTCATTTCTGTCCTAAATGGCTTACCCCTTATCCTTAGACTGTGACCCCTGGTTCTGGACTCCCCGACCATCAGGAACATCCTTCCTGCATCTACTTTGTGCTGTCCTGTCAGAATTTTATAAGTTACAATGAGATCCCCTCTCATTCTTCTAAACTCCAGCGAGTATAAGCCCAATCGACCCAATCTCTCTTCATACGTCATTCCTGCCATCCCAGGTATCAGCCTTGTGAATCCTCGCTGAACTCCTTCCATGGCAAGAACATCCTTCCTCAGATAAGGCGACCAAAACTGCACACAGTACTCAAGGTGTGGTCTCACCAAGGCCCTGTACAACTGCAGCAAGACATCCTTGTTCCTGTACTGAAACCCTCTCGCTATGAAGGCCAACATACCATTTGCCTTCTTAACCGCCTGCTGCACCTGCATGCTTACCTTCAGCGACTGGTGTACAAGGACACCCAGGTCTCGTTGCACTTCCCCTTCTCCCAATCTATTGCCATTCAGATAATAATCTGCCTTTCTGTTTTTGACACCAAAGTGGATAACCTCGCATTTATCCACGTTATATTGCATCTGCCACGCTTCTGCCCACTCACCCAACCTGTCCAAATCATCCTGGAGTTTCTCAGCATCCTCCTCGCAGCACACACGCCCACCCAGTTTTGTGTCATCTGCAAACTTGGAGATATTACATCTAGTTCCCATGTCGAGATCATTAATATATATTGTGAATAGCTGGGGTCCAAGGACCGATCCCTGCGGTACCCCACTAGTCACTGCCTGCCACTCGGAAAAAGACCCGTTTATTGCAACTCTTTGCTTTCTGTCTGCCAACCAGTTCTCTATCCAAGTCAATACCTTGCCCCCAATCCCATGTGCCTTAACTTTACACACTAATCTCTTATGCGGGACCTTATCAAAAGCCTTTTGGAAGTCCAAATACACCACATCCACTGGTTCTCCCTTATCTATTTTACCAGTTACATCCTCAAAAAATTCCAGTAGATTAGTCAAGCATGATTTACCTTTTGTAAATCCATGTTGACTTTGTCCGATCCTGTCACTGTTTTTCAAGTGCTCAGCTATTACATCTTTTATAATGGACTCTAGCATTTTCCCCACTACCGATGTCAGGCTTACCGGTCTGTAATTCCCCGTTTTCATCTCTACCATCCTTTTTGAATAGTGGGGTAACATTAGCTACCCTCCAATCCATGGGTACTGTTCCAGATTCCATCGAATGTTGGAAGATGATCAGCAATGCATCTACTATATCTAGGGCCACTTCCTTAAGTACTCTAGGATGTAGATTATCAGGCCCTGGGGATTTATCGGCCTTCAATCCCGTCAATTTCCCTAACACCATTTCCCTACAAATACTGATTTCTTTCAGTTCCTCCCTTTCATCAGACCCTATGTTCCCCAACATCTCTGGGAGGTTATTTGTGTCCTCCTTTGTGAAGACAGAACCAAAATATGTATTTAATTGGTCTGACATTTCTTTGTTCCCCATTATAAGTTCCCCTGATTCTGACTGCAAGGGACCTACACTTGATTTCACTAACCTTTTTCTCTTCACATATCTATAAAAGCTTTTACAGTCAGTTTTTATGTCCCCAGCAAGCTTACTCTCGTATTCTATTTTCCCCTTCTTAATTAATCCCTTTGTCCTCCTTTGTTGAATCTTAAACTGCTCCCAATCCACAGGGTTACTGCTTTTTCTGGCCAATTTATATGCCCTCTCCTTGGATCTTATGCTATCCCTAATTTCCCTTGTTAGCCACGGTTGAGTCACCCTTTTTGTTTTATTCTTATGCCACACTGGGATGAACAAATTCTGTAGTTCGTCCATGCGGTCTTTGAATGTTTGCCATTGCCTATCCACCGTCAACCCTTTGAGTGACATTCCCCAATCAATCCTACCCAACTCGCACCTCATACCATCGTAGTTTCCTTTATTTAAATTCAGGACCCTAGTCTCTGAGTCAACTACTTCGCTATCCATCCTAATGAAGAATTCTATCATATTATGATCGCTCCTCCCCAAGGGGCCTCGCACAACAAGATTGCTAATTAATCCTTTCTCATTGCATAATACCCAGTCTAAGATGGCCTGATCTCTGGTTGGTTCCTCGACATATTGGTCCAGGAAACCATCCCGTAAACACTCTCTCTATTTCCTTTCTGAAAGACTCCCACTGCTCTGATGTGAATTGTCCGACAAGTAGCTGATCCCAGTCTACTTTGGACAGATCCTGCCTTATCATATTAAAATCGGCCTGCCCCCAATTTAGAACCTTTATCTCCGGTCCATCTTTGTCCTTTTCCATGACTACCTTAAATCGCACCAAATTATGGTCACTGTCACCAAAATGCTCTCCTACTAACAATTCTACCACTTGCCCGGCTACATTCCCTAGAATTAGGTCCAGTACCTCCCCCTCTCTTGTGGGACTTTCTACCTGCTGGCTCAAAAAGCTCTCCTGGATGCACTTTAAGAATTCCGCACCTCTAAGCCTTTCACACTCTGACTATCCCAGTTAATATTGGGGAAGTTGAAATCCCCTACTATTATTACCCTATTATTTCTACACTTCTCTGAGATTTGCCTACATATCTGTTCCTCTATCTCCCCCTGACTGTTTGGGGGCCTATAGTACACTCCCAGCAAAGTGCTTTCCCCCTTTTTGTTTTTAAGTTCTACCCATATGGCCTCATTAGAGGAACCTGCTAAGATATCATCCCTCCTTACAGCAGTAATTGACTCCTTCATTAATATTGCGACACCCCCTCCTCTTTTACATCCTCCCCCCCCCCCCCCTGTCTCGCCTGAAGATTCCATACCTCGGAATATTGAGCTGCCAGTCCTGCCCCTCCCTCAACCATGCCTCTGTGATAGCAACAATATCATACTCCCATGTATTCATCAACACCTTCAATTCATCTGCCTTACTCGCAAGACTCCTTGCATTAAAATAAATGCCATCCAGCCTTGCCATACTCCCTTGTGTCGTTACATATTTGCTCTGCCTTTCAGGCTGACTTGTTTTTTCCTCTATAGTTGGCTGTGCATCACCCCCTACTATAGCTCCACTCCATATCCCATCCCCCTGCCAAGTTAGTTTAAACCCCCCCCAACAGCACTAGCAAACCTCCCTGCAAGGATGTTGGTCCCGTTCCGGTTCAGGTGCAACCCATCCAACTTGTACAGGTCCCACCTTCCCCAGAAGCTGATCCAGGAAACTAAAGCCTTCCCTCCTGCACCAACTCTTTAGCCACGCATTCATCTGCTCTATCCTCCTATTCCTATACTCACTAGCACGTGGCACCGGGAGTAATCCAGAGATTACAACCTTTGAGGTCCTGCTTTTTAATCTGCTACCGAGCTCCCTAAATTCTTGTTGCAGGACCTCATCCCCTTTCTACCTATGTCGTTGGTACCAATGTGAACCACGACCTTTGACTGTTCGCCCTCCCCCTACAGAATGCCCTGCAGCCGTTCAGTGACATCCTTGACCCTGGCACCAGGGAGGCAACATACCATCCTGGAGTCACGTCTGCGGCCACAGAAATGTCTATCTGTTCCCCTTACGATAGAATCCCCTATCACTATTGCTATCCCACTCTTTTTCCTCCCCTCCTGTGCAGCTGAGCCAGTCGTAGTGCCATGGACTTGGCTCTTGCTGCATTCCCCTGAGAAACCCTCTCCCCCATCAGTATCCAAAATGGAAAATCTGTCAGAGAGGGAGATGGACCCAGGGGACTTCTGCAATACCTTCCTAGTTCTTTTACTGTCTGGTGGTCACCCATTCCCTGTCTGCCTGTGCACTCTTTACCTGCGGTGTGACCACCTTGTTAAACGTGCTATCCACGAAGATCTCAGCTTCACGGATGCTCCACAGTGACTCCAGCCGCAGCTCCAGCTCCGAAACGCGGATTTCGAGTAGCTGCAGCTGGAGACACTTCCTGCACATGTGTTCACCCTGGACACCTAAAGTGTCCCTGACTTCCAACATAGCACAGGAAGAGCTCTCCACGCTGCCAAGCTGCCCTGCCATGTCCTACCCTTAATTTACTCCCTTTAAATTAAAGAATATTAAATACACTAGGGACCTTACTTCCCTTTAAACACTACTTACTCCAAACTAGAGACCTTACTTTTACTTTAGCGACAGGACTGTAGAAATACTGTAGAAATACTCATCGCTGGTTCTCTGTCCCCTCTTGTGCAGCTTTTTAGCTCCTGCTCTCCTGGAAGCTGACAAAAATGGAAAAAGAAAGGAAAACCTCCCTCCCTGCACTCACTCACTCACCAAACTCACCAAACTCACCAAACTCACCAAACTCACCAAACTCACCAAACTCACCAAACTCACCAAACTCACAGCTTAACACTCTGTTCCGATCTGCACTCGTGACAAACTGCACTCTAGCCTCCCCTATTTATACTGCTGAGATTTAAATAAGTGAGCTCTCTGGCAGTTGCAGAACCAGATTAGACCACTTAATTAATTAATTACTCTCACCTGCTCTCCAGCACAGAGCTTGCTTAGCCCTGCCCAAGCCTGGAAGAAACTTAAAGCTTGAAACAGTAAATTTAAATGCTAATTGCAAGCACACAAGACTAGAATTTATAAAAATAAGAGATTAACCTTTAAAATTTACTCCCTCACTCACCAAACTTGCAGTTTAACACTCTGTTCCGATCTGCACTCTGTGACAAACTGCACTCTAGCCATCACGCTATACCATCTACTATCCCACCACGCTATACAATCTACTATCCCACCACACTATACATCTATCATCCCACCACACTGTACCATCTACTATCCCACCACACTATACCATCTACTATCCCACCACACTATACCATCTACTATCCCACCACACTATACCATCTACTGTCCCACCACACTGTACCATCTACTGTCCCACCACACTGTACCATCTACTATCCCACCACACTATACCATCTACTATCCCACCACACTATACCATCTACTATCCCACCACACTATACCATCTACTGTCCCACCACACTATACCATCTACTATGCCACCACACTATACCATCTACTATCCCACCACACTATACCATCTACTGTCCCACCACACTATACCATCTACTGTCCCACCACACTATACCATCTACCATCCCACCACACTATACCATCTACTATCCCACCATGCTATACCATCTACTGCCCCACCACACTATACCATCTACCATCCCACCACACTATACCATCTACTATCCCACCATGCTATACCATCTACTGTCCCACCACACTATACCATCTACTATCCCACCACACTATACCATCTACTGTCCCACCACACTATACCATCTACTGTCCCACCATGCTATACCATCTACCATCCCACCACACTGTACCATCTACTATCCCACCAACTATACCATCTACTATCCCACCACACTATACCATCTACTATCCCACCACACTATACCATCTACTATCCCACCACACTATACCATCTACCATCCCACCACACTATACCATCTACTATCCCACCACACTATACCATCTACTGTCCCACCACACTATACCATCTACTGTCCCACCACACTATACCATCTACTGTCCCACCACACTATACCATCTACTGTCCCACCATGCTATACCATCTACCATCCCACCACACTATACCATCTACTATCCCACCACACTATACCATCTACTGTCCCACCACACTATACCATCTACTGTCCCACCATGCTATACCATCTACCATCCCACCACACTATACCATCTACTATCCCACCATGCTATACCATCTACTATCCCACCACACTATACCATCTACTATCCCACCATGCTATACCATCTACCATCCCACCACACTATACCATCTACCATCCCACCACACTATACCATCTACTATCCCACCACACTGTACCATCTACTGTCCCACCACACTATACCATCTACTATCCCACCATGCTATACCGAATATTCTGGAGGAGCAGGGCAACTCGGACAGGAACCTCCTGATTTCTGTATTTAACTGCGCATGTGCAGAAGGTCCTTTGCGATTTACTCCATAACAACAGTGAGCGCTGTTAGCCTCACCGTTATTCTTACTGCAAAATCCGGGCCTGTTTCAGCAGCAAAGTACATTAATAATTCCACTATCCATAAGTTATTCTGTGCTGCAGGCCCACCCAGTGATTTTCAGCCTTCAAATAAATAAAGAATTCTGCTCTAAAAATTCTTCTTCCATCGGGTTTCTCACTGACCTGGGGTTCAGTTAGCAAATAAATAAATCTGGCCTCCAAAAAAATTACCCTGTTTCAGAGCCTGCACCACTTCAAACACCAATAAACATAAGCCAAATCTCAAAATGCTCCATTGTATGAGCAGTCCTTCAAAAATAATTAATTAATTAAATATAAATGTACCCTCAATAAATGCAAGCAATCGGCCTTCATAAGGAATCCACCAATCACATATTGATCAACAAAACAAATGTGCTTTCACTTAGTACAATCACACTTTACCAAAGGCACATTGTCTGCAAATTAATAAATAAATATAGCCTAACTACATCCCATGCAGCTTAAAGCACACCATTCCAACCATCAGCAAATTACATTTATATAGCACCTTTAACATAGAAAGATGTCCCATTGCGTTTCATAGAGACGTAATTATAAAAAAAAAGTAATTTTAACCCACACTCGCACCTGTATTGAAGCATCTTTGTAACTTAAGTCATTTTTATGATCAGAAGCAAATTGCTTTCTTCCTACAACCTGTCCTGGTGGGGTTACAGAAGTGCTCTTGTGGTACATCATCACTATTTATTAAGTACCTAAATGGCCACTAAATTAAATCAAACTTTGATATCTGGACAACCACAAATACATTACTTTATCTTTTCTAATTGTCTTTAAGCCAACTGTACCATTTGCAAATTAATATAAACTAAAACAATAACGCAAAATGCTGGAAGCTTTCATTAGGTCAGGCAGGATTTGTGGAGAGAATAGATAAGTCAAATGTTTCAGGTGTGGACCTTTCGTTAGAACTGCAACTATATCACTTCTGCCAGTAAATCATCTCCTGTTCTCTACTCAATTACTTTACAAGTCATTCTGTTTATTTTTTGTGTGCGTGTGTGTCTGCATCTTTGTGTGTGGATATCTGTGTGTGTGTGTGTCTGTTTGTAAATCTGTGAGTGTGTATCTGTGTGTGTGTCCGTGTGTATATCTCTGTGTGTCTCTGTGTGTCTGTATCTGTGTGTGTCTGTGTGTGTGTGTATCTCTGTGTGTGTCTGTGTCTCTGTGTGTCTGTATCTGTGTGTGTCTGTGTGTGTGTCCGTGTGTATATCTCTGTGTGTCTCTGTGTGTCTGTATCTGTGTGTCTCTGTGTGTGTGTGTGTGTGTGTGTATATCTCTGTGTGCCTGTATCTGTGTGTGTCTGTGTGTGTGTGTATCTCTGTGTGTGTCTGTGTCTCTGTGTGTCTGTATCTGTGTGTGTCTGTGTGTGTGTCCGTGTGTATATCTCTGTGTGTCTCTGTGTGTCTGTATCTGTGTGTGTCTGTGTGTGTGTCCGTGTGTATATCTCTGTGTGTCTCTGTGTGTCTGTATCTGTGTGTCTCTGTGTGTGTGTGTGTGTGTGTGTGTATATCTCTGTGTGCCTGTATCTGTGTGTGTCTGTGTGTGTCTGTGTGTGTGTGTTTCTCTGTGTGTTTTTTTTCCCTCCACTTCTTTTGTTCCTTTTTAAATGTTGTTCATCAGTAATATCTTCCCATTCTGATGAAGGGTTCATACCTGAAACATTTATTTGTCTGTTCTCTCCACCGATGCTGCCTGACTGCTGAGTGTTTTCAGTGTTTTCTGCTTTTGTAACTTTAGTCATAATGGGCCAGCCATTAATGAATGAATTGGCAAATGGCCACTGATTCCATTCAATCAGACTTCCACAACAGCACAGCCACAAAATAATTCATTAATCCTCTCATTTTCTGTCACTACCACCAGAATATTTTTTTCCTCACAAAACACTATTTCCTCACATTTCCCATCAGCTAAGTTACAGAAAATACATAATTAATATCTTAAAAATCTTCCATTTTGCACACTTCTACGTGTTATGCTTACTTCCTATTATACTTTCATCATCATGCTTTCTTAATAGCTTTCCTGTTGTTATAAAACAGCATACCCTCCAACTCACCATAAGCAATGCTACAGGAAATCTCCCAGTAATCAGTTAAACCTTCAGAGAGTTCATAGCTCTGGTCAGCAGATGGAAGAACTCTTCTTATTCCAAATTGAGAGCCAGACTACGTGGGATAGATTTTCCAGCTGGTGGGATCTATGCTGTTGGTGTGGAACGGGCCTGAGAAATTAGACTGAGCCTAAATTATTTTACGTTGCATGCGATCTTCCCGTTAGCCTAAAGTGTGAATATTTCATTAAAACCCTACGAAGCAATTTTCCAACTTTCTCACCAGGAATGCACTGTGCACTCTGCTCAATCATATTAAACAGGTAATAAAGAGCAGACAAGTTCTAGCCTTTCAGAAGGTGTGTACTTAAAGCTTTGTTGCTGGATTTTGCATTGCTCCAATCACATTTCTAAACATAGGTATTGGATTGAGTGGCTCGCTCAAGTTTTTTTTAGAGACTAAAGAAGCGGATGAATGGATGGAAGTGAGGCAGGTTTGTGTGCACCAGAGGCAGACTGGAGTCAAAGGATACTCTCTCCAGCCCTGGCTCATGGAACTCTTGGTAATACCAGGAACACCAGATGACTACAGATACAATGAAGCCCCTGCAGCCACCAAGAACATCTCTCAGCATTCCATAGGAATTTTGAAGCAATGCTTCTGATGCCTGGACAGATCAGGGAGAATATCACAGGATAGTCCCACCAGGGTCATCATGTGTGCTGCATGCTTCAGACTTTTTGCATGCAGAGAGGCTTAACCATGGAGGAGGATTTTAGATATAGAATTTACAGCACAGAAACAGGCCATTCAGCCCAACCAGTCCGTGTTGGTGTCTATCCTTCACACGAGCAGTAGTCCTTCTCCCATGGTCCCACCCTGTTCCCATATTCCTTTATCCTCCTTTCCTTCAATGACCTATTTAACCTACTCTTAGGCTGCGATTTTGCCGACCGAGGCGGGTCTGGGGCGGCCAGGGTCGGTGTCGCGGTCCCAGCCCGCTGCCTACTGCAGCCCGCACTCTCCAAATGATTTTTCGTTGATTGGGCTTGTTAAGCCGCCCTGCGAGGTTCCCGGCCAATTAATAGGAAGCGGGTCTGATGACGTCATTTGATGACGCGTCATCAGCTGGTTTCCTTAAAGGGGCCATGTCCAAATTGATCTTGACAGTCGTGCTGTCAGTGTTCTACAGCATTGAGGTGCTGCAAACACTGACAATCACTGCACAAAGGTGGACGGCTGCACCCAGGCTCTCCCATGAATCCCTCCATATGCTTATGAAGGGAGTCACAGCACGCAGGGAGGTTCTCTTCCCTTCCCATGGGCAGAAGAGACCTCCCCAGGAGATCAACGCAGCCTGGTTGCACATTGCACAGGAGGGCAGAAGCAAGGATGTTGTCAGGAGGACCAGGCTGCAGTGGCGCAAGCCTTTCAATGATCTGAGCAGTTAACGAAACATTACTGCCAAACCACACTCAACCTCATCCTGCTGTGCCACTCATCACATCCACATCACTCTGCCTTCCCTACCCTACTCCTGCACATCTTTACTCACACCAACTTACCTTGCACCTCCACCCATCCCTCTCTATCTACATTATCACTTCCCCATCTCACTAGCCAACCCTCACACTCACCCTCATCCTAGTGCAATCATACCAACTAACAACACACAAGGGTAGGCACCTGGTGGTTTAGCCAATGTTCATGCGAAGTTTCTGTTAATGTGTTGTCAAACATTGAAATCTATATTTTCAACACTTTACCTTATTGGACAGATCTGTGCTCACCTTTAGAAGTGTCTTAGTGAGTTCCAGTGAATGCGGAGACATAACTACCCCCCCCCCCCCCCCCCCCCACCCCAATTGTGATGAGTGTGAAAGGAATGGCTTGGACATTGTAGAGATGCTTTGTGGTGCTGGTGTGGGGTGGTGTCAACCTGGTGCAGCATGTGGCAGCCAGGGTGTACAGCGTCAAGTGAAGTAAATCTGGCCATGGTGATCCCATCGCTGGCCTCCCGGGCAGCAATGTGGTCGGGTGCTGATGCCCTGTGTCCAGTGCAGCATCAGGTGATTGCGGAGAAGGCTGGTGTTGTTGTTGGTGATGTTGCCGGTGTGCCTGGTGATGTTGGTGTTGGGGCTGATCGTGGAGGGATTCAGAGGACCAAGGTAATATTTTTTCAAGGGTGCCAATGTTGCTGGAATAGATGGCAGCTGAAGTTGAGATGACAGAAGTGATCAGTCAATGGTGAGAGAGGTTGCTCTAAGGAGGTGACAGTGGATAGAGAGTTTACTCCAAACATTTCCAAACTACATAAAGCTCAAAAGTGTCTTCCAAGTCCTGAAGGCTCAAGCTTCTGATATTGGAAAGTGAACAACTGTGAAGTGGTAACTTTAATACCACTTTTGCAGCTGTCACCTATTCACAGCAATGGGGAGACATAGAGAACCTAACCTACTTACCTGACGTGATCTCCGAACGACGTGAACCTCGTTAAAAAGTGGGAAAATAGAAATAGGCTGGCAAAGTGGTAGTTAACAAGCATTTAACTATTTTAAATGCCTCCCCCGCTGCTTGGTGTCGGGTCCGTTCTGAAATTGCAGACCCGACACTTTGGAAACTTACATGGAGGCGGTTTCGGAGCGGGCTCCCAACCCGCTGTCAATCATTTTGATTTTGACAGCGGACCCGCCTCTGAACCTGCCCTCTGAGCGCCGGCAAAATCGCCGCCTTAAATGCTGATGTGGTCTCTGCTTCAATCACTAACTCTAGTGGTGCAGTCCACAGCCTCGCAACCCTCTGTGTAAACATATTTCTCCTGCTCTCTGTCCTAAATCTCTTACATTTTATCTCTGTCCCTTTATTGTAAACCCCTCAAACAGAAGGATGTGAAGAAAATATTTATTTTAATTGCCTTTCCCATTCAGCTCCATACATCAACCAGTCGCATTCTATAAAACTACCTCTGAAATAAAGGCTGTAGTAGAGGGATTATCAGTGAAGAAAGCTACCTTTTGAAATACATGAATGTATGCTGGCAACTGCACCATATTTCAACTGTGGCTGTCTCACTATGACTCATAATGATACAAATGGATGTCATGTGATGAAATGCAGTGAAAATAAAGAATGACACATTATTTTGGATCTAGGTCCTATAGCAACCCTAGTGTTCAAATTGTAGGTCTTGAAGGTGGAAAAAGTGTGTGATTGTGTGAGATCAGAAGGATGTGCTCATGTTTGTCATTAAACATCCTCAGAGCTCCACTGCCAATCACTAATTAACCGGGTAACACTTGGTCATCAGTCTTTGCTTTCGTGACCGTGTTTGGGCTTCTGAATTTGTTCTGTGTAAATGTCATTAATTGTAGACATTGTGCAGAATTAAATTACAATCTAAATAGACGATGAACAAAAATCCTCTGTCTTTATCTTGTAGAATCTCTTGTCCTACAATGAAGCTAATTAAAACTAACTATTCAGAACAACTCATATTATACACTTATTAATGTATCTTGGAGAGAACGGAATCTCTTGAGGATCGGACGTAATGAGAAGTGAGATATTGATTTTTCTTTTGAGTGAGCTATACAGGCCTTTCTCACAGGGAAAGTTAAAATTGTTATGTCATGTCTGGTTATATACCTGTTTATTAACATTTGCCTACTAAACATGCCACCCACACACTCAAGGCTCTTCTGCTTGTGTGTGTGAAATGTAAATCAGTGTACTTAACACTTGAATGAACACAATAATGTGCAGGGTTACACAGGCAGACTGTGCTCTAGTTTCTGTGATGTTTTTGCTATTTATTGCTATGGATATGTAACAGGGGAATTTGAATAAATGATGGCTAATGAGGCATATGTTCTGCAAAATAGCTCCTGACAAACTGATATGTTCGCTCAAGTACAATACTAATAATCAGAGGTATTGTCAGCATGTAGCAAATTAGGTAGGCCGAGGGGAGATCTACAAATGGGCCAGCCAACAAACCCAATGTACCCTCCTGCAATGACTGTGCAATCAAAATGTACAATGGCTTCACAAAATACGTGCTTGTACATAAACTAATGAAAAAATAAATACAAAAAGGGCTCACCAGTGCCTCAGTTGGTAAGTGCACTGCCCATCATGGTCTGCGCCATAGAGACCAAGCCCAATTCCTAGCCTGTTAGCTGGCCTCAGTGAACGTGGTGCTTCAATTGGCCTCAGCAATGCGAAACGAGGAAGAACAATCAGCCATTGGGCCAAAAATTCATCCCGCTGCGCGAGAGTACGCACTGTGTACTCTCGCGTATTCTCTCTCCAATTGCCGGTTTTCTGCATGCCCTGCGCATGCGCTGAAAACCGGCACTTGGTCTTTTGAAAAGGGGGCGGTTCCTCGGTGCATCGCGTGCGCGCTACAGGCTGCGCGCACGCTGTGCACTTCATGCTTTGGACGCGCAGGTAAGTACGGAAGATTTTAGAAATGGAAAAAGGAGGAGTAAGACCCACTTTTAACAAGGTAAGTAGTGAATTAAGTATTTTTTTGAATTTTTTTTAACAGGTATATCTTTTTTAGAGACTTTAAAGACAGGTAAGTTTATTTTTATAACTTTTTAAAAGATTTTAAATTTTTTCAAAAATTTAATTTTTTATTTAAAATGGTTAATTTATTTAACTATACTTATTTTATTAATGTGATGGTTTTTTTTTAAATTTAATTGAGGTTTAGCTGTTATTTTGGGGGGGTGTAAGATTCATAGATTTCACAGCACGTATGTGAAACTTATGAATGGAAGATGGTGTGCTGCCATTGGCTCTAACTGAGTCACGTGATCCCACAGCTCGCACGAATTCACTACGCCGCTGGGATACGCAAGCACTGCCCAGCTGATGTCTGGAACATCAAGTTCGTGCGAGCTGGATCTGAAAAAGCACAGGCGGAGTGAGAGATCGCGGGGAAGTCTTACCCCCGCGGGAACAGAGCGAGATCAATTTCTGGGCCATTGTTCCTCCTTATCAATAGCCAGCAGCCCCTTCTTGAAAACTTCTTTGGATATCAGGGGAGAACATGTTCAGGGTTGGCTGTAATTCCACTGCCATCCCCCTCCTCCCCCGCCCCCTCACCCCAACTCTGTCAGTGACTCTAAACCCAAGTAGAGTATCTAATATAAAACTCAAAAATGTAACATGCAGTTTTGAGCAGAATGAAAGAAGAAAGAAACAACTTGTATTTATATAGCACCCTTTACATCCTCAGGACATCCCAAAGCACTTCACAGCCAATGAAGTATTTTTTTTTATGTAGTTACTGTTTTGATGTAGGGAAATGTGGCAGCCCCTTTGCACACAGCAAGATCCCACAAACAGCAATAAGATAAATGACCAGATCGTCTGTTTTTTGGTCGTGTTTGTTTATATGTTGGCCAGGACACCGGGAGAACATACTGCCACAGGATCTTTTACATCCATCTGAGAGGGCAGACTGTTTAACGTCTAATCCAAAAGATGGCACCTCCGACAGTGCAGCACTCCCTTAGTATTGCACTAAAGTGTCAGCCTAGATTATATGCCCAAGTCTCTAGAGTGAGCCCACAATCTTCTGACTCAATGGGCAAGCGTGCTACCACTGGGCCAAGTCTGACACAGATGGATGTTGACTTCCAGAGGCTCTCACTCATACAGTGTATGTTGTCATGTGAACCAGACTATGTGGATTTCAATGGAAGTATTGTTAATAGGACTGTTGCAGAACTGCAGATTGGTAACTGATCACTGGATGGGATAAAAGAAAGTTTGCATCAGGTGAAAAGAGAATAAAGGCTGGTTAGTGCAGTATGGCAGAGGTGCTGCCTCTCAGGCGCTTTGCGGTAGGAGCAATCAAGATGTTGGGGTTGCTTGTGTGTGAGAGGTGGGAGGATGTATTGGGAATTTTTTTAAACAAAAATATCCTTTTAAAAAAAAATCTTTTTGCCAATTTTTTAATTGAAATCTATGTGCACTGAACTAATGAAGCAGGACTATTGATAACGAAAGCATTGGGATATAAGTATAATCAACTCTTAAAATAAAGCAGTTGGTATGAAAGTAGAATTCAGGCTTGTACAGTATTTAGAATCATAGAAACTTACAGCACAGAAGGAGGCCATTTGGCCCGTCATGCCTGTGCTGGCTCTTTGAAAGAACAGTCGTGCTCAGTCCCACATCCCCGCTTTTTGTCCGTAACCCTGTAAGTTCCTCATCCTCAAGAACCTGTTCAACTCCCTTTTAAAATTATTTATGGAATCAGCTTCCACCACCTTTTCAGGTCAAGCGTTCCAGATCCCGACAACTCTCTGAGTTAAAAACATTCTCCTCATCTCCCCTTTAGATCTTTTGCCAATAATTTTAAATCTATGACCTCTGGTTATTGACCCACTCGTCAGAGGGAATAATTTTTCTCTCTCTACTCTATCAAAATCTCTCATCATTTTGAAAACTTTATTAGGTCTCTTCTTAATCTTCTCTGTTCCAAGGAGAAAAGTCCTAACCTTTCCAATCTCTACTCATAACTGAAGTCCCTCATCCCTGGTAACATCCTGGAAAACCTCCTCTGTATCCTTTTTACAGCACTAACAGGCCATTCGGCCCAATCGGTCCATGCCGATGTTTATGCTCGACAGGAGCCTCCTCCCACCCCTCTTCATCTAATCCCATCAACATATCCTTCTGTTCCTTTCTCCCTCGTGTGTTTATCTAGCTTCCCCTTAAGTGCATCTGTGCTAGTAGCCTCAACTACTCCTTGTAGTAGCGAGTTCCACATCCTAACCACTCTCTGGGTAAAGAAGTTTCTCCTGAATTCCCTATTGGATTTATTAGTGACTATCTTATATTTATGGCCCCTAGTTCTGGTCTCATCTGTAAGTGGAAACATCTTATCTACATCTACCCTATCAAACCCTTTCCTAATCTTAAAGACCTCTATCAGGTTACCCCTCAATCTTCTCTTTCCGAGAGAAGAGAGCCCCAACCTGTTCAATCTTTCCTGATAGGTAGAACCTCTCAGTTCTGGTATCATCCTGGTAAATCTTATTTGAACCTTCTCCAGTGCCTCTATATCCTTTTTGATAGGCAAGATGGCCTTCTGTGCTGTATCATTCTATGATTCTACAGTATCTTACAGTACAGACCAGAAGTTTATCTAGCCAAGGTTCTATACAAGCTTAACATAACTTCTCTGCTTTTCAATTCTATCCCTCTAGAAATGAACCCCAGTGCTTTGTTTGCTATTCTATGGCCTTATTAACCTGCATCACTACTTTTAGTGATCTGTGTATCTGTACCCCTAGATTCCCCTGCTCCTCTACCCCATTTAGACACTTATTTTCCAAGGAGTATGTGGCCTCCTTATTCTTCCTACCAAAATGTACCACCTCACACTTATCTATATTGAAGTTCATTTGCCAATTACACACCCATACTCAAGTTTATTCATGTCTTCCTGTATTTTGTCGCAGTCCTCCTCTGTATTAACTATACCCCCCAATTTGGTGTCATCCGCAAATTTTGAAATTGTACTTTCGATTCCCGAGTCCAAATCGTTTATATAAACGGTGAACAACAGAGGTCCCAGCACCAATCTTTCCTACCACCGATGTTAAGCTAATTGGTCTATAGTTCCCTCAGAGACCTGCGGACAATGTTCCCTTTAAGCTGTGCAGCCAGCGGTCTGGAGCTCCCGCTCAGCCGGCTTTTAAATGCGGATTTTTGAATGTGCCCCGCTTCCTGTTAAAGGGGCCTCGCGGCCCAAAAAAATTAGAGGGAACATTGTCTGCAGATGGCATTTATTTATTGAATGTATTTGTACAGACTGATGAATTCATCACTCCTGCACTATTGGTTGTAACAAGAGATACAGTTACACTGCAGCTATTACCTGAGACCAGTATCTGCAGACTGTGATGCATAGTTAGGAGTCCCTTTCTGTACTGAAGACTGACCTGAGTCTGCCCAGCATCGAGATATGACGGTGGAGTTCTGCGTAAGCACAGGGCTCCGCTTCCTCAGCAGCTAATTTTTCACGTTCGAGGACAGGTGGGTGTTCACTGTCTCCTAACCTGAACAACATACCATTTGAAGATTTACCAACTCCCCAGAGGTTCAATAGAATTCCCAGACATTTTTAAATTGCAGTTTAATGTCACACTGGAGTTATATTGCAGCTGGTGCGAATTTGGACTTCTTGGAGGATATTTCACACTGCTTGTCTTTAGTGCATTCTGGCTTCAGATTGGGACTGACTCCCAGAGTTATACTGCCAGTTTTTAGTGGCACTAAATCTGTAGCTTAGAAAAATCTAGTAACTGCTGAGTGTTCTGATTCTTCTTGCTTCAAGCCTGTGACGAGCTGGTACTGAATGTCCACTTCAGCTCACTAATCTAAATTCAAAAATACAGTGATTGCTCTTGTATCTAAAGTACCTAGCTGGCATTATACAAATGTGTGAAAGAGGGTCTCTACCCAATCGTGACTGTAAAGCCCCTTTCAGAGGGGAGAGGTGGTGCAGTGATATATATCATGATTTCTCCAGACAAGTAGGGATGTCTTTTTTCAAACTGAATATGCCATATTTAAATATAGAGAGTACGCTGCATTGCACATATGTTCCTTTCAGTTTCATGGCCATTGTTTGCCCTCCAGTACCTCACGCAACTGGCCGTTCTTTATATGTGAGCCGGAACAACAACAAAAAACAATAACTTACATTTATATAGCGCCTTTAATGTCCCAAGGTGCTTCACAAAGGCA
This sequence comes from Squalus acanthias, assembly GCA_030390025.1. Classification (NCBI taxonomy): domain Eukaryota; kingdom Metazoa; phylum Chordata; class Chondrichthyes; order Squaliformes; family Squalidae; genus Squalus; species Squalus acanthias. The sequence goes on from CM059439.1 coordinate 60,928,420, forward strand.
TAAGGAAAAAACTGGATGCTGAACCAAAGGAGGGAGATTAGGAGGGCTGACCAAAATCTTGGTTGAAGAGGTGGGTTTTAAGGAGAGCCTTAAAGGAGGAGATGGAGGTGGAGAGGCAGAGTCACGGAGGCAATTCCAGAGCGTGGGGTGTTGCTGGCTGAAGGCATGACTGCCAGTGGTGGGGTGAAGGGAGGTGGGGGTGAACAAGGGGCAAGAAATGGAGATTTTGTGAGGGATCGTAGGGCTGGAGGAGTGCAAAGCAATGAAGGGAATTAAACACAAAGATGACAATTTTAGATTGGAAGTATTGAGGGACTGAAAGCCAATGTAGATCAGCAAGGACTTTATCTATGCCCCTCATAATTTTATACACCTCAATAAAGTCTCCTCTCAGCCTCCTCTGTTCCAAGGAAAAAAGACCGAGCCTATCCAATCTTTCCTCATAGCTAAGATTTTCTAATCCCGGCAACATCCTTGTAAATCTCCTCTGTACCCTCTCTAGTGCAATCACATCTTTCCTGTAATGTGGTGACCAGAACTGCATGCAGTATTCTAGCTGAGGCCTAACTAGTGTTTTATACAGTTGAAGCATAACACCGCCCCCCGCTCTTGTATTTTATGCCACGGCTAATAAAGGCAAGCATTCCGTATGCCTTCTTAACCACCTTATCTACCTGGCCTGACCCATGATACCGTATAAATTTTAATAGCTAGGCTCTCTTCACTATTGTCTAACACAATTGTGGGAGTAATTCTGTGACAGCTACAAGGAACCAAGGGTATATCAGAGATGTTACTATGAGAAAAGTTATTGCTTAAAGCTTTGCATCATTGGGTTTTACTACAAAAATGCAATAGATCCATAACAAAGCAAAGGAATGGTAAAGGTCTTATTTCATTGGTGAACAACATAGAGCAACTAAATTTATATCAACAGTAACATTATACTAAGTATATATTTGTGGAAAATGTTTAGTCACAAAAAAATGATTATACACATATCAAGTACAGTAATCAGCTGCATAATACGAGGAAGCTGTGGACATTTCCAGAACTGCACCCATTTCCTTAATGGGACAGTCATTTACCCTGCATGGGACCAATTTAAAACTGACCAAAGTAAAGAGGGTTGACACTAGTGGGGGAAATTTCACCCCTCCCCCCCCATGATGACAGGCGGGTTAAAGATTTTGAATCGCGTAACACGATCCCAACCCACCGAGTACATGCCTGCCGCCATTATTACGGCGGCGGATTGCATGGCGTGTCGGTCCCGCTCTCGAGAGGTGCGACACCTCATTATAATATTTAAATCAGGTTCCCACAGTGCAGTTGGGAGCCCAATTTAAATTTAACGCTGACTGGCCGGGTTTCTCCGGGCTCGGGAAATGAAGTTGAGAGCAGCCGGATCGAGCAGGTAAGTGACTTTTTATAGCAGTGCTTGTGAGCCAAGAGGAGCAGGAGTGCTCCCCCCGGCCCCTCAAGCAAACCATCTGCTGCAATCGACCACCTCACCCCCTCCAAACCCACAATCCCAAACCTTATGCCCCGCGATCTTTCCCTCCCTCCTGATTGCTGGTCCGACCCACTCCCCACTTATGCCCCGCGATCTTTGCTGATTGTTGGGGACCGTCCCCAATGGTCCCCAGTTCCGGCCTTCTGCCTCAGGCTTTCCTGCCCTGCTGCCGGCCAGCCTATCAATCTGGTCGGCTGCCAGGCTGGAAACGGAATTTAAAAATGATAATGAGGTCCTGCCATTAAATTCCACGTGCCCGGGATTTCCAGGTTTCTCCCCAGTATCTGCGCTCCCTCCCCGTAAATGTCGGGCCTATACGTGGACTGACAACTCTGAGGGAGATGGCAACTATTTTCAAACCACACTACATTCTTCAACTTACATTGTACTCAAAACTGTGAGTGTATTCATTCTAATACCAGCCTACACATAATAGTCTCTACTGGGACTTGTACACTGAATCACACAGAGGTGAAAATTACAAAAGAAATCCCCTAATTTACCATATAACTGAAAAAATAAAGCCTGTTTCCTGCCAGATGGAAAAATTGACTGACTGCAAGACTGGTTGGTACTGATTGAAATACTCTATCCATGAAGGCCTCAGGCGTGGAGATCAAGCTAATTGTTTTTTGAAAAATAGATTTTTCTTTGTTAAAATACAGCACTGATATTTAAGTCTGCTGGATTAATATAGTTCATATTACATCAGATCAGAGTTCCTCATTACAAGGAGACTGGGGATTGGTGCTCAGGCCTGATGTGTTAGTGAGGACACATCACACATGTACATAGTGTAAAGTTATACTGTCACTTTTGGAAACTGCTTCAGAGACACAAAAATAACTATGTAACTCCAGAGACCAGTTCTGATCTGAATGCAGAACGCAGATCACCGGTGTGACTGAACCTCTCGGATATTTTATAAACATAAGCAGTTTGGACAAAGTGGGGGCTCCCACCTGCACTTTCAAAACATTCATAATGTAGAGCCTCGGGGTGGAGGTCCACTTGTGCGTAAGTGTACATGTGTCTCCTGACATCCAGAGTGTCATTCACAACCTGCAGCATAACTCAGGTGATGCCAGACATGAATTGCATTCTGCAGCTACCAGTCCCAGGCTGGCCCACCACAACATTACTATGTGAGCCATGTAAACTGAGAACAACAAGGTGTGTTCTTTAAAAGAACCAATAATAAAAACAACCCGCATTTATCTACCGCCTTTAATGTAGTAAAACGTCCCAATGACCAGATATGCAGAGCACAATTAGTAATTGATTAAGGTTTTCCTGTCTGAGAGGGGATCTCACTGAAACATATAAAATTCTGACAGGGCTAGACAGACTGGATACAGGGAGGATGTTTCCCCTAGCTGGAGGGTCTAGAATGAGGGGTCACAGTCTCAGGATACGGGGTAGGACATTTAGGACTGAGATGAGGAGAAATTTCTTCACTCAGAGGGTGGTGAACCTGTGGAATTCTCTACCACAGACAGCTGTGGAGGCCAAGTCACTGAATATATTTAAGAAGGAGATAGATAGATTTCTAGACACAAAAGGCACCAAGAGATATGGGGAGAGAGCGGGAATATGGTATTGAGATAGAGGATCAGCCATGATCATATTGAATGGCGAAGCAGGCTCGAAGTGGCGAATGGCCTACTCCTGCTCCTATTTTTCTATGTTCTATGTTCTAAAAACGTTTGTACAAATGTCATCTTTTAGACGGTTTATCTGGACAGGAAGCTTCTCTGGATTGTGCTGTCAGTTCCACTGCATGAGATGAAAACACTGTCATTATTTGCCTTTGGGTCCCTTTATCGGTTTCTGTACTGTATTTGTTATGCCTTTTGCTGCCTCACACTGTTTCCTGAATACTGTGAATATAAGGTTTCAAATGATTAAAAAAAAATGTCTAATTTCCTTTATAACTAACCATCTTTCACTTGACAAGCACTCACCAAGCAACACTTTATCATTCTACGCTAGACAGGGTGACAATGACATTCCTTCTTTGTGTGTGTTTTTGGATAGACCACAGAATAAATTCGGTACCACAGGGAATTAGTTTAATTTATCGTTTACACATGGTTTGTGAGTCATTTGAGACAAAAGGGTGAAATCAATGGATGGAAAATCATGGGCTGCAATTGTGCGATTTCCCAACATGCACTCTCGACAAGCAGGGCTTCATGCTCGGAGTCTGCAATTGGGAAATTTACCCTGACCTGTTACAAATCCTGCTGGGCTTTGAAAGAGAAAACAAAACTCATGTGAAGGCTAATTTATTAACTGGTTGTACTACACATTTTGCATCGATGCAAAGCAGTTTCAGGCTTGCATTTCAAGGGAGTCACTTTGCTAAAATAAATTCTAGCAGATGGAGGGAGACCACCACTAGGCTGCTTTGGCTTTGTGCTGTCGATAGTAGAAATTCTCAGAAGTTCCCAGGTGGTTCAATAGATTGCCTGGGGAGATTTTCAAATTTATTTGAATTTTTTTTTCCCAATGTTAACAGAAAGTGGACTGTTCCATTGGTTCTTCTTTTCCATTTAAAAAGGTAACAGGCCAGTAATTGATTCTCTGTATGTCCAACAAGAGCCGGCCAGTATAACTCAGCACTGCTGGCTCTACATTGCTCCAAGAAGGTCCCAATCCTAAATAGTGACCAGCAGTAAGGTTCTGGTACATTAAATGTTAAGAGGAACAAGAGATGGGACTAAGATGATTAGGATCTCTGGGACTTAAATCCAGCCCAGACCAATGGAGTTAAAGTTTCTTTCTCCCAACTAAAGAGCTCCAAATTATTATCCTCATTTATTGCAGGGGTGTCAAGGACTGACTTGTGGCTAATAAAAAAGGTTTTGTAACCTGGAAAACAGTAACCACAATAAATTATTTAAAAATAGCACAAGATGGAAAGAGAAGATTTAGGAAGCTGGCGTTTCCAGGATTCCAGGTAGATCTTGAGGGAAGAGGGCAGAAACACCCAGAGTTTGTTTTGAAAAGTTCACCAACAAAACTAGAGAGGCTGATATAAAATTAGGAAACTCATAAAATATCTTCACCTAAATAGGATTGCAGACTGAGAACTGACACATTGCTTTTAAAACAGAGTCCAGTGAATGAAGACACTTTTCTGCTAGAAGAGTGCAGCCAATGACAAGCACACAGTTCTGCCGCTATCGGCTGTTCAAGGAAATACAAACAACCTAACCTTTGCCGTTCCACAATTGGCGGAACATGCACAAACCGTCATTGTATCTCAGTTTAAGAGCAAAGCTCCGAGCTGGATCCCTCCATGGCACCTCACCCCCCTCCCCCCCTCCCTCTCTCTATCTCTAACCTCCTCCAGCCTACAACCCACTGTGATCTCTGTGCTCTTCCACTTCTGGCCTCTTGCTCATTCCCGATTTTCATCGCTCCACCATTGGCAGCCGTACCTTCAGCTGTCTAGGTAATATGCTCTGGAATTCCCTCCCTAAACCTCTTTGCATCTCTACCTCTCTCTCCTCCTTAAAACCTACCAAGCTTTTGGTCACCTGTTCTAATATCTCCTTATGTGGCTCGGGGTCAAAGTTGGTTTGATAATCACTCTCGTGAAGCACTTTGGGACATTTTATTATGTTAAAGGCACTATATAAATGCAAGTTCATAGATTCATAGAATGGTTACAGCACAGAAGGAGGCCATTCAGCCCGCCAAGCCCGTGCCGGCATCGTTGCTGTTGGATCCCCTTGTCTGCAGCTGCTGCCAAGCATTTGGCGTGAGGAGCAGCACAAGGTCAAACAAACAGGGCAGCTCAGCGCACAGAGATCACAGGTCTCTGTTTGACCTCAGATGCTCCCCAGAACCATCTCGCAAAAGACACCTTACCACCGTACACCTTGCTTGTGCTGAGAGGAGCCTGGACTTGACCTGGGTTGTTGGTTTCAGGAGAAGTGCTGTGTTTTATACTGTTCACTCCCTGCTGTAGGTCACTCAGGTGCCTGCTCCCTGCCTGACTGTCATTGTCCTATTCCATACTGACTTTCCATGACACATATATATAAATATGTAGATGTGCACATGTTGCACTGTGTGAGTGTGCATGGATTTTTTTTTCCTCAGACATTTAAAAAAAAATGATAGCAAGTTGGTATAGAAGAGCAACTGAGGGGAAAGTAGGACCTACTGGACAGGAGGATGAATTGGCAACGTGAGCATGGGAGGGGCAGGAATTGTGGGCAGTAAGACTAGCTGACAAGCAATTGAATTGAATGTGGAGTAATCCCTCCCCCTTGATGGTCCCAGTGCTGACTTGGAAGTAAAGAGTTTGGTTTGTTAATAATGACAAAGGAACCCCGATCATACCAATGAGAGTATGAAGGAAAAAACAGACAGCCACAGGCTCTCAGCAATGAGATTAGCAGAAACTAGGTTTTTCCGTTTTGTTATGGAGAGGCAGTCTCCAGTGAAGTAATCACATAACCTACACGAGCAGCCAGCTTCCATCAGTTCCCTGTACTGCTGACTGCTTTATTTAGCATATTCTCAACCCCTACCTTGCCATTAAATTTTAAAAGCATTGCACAGGAGAGTAGATGTGGGGCTCAAGATGTGTGAAACTGAGATTTGCCAGACTTCTGCAGATGTATGGAATATTCATTTTCCACACCATCTGCCTGCAGAGTTCTAAATGTAAAAATGCTGAACTAAGTAACAGTTTTTTGCTGAGGACCCATTGTCTGTGGGGAACCAGATGAAGACGGTCCAAATTAATCCTGCATCACCAGCACTTTGTACTTTAAGTAATCCTTCCTTAATTTGGGGCCCCAATTACAAGACAAGCCTTTTCTTTTGAGGCCTTGATTAGCAATTTGCTTGAAAAGCTAATTTTATGAGCAGAAAAAGCTAACAAATTTTAGCAGTTTGAATGAAGCAACTCTTATAATGCATCTTGTACAAGCTTAGAGGAGCTGATGAGATTGGGGAATCTTATAAACAAATAAAAAGGCTAGACTCCAGGCAACATCTCATCAACTGAATGCTGATTTGGAATAAACTTTACCCAATTGCCAATTGTTGTTCCATGACATTCCCATATTATGTTCTGGGTCACATCATATTGGGATAAGTGACCTTTCCCACAGATGGACTATTAACTAGAGGGCGAGCGAGAGAGTGGCAAAGAGGACGCATTCTCCTGACAATGTCCTCCACTCAGAATCCTAAATATTAGATGTACTTGGTAACTAATTCTCCGAAGTGCATCTTTGCCCTATATTCTGAAACTCATGTCGAATCCAGCAGCCTGCCATTAATTGGTATTCCCCTCCGGAGTCTGCCAGAATTATTTCTTCATAGCCAAGATCGCCCCTTAATTTAATATCAAGTGTTCACTGGGCAAAAGCACCTGCGTCACAGCAAAAGATTTCAACTCAACTGAGCATTGTTAATAAAACTTTAAAAAATCAAGATAATTCTCATTGTGGGCAAAGATTACCCATCCATGCTGGCTGTAGCAAAATCCAGTCTTTATAAATGCGTTTATGATTTTGCCGCACCGAGTACAAAGAGGAAATCTGCCCTTTATTTGACTAATGCAGGGGTGTTTTCTTCATTACATTATAATGCATATAATCCAATATTCAAAAGCAGGGAGTAGGTGGTGCAGAAAATTCGAACATATTCCTTTGCCTCAAGAGACCAGTGTACGGCTGGAGTCATAATGTCCTCTTTTTAATGGTTGTTAGCTATTGCTTTCATCAGGGAGAAGTTTTTATTAAACTCAACAGCTCTGGGGGAGGAGCAGGGAACACTCTTGGTGAGAGAAAAGGATTGAGTATTTGGATCATCAAAATCCAGTTCCCAGTGGACGTGGATCTGTGCTGCATTCAACTGCTTTCCAATTTGACCCCAATACCGTAATTTCACTGAGAAAGGCCTCAAAGAGAAAGCATATAGAATGCCAGAAATGATAGCTGTTACAGTAGGCAGGCATTGTTCAGATGTCAGTGTTGAGGAAACACTGTTAAGGAGCTACCTCTTACTATAGCCAGCTTATACTGTATCTAAAGCCAGTTGTAGCTGCACCACCCAGTGCATTTACCCACTGAGCTATCACAGTGGACAGGTTAATGCCACCAGGGACTCTTCTGAGAGGTGCGAATCACACTATTGTAGACTGTTTTGCTGTCAATGAGAAGTGCTAATCACATGTTCAGTGTTGTACAATGCTGATCACAGCCGACAGAGCATTAGGTTTCCTTCTGCAGTTTAATTAATAAGCATTTTAAAATTATGTTATCTATAATGTTGCTATGAGTGGTTTCACCTTGATGATTTGCTTCATGTGCGACTTTGTTTCAAACCCATCTCTTTTAAACATTTTAGTGTAATGCTTTATGATTCCTTAACAGCCTCCCGGTTGCTCTTGTGTTTGTGCTACACGTTGACATTATTTTCCTTTTTTTTAGGCAAGGCCGAAGCAGAGCTTAAAAACTTCAGTCCTCATTACCAGCGACAATACTCTGTGGCCTTCTTCAACCATGTCCGATGTGAGGTAGAGCAAGACCAAGAGATACAACCCCAACTGCTGCAGCATAAGGTACATTATGAGATGCGTGTTACAGCGCTGGAGGGGTGATTCCGTGAGCCCACACTGCCACTGAGGAGTCACGTTCACAGGGTGTGTGGGTCCGAGGATCAGGGCTAAAATGCTGGACTCCAAAACGCATTCCTTGTGAGCGCGGCTCCCTGTTGGCAGCACAAGATCGCTGAATTACCCCTGGAAACATCCTCCTCTTCCTTCACCCCCACTACTGGCTGGCATACCTTCAGCCGTCTAGGCCTGACCCGACAAACTAATGGCACAAGAGTCAACAAAGTTGAGCTCCTGAGGTCGTAAAAACACGTCGATCCCTTCCGCTGTAGCACTCAACGAAACAGAAGAAATTTACTTTAAATTAAAAAGAGAGAACCAGCTACACTGTAACAAGCTGAAGCACCAACAACAACAACTTGTATTTATACAGCTCCTTTAACGTAGTAAAACGTCCCAAGGCACTTCACAGGAGCGATTATCAAACAAAATTTGACACCGAGCCACATAAGGAGATATTAGGACAGATGACCAAAAGCTTGGTCAAAGAGGTAGATTTTAAGAAGCGTCTTAAAGGAGGTAGAGAGACGGAGAGGTTTAGGGAGGGAATTCCAGAGCTTCGGGCCTTGGCAGCTGAAGGCACGGCCGCCAATGATGGAGCGATTAAAATCGGGGATGCTCAAGAGATCAGAATTAGAGGAGCGCAGATATCGCGGAGGGTTGTGGGGCTGGAGGAGATTACAGAGATAGGGAGGGGAGTGGCCATGGAGGGATTTGAAAAAAAGGATGAGAATTTTAAAATCGAGGCCTTGATTAACAGCGAGCATAGGGGTGATGGGTGAACGGAACTTGGTGCGTGTTAGGACACGGACAGCCGAGTTTTGGATGACCTCAAGTTTATGGACGGTAGAACGTGGGAGGCCAGCCAGGAGTGTGTTGGGATAGTCAAATCTAGAGGTAACAAAGGCATGGATGAGGGTTTCAGCAGCAGATGAACTGAGGCAGGAGCAGAGTCAGGTGATATTCCGGAAGTGGAAATGGGCATTCTTAGTGATGGCGTGGATATGTGGTCGGAAGCTCATTTTGGGGTCAAATACGATACCAAGGTTGCGAACAGTCTAGTTCAGCCTCAGACAGTTGCCAGGGAGAGGGATGGAGGCGGTGGCTAGGGAACGGAGTTTGTGGTGGGACCGAAGACAATGGTTTCAGTCTTCCCAATATTTAATTGGAGGAAATTTCTGCTCCTCCAGTACTGGATGTCAGACAAGCAGTCTGACAATTTAGAGACCGTGGAGGGGTCAAGAGAAGTGTTTGTGAGGTAGAGCTGGGTGTCGTCAGCGTACATATGGAAACTGACGCTGTGTTTTTGGATGATGTCGCCGAGAAATAGGAGGGGGCCAAGAGGTGAAAAGTCTAACATGAGCAGATCAAAGGGTGACCACTATACTGACACCACTGAGAAATCCTGATACATATTGGGCCGTAGATTCCGATCCCTACGAGTGTGTATGCGCTGTGTACCCACCCGTAGGGACATCAGAAATGGCAGTTTCAGGCATGCACAGCGCGTGTGCTGAAAACCGGCATTTCCGATCTGTCAAGAATGCTCTTGACAGATCGGACGCCTGCCCTGGAGAAGGGCCTCTACGGGCAGAGAGTTCCACTTTCTGGAGACCCTCTGCCTGCAGAAAACCCTTAGAATTGTTATGCCTGGTAAAAAGCAGGCCTGGCCTACTTTTACCAGGATAAGAGTTGAAAAGTTAAAAAAAAAAGTTATCATTTAAAAATACTTTAAAAAAGGTAAGTTTATTTTTAGCTCCGTAAAAAACTTTAATTACTTTTTTCAAAAAATTAAATTTTTGTTTAAAATATTAATTTATTGTCATTTCAACTAATTTTAAAAAGGTGATGGTTTTTTTAAAATTTATTTAAAGTTTTACTATGTTTGTGGGGTGATCTCCATTCATATATTTGACAGGTCTATCTGTCAAGTGTATGAAGGGAGATTCCCTTCTTCTATTGGCTCCCCATGGCCCATGTGATCCCAGGGATGCTTGCGAACTGCCTGCGCCTCTGGGATACGTGGGCCCTGCACACTTGCAGTTTGGAGAGGCCCAGGAGCGGAAGTATAGGCGCCTTGGGAGCCCTCGGGTAAGTTCGTAGATTTTTCCAGATTGGAGGCCTCCGCACGCAGGAGGCCTCCGATCGGAAAATAGGGCCCGTTATATTTTACCCACCCCAGGATCTTTTACTTCACCTATTAAAGTCTTGGCTATTATTATTGCACATTCTATAGTTTATGTTGTAATAGAAATTCCAAGTTTTATTGGCATAAATATGGTGTAATTTTGACTAAAGGAACTCGAATTTGGGGTGCAAGTCAGATGCATCAGAGTTACAGCCATTCTAAAATTTACCAGTAGAATTGGCTACTGGCAGAAGATGCCTCGTCCTCATTGTAGTGAATGTCTACAAATGATAGGATAATGAGGGCAAAAGCTGCTGTCCCAGAAATTCTACCATTTACACCAGATTTGTACTTGAGTTAAGTTAAACCAGTAGAAAAGAATGACAAGTTATCTGCACGACTTGTCACACCAGGAAGTGGTTGAGTTCACAGGCTTTGAATGTCCACAGACATTATCTGAAACATCAGCTTTGACTGAAACGATCAGAAAATGTTTTTCTCATCTGTTCAACTAAGAAAGGATTCTGAAAGCTGCACTTCTGCAATTTCTGGCAGGGAAATCATTTTCTTAGCACCCTTCTGTCAAGAAGCCCTTACCACGAGGTACACTATGGCCATATATGTCTTTATAATGGAGGCAGAACAAAAGCAGGAGGAAGACTAAATGACAGATGCATGGTGGCCACATCCACACAAATGGAGAAGACAACCAGCTAGGAGGTACTAGAGTCTACAGACCATGCTGCTCCCTCAATGATGTCTCAGAAGAGTTTTGCTTAAGGAAGCATAGAAGGAACTTTGTCTCCTGTTGAAAATTGATCGCCAAACATCCTCTCGTAGCACACAAAACAAACAGGAGACTAACTTCAGAACAACGGACTTCATACCACAAAGTGGTTTTACTGTACACATATATATTTATAGCAGATGCTTCTTATTATTACCATACTAATCCCTGGTGCCTCTCTGTTCTGTTTTTAAACTTAGCCGAGTGCTACGCTGCGGTGGGACCTGAGGACCAGAAATGCCAGTAGTGTTTCACTGTGCTATGATATTTTGAGCCTCTTGGGACTGAGAGGCCTTTGTCTCAGGACTTCTAAATCTTGGATGGGCTCTTTAAAAGGCTGCAGGAAGCATGAGCAGCCTAGTTCTGTATCATGGCACCTGTAGGCATTGGAGAGGGCTGGCTAGAAAGACAATGTGAGCTGTCATCAAGAGAGAGGACAGCATCATGAAGGCACATTCTAGCCATGTTACTTGTGCTGGGTTCTGGATCTGGTCTGGAAACCTCTCTGTCAGTAGAAATTGATGCTCATGTTCGGAGTGCCACCACCCGCTCCAGGTATTGCTGCATTATTGAAATATTTCATGGATATTGGCACTGAAGATGGTACAGGAAACTTTCGTTTATCCGGCACCCAAATATCCGGAATTCTCGCTTAACCGGCAAAAATCATCCTCCGAAAACTCCTCTCAAATAACCGGCAATGTTGCCGAGCCACAGTCGAGTCTCCGCGAACGCCGAGTGCTCCAAAAACTCCTCTCAAATAACCGGCAATGTTGCCGATCCCGAGTCCGAGTCCGAGTCCGCGAACGCCGATTTAGTCAGTAGGGGTACTTTTCAAAAGTGCCACTACTCGGCCACCTGGCGCTGTCGGAAGTCCGAAACACTGCAGAAGCAGGATTTGATTCTCCCGCGCTGCCTGGAGTCTCTTTGTTAAAGATAGCCTCGGTAGATATAACTCTCCGTTATCCGGTACTTTCGATAAACCGGCACCACGCCGGTCCCGTCGATGCCGGATAAACGAAAGTTTCCTGTATTGGACTTTGACATGAGCCATGGCAGCATAATCCTCTTTAGAACAGGACCCCAGAGATTTGTGGCCACTGGCTCAGGAATCAGATGCTGACTTTTGTGGTGCCTCCACTCCCCATTGGCAGATCCTGCTTTCAGCTCTGATGCTTTGAGGGCAATGAATGAAGGAGTGCCACACTTAGAAAGAGGCTGCAAGGCAAGGTCGGGGGAGCAGGTAGCTTACTTTGGCTTCTCTGGTGAGGTTGTTAAACTTCTCCCTGCATTAGGGTTCAAGGAGCTGGCACTCACTGTCCTCGCCACCTCCCTCCACAAAATGCATACCCCATACTTGATGGGTGTCTGGCCACCAACCCAAAACTGAGGATCCCACTTGCTTTGTATCTCCTTTACGGGGACATGCAGGTCCGGCTCCCTGAAGTTTGCCGCTTGTTTCTTCGATCTTGCTGCCATCCTTGTTGCCCAGGATGCCTGCCTCCTCCAGTGTTGCCACTGGCCTTTTGAAGCAGCACCAGGTTTTATATTCTGCGGCTGCACCAGGTCTCTACCTCTTCTTCAGATATCCCCCCGCCCACTCCACTTCCCCAACACCTCCGCCCCCACTCTCCCCCCCCCCCCCCTCCCCCTGAAGGTATTTTGCAAGCTGTTGCCTTGAATCCACTCATGGCCCATTCACGAGTTTCCGCCCCATGTATCTGAAGCATTGCAGGCGACATATACACAGCCTGCACGCTTCCGCCTATTCAAATTAGCTGATTCCACAATTTATAACATGGTCAGTGCCACAGCCTGAAGGCCGGTGGAAGTCCTGCTCTGCCTCAGTTCCAACAGTGCAACATCACCATCAGAATATCAGGCTCATTACATTCACTAGTGGATCTCCTGTGATGTTGCTGATTTATAGCGCGCAGTTTGGAATGAGCTTTCTGATGTTTGCCGAGCTCTTGCTGTTAGGTCTGGGATAGACTCTTACCTTGTGTTTCCCTTCAATAGATTCCAGAGCCTGTACTGCTTCAAAGCAGTGAATGCTGGGACTTGTAGGCTCAACTGTTTGTAAATTAGAGCAACAATCTGGAGCTCTCCAGGGGATATCAGAGCTGACCCCTAGAGCTGAAGATGGAGGATAGTGGAGGCCAACAGGAGTGAGGGAGGCCAGGGCCTTATAGCAAAGAGGCTTGGAGTGAGGTTTACTCGACTATTTTCATTGTAGGATCGGAACCTGGCTATGAGCATTTTTACTTTGCTTTGCTTTTAAGAAGGTAGAAATGTAATTTTTGAGAATCTATAGCAGGGCTCCATTCTTCATGCCCTCGTATTCATCATCTATATGCTAACCCTTGGCAGCATTATTCACAACAATGGGTCAGTTTCCACATATATGCTGATCACACCCAATGATACTCTCTATCACCAGTGTTGATTCTATGTCTATTGCTGTACAATGCAACTGCCTGTACAATATCAGGCCCATGATAAATTGACACTTCAACAGCTTAATTTTGGCAAAACTGAAGCATTCTGTTTGGCTTTTGGCAGCACTGGTCTAACACCAACTTCATCAGCCTCCCTGGCTGCTTGTTTGACTGAGCCCAGCCGTGTGCACCCTTCACACTTTCTTTGATCCTGTTCTGAGCTTTCTACAATACATCCAGTCATTTACCAATACCGCCTTCTGCGAATGCTGCCTGCTCATGCCCAGCTCAGCCCCTCTGTTGCTGAAGCTTTCATAGATGCCTTCATCACCTTGAGGACTGATTTCCCAAATACTTTCCTCATTGGTCTCACCAAACTAAGCCTCCACAAAATTTAGCTAATCCAGAATCTTCCTCTGCACAAAGTTCCACACACCCATCAACCCAATCGTCACAAAATTCCACTGGCAGAAAATCAATTTCAGGTTCCTAGCCCTCATTATTAAATCCTTTCACAACCCTATTTGGGAAATCTTGTGCGCGATCTTGCCAGCCCTGGGGAGGCAGGCATGGAGGCGGGACTGCCGGGAAAATGGCAGAATTTGGGGGCGGGTGCCGTGCCATCTTGCCAGGAGGCGGGTAGCCGACCCGCGCCGGGTCCCGTCTCCTTGGAGGCGGGAAGGAGATTAGTGACACTTAACTGCCTGTTAACAGGTAGTTAACAGGCAGATAAGAGGATTATCCCCATTTTACCCACACAAGTGCGGGCTTCCCAAAGGCTCTGAACCCCGTCAGGGTCACCGAGGCGAGTAGTGGGTCTGCGGGGGTTGGAGTGGTGCGGGGGGCAAAAGTGCGCTGTGAAGGTGAGTGATGGGTGCAAGTGTGGAGAGGTGAGTATCTGAGGTAAGTGGAAAGTGTTAGAAAAAGTTTACTTACCTTTGTTTCTTCCTGCAGGCTTCAGGAGTTGGGTATGTGGAGAGTCTCACACCTCCGCGGCAGAGATGACCGATGGCCGTTGCATTCTTCAATGCAACGACCATCTAATTTCTGCTAAATAAAGAGGTTTGATGAGGTCTTGAATTCAAGAACTCATCAAACTACAGAGAATGTCAGTGTTTGACAGCTTCACAGAGCTGTCAAATGATGACAATACATCTGTCAAAAATTTTTGACAGATGAAACGTCATACGTTGACGTTCTCTGTAACCGGCTTTCCCTTAATTGGCCTGCTAAACCTGCTGGGCGGGCTTAACAAGGTCAATCAAGGGAAAATAGCATGGGTTGGCCAGAAGTTGATGGAGGCGGGACTGAAATTTGACACGTGGGATTCCCGCCTCCAAAAGCTCCCCATTGGCAAAATCCAGCCCCTTATATCCGAACCTGAACATTCGGTTTCTCTAACTCTGGATTACTGATTGTCCCCAATCCATTCTGCTTCACCATCGGAGGCTGCTGTATCAGCCATCATACTCCAGCCATCGAGAACTATCTTCCTAAACCTCTTGTTACTTTAAAAAAAATTGTTCTCGGGTTGTGGGCAACGCTGGCAAGACCGCATTTGTTGCCTGTCCCTACTTGCACTGAGAAGTTGTTAGTGGACCGTGTTCTTGAACATTCTTGGACTACTTTATGCCACCAGTGGTCTTTGGGGTTGTCCTGGTACTTCCGCAGAGCCTCCTGCTTGCGGGGCTTCCTGCACTAGCTCCAACACCTGGTTTCTTCGAGTGTCCTTTTGATTTTGTGTCTAATAGGCCAACGTGAAGGAAAGTGAGGCGGGAGGCTGGGAACCACCCCTTCACCAATATCTCTGTCTATTACAGATAGAGGCCCAGCTTCACCCCTTTGGGGGAGCCCTGGAAATCCTGGGGCAATTTAAAGGAAGCACAGAATCAGTGAAGCAGTTCTCTATCCCTTATTCCTACTCATCAATAACAATGAAAAGATTTGTTCTAATATGTTACACTTAGCAATGTGAATGCGTGGGTCATTGTTTCAAAGGAAGAGAAATTTGCCCAACACAATAATGTTACATTTTTGCACGAAGCACTCTTGTTGATTTGTTCTATCTATTTGATGGTGTGCTCGGTTGTAGCATTCATGCCTCTGAGTCAGCAGGTTGTGGGTATTATGTCCAAATAAACACTTGAATTTGTGTGGTAATAACTAGTTACTTTTATTTCCTGGCCCTCTAGAATACTTTGACAAAGAGCAACAAAGTAATGCAAGAGAAGACATTGGAGTATAATTGCTGCAATGTGCTTACTCCCATCAGAAGACCATATAGTTTTCAGTTAACAATTAACAATTTGAAAGTACCACGCATATCAGTGGGTTCAAGCCCCATTCCAGACACTTGAGCACATAATCTAGTCTGACACTTCAGTGCAGTACTGAGGGAGTGCTGTACTGTTGAAGATGTTCTCTTTGAGGCCCTGTTTTATCCTCCTAGATGGATGTAATAGATCACATGGCACTATTGAAAGAAGAGCAGGGGAGTTGTCCCAGTGTCTTGGCAAACATTTATCCCTCAACCAACATCACTAAAACAGAGTAACTGGTAATTTATCTCTTGCTGTTTGTGGGTCCTTGCTGTGGGCAGATTAGCTGCTGTGTTTGCCTACATTACAATAGTGACTATGCTTAAAAATAATTGATTGACTGTGAAAGTTGCGATAGAAACACAAGTTGTTCTTCTTGTTCTTGTTCTTCTTCACCTGATTGGAATGGGTCTGAATTCCACCTGTGGCAGAAGGCAGTGATTCTGGCTGACTCCTGATTAATTTGGACCTGAACCTGAGTATTTGGTTACATTAATGGACTTGAGACTGCGCTGAAAAACTTTTCTGCCCCAATAAACATAGACTGGCCAATTCAGACTAGTGGAAATCCATCCAACTTCCAATTCTATGTTTGACAGAAAATGGGTTGAGATTTCACTACATGGGGTAAGAATGCTCCTGGTCGCTCTGCGTAGTGACGTAAATGTATTCGTGCAGACTTCCTCTGTTTGGTATTTCTAATGAAATCTTTAGAACAGGTTTGTGGTTTCACTGGAAATACTGAAGTGGAAATCTTCACAACCACATTCCACTAACCCTACATGTAATGGTCAAAGGAATTGTTACCATCATTTGATGCCCTTATTTGCGAGTTTCAGCCTTAATCAAAATAAGTGGATGTGTGATTTGTGTTCCATTTGGAATTATTCCTAGAGGGCAATGAGATTGCTTTCAGAATAAAACAATAACTTGGATTAGAAAAAAGTTCTGTCTCATGCATTAGTTTCTCTAATTTTGGCTTTATTTCTTTAGGGGTACTTGGCTAAGTTGCTCCTTTTACTTTTTTGTATTTTGTTTTTAGTTTCCCCCCTTTTTTTCACCTGCCTATCCTGAGGTCTACAGCTAAAAGGGCAGGGAGACAATTTGCATCCAAGCTACTGTCAATACTCGTAGCCAGTAACTAAGAGGTGCCACATACTGCTCCGAAATGACTCCGAGATGCTCTCCCCATCTCTGGAATATTCCAGAGCCTCTACATGCATCTCCCTACTTGGCCTGTCTCAGGTTGGGAACTGCATGAAGCAAGATTTGAACTTGAGCCCATCCCTGATCTGTAGCACCAAGCATTAGTGCACTGAAGTTCAGTACCACTGCGCTGCCCCACCTTCTCTTTTTATGGTTTATAGTGATGTATCAAAATATATATGCTCAGTTGTTCAAACAATTTGAGATGCAGTGGTAGTGTGTCTCTGAATTATGCTTTACAGCCTACATGCTATCTTTCAGGAGCCAGCGGAAACTGGGAAAGTGATCTATAAACAGGAAGTGATACAATATGTAGAAGAATTCAAGAAATGGAAAGACCGATACATTGTCATAAAAAATGACAATAGCATCGAATGCTATGAAAACAAGGAGGTAAGTAACTCTTCGCTCCTGTTTGCTGGTTTGCTACTTTTGCAGTAGCAAAACAAAAAATTAAAGCAGAGCAGTAACGTTGTGCTAGAATGTAAAGTTAAGTGTGTGCACCATTGACAAACGCAGGGCTGCAGACTTTCTTTGTAAATAGCAACACCTGACTGTGTGAGATCCTTATCTTCTTTTATTGGCTTATGTTAAAGGTTCTCTTTGATCTCCACATCGAGCATCCTTTCTATACTTATCATTAGTGTTAGGTGACCTCATACTTTGTGGTACCCAAGTAGCACTCTGCACGGTGGTGCAATAGGGCACGGAGTCAGCAGGTGGTTACATTGGTCCTAAGTTACATCTGTGCTTTTGTCCTGCTGGCATCATTTTGTCAATGGAATTCCCTGGTACGGGAGGTGGAGAGAGGTTAGACGGCTGCACAACCTATTGTAGTTAAAGGGGCGTCTCCTCCTCTTTTACATAGGACATTAATAAATTTGTATTTGCTGATTATTGGTGGTAGAATGGCAATAATGACAATGTACAATACCAAATTAATTACTGCACCTTTAATAACACATGATGGTCTTCATTTGAGCTGCTTGACTTTATTTTTAAATTCCTGATTTTTTTTTGTACTTAAAACACTGTTGACGGTCATTTTTAGAATTCCATTTCAGCCTGTTTAAATTCCATGAAACTGACCCGAAATTAACTAAATCTTCAGGAAAGGCAGTCTTAATCTATGCACCGACACAAGCCCATATGTAAGTTTCTATAAAGGGACACTGTCATCTGGTATTTTGAGTGAATTTACCATATTAATAAACAGCAGGCAATATGATGATGTGAATGACATGACTTCATGCCACTGCAAATCGCACTTCATTGTACAGATTTAATTTATGTTTCAATAACCTGATGTATCACGAAAGTTTGTGCTGCAGTAAGGACAGCATTGTTTGCGCAATGAGCTTCATGCAACACCAGAGAATTTCACAATAGGTCTGGTTGTTCCCTTGCTGGTTGTCCATAGTTGCAGATTAAATCGGGCAGCTGGTAGCTGGAACGCTGCCAACTTTATACCCCAATGTAATTTCCAAAAAGTGGGACCAGCAGCAGGGGAAGCCACAGCCTCATTTAAATATTAATTTAGGGGTGTGTCCATTCTGCACGCCGTCTCCCACCATTCTGGTGTTCAGGACCTAAATTACAACCATGTGACATGAGCAGTCAGGGTTGCTAGACAGTCGTAAGTAACTGGTAGGGCATGGAGAGGACACAATGTTAAGACAGGTATATTTCAGCTACTTCATAGACAGTTTGGCCCAGATTTTGTGGTAAAAATAATGGTGAGGCTATCAGCGCTCACCGTTATTAAAGAGTAAATCGGACAGCAACTTCCAGTGACTGCACATGCGCGGTTAAACACGGAATCTGATTGGTTATGGAGACACACCGTTGCTTGCCCTGTTCACACTGGTCCCAGATCCCCTGTAGAGGGCGCCATGCTGTTTTGGATTTCTTACCACCGCAAGTTCCAGTGCAAAAACCCATAGAAAGTCTGTGGGCTAACGTAAGTGTAATGAACGGCGAGCACCGTTCGTTCGCCGCTGACTGCAAAATGCGGGCCAGTGATGTGTACATTGTAGCTGAAGTAAGACTGTAGCCAAGTCAACTCTGGATGACTTTGAGAAGTCATCATGTAATCAATCCTATTAACATGTCACAAACGTTCCATTGAAATAACGTGGGGTGTTTTTCCTTCCCACTGGTTAATCCTCCAATATAGATATAGAATTCCATGTTGTAGGCAGTCTTCAGGCTCTGATTGCTTCCCCTCCCTCTTCATCCCCTCATCTTCTCCTCAGTTATTTCTGTAAAGTATTCATTCCAATGAATAAATGTTAGTAAGAACCCTCTTCATTGATCACTAAAGATTGCTAGTTGCTACATGTTATGGTAATGCAGTTAATGAGCACTAGTATGCATATCATTCCCGGTCCAACAGTCCCTAGTTGTATCTTATCGTATTTGTTGAATGTAACTTGCTGTGTTGTACTTCATTAGTTTATTTGCACTATTGTACACTACATATTTTCTCTCATTACAAAAATCTTCTAAAATAGCACTTAAGTAAGTCTGAGTTATTTTTCTCAGAAGAAAAATGAATGGATCTTAATTTTTCTTTTAAAAGAATCATCATTATAACAGGGGAGCCTTTTAACCGCCAGCCGCCCATTTCTCATCTGGAAAATGGGTGACATGCAGTAGAAATTCTGGCGGGAACCTTATTTGCCCGACTTAATCAATTTTCTGGTCAGCCTATAATTGGGTGCTCAGCACTCCCACCCAAAACAGCAGGAGGCTATTTAAGTATTGAAATCGGGGTCCTACACTTGTTGTAGGACTCCGATTACAACTTTCGATGAGAAATGGGTGAAGCATGCACGACACATGCCAGTCCCACTTTCTCCAGGCGTTGAGTGGCCGAATCGATCATCCTTAAAGGGACCACTGGAGAACTCTCCCAAATGCTAAGTGTTTTGTTAATAAGATCTTGTGGGAACCAGAGGATCAGGAGTGCTTCTCCCGACCCCACAAAAATCTTCCGGCCCACTGCCGGCCCGTTCTCATCCTCACCTGGCATCCACTCCTTCCCCCCCCTCCCACACCCCCAAACAGGCCTTACCTGCCGACTGGTTCCCGAACAGTCTGGCGAGCTGCAGTGGAGTACCCGTTTAGCGCCTGCAGCTCGCTGCGAAAAGTTAGAGGCCTGACCCTGAAAGTGGTGCAGGCCTCCCATCTGCCTCGTTGGGCGGGTGTACCACCCCGATACTGCGCCCGGTTGGCATCCAACCCAAAAGTCTCCTTCATATTGACCTAATTCCCAAATTTTCTTTGCCTGGGATCACAAAGATAATTGTTTTTAATGAAAATATCAGAACAATTCCAACAATAATGGAGTTTTCCATCCCTGCAATAGCTTCAAAGTATCTTGCTATGGAACATAGCAAAGGTCTGTGTAAATAAATATTTGCTTTAATACAAATTTTAAAAACCACATTCTAGAATTGATGTAGGTGCTGACTGCTCTTTCTGTGTTGTTGTGTATCTGTGTTAGGCCTATCAGAAAGGAGGAGGCCCAAAATGTAAACTGCTTCCAACTGGTTGCAGAGTGCTGACATCCATGGTTGAATATGCCCTCTTGGTGGATAAATATTTCCCTGACCCAAGTGGTGAGTAGCACTGAGTTGTTGACGTTTTGATGGCAGCTCGATTTCCGCAGCACAAATCAATACTAACTTCATGTCATTCTGGAAAAACAAACACGTCACACAAGCACCGACAAGTATTCATGTTTCTAGGTGGTAGAAACCTTGGTAACTTTTCAATTGAAAATAAAGGCTCGTAGATTTTACATACTTGAAATTCAAAATCTATATTAGGAAAGACGAAGCTGAGAACAATCGGCAGGTTTAGATTGGGAGGTCGGAGGCAAGAGGGAGAATGATTTGACTGAGCAGTAATGTTAGGTAATATCAGTAAGTTGGAGAATTATTTTTTTGTAGTAGGCAAGGCCATTCAGAAAACTACCAAGGAAAGAGTCTCTCAATGTACTGCTCATAGTGGAACTGAAGAATATGGACCAACAAGGTCCCAAGGTTTGGTTCCCATTTTGGTTTAGCTGAACAGTGGTATTCCCCAGGGGTCAGTTCTAGGACCACTGCTCTTCTTGATATATATTAATGACTTGGATGTGGGTGTACAGGGCACAATTTCAAAATTTGCAGATGACACAAAACTTGGAAGTATCGTGAACAGTGAGGAGGAGAGTGATGGACTTCAAGTGGACATAGACAGGCTGGTGAAATGGGCGGACACGTGGCAAATGAAATTTAACGCAGAAAAGTGTGACGTGATACATTTTGGTAGAAAGAATGGGGAGAGAATATATAAACTAAAGGGTACAATCCTAAAGGGGGTGCACGAACAGAGAGACCTGGGGGTATGTGTGCACAAATCGTTGAAGGTGGCAGGGCAGGTTGAGAAAGCAGTTAAAAAGGCTTACGGGATCCTGGGCTTCATAAATAGAGGTATAGAGTACAAAAGTGTGGAAATTATGATGAACCTTTATAAAACACTGGTTCGGCCTCAACTGGAGTATTGTGTCCAATTCTGGGCACCACACTTTAGGAAGGATGTGAAGGCCTTAGAGAGGGTGCAGAAAAGATTTACAAGAATGATTCCAGGAATGAGGGACTTCAGTTACGTTGATAGACTGGAGAAGCTGGGGTTGTTCTCCTTGGAGCAGAGAAGATTGAGAGGAGATTTGATAGAGGTGTTCAAAATCATGGGGGGTCTGGACAGAGTAGATCAAGAGAAACTGTTCCCATTGGCAGAAGGGTCGAGAACCAAAAGGACACAGATTTAAGGTGATTGGCAAAAGAACCAAAGGCAACGTAAGAAAAAACTTTTTTACGCAGCGAGTGGTTAAGATCTGGAATGCACTTCCTGAAAGGGTGGTGGAGGCACACTCAATCTTATCTTTCAAAAGGGAGTTGGATAAGTATCTGAAGGAAAAAAATTTGCAGGGCTACGTGGATAGGGTGGGGGAGTGGGACTAGCTGAGAGTCGGCACGGGCTCGATGGGCCGAATGGCCTTCTTCCGTGCTGTAACTATTCTATGATTCTATGATCTCAGGCAAGGTAGTGGTTGGAATGTTACAATTGTCCCAGGTGTCCCTGAGCTAGGAATCCTGGCTGATTTCTGCCTCTTCCCTACACTCCCCCACCCCTGCCCCATTTCTTCCTGTGGTAAATATATGCACTGTTGCTTACTGCACTAGTCATCTGAGCTGTGCAGACCAGCACAAACCATGTGGTTTCTCTGCTTGCTGGCCTGAACGGACCTTTCCCAATGATGAGGACATTCGCAGCCATTTGTTGTTGCTCCTGCTATAGAGTCCATCAGGGGCTTTAGCATAAAGATGTCACTTTTTGGAACTTTTGATCATTTTTCCATCAAAAGGATTTGGAAATGATTCAATTTAAGTGTGTTTTTCCAATTAAAGTGAGTTTGCACAGCTCTAAAATCTGACAAAGGACAGTAAATAATTCATTGGCTCATCTCAGACTCCCATCAGGCCTTCACACCTGATGTGATGTGAAGGACAGGATGGGTTGTCTGCTGAGAATCCTCTCTTGGTTGGGGGGTGGTGTGGGGGAGGAGTGAGGGAGATAGCTAGTTTAATTGACGGGTCCACTGGCCAATCTCTGATCAGGAGAAAAGTCAGAGGGATGGCCCCCAACTTCGATGATACACAAGGAGAAAACTGGACACAACTGGAAAAAGTCAGGATGGTCTGCTCAGAGAAAGCCTAGAGAGGCCGAGGTAGCTTTTTTGAAAGCCTAATGCTGACCAAACCTCTGTAAACCTTGGTCTATTTCAATGTTAGACTGACCAAAAGTAGTATTAGTCAGTCCACTAACCCAGAGCAGGTCAGCATGATTCATTATTTTTCTTATTCATGGGGAGAGGTTTAAAAGTTAAGGAAAATTGTGCGGTTTCTATAATGCAGGGTCAATCAGCAGTGCCAGTTTTATGCTCGGATGGCAAGTTGAAAATATACCCCCTCGTCTTACTAAAGTGTTATCAGTCTGCCCATTGAAAGATTGAAGAAGTCCACGTGTGGGCACGTGATAGACACAATATCCAGTTCAGATCACAAGGGGGTCCTATTGTTACACCCCCGGGATACACTATCGTATAATTCGATATTGGGTACAGGGGAACTCCCAAACACAAACGCAGAGTTCACTTATGGGAGTGATCAGTGCCACTGAATTATCTAAGGAAGACCCCAAATGTGTAAATGGGGATATAAGCCTTTGTTAAAGGTGATTAATAAATGGCCGTTGTATTTATTCTTCCTTTCCTAATAACATCAACTCTGTGTTTATATTTCCGCAGCCAATGGGAAAGATGGTAATCAGAGCTTCCTCGTTAACCACACCCAATACCCAGTGTATCTGTGGCACCCATATCGAAAGCACAGCTACTTCTGTTTTGAGAATGAAGAGACACAGCAGGGATTTGGTGCTGTCCTCAATGACTGTATCCGACACCTCAATTATGGTAGGTTTGATGAAGTGAACTAAAACCTATATATGAGTGGTGACATTCTCTCGATCTTCTTGGGATCATAATCCTACTGCTACTGAAAATCAATAGGCTTGGTACACTCCGGAAAAGAGATATTTTAGCAAGTTCTGTGGTATTTCAAAACAAACTCCAAATGTAAATTAATGACAAATTGGACAGTATCCATTTTGTTGAACCTCTCTTTTGGTGTTCAAAGGGAAACCTCTGTCAAGGTGATGGGGGGAGGGAAAGTACTTTTAATGAGGCAAATGGTGTGACTTCCCAGTAATTGTCACATGTAAATATTGGGTATCAGTGAGGCTGTGGTGAGGTAATCAAAACTAATTTCCTTGACTGGAAAGTAGAATTTTAAAATGTTATATTAATTGAAAGGAGAAGCAGTGGCTACATTGCAAATACTTCTCCATCTACAGAGATGTTCCCCTTTAAGGATAGATGTTTCATACTGTGCCAAGCAAAAGCATTAGGATGTAGCCGAATGGCCTCCTTCTATGCTGTATGATTCTATAGCCAGAAGCAGTCAGGTACGGAAATATGCAAATCTGACAGCAATGATTCCAGCAAATATATCATGGGAGAGATAGAATCCCTGGGGAATGAAAGCCTTTTTGCACTATGATCCCAGTGACACTATCTCGTAAGCACATCTCTGATCGAAAAGAATGGACAGCCACTGTCTCAGAACTCACTCACAAAATACCCTAAAGAGAATCTGAAACTGTAGGGACTTGGAAAAAGAAAATGTTACTGTGATTTGTTTTTTCTGGTGGATTGGTTTGATGTAAGTCATGTGAGGTACAATTTTTCCCAGAGTTGGTGGTAATAGGCTTCTAGCTGACTGTGTAGACACAAATACCGTCACTGGCCAAGGATGTTAGTTTATTTTCCCGAGTGGTACAAAAGCTGAAACAATAATGCGAATGCGCACCAGGCACACTTTACATGCTGCAACGGGCATTGACTGCAGCTCCTGCAGGAAGAACAAGAGGGGGAGGGGAACAGCAAGTGACTCACGCTGGACTACTAGTGGATGCTGACAGCCCTTGTGTACCACACATAAGGGGCCATTTTTCACGTGTCAGCTTAGGCAGTGAATGCTGCCAGGCAATTCAACAATGGGGGCACCATAGCTAAGCCTGATCCTGTAGTCGGCAGACATCCACATACATGTATTTTCCAGTAGGTGTCACTGGATAGTAAATAGGTGGTGGGGAATCAGGCTGATTTTATCTTTGCTCTTCCTGAGCCCAAAATAGTTGATGCCAAATGTAGGATCTCAGCTGCTGCCCTGGTCACCATCAGCTAACTCACCACCACCTAACTCACCACCAGCCAACTCACCACCACCTAACTCACCACCAGCTAACTCACCACCAGCTAACTCACCACCAGCCAACTCACCACCACCTAACTCACCACCAGCTAACTCACCACCAGCTAACTCACCAACTCACCACCAGCTAACTCACCACCAGCTAACTCACCAACTCACCACCACCAAACTCACCACCACCTAACTCACCACCAGCCAACTCACCACCAGCTAACTCACCACCAGCCAACTCACCACCAGCCAACTCACCACCAGCTAACTCACCACCAGCCAACTCACCACCAGCCAACTCACTAACTCACCACCAGCCAACTCACCACCAGCCAACTCACCACCAGCCAACTCACCACCAGTCAAGTCACCACCAGCTAACTCACCACCAGCTAACTCACCACCAGCCAACTCACCACCAGCCAACTCACCACCAGCCAACACACCACCAGCTAACTCACCACCAGCCAACTCACCACCAGCTAACTCACCACCAGCTAACTCACCAACTCACCACCAACTAACTCACCACCAGCTAATTCACCAACTCACCACCACCTAACTCACCACCACCTAACTCACCACCACCTAACTCACCACCAGCTAACTCACCACCAGCCAACTCACCACCAGCCAACTCACTAACTCACCACCACCTAACTCACCACCAGCCAACTCACCAACTCACCACCAGCTAACTCACCACCAGCCAACTCACCAACTCACCACCACCTAACTCACCACCAGCTAACTCACCACCAGCAAACTCAGTAACTCACCACCACCTAACTCACCACCAGCCAACTCACCACCAGCCAACTCACCACCAGCCAACTCACCACCAGCTAACTCACCACCAGCCAACTCACCACCAGCCAACTCACCACCAGCTAACTCACCACCAGCCAACTCATCACCAGCTAACTCACCACCAGCTAACTCACCACCAGCTAAGTCACCACCAGCCAACTCACCACCAGCTAACTCACCACCAGCCAACTCACCACCAGCCAACTCGCCACCAGCTAACTCACCACCAGCCAACTCACCACCAGCCAACTCGCCACCAGCCAACTCGCCACCAGCTAACTCACCACCAGCCAACTCACCACCAGCCAACTCGCCACCAGCTAACTCACCACCAGCCAACTCACCACCAGCTAACTCACCACCAGCCAACTCACCACCAGCTAACTCACCACCAGCTAACTCACCACCAGCCAACTCATCACCAGCCAAATCACCACCAGCTAACTCACCACCAGCCAACTCACCACCAGCTAACTCAGCACCAGCTAACTCATCACCAGCCAACTCACCACCAGCTAACTCACCACCAGCCAACTCACCACCAGCCAACTCACCACCAGCTAACTCACCACCAGCCAACTCACCACCAGCCAACTCACCACCAGCTAACACACCACCAGCCAACTCATCACCAGCCAACTCACCACCAGCCAACTCACCACCAGCTAACTCACCACCACCCAACTCATCACCAGCCAACTCATCACCAGCCAACTCACCACCAGCCAACTCACCACCAGCCAACTCACCACCAGCCAACTCACCACCAGCCAACTCACCACCAGCCAACTCACCACCAGCTAACTCACCACCAGCCAACTCACCACCAGCTAACTCACCACCAGCCAACTCACCACCAGCCAACTCACCACCAGCCAACTCAGCATTTGGCCTGGAACTGTCCTCCGTATGCTAAGTATTAAAAGACTGCTTATAAAATAAAATCTTTGAATAATATAAAAAATAGCTGCTGATAGATGATGCTGGCGGGGATGGAATATAAGCTTTCAGTCACAGTAACTCCCTGTGCCGACTACCTTCCCCAGCAGCCCAATGGAAAAGAAAAGAAACACGTGAGACTCCAAACACGTGATAGGCTCAGACAGAGAAGATAAGTTGCACATAGACAGATGTGCGTACAACAGCAACAACAACTTGTATTAATATGGTGCTTTTAATGTAGTAAAACGTTCCAAGGCACTTCACAGGAGTGTTATCAAACAAAATTTGACACCGAATCACATAAGGAGATATTAGGACAGGTGACCAAAAGCTTAGTCAAAGAGGTAGGTTTTAAGGAGCATCTTAAAGGAGGAGAGAGAAGTGGAGAGGTGGAGAGGTTTAGGGAGGGAATTCCAGAGCTTAGGGCCTAGGCAGCTGAAGGCACTAAAATCGGTGATGCGCAAGAGGCCAGAATTGGAGGAGTCCAGAGATCTCGGAGAGTTGTGGGGCTGGAAGAGGTTACAGAGATAGGGAACGGTGAGGCCATGGAGGGATTTGAAAACAGGGATGAGAATTTTAAAATTGATTTGTTGCCAGACTGGGAGACAATGTAGGTCAGTAGGCACAGGAGTGATGGGCAAACAGGACTTGGTGTGCGTTAGGATACGCGTAGCAGAGTTTTGGAAGAGCCCAAGTTTACTGGGGGTGCAAGGTGGGAGGCCGGCCAGGAGAGAATTGGCAGGAATGAGGGTTTCAGCAGATGAGCTGAGGCGGGGCGGGGACGGGTGATGTTACGGAGGTGGATGTAGGCAGTCTTGGTGATAGAGAGGATATGGGGTTGGAAGCTTACCTCAGGGTCAGATAGGACGTTAAGATTGGGAACAATTGGTTCTGCCTCAAACAGTGGCCATGGAGAGGGATGGAGTCGGTGGTTAGGGAATGGAGTTTGTGGCGGGGACCGAAGACAATGGCTTCGGTCTTCCCAATATTTACAACAATAATAACTTTACTAATACTGAATAAGCAGTGAAGTAGTGCTCGAGAGTGAAATACACTGCAATGTGGAGAAGACATAAGAATCGGACAGACAATTTGCTGTAGAAAGGATTGATCCAGAGGTCAGAGGTTCAGGTTAAATCTTTGTCGGTGTAGGAGTGCAAACCATAATCTGTCTAAGACATTTTTCCCAGCATGTAATTGTGGAGCTATTATAATTCCTGCATTTCCCAAATCTTGCTGCAGGACATGTTGAAGCCTCTTCAGTAAAAGACTTGTATTTATATAGCGCCTTTCACGACCACCGGACGTCTCAAAGCCAATGAAGTACTTTGTTATGTTGATTGAGGGATAAATATTGGCCAGGACACTGGGGATAACTCCCCTGCTCTTCTTCGAAATAGTGCCATGGGATCTTTTACATCCGCCTGAGAGAGCAGACGGGGCCTCGGTTTAACGTCTCATCCTAAAGACAGCACCTCCGACAGTGCAGCACTCCCTCAGCACTGCACTGGAGTGTCAGCCTAGATTTATGTGCTCAAGTCCCTGGAGTGGGACTGTGAACCCACAACCTTCTGCCTCTGGAGGCGAGTGTGCTACCCACTGAGCCACAGCTGACACTATTGTGCTTACATGTGCAAAAATACCAGATATGGATTGGCAGGTATCTTTGAGCTTTTCAACTGTATGTGAACAAGATTTGCATGTGTTTTTTTGCTCTCATGCTAACACAGTAAGCAGCATAGCAGTGAACAATAGACTGGATGACTACTTTGTGCATGTGCCCAGCATTCTCCATCCAAATCCATCCATTTGGGTCCAGCTCACAATAATTGCACTATAGCTGTGTCATTTGAATCCAACAAAGAAGGTTATATTTGGTAGGGAAAGAGCTCAGGACTGTCTTAATTACTTTGGGTTACTACCTGGCTGGTTTTTCCACCGGCACAGCTGTATTTGTCCCCGGTTGAAAACTTTAACCCATGGTCGGATGGAATTTTAAAAGAAATCTCCAATATATTTTTCACACAAAAATTAAACTGTTTGATTGTAAGGCACTTTACCTTTGTAAAAATGTCACAAGGGCAATTTATACAATATAGTGTTGGCCTTGCTGTCAGATTAAATGAATAGTGACCTCCCTCATCATGCACAAGTGAGCAGTACTGGCCTCCAGGGACGTGTGCACCAAAGCAGGAGGGCCTGCATTCTGCAACTCTCATGTTTCCCCTCCTGGGTCTTAACTGTACTTGCTGCAGCACTGCCAGATTATCCCTTCGAGAGTGAATTTAATGATCCATAATTGAGATCGAGGACTGAGAGAGAAGACTGGAACATGTAAGATACAGAGGCAATTATAGAAAATTATTGATAATTGCGGCTTGTAAAAGATGTCGGAAAACAAATCAAAGCACTAATAACTGCGCTTTGAATGATAGTGATGCCAAAGAAGCATAAGATTCCCAAGGCAATCCCTCAAGAAAAATAATATTTTTATGAAGCTGCACATTTAATGATTGGCGACATTGTAAATCAGAGTTTAGAACATAAGAACATAAGAATTAGGAGCAGGAGTAGGCCATTTGGCCCTTTGAGCCTGCTCCGCCATTCAGTAAGATCATGGCTGATCTTCTACCTCAACTCCACCTTCCCGCACTATCCCCATATCCCTTGATTCCCTTAGTTCCCAAAAATGTATCGACCTCTGTCTTGAATATACTCAGCGATTGAGCATCCACAGCTTTCTGGGGTAGAGAATTCCAAAGATTCACCACCCTTTAAAGAGTGGCGGGCAAAATCTGATGGTGAGAGTAAGACACAATGCAAAACTTTTCAACCTTTGGCTGGGAAGAGGTGTCACCAGCTTCCTTTACGGCTTTTTTCCCCCCCATTTTCCAGAAGGCAGTTAGACCACATTTGTCACAATAACATGTTTACAACACTGTGATATTTTCAACAGGAATTCGATCATTATGTTGCATGTTTACAGAACAGTGGGGAGGAAAGCTTGCCTCAGAAACATTCAGGGTGACGATGCTCCAGTTTAAACAGATGGTTACTGTGTGAAATCTTGTTCTCCCCTTTACATGCTGGAACTGCATTTTTAAGGATGTAAATTCAACTTTACTGATTATTTTTCTCCTATGTAGACAACCTGTACTGCTTTAAGGCCGAAGTGTTGTATAAACACTGAGATAGGCCTGATTCAGTTTACATTGACCAATCTAAACTGACTTTAATATTTTGTATAAAAAGGAAACATTGTCAAATGAACCAGCTTTAGTTTACAATGATGAGCTGCGTCATTTAGTAAACTGCTTAGTACAGCAGGAACAGGATCTGCACAGTAAGCACAATCTCTGTTGTTTATTAAAAGCAATGGCAGTGAGGAAGGCGAAGTCATTAAAACCCAACCATTTATAGTTGAATCTGTTGGTTTCTCACCTGCTCGAGGTACTGGTTTCTGCCCATGCTATTTTTTTAAACTCGCCAGGCGCGTAAATAACATTTCTGGCACCGTGCCCATAAATACAACCAAATTCAGCAATGTTTCCACAGGAGACTTTTGCAGTAATGATCAAACCATCTGATCTCTGCTTCTCCTATTCTATAAAGTGCTATCTCTTTTCAAGATGATCAGTAATAAGATATTCCCTGACAAAAACAAGCCCACACGCATCACGCACATGCCCTCCTGAAACTCTAGGTTATAGTCTTTGGGGGTTTGAAATTCCACCACGGGTTCTCCTCATTGTCCACTGTAACTTCAGCGGAAGAGCCGCAGAAATCCCGGAGAAACGGTGTAAACCTATTCACACTGTTTCTCCAGGGTTTCCACGAATCTTCTGCCAAAGTCACAGCAGATTGGGAGAACTCGGGTGGAAATTCAACCCGAGTTGAATGTTGGCTGCCAAATAGCCTTGATTTTAGCTTTTATAGATGACACGTGGATACATTCCTGAAGTGCTCCTTTTGAAAACCTTTGTTGAAAAGAATGTGTCATTTTCATATGGTCTTGCAGCAGCATTATTCGCTGTTGAAACAAGTATCAGCCCAGATAGACATAGTTTCCCCTCCCCAGAGGATGACAAAAGAAATCTTAATTCTTTTTTACTTTTGAATTACTAAAGGAGTGCATATGACGAGATTCCCTGTTATGCTGCACTTTGGGGACCCATGTTATGCTGCATTTTTCCTGATTCCGGCCACGAGCATGCAGTAGGATGTTGGCTAGCGTTAACCCAGCCTCGATATTTACGACTGTAGAAAAATGGGGAGTGAACGTCCACGACCGAGCTCCGCCTCTGTTAACTGTGGCGAAGTGGGAATTGCGCTCCGCAGATGAGCAGAAAGCCTGACCCCCCCACCCCCACCCCACTGGAGTGTCTGGGGTCGGCCAATCCGCATCAAATATGCGAGCACCTGCGACAATACGGGCGCACCTACAGCACCCATTTGGTGGTGGTTCTCGAAAGCAGTATCTAGGTAAAACCAGGGGGACTGGCTTAATAACGCAGGCAATTTTCAAGTCGACCCACTTAAGAAGGTGGCGGCCTTTTTATCTTCTGTCGCATTTCAGGCACATTGCCTCAGCCTAGATCACCTCAGGGGGCCCCCAGTTAACCCACTGCAGTGAGCTGAATGTCAGTATTATTCCAGCACAGGAGGCAAGCGTGCTGGGAAATCTGGCAGATGGCGCTAGACCTCTTTTAGGCTTTTGTCAGAACTTCTGTCACCCTAGCCGCACAGAAACTCTTGCGGCCAGCTCTTCAGGCCAGAGACCCAGTGTTACCAGTTCCCAACCTATTTTCTAGCCTCACCTGGGGTCACCACTGAGATCTTGCCTGAGGAATGGCACCGGTTCCGGGGAAAGCTGGGGCTATCACCTCTTCAAGGCAGTCTTACATCATTTTCTTTTGGTACTGGCCACAGCCAGCATAATGCCCTCCCTTTTGTTCAAGGACCTTCTATTATTTTCCTGTGACTGAAAAGAGCTGATAGGTGTCTTCACGCAGTAGAAAATATGTCGGTAATACTGTGCTTGTGCTTAAACATACACGTATAGAGGTCAGTCACCCCCTTCTATAAGTGAGCAGTATTAATGGACACCGCCTGCTTGCACTGGAGCACAAATCGTGCAAGCACTATACTGATCGGTATAAAAGAGACAGTGGTTTTTAAACTTTACTGTTCTCTCCTTGGGAAGCACCTGTCCTAACTTCCAAAAGAAGGCGTCAGCTACCCAAAGGACAACAGTACTATCATTGCCTTTAATTGTTTTTTTTTTATCAGTATATGGAAAATATACAGATCTCATTGAAACGTATAGAATTCTGACAGGGCTAGACAGACTGGATGCAGGGAGGATGTTTCCCCTGGCTGGGGGGTCTAGAATGAGGGGTCACAGTCTCAGGATACGGGGTAGGACATTTAGGACTGAGACGAGGAGAAATTTCTTCACTCAGAGGGTGGTGAACCTGTGGAATTCTCTACCCCAGAAGGCTGTGGAGGCCAAGTCACTGAATATATTTAAGAAGAGATAGATAGATTTCTAGACACAAAAGGCATCAAGGGGTATGGGGAGAGAGCGGGAATATGGTATTGAGATAGAGGATCAGCCATGATCATATTGAATGGTGGAGCAGGCTCGAAGGGCCGAATGGCCTACTCCTGCTCCTATTTTTCTATGTTTCTATAACATGCTAATAAATCAAGAAGGACAGAAATTACACGATAGATGGACAGAAATATGATGACCTTGAGAGCCCTTGAAATCAATCCACTTGGAGACACCCGAGGGTCCAGGGATCCATTTGGAAAACCTATGGTATAAGGGAATCCAGAAGACAAAATTGGATCTGTGGAACAGTGGTGGCAATGTAATGTGCCAGGATGTGGCTTTGTGATCACAATTTCCCATACATCAAGTTTGGACTCTTGTCTATGCCATTATGTGGAGGTACTGAGTGGAGGTTAGGCATTCAACCATAGAAAGGGAAGGAAAGTCTAAGGGAGGGTCATCCCAGGTTATCCACCTGCACCTGGGAGTTGATTCAAGACAAGAGGGCGAGAAGAAGGTCCCCTCAGAGTCAGATCACCTCCTGGCCAGGACATGATATGGGGTGTGGAGAAATTTGAAAGGAACCCCGGTGGTGGGGGGGGGGGGGGGGGAATAGGAAAAGGAACTTACTTGGTATGTGCTGCTGGTGAAATTAAGTTCTCAAACTGCAAAACAAGAGGGAAAAAAAGCATTTTTCATAATTACAGTGAGTGGCATTGAACAGCTTTTGTGTGATATAATAAATAAGTCACGCAATGTTAGGCAAAATGAGACTTACTTAAGCTGCTATTTATAATCTATTACTCATGCTTAACACACACCAGTTTGACAGACTATGCATGCATCCTGTCTGACATCATTTCCTCGCAGCATGTCAGTTCGTGGTAAACAGCATTACAATGCAAAGCAAAGAAAGATGCAGCAAGAGTTTTCTTTTATGCAAATCAGCATCACTAAAACAGATTATCTGGTCATTATCACATTGCTGTTTGTGGGAGCTTGCTGTGCGCAAATTGGCTGCTGCATTTACTACATTGCAACAGTGACTACACTTCAAAAAGTACTTCATTGGCTGTAAAGCGCTTTGGGACATCTGGTGGTCGTGAAAGGCACTGTATAAATGCAAGTCTTTCTTTCAAATCTAATCTTGAAAATGGCATTTAAAACCATTTTCTTTTTAATATCTCTGCTGTCTTCCTTGGTCTTGCACACGGCCACTGGCTGAGAGGGTCAACCCAATATCAGGTCTGTTGTTGCTGATCTTCATCCGGCCAATAGAAAGAGCTCACGGGGAAGAAAGTCCAAGAAAAGAACTTTTTGTTCAAAAGTGCTTCCTCAATGTATATGTGAATGAAACCTATTTAAGAAGATATACATTACTGTTAAAATGTTATCAAATTTCCTACCCAACTGAAAACCTGCCATTCCGGTCTCCTCCCCGACAAACTGCTCAGGTGACATCACCAAGGCTACCTGTGTCCCATTGTGGCTCCATTCATTTTGATGGAGTGCAGAGCCTTGGACTAGACCGTTGCAGCCAATCTGGAGCTGCTCGACCCTAAGAAAGCATGGTACTGGCAGACTGTGCAACCTCCAAAAATAGAAGGGTTGAAATT
Source organism: Squalus acanthias (assembly GCA_030390025.1). Taxonomy (NCBI): domain Eukaryota; kingdom Metazoa; phylum Chordata; class Chondrichthyes; order Squaliformes; family Squalidae; genus Squalus; species Squalus acanthias. Next base: position 60,962,258 of record CM059439.1, read on the forward strand.
TGCAAACAGGAAGTGTTTGATGTGCCTAATGGTCTTATCCCATTCCGAAAAAGTGTTTTTATGTTATTTCTCATTTCTTTTATGTCTCCTTCCCTCTTCCGGCTTCCTTCCTTTTGCAGTGCAGTACTGAGGGAGTGCTGAACTGTCAGAAGTGCCGCCTTTTAGTTGAGATGTTAAACTGAATGGCCCGTCTGCTCTCTTTGGTGGATGTAAAAGATCCCGTGGCACTATTCGAAGAAGAACAGAAAAGTTCTCCCAGTCCTGGCTAGCATTTATCACTCAATCAACATTACTAAAGCAGATTATCTGGCCATTTATCCTAGACTTCAAAAGTCCTTAATTGGCAGTGAAGTGCTGTGAGACGTCCTGAGGTTGTGAAAGGAACTATATAAATTCAAGTCCTTCTGTTATAACCTGTCATTGTTGGCCTGCTGCCCAGCTCATGTTGAGGTCCTGCTGAATGGAATTAGAAACTGTGTTACAGTTTAGGTGTCCTCCCAACACTTTTAACTTCACTGAAGAGACAGTTCCCTTAAAGAGACCCAGTCTCCTGTGAACTGAAACCTGCACACTTATGTATTCTATGAGTACAATATCAGCCACTGGACTAATAATTACTCCTTAACTACAGTATATCAGATTGGAGATCATATGGAAAACCTGCCATAGTCTCATGTCTATTCTCAAAGGTGGTAAATACCATATTGTAGGTCTAATGCACGAGGCTAAAACTAGTCACTTTTATTTGCAAGTAAGATTATACACAGAAGCAGAAACTAATAGTGTGATATATGACTTACACAATACATAAACTGCTTTTGATGCAATGTTATTTGGGAGCCTCGTAATCCTCCAAGGATCTATCCTTGCCCCCCCCCCCCCTCTTTCTCATCTACTTGTCATCCAAAGACGTGGAGTCATCTTCCACATGTAAGCTGACGTATACCCAGCTCTACATCTCCACCACCTCTCTCGACACCTCCACTGTTGCTGTATTGTCTGACTGCTTTTCCGACATTCAGTCTTGGATGAGCCGCAATTTCCTCCAGTTAAATGTTGGGAAGACTGAAGCCATCGACTTCGGCCCCCACCACAAGATCTTTCCCCTTGCCAGCAATTCCAGCCCCCTCCACAGCCTCCGTCTCAGGCTGAACTGAACTGTTCACAACCTCGGTGCCCCATTTGACCCTGAGCTGAGCTTCCGACCCCATATCCTTTGGCTCACAAAGACTTACTTTCACTTCCCTAACATTGGTTGATGTCCTACAATTAGTCACAGCAACACTGCCAGCAATTTAACACTGGCAGACAGAGAATTGGTTTGGGCAGACACAGGAAGAAGGTTTTCTTTGTTTTCTATTTAAAAAAATCATAAATACCTTCTTTATATTCACAATTTACCATTTTGCTACAAGTAGAGATCAGAGGAGTTCTTGTCCCTTAGCATCTTCTGTGACTTCCAAAGTACCAGTGTAAGCAATGCATGGGGAATGAGATCTGAAGCAATTTCCAAATCTAAATTGAGTTTGTTCATGTCTAATTAGATATTCCTGAATTTGACATAGTTAATTTATTTAAATTTATTTGACACTTGTGTGTAATTGAGTTAAACACAGTTCTACAGGCGTGTTGCAAAACTCTAGCCCCAGTTCCCTTTTTGTTTCCTTCCCATAGATTCTCTTCTGACTCTGCTGGATTCGATTTTAATCTCATTGGCTTCAGTTTGCTGGAGTTAGATTGGCCGGGGTGCTTTCCCATGATCTTTAGCATAAGCAAAATCACTATCAAGTTGAAGCAAAAATTGTCACCATTTTGAAATCCTACATGTTGGAGACTGAACAACACACTACTACCACAAGCCTTGTTACCTTGATTCCCATTTGACCAACAGCTGTATCATTACTAGAAAACACTTACCAACTTCTAATCCGAATCTCTGGCTCGCAGCCTGAGAGTAAAGGTAGAGTGTACGGCAAATCAGCAGTGAAAAAGTCTGAATCCGAAATCCTCATTCATAAACCCAAGAAAATTGATTGATTCAAAGCCATATTGTTTAACCTAACTCGATTTGGTAATCAGTGTATGCCTTTAAAATCCAGAAGAGCTTCAGGTTAGTTGCACATAGACACATTTTGTTGCTCTGCTTTTGGTCTGACAGTCTGTTACTTTACTGTGAACGTGGATGACTCGCCGTTATTGTGTCACGACATTTGCTTGCTTGGAGTAAACCACAGGCTTACCTTATCTTGAGCCTGCACGCAAATCCTGGAATCTCCACAAACAGGCCTGCATTCAACACATTGCATCATTCAGTTTTTCAGCCTGTCGGTTTCTACCAAGATCATTAAGTTTTAAAGGGGCATTGCCTTCATGAAAAGAAAAAACATTTTTAGTTTGTTTGGAAACACTGACGTAGATTTTGTATTTTGTTGATTGCGTCATTTTCATGTGATGTTGAAAAGGAAGATGCATGGCTGTTCTCTTCCAAACAAAAAGAAAATTTGCCATATATTTTTCATGGAGAGTCACCTTTAAACTAGATATGATGCATCTTACCCTTGCTGAAAAAACAGTGGCCTAGAAATTGGTTCATGCCCGCAGGCCGGCGCAAACTGGGTGCAGGAAACAATCCCTGCACTGGAACGGGTAGGCCCAAGGCACGCCCGATGTTGGGTCTTGGGCCTTATTTACGAGACCAGCGAGGTGCAGTTGTCTGCTGAGGATCCCCAGGCAGCTCGCCGGCGAAGAGGATTTCAATTTTGGGCTGCTGCGTTGCCAGCAGCAGCCCTTAGGTAGGTCCTGGGGGGCCGCTGGTGGGGGGAGTGATGGGGGCCATCGGGAAAGAGGAAGGGCCCTCGGGAGCCAGGGGGGAAGCAATCGGGAGGGGGGCTGAGTGGGGGCTGACAACGGTCTTTCACACAGCAATGGACCCGGAAGGAGCCCTCCTGCTCCTCCTGTATCCATATTAAGGTATTTTTTTTTTAAACTTACCTTTTTTGGTGGTAGCCTCCAGCAGTCCGTTTAAGGTCCCTTTAAGGATCACTAGTTAGGCCGCAGGTAGACCACACTTTCCTTGGCAGCCCAATTTTGTAAAGGAGGCCTCAACAGGTGTTAGGCCCCCTCTCTACACATGTAAAGAGCCTAACGCCTGTTTCAGGCACAAGCACTGGACATCTCTTTTTCTGCCTTTACCAATATGGCGGGTGGTACACCTCTGGCACGTGATGTCAACGTATGCCCCGTATGCCCCGCACGCCATATTGGATGCTTAGGCACCTGTATTCTTAATTTTTGATTTGTTTATTCTAATAGAGCTAATAGATTCTGTAGGGCAATGACAAAATTCTGTAGAAAAACTAGTAGTGGTACAAATCTGAGTTTGTTCACATTATGGGTTGATTTCAGCTTTGAGATCCTAAGATTTGGGTAGAAGCAAAATTGCTTAGAATACCCTAACTTATCACCATTGTGACAACTTTGGGACTGCATCAATCAAGATAGCAGCAGAATCAAGTCCACTGTAGTCTTCACAAATACACTGTTTTTGGGATGTTTCACAGGTAATGGCTCTTATTGAATCTGCCGTATGAAGAAAATATTATTGAAATGATGTTATCGTAAAGACTGAAGAGTACTTTGATTTGACCACCATGTTGAATATGGCAATAAGCTAAGTGGCATGATGGTAGACTGTGGCTGGCACCACAGGCTGCTGTAATGTGGGTTTGAAGTCATGGCTCCTCTCTACACAGAGGCATGGCAAGGGAAAAGCAATTGCTTCCTTACTGTGTGGGGAGGCGGGGGTGAGAGGAAGGAGGAAGGCCAGAGAATCTCAGAGGAAGCGTCATCCTGGGCATCTCTTGCCATCTCCCAGTGGATAGGTCAGAGTGTCATTAGTGGATGGAGAGAAGGAGAGCAGATCATTCTTCCACCCTCTCCACTGCAATAATTTCTTCATGACCTAAGGAGACCAAGGAAAACAGGAGGGAAATAAGCTTGAAAGAAAGATCAATGCATACTCTCAGAACAAAATAAAATAAGACATTTTTCTTGCGTGTGAAGTTTCAGCTTGCAAGCCAGAAATTGCTGATGCCAACTCTACTTTTAACAAAGCTCCAAGGTGTTTCAAATCTGCCTATTAGAGAACATCTCATTTATATTTCTGCTTAACTGAACCCGGATGGTATGTCTGTAATTTGATGTTGTTTTAATGCATGAATTGTTTCTGAGAAAAGATGCATTGAAATGATGTTATGCAGTTATGCTGATAGGGGTAGATGAAGAGGGGTGGGAGGCGGCTCGTCTGGAGCATGAACACCAGCATGGACCAGTTGGGCCGAATGGCCTGTTTCTGTGCTGTAACAATCTATGTCATTCTATGCAATTGCACCATTTGTAGGTGTACTGCCATTTTGCACTTGCTGTGAATCTACAGCAGAATAGCATGAGCAAGGAGTTACTACTTCTAATTTGAAAAAAAAACACTGCCTTTTCTATGTGGAGCTGTCTGAATGTAAAAAATTGGAGGCTTACAATAGGTGTCAGCTGTGGCTCAGTGGGTAGCACTTTGTCTCCGAGTCAGAAAATTGTGGGTTCAAGTCCCACTCCAGAGAGTTGAGCACAAAAATCTAGGCTGCTGCTCCAGTGCAGTGCTGAGGGAGTGCTACATTGTCGGAGGTGCCGTCTTTTGGATGAGACATTAAACCGAGGCCCCGTCTGCTCTCTCAGGTGGACGTAAAAGATCCCATGGCACTATTTCGAAGAAGAGTATGAGAGTTATCCCCGGTGTCCTGGCCAATATTTATCCCTCTATCAACAGCACTAAAAACAGATTATCTGGACATCATCACATTGCTGTTTGTGGGAGCTTGCTGTGCACAAGTTGGCTGCTGCGTTTCCTACATTGCAACAGTGACTCCACTTCAAAAAGTACTTCATTGGCTGTAAAACGCTTTGGGACATCAGGTCATGCCAGCTAAACAAATGATCCCACTGGTTGTACTGCTAAATGCACTGAGTTGGTTCAACCGTTTGCGTTGTGAGATCAAATTCTGTTGTGACGCAAATACGCACAGAGATAGTTAGTGTCTGTTCCTCGGCCTGTGACTAAGAATTGTCTATATGCTTTGCTTACAATCTCCTATGGCCCGTTGGAGACCTATTCTGAAAGTGGAGAGTAGGTTTTCTGTGCATTTCTCCATTTTCTGAATCAGCCTCCAGAAGAACAGAGGCAAAGGAACAGTATAACCATGGGAGACAATCTAATATAACCATGGTGCCACAGGAGTCATTTTAGAGTCTCCTGATATAGAATGTAAAAATGCCTACTGAGCAACAAACGCAACTGATAACGTAATCATGACATAACGTGCTTCTGCTTATGAACCCAGTAAAATAACTAGCAGCCTGTGGAGAGCAATTTACCTTAGATCCATGTTAACCACATAAAATGTCCTGGAATTGAATAACAGCTGTGGACAACTTGTCTCTGGTATGATTCAGAGTGGTTGTTTTTTTTATTAGCACGCTTGGAGCCTGCACTTTTTCAGCAGAGCATTCCATTCAATTTCTCCTACTACTTTTTTTTAACTGGGAAATGTAGTCATGCTGACCTGTCATTTAGAGAAGGCACGACGACAAACTGAAATGAGGTAAATGTGCATCAGCAATCTTATCTACAATCTAAAAATATATTTTCATATATATATATATATATATATATATATATATATATACATACATATTATTCATTCCCAGTGTGCCTCAGTGCCATGTATTGTACTGAACCATCCAGAACATTTTGGTCCCATTTTAATTTCTTCAACTATTTTTGGCATTTAAAAAAAAAATTCTGCATTTCTCCCTCATTTTTTTGGTATCCTCTCTTTGCTTTACATCTGTCCCAGAACACGTCATGCCCGCTGCTGAACGGCTGGGCAGTTAAATGATCCCATGCCGCTCCCAATGCCACTCAGAGGCTATAATAGAGCCTTTGGGGTGAGTTGCCTGGCAATTCCACCCCCACCTCCCCTTCCTCCTTATGGAGAAGCATTCGGTCTCTACTTGCCTTCTGTCCCGAATGTCCCCCACTTCCCTTAGACTAGACACTTGTCACAAATCAAGGGGAGAGCCCATTGGGTCAGCACTCCTCATCTTAGCTTGTCAAATGGAATTATTTATGAAATGCCGTTGATAATGTAATTTGCATAACTTTCCTTTATTTTTATTCAGAATTTGCAAAGCAGAGTTCGTTTGAAGTCCAAGCATTCTCAGAAGCCATTCAATTCTTCAGGCAGGAAAAAGGCCACTACGGGTCCTGGGAAATGAATCATGGCAATGAAGCACTGGTAAGACTCTAATGACTAATTACCACTGCAGTCAGATCTCATTAACACCATGCCTTGCAACTTCTCCGCTTCCGCCCACATTCCCAGATCATGTTCAGCCTTTCTCCCCCTAGACTAATCATTTTTTTTCGTCTAGACTATATATTTTTCTGGTACTTCCTGGATGGTTTCCTGCTATGTTTGTATGCCTGCACGAATGAAAACACACCAGGAAAAGTTCTGAAACGATGAAATGGTTAGAATGTTTTGCGGAAAGGTAAAGCGATACAAAGTACAAATAGCTCCACCTGGTTGAGACTGGCGTACCTCATTAATCCACAAGTATTACTTCTGCAACGGACGCCCATGTAAAGAAAATTGCAAGTATTCTGGAGTTGTCTAATTAATGAAGGCGGTATATACCCTGCCTGTCCAGTTCCATGAGTCTGCAATGTCCCAGTTTTAAAACCACTACAACTAATCAATTGCCTATTAGTGGGAACAACAACAACTTGTATTTATACGGCACCTGTAATCAGCCAAAAAAAATTGACACCGAGCCAAAAAAGGAGTCATTAAAACAGGTGACCAAAAGCTTGGTCAAAGAGGTAGGTTTTAAGGAGCGTCTTAAAGGCAGAGAGAGAGGAGGAGAGGCGGATTAGAGAGGGTATTCCAGAACTTAGGGCCTCACCTTATCTGTCTCTCTGCCATTCTCTCTGTCTCTATCCTTGACTGTTGGTCTTCTGTCTCTCCATCATTCCCTCTAGATTACTCATACATACCGACAGCATTTTTGGGGTCCAATCAGCATGTTGGGGGTCTGGTCAGCTTGTTGGCATTTGGTGGCAAAATCAGTCCAGACTGGGCCTCTCTTCTCCAGTCCTTCTCCTACCCAAATCTGTTTGCGATTGCACCGGACCCAGTCTCCCTCTGGTGCCAGGGTCATTCCCAGCACTAGTGCCGGGGAATGTGACCTTTGCGCACTGTAGGCGGAAACTCTTGCAAGAACTGAACTTCCCACCTACAGAAGCTGCAATACCTGTCATTATCACTGGGAGTTTCACTAAGTTGAGAGGTCGCACAACACCAGGTTATAGTCCAACAGTTTTATTTGAAATCACAAGCTTTCGGAACTATCGCTCCTTCCTCAGGTGAAGTAAATTGGATACAGAATCGTCAGAGCATATATAGATAGAAAACAAAGCATGTGTACTTTACAATTGCAGACCAATAAATTAAATCATCCTGACTATCTGCCGAGGTGTGATAAAGTTAATTAAGTCAGCCAGGAAGGTACCACATCAAAAGACATAGCAAGATACAACTGAGACAATGAGGTGAAGTCGCAGGGGTTCTAACGTGTCAAAAGCTGCCGTATGTATGTAAAACGAAAAGCTTTAAAAAAAAATTACTTTTTTACTGGGAAAATTTTTACTTTTTTACTGGGAATCACATCTGTGAACAAGCTAACGACGACTCGAGTCCGGATCACGTCATGTATCGTGACATAAACCCAAGATCCCGATTGAGACCGTCTTCATGAGTGCAGAACTTGGCTATCAGTTTCTGCTCGATGATTTTGCGTTTCACTAAGAGCAGAGAAGGACCTAGTCCAGTGCATTAGCAGCCGGACTTGGGGTAGCAGCAGGGCTGATTGTGTGGCAGTGAATGGGTCAAATTGTAAGGGAGGGCATGTGGGAAAATGGACAGCAATAAAAAGGGGGCGGTGGATGGCAATGAACGGGGGCAAATGAGGAACTGAATGGCAATGGCCAGTACCAGCACCAGTAGTACGCTCCACTGGGGCCTTCAGCTCAGCACACAGCCCTCCTTTCTAAGCCTTATTTAAAGATAGTAGTGTGCACGCACTATTGGGCTCAGGCCAACAGGAACAGGAAATCCGTGGTCATAAAGTCAGCAACAGGATCATTAAAGGGCCAGGTCCAGTGGAAGCCCCCTGAGTAAACAAGATTGGTTTATGCACCTATGAATGTTTGTGGAAGCAGGATTGTTATTTTGTCAGCTGCTCATGAATATGTGAGTGTTGAAATCCATTTAATGCAGCCAGAAGCTAAAATCTACATCTCTCTGCTCTTCTCGTTTATTTAAATATGCCTTCCTCTGTGAATGTGTCTGTGCTGCCGCACCAGGCTGGATAGCAGCAGTACCCCAAGCAGGAGTCTGGATGCCTCTGAACAGGGAAAGCAAGTGTGGGTGTGAAGAATGATGGTGTGTCAATAGGAGGAAGATGCTAGTTTGACTGTGAGGCCTCTCTTTATTCACGGTGGGATGGAGCTGTTGTCTGGTCATGGGGAAGAAGGATTCTTGTTCTGTGGTAGGGATACAGTTGTGCTCGTGGCTCAGAGGAAAGCCGGGCAACTTTCTTCAGCAGCTGTCAAGTGGGATTGTGGTTGTTGCTACGTGTCTGCCTCCCACTAAGTCATATCACAAGGTGCAGGGAGTTGGGAGGGGGAGGGGGAGGGAGGCACGGTACTTAACATGGCCGCTATCACTAAATGTAGGAGACTAACAGCATTCAACAGCAAGTTCTTAAGCAGAAAAAATACTTTAAATGCAAAAAGCCCTTTTGTGATAATACCTGTCACTTTAGAAGAAAAAGGGTAGTCAAGGGTACTGTGGGCCCTTTAAAAACAGATGCAATAATGCAAATGAAAATAAGGAAATGGCACACTTGCTGAATAACTACTTAGTGTCAGTCTTCACAGTAGAGAAAGAGGATAATATATCTGACATTCAAGAGAAACTAATAATGAATCAAGGACTGGAACTCACTAACGTTAATGTATGCAAGAAAACAGTATTGGAAAAAATAATGGAATTAATGACTGACAAATCCCCAGGACCTGATGGTTTCCACCCCAGGGTTTTAAAGGAAGTAGGTGAGGAAATTACTGATGCTTTAACCATAATCTTCCAAAGCTTTCTCGATTCAGGAATTACTGCCAATCCGATCAATTACCGCCCCATCAGTCTACTCTCAATCATCAGCAAAGTGATGGAAGGTGTTGTCGACAGTGCTATCAAGCAGCACTTACTCACCAATAACCTGCTCACTGATGCCCAGTTTGGGTTCTGCCAGGACCACTCGGCTCCCGACCTCATTACAGCCTTGGTCCAAACATGGACAAAAGAGCTGAATTCCAGAGGTGATGTGAGAGTGACTGCCTTTGACATCAAGGCAGCATTTGACTGAGTGTGGCATCAAGGAGCCCTAGTAAAACTGAAGTCAATGGGAATCAGGGGGAAAAGTCTCCACCGGCTGGAGTCATACCTAGCACAAAGGAAGATGGTTGTGGTTATTGGAGATCAATCATCTCAGCCCCAGGACATTGCTGCAGGAGTTCCTCAGGGCAGTGTCCTAGGCCCAACCACCTTCAGCTGCTTCATCAATGATCTCCCCTCCATCATAAGGTCAGAAGTGGGGATGTTCGCTGATGATTGCACAGTGTTCAGTTCCATTTGCAACTCCTCAGATAATGAAGCAGTCCATGCCCACATGCAGCAAGACCTGGACGACATTCAGGCTTGGGCTGTTAAGTGGCAAATAACATTCGCGCCACACAAGTGCCAGGCAATGACTATCTCCAACATGAGAGAGTCTAACCACCGCCCCTTGAAATTCAACAGCATTAGCATCACCGAATCCCCCACCATCAACATCCTGGGGGGTCACCATTGACCAGAAACTTAACTGGACCAGCCACATAAATACTGTGGCTACAAGAGCAGGTCAGAGGCTGGGTATTCTGCGGTGAGTGTCTCACTTCCTGACTCCCCAGAGCCTTTCCACCATCTACAAGGCACAAGTCAGGAGTGTGAAGGAATACTCTCCACTTGCCTGGATGAGTGCAGCTCCAACAACACTCAAGATGCTCGACACCATCCAGGACAAAGCAGCCCGCTTGATTGGCACCCCATCCACCACCTTAAACATTCACTCCCTCCACCACCGGCGTACCGTGGCTGCAATGTGTACCATCTACAAGATGCACTGCAGCAACTTGCCAAGGCTTCTTCGGCAGCACATCCCAAACCCATGACCTCTACCACCTAGAAGGACAAGGACAGCAGGCACATGGGAACACCATCACCTCCAAGTTCCCCTCCAAGTTACACACCATCCTGACTTGGAAATATATCGCCGATCCTTCATTGTTGCTGGGTCAAAATCCTGGAACTCCCTCCCTAACAGCACTGTGGGAGTACCTTCACCACAAGGACTGCAGCAGTTCAAGAAGGTCGCTCACCACCACCTTCTCAAGGGCAATTAGGGATGGGCAATAAATGCTGGCCTTGCCAGCAGTGCCCACATCCCAGGAATGATTTTTTTTTTTAATTGTCCCTGTAGATTGGAAAATTGCAAATGTAACTCCATTATTTAAGAAAAGTGAGAGAGAGAAACCAGGAAATTATAGACCTGTTAGTGTAACATCTTTTGTGGGAAAATTATTGGAACTATAATTAAGGACAGAGTGACGAAGCACTTAGAGAAATTTGGGCTGATTAGAGAGAGCCAACATAGATTTGTAAAGATTAGGTCATGTCTAACGAACATAATTGAATTTTTTGAGGAAGTAACTAGTGGTAGATAGGAGAATGTCTATGACTGGAGTTTATATGGACCTCCAGAAGGCATTTGATAAGGTTCCACATAAATGGCTGTTAACTAAAATTATGAGCTATGTATTGAAGGAAAATTATTGAGCTGATTAGGAAATTGGTTAGGCGGTAGAAGGCAGAGAGTACATAAGAACATAAGAAATAGGAGCAGGAGTAGGCCAATTGGCCCCTCGAGCCTGCTCCGCCATTCAATAAGATCATGGCTGATCTGATCCTAACCGCCAATCTACTATCACAGAACCATCTCCTGAACCTAACAGAATTGGACACACAAAATAGGAGCAGAATCAGGCTACACAGCCCCTGGGCCCGCTACGCTACCCACAGGGCCATGACCGATCCGAACCTAGACTCATGTCCAAATTCCTGCCCGCTCCCCGTAACCCTTAATTCCCTTTACTTCTAGGAAACTGTCTATTTCTGTTTTAAATTTATGTAATGATGTAGCTTCTACAGCTTTTTGGGGCAGCATATTCCATGGACCTACCACCCTCTGAGTGAAATAGTTCCTTCTCATCTCAGTTTTGGAAGAGCAGCCCCTTATTCTAAGACTATGCCCCCTAGTTCTAGTTTCACCCATCATCGGGAACATCCTCCCCGCATCCACCCGATCCAACCCCTTCACAATCTTATATGTTTCAATAAGATCGCCTCTCATTCTTCTGAACTCCAATGAGTAGAGTCCCAATCTACCCAACCTCTCCTCATATATCCATCCCCTCATCCCCGGGATTAACCGAGTGAACCTTCTTTGTACTGACTCGAGAGCAAGTATGTCTTTTCTTAAGTATGGACACCAAAACTGTATGCAGTATTCCAGGTGCGGTCTCACCAATACCTTGTACAACTGAAGCAATACCTCCCTATTTTTATATTCTATCCCCTTAGCAATGAAAGCCAACATTCCATTGGCCTTCTTAATCACTTGCTGCACCTGCATACTAACCTTTTGAGTTTCGTGCCAGACCCCAGATCCCTTTGTACTTCAGTACTTTCCAGTTTCTTGCCATTTAGATAATAACTTGCTCTACTATTTTTCCTGCCAAAGTGCATAACCTCACACTTTCCAGTATTGTATTCCATCTGCCAAATCTCTGCCCACTTATTTAGCCTGTCTATGTCCCCTTGCAGATTTTTTATGTCCTCCTCACTCACTACTTTCCCTCCCATCTTTGTATCATCTGCAAACTTTGATATGTTACACTCGGTCCCCTCCTCCAAATCGTTAATATAGATTGTAAAGAGTTGGGGACCCAGCACTGACCCCTGCGGAACACCACTAGTTACTGATTGCCAGTCTGAGAATGAACCATTTATCCCAACTCTCTGCCTTCTGTTAGATAGCCAATCCTCTATCCATGCCAGAATATTACCCCCAATCCCGTGATTTTTTATTTTAAGCAATAATCTTTTGTGTGGCACCTTGTCAAATGCCTTTTGGAAGTCTAAATACACCACATCCACTGGTTCCCCTTTATCCACCCTGTGTGTTACTTCCTCAAAGAACTCCAGCAAATTTGTCAAACATGACTTCCCCTTCATAAAACCATGCTGACTTTGTCCTATTAAATTATGATTATCCAAATGTCCCGTTACTGTCTCCTTAATAATGGACTCCAAAATTTTACCTACCACAGATGTTAGGCTAACCGGTCTATAGTTTCCAGCCTTCTGTCTACTGCCCTTTTTAAATAAGGGTGTTACATTAGCAGTTTTCCAGTCTGCCGGGATCTTTGCTGAGTCCAGGGAGTTTTGGAAAATTATTACCAATGCATCCACAATCCCTACCGCCACTTCCCTCAAGACCCTAGGATGTAAGCCATCAGGTCCAGGTGATTTATCCGCCTTGAGTCCCATTATTTTACCGAGTACCACTTCCTTAGTGATTTTGATCGTGTTTAGCTCCTCCCCCCCTAGAGCCCCCTGTTTGTCCAGTGTTGGGATATTCTTAGTGTCCTCTACTGTAAAGACTGATACAAAATATTCATTCAGTGTATTTGCCATCTCCATATTTCCCACCATTAATTTCCCTGGTCTCATCCTCTAAGGGACCAACATTTACTTTAGCCACCCTTTTTCTTTTTATATAACTATAAAAACTCTTACTATCTGTTTTTATATTTTTTGCTAATTTACTTTCATAATCTATCTTCCCTTTCTTAATCAATCTTTTTGTTATTTTTTGCTGTCTTTTAAAGTTTTCCCAATCCTCTATCCTCCCACTAGATTTTGCTACCTTATAAGCCCTTGTTTTTAATCGAATATTATCCTTAATTTCTTTACTTAGCCATGGATGACTGTCTTTTCTTTTACACCCTTTTCTTCTCAGTGGAATATATATATTTTGGAAGTTGTAAAATAACTCCTTAAATGTACACCACTGATCATGTATCGTCTTACCCTTTAATCTATTTTCCCAATCCACTCTACTCAATTCTGCTCGCATACCTTCATAGTCTCCTTTATTCAAGCTTAGCACGCTTGTTTGAGATCCAACCTTCTCACCCTCTAATTGAATATGGAATTCAACCATGTTATGGTCACTCATTCCAAGGGGATCCTTTACTAGGACATTTTTAATTAATCCTGTCTCGTTACACAGGACCAGATCTAAGGTTGCTTGCCCCCCTGGTCGGTTCAGTTACATACTGCTCAAGAAACCCATCCCTAATACACTCAATGAACTCATCTTCAAGGCAGCCCTGCCCAATTTGATTTGTCCAATTAATATGATAGTTAAAATCCCCCATAATTAAAGATGTTCCCTTATTACAAGCCTCAACTATTTCCTGATTGATACTCCGTCCAACAGAGTTGCAACTGTTCAGAGGCCTATAGACTACGCCCACTAGTGTTTTTTTCCCCTTATTATTCCTTATCTCCACCCAAACTGTTTCATTATCCTGATCTTTTGACCCAATATCATTTCTCTGTATTACAGTGATTCCTTCCTATATTAACATAGCCACCCCACCTCCCCTTCCTTCCTGCCTGTCCTTCCTGATCGTTAAATAACCTGGTATGTTTAATTCCCAGGCATTGTCACCCTGCAGCCATGTTTCTGTAATGGCCACGAGATCATACCCATATGTAGTTATTTGTGCCATTAACTCGTCTATTTTGTTACGAATGCTACGTGCATTCAGATAGAGAACTTTCAAATATGTTTTGTGACACTTAGTTCCTGCTTTTGCCCTTTTTATTACTTTACCTTTTACTCCATACCTTCTGCCCCTTCCTGACACACTCTGGTTTTTAATTTCCCCACTGCTACCTAAGTCTATGACCTTCTCTGTTGTCATTTTTATTATTTGCTCTCTAGGAACCTCCCCCCCACTAGTTAGTTTAAAGCCCTCTCTACAGCCCTAGTTATATGATCCGCCAGGACTCTAGTCCCAGCACTGGCCAAGTGAAGCCCGTCCCAACGGAACAGCTCCCTCCTGCCCCAGTACTGGTGCCAGTGTCCCAGGAAGCAAAACCCATTTCTCCCACACCAGTCTTTGAGCCACTCATTTAACTCTCTAATTTTATTTGTCCTAGCCAAATTCGCTCGTGGCTCAGGTAATAATCCAGAGATTAATACCCTTGAGGTTCTGTTTTTTAATTTGACCCCTAGCTGCTCATACTCCTTTAACAGAACCTGCTTCCTTGTCCTATCTACGTCGTTTGTACCAACATGGACCACGACAACTGGATCCACCCCCTCCCACTGCAAGTTTCTTTCCAGCCCAGAGGAGATGTCCTTAACCCTGGCACCGGGCAGGCAACACAGCCTACGGGACTCTCGCTCTCGGCTGCAGAGAACTCTATCTATCCCCCTAATAATACTATCCCCTACCACTACAACATTTCTATTTACTCCCCCCTCTTGAATGGCCCCCCGTTCCACGGTGCTGTGGCCAGGTTGCTCATCCTCCCTGCAGTCCCTGCTCCCGTCCCCACAGGGAGTAAGAACCTCGAACCTGTTGGACAAGAGCAAGGGCTGCGGCTCCTCCAACACTACCTCCTGGATCCCCGTACCTGCCTCACTCGTAGTCACACCGTCCTGTCCCTGACCATGGGCTACATCTGAATTAATTAACTTCATAGGTGTGACCACCTCCTGAAACACAAAGTCCAGGTACTTCTCCCCCACCCTGATGTGTCGCAGTGTCTGAAGCTCAGACTCCAGCTCATCAATACGGAGCTGGAGTTCCTGTAGCAGCAGACACTTGTCACAGATGTAATCATCGTGAGCCTCAATGGGGTCCACCAGCTCCCACATCTCGCAACAGTAACACATCACCTGCTCCATTCTATGTAATTAATTAAAAATTTTATTGTTAGTTATGGACACTCTCTGCCCGATTATAGATGCTAGTATCCCCTCTAATTAATTGGATTTAAATTAAATCAATCCCTCTAAATTACACCAGTTAAATGGTTTACCAACAGTCACTCTGCACCAGAAAGGCCTTATTAACTATAACCCACAGAGTTTAAGTTTAAAAAGAGAGAAATACTCACCAACCAATTACTTACCTGCTTTCTGGTGACGTCACCCCTCGATTATTTTTACCTCTCTCCCTCCCTCCGAGTTCGGAGACTGGTCCCGCCTTACCTGGTCTCTGGAGCCTTTTAAACCCTTTGCCGCCGCCTCGCCTCACACAGGTCCGCCGCCGCACCAGGAACCTGACAAAGATGGAAAAAGGAAGGCACACCTCCCTCCCCGAACTCCCTCACTCACCAAACTCGCAGAGTAGGGATAATGGGTATGTATTTGAATTGAAAGGAAGTGACTAGTGGTGTCCCACAAGGATCTGTGCTGGGGCCTCAACTATTCACTATATTTATTAAGGTTGCATTTATTTCCAACACCAGATCTCTGATTGGTCACCTTGAAGGCAACACCTGAATTCTGATTGGTCCCCTTAGAGGACAAGACACACCCAGCAGTTTATCTGGAATGAGTAATTAGATCCTGCCTGCCTAAGTAATCAATTAGTTTGCAAAGTGTAATTCGAGCCATTCTGACTGCCAGGCTCCAGACAGAACAGAGTTCACACAGAACAGACAGGGATCACCCTCACGAGTTAAGACCTTCTCCTACCCCCAAACATGTTCCTGCCTCCCCCCAACAAGTTCATAACCTTCCTCACACCCTCGAGTTTCTGATCTTTTCCCTCCCCAACTAGTTCTTGACCTCCACTCCCCCCAAATTCCTCACCTTCTCCCCCACCCAAGTTACTGACATCCCCCAAGTTTCTGACCTCCTCCTCCCCCGCCTGAGTTCCTGGCCTTCCCCTCGCCCATGTTCCTGACCTTCCTCCTGCCCAAGTTCCACCCCACCCCCCAAGTTCCTGAACTTCTCCCCCCCCATGTTCCTGACATTCCTCCTGCCCAAGTTCCACCCCACCCCCCAAGTTCCTGAACTTCTCCCCCCCCCGCAAGTTCCTGACCTCCTCCCCCCCCAAGTCCCTGACCTCCTCCCCCCCCGCACCCGAGTTCCTGACCTCCCCCCTCCCGCCTGAGTACCTGAGCACCCCCCCTGCCCAAGTTCCTTCCTCCCCCCATCCCCCCGGGTTCATGACCTTCTCCCCTAATAAGTTCCTGACCTTCCACGCCCCCCCCCCCCCCCCGCAATAGATGGGGCATTGTGTGTGGGTCACAGATTGTTAACAGGTTTATTGGGTATGAAGTGAATAGTAACAGTGTCATGACTTCCGGATTTCGTCCAGTCCAATGATGTCACTTGCCACACACGCACCGAGCTTTCTGAGAAATCAACCAGGTCTAGGGGGAGGAGAGGGAGAACGTGGGGTGGAGTTGGAAGAACGTGATCCGTCTTACCATCTGGATCATGTTCTCGCCCGCCACCACCCCACCGCCCCCCACCCTTTTAGACCTGGATCACGTTCTTCCCCCATTCCCACTGTGCTCTCCGTGCTCTTTACCCGCTCCCGAGTTTCTGACCTTTTCTCCCAGAGTTCCTGACCTCCTCTCTCTTCCCCTCCTCTCTCTCCCTCTGATTCTCTCTCTCCCTGCTCCGATTCCCTCCCCCCTCCGATTCTCTCTCTCCCCCCTCCGATTCCCTCTCTCTCCCCTCTCTCTCCCCCCTCCGATTCCCTCTCTCTCCCCTCTCTCTCCCCCCTCCGATCCTCTCTCTTGCCACTCCGATCCTCTCTCTTTCTCTCTCTCCCCTCTCCGGTTCCCTCTCTCTCCCCCTCGCTCTTCCCCCCTCCGATTTTCTCTCTCCCCCTCCGGTCCCCTCTCTCTCCCCCCTCCGGTCCCCTCTCTCTCCCCCCTCCGATCCCCTCTCTCTTCCCTCTCCGATTCCCTTTCTCCCCCCTTCGATCCCCTCTCTCTCCCCCTCCAATCCCCTCTCTCACTCCCCCCCTCCGAGCCCCTCTTTCTCTCCCCTCCGAGCCCTTCTCACTCTCCCCCCTCTCTCTCCGCCCCTCTGAGCCCCTCTCACTCCCCCCCGAGCCCCTCTCACTCTCCCCCCTCCGAGCCCCTCTCTCTTCCCCCTCTGATCCCCTCACTCTCCCCCCTCTGATCCCCTCTCTCCCCCCTCCGAGCCACTCTCTCTCCCCCTTCCGAGCCCCTCTCTCTCCCCCCTCCGAGCCCCTCTCTCTCCCCCCCTCCGAGCCGCTCTCTCTCCCCCCTCCGAGCCGCTCTCTCTCCCCCCTCCGAGCCGCTCTCTCTCCCCCCTCCGAGCCCCTCTCTCTCCCCCCTCCGAGCCCCTCTCTCTCCCCCCTCCGATCCCCTCTCTCTCCCCCTCTGATCCCCTCTCTCTACCCCCTCCGATCCCCTCTCTCCCCCCTCCGAGCCCCTCTCTCTCCCCCCTCCGAGCCGCTCTCTCTCCCCCCTCTGAGCCCCTCTCTCTCCCCCCTCCGAGCCGCTCTCTCTCCCCCCTCCGAGCCCCTCTCTCTCCCCCCTCCGAGCCCCTCTCTCTTCCCCCTCCAATTCCCTTTCTCCCCCCTCCGAGCCCCTCTCTCTTCCCCCTCCAATTCCCTTTCTCCCCCCTCCAATCCCCATTCTCTCCCCCCTCCGATTCCCTCTCTCTTCCAACTCCGATTCCCTTTCTCCCCCCTCCGATCCCCTCTCTCTCCCTCTCCAATCCCCTCTCTCACTCCCTCCCCTCCGATACCCTCTCTCTCCCCCCTCTGATCCCCTCTCCCTCTACCCCCTCCGATCCCCCCTCCGATACCCCCTCCGATACCCCCTCCGATACCCTCTCCCTCTCCCCCCTCCGATACCCTCTCTCTCCCCCCTCTGATCCCCTCTCCCTCTACCCCCTCCGATCCCCCCTCCGATCCCCCCTCCGATCCCCCCTCCGATACCCTCTCCCTCTCCCCCTCCGATCCCCTCTCCCCCCTCCGATCCCCTCTCTCTTCCCCCTCCATTTCCCTTTCTCCCCCCTCCGATCCCCTCTCTCTTCCAACTCCGATTCCCTTTCTCCCCCCTCCGATCCCCTCTCTCTCCCCCTCCAATCCCCTCTCTCACTCCCTCCCCTCCGATCCCCTCTCTCTCCCCCCTCCGATCCCCTCTCCCCCCTCCGATCCCCTCTCTCTCCCCCTCTGATCCCCTCTCTCTCCCCCCTCCGATCCCCTCTCTCTCCCCCTCTGATCCCCTCTCTCTCCCCCTCCGATCCCCTCTCTCCCCCCTCCGAGCCCCTCTCTCTCCCCCCTCTGAGCCGCTCTCTCTCCCCGCTCTGAGCCCCTCTCTCCCCCCTCCGAGCCGCTCTCTCTCCCCCCTCCGAGCCCCTCTCTCTCCCCCCTCCGAGCCCCTCTCTCTTCCCCCTCCAATTCCCTTTCTCCCCCCTCTGATCCCCATTCTCTCCCCCCTCCGATTCCCTCTCTCTTCCAACTCCGATTCCCTTTCTCCCCCCTCCGATCCCCTCTCTCTCCCTCTCCAATCCCCTCTCTCACTCCCTCCCCTCCGATACCCTCTCTCTCCCCCCTCCGATCCCCTCTCCCTCTCCCCTCCGATCCTCTCGTCTCTCTCTCCCCCCTCCGATCCCCTCTCCCTCTCCCCTCCGATCCTCTCGTCTCTCTCTCCCCCCCTCCGATCCTCTCTCCCCCCCTCCGATCCTCTCTCTCCCTCTCCGATCACCGCTCTCTCTCCCCTCCGATCCCCTCTCCCTCTCACCCCTCCGATCCTCTCTCCCCTCCGATCCGCTGTCTCCCCCCTCCGATCACCGCTCTCTCTCTCCCCTCCGATCCTCTCTCTCTCCCCCCTCTGATCCACTCTCTCCCCCCTCCGATCCACTCTCTCCCCCCTCCGATCACCGCTCTCTCTCCCCTCCGATCCCCTCTCCCTCTCACCTCTCCGATCCACTCTCTCCCCCCTCCGATCCTCTCTCTCCCCCTCCGATCCTCTCTCTCTCCCCCCTCCGATCCCCTCTCCCTCTCACCCCTCCGATCCACTCTCTACCCCCTCCGATCCGCTCTCTCCCCCCTCCGATCCTCTCTCTCTCCCCCCTCCGATCCACTCTCTCCCCCCTCTGATCCACTCTCTCCCCCCTCCGATCACCGCGCTCTCTCCCCTCCGATCCCCTCTCCCTCTCACCTCTCCGATCCCCTCTCTCTCCCCCCTCCGATCCTCTCTCTCCCCCTCCGATCCCCTCTCTCTCCCCCCTCCGATCCTCTCTCTCTTCCCCCTCCGATCCCCTCTCCCTCTCACCCCTCCGATCCACTCTCTCCCCCCTCCGATCCGCTCTCTCCCCCCTCCGATCACCGCTCTCTCTCTTCCCTTTCGATCCTCTCTCCGTCCCCCGGCCAGAACGGATCCAGTGATGAGCCTTCTCCCATGGAGCTGAGGAAAATGTGGCCCACGCTGCACTGCAGGCCACAACTGTTGGGTAATGCGCGGCTCCGGGATACCGCGCGCATGCACAGAAGGGGATCGGGCGTGCTTGCGCGGCTCCGGGATACCGCGCGCATGCACAGAAGGGGATCGGGCGTGCTTGCGCGGCTCCGGGATACCGCGCGCATGCACAGAAGGGGATCGGGCGTGCTTGCGCGGCTCCGGGATACCGCGCGCATGCACAGAAGGGGATCGGGTGTGCTTGCGCGGCTCCGGGATACCGCGCGCATGCACAGAAGGGGATCGGGTGTGCTTGCGCGGCTCCGGGATACCGCGCGCATGCACAGAAGGGGATCGGGTGTGCTTGCGCGGCTCCGGGATACCGCGCACATGCGCAGAAGGCCTCAAAAATGTTTGTGCAAATAATCATTCCGATTTATTAATGACTTAGATAACACAATAGAGAGCCACGTTTGCCGATAACACAAAGATTGGTGGTAAAGTAAGTAGTGTAGACAGCAGCATAAAATTACAAAGAGACATTGATAGATTAAGTGAGTGGGCAAAACTGTGGCAAATGGATTTCAATAGTAGGTAAGCGTGAGGTCATCCATTTTGGATCAACAAAGGATCGATCCGAGTATTATTTTAATTGTGAAAAGCTAGGAACAGTGGCGGTCCAAAGAGATTTAGGTTTCCATGTACACAGATCACTAAAATTTAGTAGTCAAAAGGTACAAAAAATAATCAAAAAGGCCAATGGAATATTAGCCTTTATAACTAGAGGGCTAGAATATAAAGGAGGGGAAGCTTTGCTACAAAGCCCTGGTCAGACCACATCTGGAGTCGTGTACAGTTCTGGGCACTGCACCGTTTTAGGATTTTGAAAAGAATTGATAGGTTAGATAGCGAGAAACTTTTTCCACTGGTGTGGGAGCCTAGGACAAGGGGACATAACCTTAAAGTCAGAGCCAGGCCATTCAGGAGAGAAATTAGGAAACACTTCTTCACGCACAGGGTGGAAGAAGTGTGGAACTATCTCCCACAAAAAGCAGTAGATGCTCGCTCAGTTAATAATTTTAAATCTGAGATTGATAGAGTTTTGCTAGCCAAGGGTATTAAGGGATATGGTGCCAAGGTGGGTGGATGGAGTTAGGATACAGATCAGCCATGATCACAATGAATGACGGAACGGGTTAGAGGAGCTGAATGGCCGACTCCTGTTCCTATGTTCCAATGTTTAGGACAGATAGCACCCAAAAGGCAGCTGGGAAGCATTAGCGCCATGTTTCTATGGAGGCAGTCTGCACCTGCTATGCACCCAGTGCTGTTCTCGGTGCAGACCCAGTTGGCATCCATTTGTGTGTAATTTATATTACTGCGCCCTCTTCAGGCGCAGTCAGGCTCAGACACCTGAAAAGCCACAGAGGAAATTCAGGGACAGTGCTATTCAGGCACAGAATATTTGTCATCATTGTTGTGCCCTAATCCGGGATCAGAGCAGAGAAAAATCTACCCTAAGTGAAGGTCCAATATGAGTGAAGTTATAAAGCTTGTGTAAACTGTGTTTTAACAAGTCAGGGCTTTTTTTTAAAGCAGCTGCTCAGCTTGTGCCTGTTTCCAAGATTGGCAGGTATGGCAGCCAGCTTTCCTCATTTCCCTTGCCAAAAAAGGGGGAATAACCTTAAAACTAGAGCTAGGCCATTCAAGGGTGATGTCAGGAAGCACTTCTTCACACAAAGGGTAGTGAAGATCTGGAACTCCAACCCCCAAAAAGCTGTTGAGGCTGGGGGTCAATTGAAAATTTCAAAACTGAGATCAATAGATTTTTGTTAGGTAAGGATGTTAAGGGATTATGGAACCAAGGTGGGTAAAGAGAGTTAAGGTACGGATAAACCATGATCTAATTGAATGGCGGAACAGGCTCGAGGGGCTGAATGGCCTCCTCCTGCTCCTACGTTCCTATCAGTACCCGGGGGGGGGGGGATATTTCCTCTCTTCGCTATTTGTGAGTTGCATCATAAACACAGTAGGGAGATTTCCTAAGTTTACTATTTTTAGCAAAGTGATTGACGCATTCTTTTATGATGCATTTACAATTTTGCTGAAAATAGCAAACAGAAGGAATCTTTCTGCTATTTTTACGGTGTTGCTAACAGGTCGGAACCAGATGACATCTTCCACTGTTGTTACTTTGTCTGTAGATACAAAACTTCTAGTTATGGGATCCCTGCTACTTTAGAAATTTCAATTCAAGCCCTGTTCACATTATATCTGCAGTGATTCTGCTGGAATTCACCTTATCACCCACTGGAGTTTGGGAATGTTCACTTCACATTGCAATGTTACAGTCATGCATGAACCAAACAATGGCACAGCATATTGATGTACTAACATAACACACCAGAGAGCAGTGGTACGTGAGACTGAGCCTGCACTTTCCTGCATGGTGATAAAATTAAACAGTATCAAATAGGTTCATTTTATACTTAAAATAATAATCCTACTGTGTGAATAAAAATATATAGACCCTGGTAGTGATCACGAATAGAAATTCGGGCTGATTTTATTCCCTTCCCAACCTGAGATTGATGGGAGAGGTGAATGCGTGGGGCCTGATTTCAGTCTCAACGGCATGAGGGGTTGGTAGGTCAGGGCCGTGGTTGGGGAGGACCTGAGCGGCGGAGTGGGTCTGTACAGGTTGGGTGGGGGAGCCTATTCAGGTGCTGGGGTGCTGAGCGAGTTAGGTGGCATTTTTCTGTCAGCAGGGTGAGGGCTGGGAAAGCCCAGGCTCGCATCCGAGGTTCAGCGGGATGGGGGGATGGGGGGGAGAGTGGGGGGGTGGGGGGGCGGCGGGGTGGCCAGTAGGCAAGTAGGTTTAAAATGGCTGATTTGGCTTAAATTGCATCAGGTGTATTTCACTAATGAGGTACAGAGGGATGATTACCAGCTGACTATCGATGTAGTAGGAAAGTTCCAGGAGTTGATCGATCAGGGTTCAATACCTGAACAGTTTCAGTGAGGTTCAGGGAAGACGAGTTCAGATTGGAGAGCTGAATCTGGTTCTGTGCAAGAACATCCTCTTCTGTGGCCATTTTGGAGAGCCTGGCCTTGGCAGCAGGAGAGCGGATTCACTGAGTTAAACCGAGCGTGACTAATGCTCCATGTACGAACACTAAAGTACTGTTTCTTTATCCACAAGAGTGCTTCAGGTGGGGGTGGGGGGAACAATAAAAATCAACTGCAATGTGAAAAGCAATTTAGAAGGTTGTTTAGTGAAATAATAGGGACAGTGATGCCTAATTAAAGCCCATCAGGTAACGTTAGGTCCACTGTACTAATGAGTCCTGCAACATTGTGCTCACAGCGCCACCTGCAGGTTCACCACTATTAGAATTTTGAGACCACTCCTCATTTTTTATATATATGTGATTAAATTAACGGAGGTTGGTGCACCTTCCCTCGTGCAGTTTTGTAGGCCCTGCTAATGGTTCTTGGCCTGGAATGAACAGCAAAAATGTGAACAAAATTGTCAATTGAACTATAAATTTGTGATTTCCTCTTGTAGATTCTAAGCAACCTGGTGATGGAAGAACTGTTACCTTCCCTGCAGAGTGACATCCTGCCAAAAATGAAGGGCAAGAAGAACGAAAAGAAAAAGGCCTGGTTTAGCGTATGTACCTAACTGATATCTCCTTTGCAATACTGGGAGCTTCTTAAATGTACAGTGATAAAAGCACAGTGCAAACACAGAATATCCACAATCAGAATAGCAAACCTTTAACTACACCTTTACTGTTACAGTTGAGTTTTGCACAGAAGGCGAGAGTTTAACAGGCGAAGACACCAGAGCCGATTGTAACTACAGGCGGAGAATGGGCGGGCGGCGGACGGAGTCCATCAGCTGCTCGTCCGTTCTTGCTGGTTGAGCCCCAAGCCATTATGAAGCCCTGCCCTCATTTACATTACAGCACTGAGCTGCAGACACCAAACGGACGCACTGCTCCATCTCGCCGGTTCTGGGAGGGCAGGAAACCAGCTACCAAATTGAGCGCTCCTTTTTTCTGGCAGCAGAATCATAGACCCAGGTGAAAATAGGTCCAAGGCTTTGCTGCCTGCACTAAGGAGCTGCATTTGGCAGTGTAAATGTAGGGAGCCGGCATTCAGGATCTGGATTCCTGAAATCCAAACTAATTGACGGCCAATGTAAAAGCGACCTGTGGGCTCCCTGCATCCTTGTATCCTTGCAACGACTCATGCAATACTGACTGTATCAATAATGATGATGCAAGTGTGGGGCTTCACCGTTTGTGGTTCATCCTCTATTGAACACCTGGTCATCATTTCACGGCATGTCAAGACCCAAGGAAGCTGTTTACAGTCATTACTGTAGAAAAGATTATCAGAGTCACCAGAGTCCTCATTATTCAGAGGGAACGGGCCTCTTCCCAAAGGAGGTTAAACAGAAAATGTTTGGCCTGGAGAAAGCTTCAGAGCTAGGGTGGGGCAAGGCCATGGAGGGATTTGAAGACAAGGATGAGGATTTTAAATTCAGTATGTTGGGGAATAGGAAGCCAGTGTACATCCGCAAGGATGGAAGCGATGCATGAGTGGAATTTAGGATACAGATACAGCTGCAATTTGAACAAGATGAAGTTTATGGAGGGTAGAAGATGATTAATATGATTTATTATTTTGTCTGTTTTTTCTAATATAATGTGTGTGCTTCTTTTGTATGCATGTCTCTATTTCCAAGTTAACATTGGAACATAGCGGGCCCTGGGGAGGCGGGAATGGAGGTGGGACTGCCGGGAAAATGGCAGAATCGGATCCCGTCTCCTCGAGGCGGGAAGGGGATTAGTGCCAATTAACTGCCTGTTAACAGGTAGTTAACAAGCAGTTTTTTGGCTAATCCCTATTTTGCCACCTAAAGTGTGGGCTTCCCGACGGCTCCGAACCTTGCCAGGGTCAGCGAGGCGAGCAGTGGGTCTGCGGGGCCGAAATGTCTGGTGTGCAGGTGAGTGATGGGTGCATGTGTGGAGAGGTAAGTGTGTGAGGTGAGTGTAGAGTGTTTTAATAAGATTACTTACCTTTGCTTCTTCCTCCGGGCTTCATCCCTTTAGGCTGCGGAGCTGCCTCATCTCACCGGCAGAGAAAGCACAATGGCCGCTGCATTCTTAAATGCAGCAGCCTTCTGCTTTCTACTCAGGAAGGCTTTCTAATTGAGTCTTGAGTAAAGACTCAACTTAGAAGACAGATTGTCAGTGTTTGATAGCTTCACTGAGCTGTCAAACGATGACAATTCATCTGTCAAAAGCTCTTGACAGATGAAACGTCACTCGCTGACGTCACCAGTAACCGGCTTTCCCTTAATTGGCCTGCTAAACCCACTGGGCGGGCTTAACAAGGTCAATCAAGGGAAACTAGCGTGGGTTGGCCGGACGTCGATGGAAACGGGAATAAAACCCGACAAGCAGCAGTCCCGCCTCCATCATGTCCCCATTGGTAAAATCACCCCCATGGAAACAGGAGTAGGCCCTACAGCCCCTCGGGCCTGTTCCACCTGCCTTGGCACCATATCCTTTTATACCCTTGTCTAGCAACAATTTATTGATCTCAGATTTAAAATTGTTAATTTGAGCTAGCATCTAGTACTTGTTGTGGGAGAGAGTTCCACACTTCTACCACCCTTTGCATGTTTCCTAACTTCTCTCCTGAATGGCCTGGGTCTGATTTTAAGGTTTTGTCCCCTTGTCCTAGACTCCCCAACCAGCAGAAAAAGTTTCTCTCTTTCTACCCTATCAATTCCTTTCAAAATCCTAAAAACCTCAATCAAATCGCCCCTTAACCTTGTATATTCTAGTGAATACAAGCCTAGTTTATGTAATTTCTCCTCATAATCTAACCCTCGGAGCCCTGGTAACATTCTGGTGAATCTGTGCTGCACTCCTTCCAAGGCCAGTGTATCCTTTCTAAGGTGCAGTGCCCAGAACTGTACACAGTGCTCCAGATGTGGTCTAACCAGGGCTTTGAATAGCTGTAGCAAAACTTCCTTTTATATTCTAGCCCTTTAGTTACAAAGGCTAACATACCATTAGCCTTTTTGATTATTTTTTGTACCTGACTACTACATTTTAGTGATCTGTGTACATGGACACCTAAATCTCTTTGGACCTCCACTGTTCCTAGCATTTCACCATTTAAATAATACTCGGATTTATCCTTTTTTAGTCCAAAATGGACACTTACCTGCGTTGAAATCCATTTGCCACAGTTTTGCCCAGTCACTTAATCTATAAACGCCTCTTTGTAATTTTATGCTCCCCTCTACACTACTTACTATACCACCAATCTTTGTGTCATTGGCAAACTTGGATATATGGCTCTCTATTGTGTTATCTAAGTCATTAATTTAAAAAAAAATAGTTGAGGCCCCAGCACTGATCATTGTGGGACACCACTTGTCACTTCCTTCCAATTTGAATACACACCCATTATCCCTACTCTCTGTCTTCTACCGCCTAACCCATCTCTTAACCAGCTCAATAATTTGCCTTCAATTCCATGAACTTTAATTTTAGCTAACAGTCACTTATGCAGAGCCTTATTGAATGCCTTCTGGAAGTCATTATAAACTACACCCATAGACAAGCCAGTATTAAGATAGTAGACAGAGAAATGTTTAAAAGCATCTGAAGTGTTTGGCCATTAAGGTGCCAACAATAATTTTTATGTTTTCATGGGTTTGAATTAACTGTCCATGGTGGTTGAGTTGTAGGTATGTGTCACACTGCTACCAGTCAAGTTTAAGGAAGTTATATGTGTGATCCCTGGCAGCCTAGTAGTGTGAGCCATCTACACGTCTTGTAGTCTAGGGGTGGTTGCTTGCCAGGATCTGAATACATTTTATTCAGACATCAGATTCAGACCTGCACATTGAACCATTTAAATCCACATATTCACAAATGCTCAGTTCCACCCAACATCCCTCGATATTTTTATGATAATATGGTGAGTAAGCTTTCATGCAAATTACTATTAATGCGATGATGTTTTACAGATTGTGGAAGATGCTTACAATTTAGTACAAAACCAGCTTGCTGATGGATTGCAGTCCCTACAGGATGAGTGCAAAAGATCTAACAAGGAACTAGAGGGGATCATTCGTTCAGATATGGATCAGATCATCTCTTCAAAGGAATTTACCGCTGGGAAACTTAAAGGTGAATAAAGAGACATAAAATAATCCAGAATGTGTAAAGGGGTTTCAGCCTATCAAATCCATTTCCACTACAGACCATGCACAATTTTCCCAGCTCACTCAATCTCCTCGAAGAAGGCTACCAACCAAATGTAAACCCGAAGAGAAAACTCAGTGAATCTTCTCCCTGACCCTAAAGCATTTGCGCCGAATTCTAAAATATTAATCAAATCTTCCAACCGAGGTTTGTATCTGTGACCAGCTGCATCTACAGTTGATTCATCCATTGTGCTGGCAGCAGATGAATTATCTTGTTCACCAGAATCTTTGATCAACCTGGGCAAAGCTAACTCCTATTCTTTATCGACAGTAGTATTCTTTGAGTATCAACACCAAATACAGAAAACTCTTGACATCCTGTCTAGATAATTTTCTATAGGTGCTTTCTAGTGTTTCCCTCTTATCTCTGCTCACTCAATTTAACTAGGGGAGTGAAGAAGGAGCTTGGAGTCTTGTTACTAATGTTTGTATTCTAGATGAAAAATGTGATCCAAATATTGCTCCAAAAGTGAATTCTTTAACAGGCGATTTATTTTTTAACATATTCAAGGTCTTGAGTTTAACTTTGCCACATTTGTCATGGTGACAGGTGTTAATTCTATGATGTATACAGTTAAGATACTCACTGCAAGTGCAATAATCAAAGCTCCCAGTGCCATGGTTATGAGATCACCACTGTCACTAGTACTGACAAAAATAATTCTTTAAAAACATTTAAATTGTCAAATCTGAATGTTGTTTATTAAATATTTATAATTCTACATTTTAACATGCAAGAAATAAATTGGACACAATATGATCTGATCCACATTAAATTTAAAAGCTTGATGTTCACGTTTGATACCTTTTGATACCTGGATTCCGCTAAGGTCCCGGCAGACTGGAAAACTGCTAATGTAACACCCTTATTTAAAAAGGGCAGTAGACAGAAGGCTGGTAACTATAGATCGGTTAGCCTAACATCTGTGGTAGGTAAAATTTTGGAGTCCATTATTAAGGAAACAGTAACAGGACATTTGGATAATCATAATTTAATAGGACAAAGTCAGCATGGTTTTACGAAGGGGAAGTCATGTTTGACAAATTTGCTGGAGTTCTTTGAGGAAGTAACATATAGAGTGGATAAAGGGGAACCAGTGGACGTAGTGTATTTAGACTTCCAAAAGGCATTTGACAAGGTGCCACACAAAAGATTATTGCTTAAGGTAAAAAATCACGGGATTGGGGGTAATATTCTGGCATGGATAGAGGATTGGCTATCTAACAGAAAGCAAAGAGTTGGGATAAATGGTTCATTCTCAGACTGGCAATCAGTAACTGGTGGTGTTCCACAGGGGTCAGTGCTGGGTCCCCAACTCTTCACAATCTATATTAACGATTTGGAGGAAGGGACCAAGTGTAACATATCAAAATTTGCAGATGATACAAAGATGGGAGGGAAAGTAGTGAGTGAGGAGGACATAAAAAACCTGCAAGGGGACATAGACAGGCTAAGTAAGTGGGCAGAGATTTGGCAGATGGAATACAACACTGGAAAGTGTGAGGTGATGCACTTTGGCAGGAAAAATCCTAGAGCAAGTTATTATCTTAATGGCAAGAAACTGGAGAGTACTGAAGTGCAAAGGGATCTGGGGGTCCTGGTGCACGAAACTCAAAAGGTTAGTATGCAGGTGCAGCAAGTGATTAAGAAGGCAAATGGAATGTTGGCTTTCATTGCTAGGGGGATAGAATATAAAAATAGGGAGGTATTGCTTCAGTTGTACAAGGTATTGGTGAGACCGCACCTGGAATACTGCATACAGTTTTGGTGTCCTTACTTAAGGAAAGACATCCTTGCTCTCGAGGCAGTGCAAAAAAGGTTCACTCGGTTAATCCCGGGGATGAGGGGGTGGTCATATGAGGAGAGGTTGGGTAGATTGGGACTCTACTCATTGGAGTTCAGAAGAATGAGAGGCGATCTTATTGAAACATATAAGATTGTGAAGGGGTTGGATCGGGTGGATGCGGGGAGGATGTTCCCGATGACGGGTGAGACGAGAACTAGGGGACATAGTCTTAGAATAAGGGGCTGCTCTTTCAAAACTGAGATGAGGAGGAACTACTTCACTCAGAGGGTGGTAGGTCCATGGAATATGCTGCCACAAAAAGCTGTAGAAGCTACAACATTAATTAAATTTAAAACAGAAATAGACAGTTTCCTAGAAGTAAAGGGCATTAAGGGTTACGGGGAGCGGGCAGGAATTTGGACATGAGTCTAGGTTCGGATCGGTCATGGCCCTGTGGGTAGTGGAGCGGGCCCAGGGACTGTGTAGCCTGATTCTGCTCCTATTTCGTGTGTGCAATTCTGTTAGATGCAGGAGATGGTTCTATGATAGATAGTAGATTGGCGGTTAGGATCAGATCAGCCATGATCTTATTGAATGGCGGAGCAGGCTCGAGGGGCCGATTGGCCTACTCCTGCTCCTATTTCTTATGTTCTTATGTTCTTATGTTCTTTGTGGTAATGGGAGACTTTCAGTCTACTACATCCATTGGCCTTAGAAACGCAATAGCTGTGAACACCATTCCCAATATTCACCTATTATCCCATGAGACGGTATTGATCAGGAATATATCAACTACAGGAATTTTCAGTTGTCACCATTTGGCTTATTAGCATTACCTGGGGAATGGCTATATTGTGGTTCTGCATTAAACATCTCACAGAGCAGTTCTGGAAACAAGAGGTTTCTTTTGTGCAATGCAATAAATGCAACAGTTGAGTAATCAGCCTGTTAGAGTATATTCACAAGAAACAAAACTGATTATACAAATACTTATGAAACAAATTTCTGTCGATTTTATACAGAAAGATTTGATTCCACAGAGGGATATACTTTTTGTTGAGGTATGGTTACATGGCTGCTGGCAGCCCCCCAGTACCTCAACCAAGTGACCGTTCTTATTGTGTATTCTGGACATTGAATGTTGGCGGGTTGTTTTACCATGGAGTTCATCACAGCTGAGCTCTATCCAGTTCTTACCTAATGTTCATATATACACACGTGCACACACACACACACACACACACACACACTTACCAGAAGCACACCTGCCAGTCCTATGGGCTACTCCACCTTATTCCAAGCTGTAACCAATGCTTTGAATTGTTGGATGTCCACGCCAACAACTGCAGCAGCACAAATCCCAACATCCTCAACGCAGCCCACGGATGGCCAGGCCCCACAGCTCCCTTGCATGGCAGCATCCTACAGCAGGGACAGACCCAGCACAGAGTGACAAAGGTTCTGGACCAAAACGCAGCATTTGCTGAGAGCTGCCCCATAGAACCCTCCCCTGGAACCCAGGGCACCCTGCTGCAAGTACTCTTCTGTAAGTACCGTGTAACACAACTGTGATTTCACACAATGTACGTGTTCTTTTGAATGAAAAAAGGGTCACCACCTTTCTGAACAAAACGGACAAAGACATTTTCAAACATGTTAAGAATTCGTGCACAGTGTCATTTCAAGGGCTGAGAGTGCATACATGTCTACTTATATTAGTTATACACATTTCAAATATAGGTATTCTCCTTTTTGACTTATTTTAATTCTGCCACCCATTTTAGAGTTTGCACAGAAGAGAGAAAATTTCCATCTTAGCAGGTTTTGCATTTGTAGGAATCAATGGATCTAGAGTTCTCATTGGGTTTCGAAGTAGACCATGTCAACCATACGGTATTATCAATCATGTGCTTAGCAGGTGGGAATTGGATCCCAAACCCGTAAGAAAGAGAGAAGCCTTGAAACTGTTACCCCCAGACTCATTTCCTCTGCTGATTTTGTTTTCCTGCTGGTGAGGGTTCTGCTGGTGAGGGTTCTGCTGGTGAGGGTTCTGCTGGTGAGGGTTCAGCTGGTGAGGGTTCTACTGGTGAGGGTTCTACTGGTGAGGGTTCTGCTGGTGAGGGTTCTGCTGGTGAGGGTTCTGCTGGTGAGGGTTCAGCTGGTGAGGGTTCAGCTGGTGAGGGTTCTACTGGTGAGGGTTCTGCTGCTGAGGGTTCCGCTGGTGAGGGTTCTGCTGGTTAACGTACTGACTACCCGGTCCACAGCTGTTATTTGCACTCACTTCCTCTGCCGATTGTTGTCTAGCAGCTGTTTAATGCAATGAATTTTAGACCTAAAGCTCGCAACTCAACTCTATACACACCATTCCCTCACCTGACCCAGGCTAAGTTTTCATCACCCCTGCTCTCCTCCTGACCTAACTCTACACCCACGCCTCTCACACCCCAACCCCACTCTGGGGCCAGCCCCCTCGCTATGTATCAGCAATGCTATGGAATATCTATTAGCATTAAAATGATCAATTAGCCTTATATGTTCTTCTTTTGCAAGAGTCTTGGACAAACTATTTTACTATTGTTCATGAAACAGTAACCAAATCTGACTCCAGGTTAAATTCTTTACTTCACCGTAATGGTACACAGATATTTTACTGTTCATCTGGCTACTTGGCAATTTCAAAAGCAGTGAATAATTGTAATTGTTAGTTTTTCAAATGACTGCTTTCAGGGCAGCTCGTGCCACAGGAACTGCTGTTCCAGCACACTGCCCCATGGATTAGTCAACCACAAGTTTGCAGTCATGGTTGTCTGACTCGGAGGAAGTGCAGAGCAGAGGCAAGATGTTTGTGAAAAGAAAGGGGTGATCAGAGGGTGAGTAACTCTTCATGATTTCCCAGTGGCCAACTCAGGGGTGGCACTGGCAGACACCTGAGAGCGAGTCACTTGCTTTGTCTGCCTTATCACCCAAGAAAAAATGTGTGGCACGGGTCTAAAATGCAGGAGGAAATAAATTTACAAAGGGACAAAATAAAAACACGTGCAGTTACTGAATTTGAGTGAATCTTTGTTTCAGCGACAGTGACTGAAAAGGCTGACCAGGGTTGCCTTGAGAACATTCAACCCTACTTGGCTTCTATATTGGAGGAGTTGATGGGACTGATCAGTTCGGGATTCAGTGAAGTCCGTTCACTCTTTGAAACTGAGGTCAATGAATTAAGCGCAAAATGTCAGAATGCTGATGGTGCTGAAAAACTGAAGGAGGTAATGATACCATTTTAACATGAACCTGACCCCAATTCTTCCACCCTTAGGTTTCCATATAAGGCCACTTGTAGTCCCATAGCACCAGCTGTATGACCCCTCCCCCCTCAGACACCTTTAGAATTCATTCCATAATATGACTGGACTCGCCATCTGGCAGCTCAGCTGCAAACAGAAGAAATTTGCTGAACTGTGGCTGGCAGATTCAAGTGTCAGGCAGCCATGTAGCACAGAACCATGACCAGTGGGTTGTGATGTGAGCCCTGATGTTGTCAATGATGAGCAGAATGTATGTGAACCATCTTGAGTTTATTTCCTCTGGGCTGAAAGACATTTTTAGCTTTCAATATACAAAGCTCTTTTTCCTCACGTGCTTTCTGCAAAAATTGCTTTCTGCGAATTTGAGTAACTGTAATCCACAGCAAAGGACAAACTCGGGTTTGAACTAGTCCAGACTGTTGGAATCAAACTTTCCTCTCTGAAATGCAGTCGGGGCGGCCTTAATCCATGCCTGGAATTCAACACTAAATTGGCTATCTCATTCAGAGAGACCTGAGGGTTGGCTGGTGGGGGAATGGAACTGCTGTACTGAGGAGTATTCTTCAGAAACTGAGGTTAATACATATTGTTGAGGGCAGAGTCGAGGGAGCTACACTCTGCGTTTAACCTGTCACTTAGTTTTTGAGAGAGATTCTCAAATTATTGAAACCTTTTTTGCAGTGGATTTGTGCCCACAAGGTAATGAGTTAAAACTGCCCAAACTCTGAGGACCTTAATAGTCATCGAAAGATAAAACGTGCAGCCCAAATCCAGACTCAAAGATGAAAAGCCAGTCATAGAATCATATAATGGTTACAGCACAGAAGGAGGCCATTCGGCCCGTCAAACCCGTGACGGCTCTCTGCAAGAGCACTTCAGCTAGTCGCATTACCCCACCCTTTCCCCGTAGCCCTGCAAATTTTTTTTCCTTCAGTGTTTGACCTCATGGGGGTAATTTTAACCACAAAAAGTGGGTGGATTGAGGTCGGGTAGGATGTTAAAATTTTAAAAATCTCAAACCCAACCCAAGCCCGCTTCCAACCCGCTCACTTCCGGTTTTAACGGGGGTGGGGCAACCAACCCACTACCAGGAGGCAGGTTGGCCATTTAAATATTATAATGAGGCTGTGTGCCTCATATTTAACCTGTCTTCAAGGTTTAGCCCTGGCTGGCCGGGTTTCCTGGGCCTTGAAGAACCCTGGCAGCTAAAGGGCAGCAAGGACTGCTGCGTGGCAAAGGTAAGTGTCTTTACAGCATTGCTTGTGGACCAAGAGGAGCGGGAGTGCTTCCTCCCAGCCCACCAAGCATACCTTCTCCCCCCACCACCCCCCCCCCCCCCGATCCAAAGACCATAGTCAAAACTCCACAGTGTGTGGGGAGCCCGAACAAAACACCTCCCCTCTGCTCATAAAACCCACCCCAGTCAAGATCAGGGCCACGGTGTCATGTAAATAGTCCAAATTTAAAATTATTTTGTTCTGTTTCATATATATACCTGCATAATAAAGTTGCTGTTAGAGATTTTAGTTCTTGTGCTTTCACGGGGTATATTATTGCAAGTTGGGGTCTGGGCACATACCTTTAATGGAGTTTGTTGAGCATGAACATTTAGTGAAGGGAACTCCCAACTTGTCATAAGAGTGGTCCTATTAAGAGGCGACTACTCTACTCAGAATTTGAAATGAATGGAAAATATTTCCACAGCTGAAGCGGTTCAGTTCTTGATTCTCTCATCAATGGCCAAGCCTGGGGCTGCCTTTCTCTTTTGCTCATCTCCTTCAATTTCCCACTGGGTTTCAAGACAGAGCACCAGGTGGTAAGAAAATCGTTCATCTCAGGCATACAACAGTGTTGTGAGCTGCAGGCTGGGCAGGGAAAGTAGATTGCCCAATCCCAGTGTGACTGTCTACAGCCCAGGCTGTTCCCACCTCCTGGGTAGAAAAAGATGTAGGGTGGAGGTTTATAGGAAAGGTCAAGAAATATGGAGGAAATTTAGTCTGAAGGAACTTTCCAAAAAATATATTGCTTATTTGTCAACTTAGGGGACAAACAGTCAGTATTCAAAGGATTACTAAGAAACTTTCCTATCATCAGTAGCCTCAACCTAATTAAAACACTTCCTGTTTAGTTACTAGTTTCTCACTTTTGTCTTATTTCTTTTGTTCAGTACCTGACTCAGCTGATGAACCTTCCTTTTAATGCTGTGAAGATGCAGCCTTGCTATAATAAAGTTAGCCCTCTTCAAGACCAGTTACAGGAGTTGAAGAACCGTTTCAAGTTCACCAATACACAATGGCTTATTCAAACAACTCAGAACTTCATGCAAGAGGTACGTGTTCTAGGGCGTCTACTGGCACATCATCAAAGTTCCACGGGGCTTCTGTAGCAATCTACAAATGTTGTATCCGAAAAATTCCCCTAATGGCTCAGTGTGTATATGCATTGTGTGACAAAGCAGTCAGCCACAGAGACCAAGATGATCCTAGGATCGATGCATGGTCTGCCATTTTAGCCAGGGTAACGTTAGGGGTTGTTTAAGTGTCCCTGTGCCATGGAATGGGACAAATCTGCCAGTGGAGGCAGCAGGGATCACCAGAGTAATTATATGTGAAAACCTTAGGTGATTTTTCCCTCCAGAACCCAGAGCTGCTGAGGCCAGCTGTAGCAATCCTACTACTGCCCACATAAAATCAGCTAACACAGCGCAGATCAAGGGAACCTTTTAGGAGCCCTTTGAAAGCAGAGTGAGCGAGGTAGCATGACAAAGTGGATTTGGAAGACAGGGGCATAATGGCTAAAAGAGCAACCTCTGCTGATGGAGCAACCCAGGATGAGCAGAACAGAAGGAAGGGATTGGGAAATATGGCTGAAGAAAATTACTCAAATATGGTGTTGTGAGGATTTGAAAACAAAGATGAGGATCTTGAATTTGTTTTGCTGGGGCATAGGTTTCTGGGAAAGGATGAAGGTAATGAGTCCTTTTGAAGGAGGGGATTTAAGTTGCAGAATTTTGGATTAGCTTGAGTTTATGAAAGATGGTGGTTGGGAGGCCAACAATGAGGGGATCTGCGAAATTGATGCTCAGGGTGATGATAGCATGAATGAGGGTTTCAGCAGTGGAGGGTATCAATAAGACTGTAAGCAGATAATGTTTTGAAGGTAGCCCTGGGGATGTAGAGTAGAAAGCTCAGCTTGGTGGAAAAGAATGTGAAGATTGCATACCTTTGGGCACAGCCTGAGTAAGCAGCCAGGGATGTTGTTAGAAATGGTGCCACGGGCACACAGGTACTGGTAGGAGACAAAAGAAATGGCTTTGATTTTGCTAACATTGAGCTTAGGAAATTGAGACTCATTCTGCAATTTACACCTGTCCTGCCTGGACTTAAAGTTGAATAGATATTATTTATTAATAAATGGTATTGTTTAACATGTGGGTTGATTATATAATGATGAGCATTTTAAGTTAAACACATTTAAACTTTGGTTCCTAAGTCAATCTTACTGGTGTTAAAGCTACCATTTATTATCCTCAGCTGATGGACAATGCAGTCTACACATTTGAACAACTGTTGTCTGACTCGCTGAAGACCAATCCATCAAAAACTGTGACATCCATTGAAAAGGTTAAGCAACGAGTGTTAAAGGTAAGGAACTTATAAAATGCGTATCTCGTAGCTGCAGTAATACTAGAGATATTTACAAATTAAATCGAACTGCCGCGCTAGACTTTTACTTGTTAATGGTGGAGAAAGTGATTGAGTAAAGTATTTGTCCACTGACATGTTCCATGTTGCTACTTGTTAGATGGAGTAGGAATAAAGGGAACGCTATCTGATTGGTGGGATGTGACAAGTGGTGTTCTCCGGGGATCTGTATTGGGGCATCACCAGATATATCAATGACTTGGATGAAGGAATAGAGAGTTGTATATCCAAGTTGCAGAGGACACTAAATTAGGAGGTACAGTAACTTGTGTAGACGGGAGCAAGAAATTACAAAGGGCCACAGACAATCTAAGTGAATGGGCAAAACAATGGCAGATGGAGTTCAATGTTGTTCAATGTGAGGTCATCCAGTTTGGATCTCAGAAAGACAAATCAAAGTATTTTGTTAATGGCCTGAGACTTGGAGCTGTGAAGGACCAAAGGGATTTAGGTATCCATGTACACAAATTACTAAAAGTTAGTGCACAGGTACAAAAAGTAATCAAAAATGATAATTGGCCTTTATCTCAGGGCGTTGGAATACAAAAGTGAGAAAGTGATGCTTCAGCACATGTTGCCCTTGGAAGAGGTACAGTGCAGGTTCATACCAAGGCTTAAATTATTAGGACAGGTTGCATAAACTTGGTTTGTATACCCTTGAGTTTAGAAGGTTGAGGGGTAATCTAATCGAGGTATTTAAAAAGATAAATGGATTTGTTAGGGTAGATGCAGAAAAACTATCTAATCTAGTGGTGGAATCCAGAACAAGGGGGCATAATTGTAAAATTAAAGCTAGGCCATTTAGGAGTGAAATCAGGAAGCACTTTTTCACACAGAGGCCATTGGAAATCTGGAACTCTCTCCCCCAAAAGCTGGGTCAATTAAAAGTTTCAAGACTGAAAGCGATAGATATTTGTTGGGTAAGGTTATCAAGGGAAATGGAGCAAAGGAGGGTAAATGGGGTTCAGGTACAGAACAGCCATGATCTAATGGGAACAGGCTCGAGGGGCTGAATGGCTTACTCCTGTTCCTGTGTTCCTATGTTAATAGACGCCTTCATTTGCAGAGTAATCTCTATTTGAAGACATTAGAGTATGTAAATGGGGACAGAGACATCTTGCACAAAATTTCCTGATATGTGGGCACGCAGGACGTTAAATGCAAAGCACGTTCAGCAAGCCAGGCATCCAAAGTTAGCAGGGAGTGAGTCAGGTGGCAGTTCATTTACAGGGCTAGTAGTGCTAAAGGTATGTGATTTTAGGGCATTTCTGGGCTTTCTTGGATATTTTCTTTTTTTTAGCCGTTGGTACTTAGGCACTCATGAGGCTTTGTGCCAGTTGTTCTAAATTATTAATATTTTTGTCCCTGTGATGATTACTGGTACGAATGAGTTTCCTGATGGGAATCGTTCTATCTGATGTGTCTGGAAGAAAAGAGAGGACCCACGGAGGGATGCCAGGCAGGCCAGGTGGCACAAGAGGCACTCTGTGCCCTTCCGCCAGTACCTCCACACCCAGATCTGTAGTTGATTATAAGAATTCTTATATTCACTATTGATTATGTGTAAAATGGGGTTAGGCTTACCATATAGTGAAATTTTAGATCTTAGCATTCTAAGTGAACACCATTACTTTGCTTTTTAATTCTGCCTTGTGCATGGCACGTTTTGAGATTGCACGAAGATTTCAAACAACCGTTTTCTCTCCCAGCAATATGACCATGACAGCAGCACTGTAAGGAAGAAGTTGTTCCAAGAAGCCTTGGTGCAGATTACATTGCCGACACTGCAGAAAACATTGGCACCAAGTTATAAGCGCGTAAGTGACACATCGCCAGAGATTGCAATTGCTGTATTGCAATTGTATTATAAACAATACAATCGAGTGTTAGGACATGAAAAAGTCAATTTTGCCAGACTCCATTCCCAGCACGGAGATTCACTCGACAGGAGCACAGATTGGAGAATTGGATACGGAGTTTGCCGCACCCAATTTTCAGTCCTCCCGATTTCCTGAAATGGAAAATCCCCATCAAGCGAGGCTTGATACTGGAATCAGAGCGTTATAGGATAAAGTGGACTCCGGAAAAATTTACCTTTTTATGCCATAACACTCTATTCACTTCCCTAAAGCATCACTTGTAAAATATTGAAATATTGGCCCCGACATGACACGGGATATTAGTGTACCAACATTTAACACACTTGTCTGAAATTCCTCACGTCGGTATTTTAGCAGAGCCATTATCCCATGGGTTAACTCCAGCACGCCAATGAGAGAGTGGAATTTCAGTCAAACATGTTAAGTGTTCTTATGTTAATATCCCACGGGCATAATTACAGGGCTCAGGAATGTTTCTTTCTAGTTCTGTTCACTTTTGTATATGTTTACCAATGTCATATTTATGTTACAGAACTGCTTCAAGTAAAAGCAGCTCTAATAGCCTCGGTTCATGGTGCTGTGGAATCGGCCTGCTTTATATTTCAGGGCAGGATCACCAATTTGAGACAAACAGCTGCACGTGAACAGTTGACTGAAAATCAGAATTCACATTTTTTGTTTTTTTTATTTCCCTTTCCCTGAAGACTGGGAAAGATTTGTCTGATTGAGGAGGGGGAATGCTTTGCTGACCTGTGCAGTGGACCAGCCTGCAGCTGGGGAGGGATAGCAGCTGTGGTTGCTGGAGGTAGCGTTTATATTGCTGTTCACTTGTGATCCTTGGCAGTGAATGTTAGCAGAATATTTGACGGTGAAGGGTACCCTCGTGGATTTCTTTTCACCCTCTGCAGCCATGGGGAACTGAGACAAATAGTAGCCATCAAGGGAAGGTGTTGAATAGACGCCTGACTCGTGCTTCCTCATAGGGAGTGAGGGAAGGGAAATCAGACTACAGTCTCCTGAAGAAAAAAACCCAACTGAAATAGAACAGAGGGAAACGTATAAATTGGGAGTGGGGTATTGAGTTTGTGGGGTTGAAGGAAATCTGAGCTCGTACCAGACTTTATTGTTACATCTTCAATAAACTTGAGAATGCAAACAGTGCTTTAATCTTCAGTCTGCAAGCTTAAGCTCAGCTCGCTCTGTAAGCTCCTTATGAATCAATGGGGGAGAAAGTGATTGTCGCCCCGTTTGAGGGCAGTAACATTTGAAAGCTGGGAAACTTAGCGCCAGGTGCTAATGATTCCCAGCTTTCACGAAACTGGGCCGTGCAGCGCTGCCGTGTTCCAAGGCTCCTTCCCTCCCTTAAAGGGAAGGGCCATCGCTGCAGGCTCTGCATCGGGACTAGTCTGCTGGTCCCCGTCGGAGGCCGCGAGTTGGCTCGATCAGCCCCGTGCACTCCAGCAGAGTGCCGGGCTGATAGATCGCGGCCCAGGAGAAGGAAAAAAAATTGACCCAAACAATGAAAAAAATTTAGGCACTTACCTCGGCAACCTCCCCTTTAACTTTCGCCCCCGAAGCACCCGGGCTCCCAAACAATGCCTCCTGCAGCTGCCGGTGTTTTCGCCCGGCGATGCTGCAAGGGGCGAAACCGAAGTTCAGGTCCGGGGCGCTACCGGGGCGATGCGCACGGCAATGACGTCACGATCTCTGGGCGAAGGAGATTGGGAGCAACACCATACCACCGCCGCAAACCTCCCACCGAATTTAGCGGGAGGCGATATTCTCGCCGCGCCCGGGTGGTAAGTGGTTGGCGCCCCGTTATCATCCCCCCCCCCCCGGAGGCGATAACGGGAGGCACAAAGGCACCCAATTTCTCCCCGATGTCTTTTTTCTTTAACTCAAGTGCAACAATTTTTTAAACAGAACTAAACTGTCCAATTAATCAGACATCTGCTCCAAATCTA
This sequence comes from Squalus acanthias, assembly GCA_030390025.1. Classification (NCBI taxonomy): domain Eukaryota; kingdom Metazoa; phylum Chordata; class Chondrichthyes; order Squaliformes; family Squalidae; genus Squalus; species Squalus acanthias. Next base: position 61,001,946 of record CM059439.1, read on the forward strand.
ATTTCAGCATAAAAGCCTAAAATATTACGGCTTTGAATTTATGCTGTGGGATAATAGATGCAGAAACTTAACATCTGAAATTCCTCCCTCCGCTGTTTTAAAATAAATAGGTTAATGATTTTGTGAAAATCAAAGAGAGAAATTTCAGAGGTTAAGCATTCATACCTACTCTTCGAACAATCTCAAGGCCTGCAAGATTTCATTTAAAAAGTTTTTTGAATTTCAGTAATTCTAGGAATTAAGAAATGGTTGAGTTGATTCGCCCTCATTTTACTTTATAATATTGGCAGTAAGAATGTGAGGGAAGAAAATAGGGAAGGGACAATAATCAGCACATTGCTCTGCAAATATGAAGAGGTTATGCACTCGACTCCTGTATTCAAAGATCACATTCAAGCATCTAGCGGATTTTCTGAGCAATGGTCCATGTCTTGAGGGACATGCTGGCTTAATGGGTACAAACTTTGTATTAGAGCTGATGAGACAAAGTGGAAGTCTGAATGGGGAAGGAGGGTAAGTGTAAAACATTTTGTTTGTTAGCAAAGAGCTGTGCATTAACTTCTTTTTCTCCTTGAACAGGAGCTTCAGAAATTTGAGCAATACATCTTTGCAGATTACACGAAACTCGTTCAAGTGGAGAATATATATGAAGAAATCTTACTTCAGACCATTCTCAGGGAGGTGGTCAAAGGTAAAGAGTGTTTTCATACATGTCAACCTTAGAAAATGAGCCACAGCTTCAAAATAACTGGTACAGTTCTAAAAGGTTGACAGCTCAAAAACAGTCCTGAATATAAGCTTATGACATATCAAAACAATTACAATAAAACAGCAGTGGGATCTGGCCTTGTAATTTAACCCGTAGATATACCCAACATTCCTTCACTTTCATTTAAAGAGAAAAAAAGGTTCCGGCACGTGTCCCTCTCGCCTGCTTAGAGCAGGTTAAGGTAGGTAGGAGAGGGTTTGACGCTGTGATTTGACTGTTAGGTAGTTATAAAGGATAGCTTATGTCTGATACCCAAGTACCATGCCAAGTTTCTCACTGAGATATCTTCACTGCATTCCTCCCTCAGCCTCTGCACCGAGTGACTTCTCCTCCTCTGTGATTTCAACCTCTATCTCAACTCATCTTGCTCTCTCTCCTCTGAGTTCACTGCCTTCCTTTCCTCCCTAAATCTCTCCCTCCATATAAACTCCCCAACCCATATTCAAGGCCACCCCATTGACGTTGCCATCTCACGTGGCTTCGCTACTCCCATCGTGTCTATCACAGATAAGCCCATCTCTGATCACTTACTTGTATCGCTCTCCACCCATATCCGCCTTCCCCCTCCCAACCCCACTTCCTTCTGTGTCCACCCCTAGAAAAAACTCTCCCTCAAGTCGCTTACCACTGCACTTTCGAATTCCCAACTGTCTAGTCTTTGGCCCCCCATTCACCACGGCGTTTCTGCAGCTACCGATTTTCTCAATCCCACCCTCTCCTCCACCATTGATGCTTTTGTCCCCATTAAATCCATTACTCGCTCTCACCCTAGTCGTTCCCACTGGTATGGCCCTCATCTCCGCTCCCTTAAGTCCAAGGGACGCAGACAACTGGCTTAACCATCATCGCCTGATCTGGCTGGACCACATAAAGCATTATCGGGTCCGGCTCTCCTTTCCCAAAACTGCTCGCTATTCATAGACCATCCTGGAATGCGAAGATAACCCCCACCTTCTCTTCTCCACCACAAACCATCTTCTTAAATCACCCTCCCGCGCCTCCTCCACCCTCACCTCCAACAACAAGTGCGAGGAGCTAATGGACTTTTTCGTCTCAAAGATTGAAACCATCCAATCAGCTGCCTCTGCCACTTCCCTCCCGACCCCTAGCCCATCAGGCCTAATGTTCCCGCTGTCCTAGCCCTGAACTCACATCTTTCTCTAGATTCTGTCCCATTTCCCATCATGCTCTCTCCGAGCTCATCTTGTCCATGAGACCCACCTCCTGCTACCTTGACCCTATTCCCACCAAACTGCTGACCACCCAACTTCCCTGCCTGGCCCCCATGTTAGCTGATATTGTTAATGGTTCTCTTTGATCAGGTACTTTCCCACTCCCCTTCAAATCTGCTGTAATCACTGCATCTTCAAAAAATCCACCCTTGACCCTCCATCTTTGCAAACTACCGCCCCATCTCCAACCTCCCTTTCCTCTCCAAAGTCCTTGAACATGTTGTCGCCTCCCAAATTCGTTCCCATCTTTCCATGTTTGATTCCCTTGAATCAGGTTTCCACCTCCACCACAGTACCGAAACGACTCTCATCAAAGTCACAAATGAAATTCGGTGTGACATGGTAAACTCTCCCTCCTCATCCTTCTCGACTTACCTGCAGCCTTCGACACAGTTGACCACACCATCCCTTCCAATGCCTCTCCTCTGTCGTCCAGCTGGGTGGGACTGCCCTTGCTTGGTTCCATTCTTATCTATCTAATTGTAGACAGAGAATCACCTGAAATGGCTTCTCTTCTCACTCCCGCACCGTTACCTCTGGAGACCCACAAGGATCTCTCCTTGGCCCCCTTCTATTTCTCATCCACATGCTGCCCCTTGGTGACATCATCCAAAAACACGTTAGGTTCCACATGTATGCTGATGAGACTCAGCTCTATCTCACCACCACCTCTCTTGACCCCTCCATTGTCTCTGATTTGCCACACTGCTTGTCCGACATCCAGCATTGGATGAGCAGAAATTTCCTCCTACTAAATATTGGGAAGACCAAAGCCATTGTCTTTGGTCCCCACCACAAGCTCCTTTCCCTGGCCACTTACTCCATCCCTCTCCCCAGCAACTACCTGAAGCTGAGCCAGACTGTTCACAAACTTGGTGTTGTATTTGACCCGGAGATGAGTTTCTGACCACATATCCGCTCCATCACAAAGACCGCCTACTTCCACCTCTGATTCCACCCCTGCCTCAGTTCATCTGCTGCTGAAACACTCATCTTTGCATTTGTTATCTCTAGACTTGACTATTTCAATGCTCTCCTGGCTGGCCTCCCATCTTCCACCCTACATAAACTTGTGCTCATCCAAAGCTCTGCTGCCCGTATCTTAACTTGCACCAAGTCCCGTTCGCCCATCACCCTTGTGCTCGTTGACCTACATTGGCTCCCGGTCCGGCAAAGCCTCAATTTTAAAATTCCCCTCCTTGTTTTCAGATCCCTCCATGGCCTCGCCCCTCCCTATCTCTGTAACCTCCTCCAGCCCTACAACCCTTTGAGATCTCAGTGCTCCTCCAATTCTGCCATCTTTCGCATCCCCGATTTTAATCGCTCTACCATTGGCGGCCGTTCTTTCAGCTGCCTTGGCTCTAAGCTCTGGAATTCACTCCCTAAACCTCTTTTTTGTTGTTGTTGTTGATTTTGTGCCACTTTTAAAGTGTGTCCTTAAGTAGAGGACCTGGCAGCAGCACCCAAAGATGAGAGCAGGGCACAGCAAGGAGACACAAAAGAAGAGTATACAATTTCATTGAGACTCTCCAACCTCTCTTTCCTCCCACAAACCTTGAACGCGTTGTTGCCTCCCAAATCCCTGCCCATCTTTCCCGCAACACCATATTTGAATCTCTCCAATCAGGTTTCCGCTCCTCCTACAGTACTGAAACGGACATAACTGAAGTCACAAATGACATCTTCTGTGACTCTGACTATGGTGCATTAGCTCATCTCATCCTTCTTAATCTCTCTGTAGCTTTTTGTACATTCAAACACACTATCCTCCCCCAATGCCTCTCCTCTATTGTCCAGCACAGTGAAACTGCCATCCCTTGATCCCACTCTTACCCCTGGAGTCCCCCAAGGATCTATCTTTGGTCATCTCCTCTTCCTCAGTTTCCCCTTGGTGACATAATCTGAAGACATGGGGTCAGCTTCCACATGTACGCTGGTGACACCTAGCTCTACCTCTCCAGCAACCCTCTCGACCTCTCCACTGACTCTGTGTTGTTGACCAGTTTTCTCCAGTTAAACATTGGGAAGACGGAAGCCATTGTCTTCGGCTCCCGCCATCACGCTCGATACACTTGCTACCAATTCCATCCCCCTGCCTGCCCATTGTCTCAGGCCGAACCAGACAGCTCGCACATTTGGCACCCTATTCGACCCCAAGCAGAGCTTCTGACCCCCATACCATTACAATGACCACCTACTTCCATTTCCATCACCTGTCTCTATCCCTCCCTCGGCTCACCTGCTTCTAAAACCTTCATTTATGCCTTTGTCACCTTCAGAATCGACTATTCCAATGCTCTCCTGGCTGGCCTCCCAACCTCCACTGTTTGTAAACTTCAGCTTATCCAAAACTCTGGTGTCCATATCATATGCACCAAGTCCTGTTCACCCATCAGCCCTATCTTTGCTGAGCTTCATTGGCTCCCAGTCGCCAATACCTCTAATTTAAAATTCTCATCCTCTTCATGGCCTCACCCCTCCCTATCTTTGTAACCTTCTCCAGCCCTACAACCTCCAGAACTCTCCATTCCTCCGACTCTGGCCTCTTGTGCATCCACCCCCCTTCGTCCCACCATTGGCAATCATGCCTTCAGTTCTTCTGGCCCCACACTCAGGAATTCCCTTTCTATACTCCTCCTCCTTTAAGACACTCTTTAAAACCCACCTCTTTGACCGAGCTTTTAGTTAACCCTGCTAATATCTTCTTCTTTGGTTCGGCATCCATTTTTGTCTGATTACGCCACTGTGAAATTTTTAATCGAAATGTTGCATTTCTGTAAAGTAAGCTGCATTGTTTTAATTTATTTCCATTTGAAAAACAAATTGTTTTTTCTTGATAGTGGTGAAAGAAGCTGCTATTTTGAAGAAACACAATCTATTTGAAGACAACATGGCTGATACTAGTGACAGTGATGGCAACCTCACTGATAAAAATGAAGGAAAGACACCACCAGATTCTCAATCAAGGAGCCCTGCTAAAACATCATTCGAAGGGTCACATGCTGAGGGATTAGAAGCTGGAGAAAAAGTGACTTCACAAATTTCTACTCCTACATCAGATCCTTTACTGAATGAGAAACGAGAATGTGAACAGTCATCAGTCTCTCAGGAGGAATCTGGTGATGAAATTCTTCATACTACATTTGATTCCAAACCGAATGGAGAAGTGATAACCCAAATAGATACCAGCGCAGTGCAGGAAACTAGTTCAGCCACAGTTGCTTATCAGGAAGCTGATAAAGCAGTCAAATTAGATAACAAAAACAGTAATGAGAATGTACCAAGAAATGAATGTCAGAACAGACAAGAAGCTGAAAAACAGAAAGAAAGGATAACTCCTCCAGATAGTTTAAAAGAAATACATGATCTGTTAACAGTGGCAGTAGTGCCAGTTGAAGAGAGTTCTGAGAATCAGGAAGCTTTGCTGTCCAAAACAAATGATGAAAGCCACATTGAAGTGCACAAGGAATCTAGTCCAAAAGTGGATGAACATTTGAAAGACCTAGATGAAACAAAAGAAGAAGACGTGTCATCAGCCGTTGAACTTGTGGAAGGTCAGAGTGAGGAAAATAAGGAACCTAAAGTAGAAAACTTGACAGCACCAGTTGAGGAACTTGTGGAAGGCCAGCGTGAGGAAGATAATGAACCCAAAGGCTTACCACTAGCAGTTGAGGAACTTGTGGAAGGCCAGCGTGAGGAAGATAATGAACCCAAAGGCTTACCACTAGCAGTTGATGAACTTGTGGAAGGCCAGCGTGAGGAAGATAATGAACCCAAAGGCTTACCACTAGCAGTTGATGAACTTGTGGAAGGCCAGCGTGAGGAAGATAATGACCCCAAAGGCTTACCACTAGCAGTTGATGAACTTGTGGAAGGCCAGCGTGAGGAAGATAATGAACCCAAAGGCTTACCACTAGCAGTTGATGAACTTGTGGAAGGCCAGCGTGAGGAAGATAATGAACCCAAAGGCTTACCAACAACAGTTGATGAACTTGTGGAAGGCCAGGGTGAGGAAGACAAGGAACCCAAAGGCTTACCAACAACAGTTGATGAACTTGTGGAAAGCCAGGGTGAGGAAGACAAGGAATTGGAAGAAGACTTGCCAACAACAGTTAATGAACTTGTGGAAGGTCAGGATGAGAAGGCTGCAGAACCTAAAAGAGAAGACATTCCACTAAAAATGAATGAATGTTTGGAAAACGAGCCTTGCATTGACAGCACTGAGTCTAATGCTGTTTCTGGGAGTGCTCCAATGTTGCGCAAAGAGGAAGTTCAAGAAATGAGTACTATACACACAACAGACACTGAAATACTAATTGATTTTTCTGAAAAGGAGAAGGAACAAAAGACACTGAACCAAGATGAAGCTAAGGAAGATGACAAGAATTCTCAGATGTAGATGGTCATTGATGCAGAAGCAGGGGTGAAGGAATTGACTGTGTATCAAAATAGTGAGCATCCCATCATTGCAGAAAATGAATCCATTCTATCACCAGAAACTGAAGTAAAGCAACTTGAAACTCACCCTCCATAAAAACAATTGTAATGTGAGATGTCTAAGAACCCAAAAGCCCTGCTTCCACTTGATCTGAGATCTTTACTGAGAGCTCTTATAATAATCAATGCTTTCCAGATTCGACTGGGCAGCACCTCCTATTCTTGACTTAAATTTGCGATATCCTTTTGAAGTAACAAGGGAAGAGGTCTGTGCTTGATTTTATTTTATTTTTAATTGTCCTTTTCTCCACATAAGATTCAAGTGGCCAAGCAGAGATAGGGGTTAAATGAACTGGAGAAAATAAATCAGTGCCCACATTCAAGTGACCCAAATAATCGTTGAAGAGAGTGTGAAAAAAGGAGATCGAGTTAAGTAGAATGAAACAGCTTACAGCACATAAGAGATGGCTATTATCAACATTCAAAGGAACTCCAGAAGGTTTAAAGCCAGTAACTTACTTCTTGATATCAGAATATGGAATGGCAACAAAAAAAATCTACACAATATATTCCATTTTCAAGTCTTCATCGAAGTATCGGACTTTCTCTACAAAAGATTGACATTGCGACCTGTTGTAATTTAGTTTCTTACTGTAACTTTTTCTTTTTAATATATACAGATAAATTACTGGAATCTTGTCTGCTTTGCACATGCTGTCAACACTTGGCATCTTGCTGTAGAATTATTTCTATTACTCTGTTTATGACATAGAATTTATACTTTAATTCAGTATGGCTTTAGCCATGAATTAAAACCTGTAATGTAACCATTTAGTAGAGTGCACAGTCTAGAGTTATACCAATACCAAAAACTCATCTCGAAGTCAGGGCTTCATGCCGATATAATCCAAAACTTATATAACTTGCTGCTCAAAATAAGTGTAGCATTAGGCCTTGCTGTTATCTGTTGACAGATTCTATTAACGGAATTAGTGTCAATGGTTGTGTGACCTCACCTTGCTAACACTCTAGCAGCTTAAAATGGTTGCTTTATAACTCAGAGTCTGACAATCTCACAGTTATCCTGCTGTAAGGCCTGGTGTAAACAGAGCAACTGTAATACTTAAGGCAAGCTGCAGCAGTCACTTTGGATACTAATTAAAGCAGAACTAATAACATAAAGCGGATGCTTTGGATCCAGCCTAAAATATAACTGCTCAGTAGTCATTTCTTTCAAACTTTAATATTAGTGTCCATAGCTGAAGTTTTAATGGGTAATTCAGGGTAACGGTTATGAATTTCCAAACAAAAGCTGTTCAACTACCTAAACTAAAACTGTAAAGACCACCATCCAGTCATTACAATAAAGGGAACAAATTGGGCATTTCCATTTACCTTTCAAGAGGAGAGATAGGACAGTAAGTTAGGACATGGATTGTCCCATGCAGTGAGTTCAAAATCCTGTTGCCAGGAAGACTTGGAGAGTGAAGATCAAACATTTCTTTGTGTTGGACAGAAGATGGGAAGATCGGTCTTTATTTCGGGGGGTGGGGGGGTCACTCCATGTCACTCTCCGAAGCTTGGGAGGCATTTCTAGAGACATGTGAGTTAGTGATTTCTCGGCAATATTGGGCAGTGTGTTGCGGGGGAATTTAAAAGAGGAAAGTGGAGAATAGATTTTAAATGGAAGAGAAAAACAAAATAAATAGCACAGATCACACTATTGTGTCTAAGCGTAGAGCACTAAATGACTAGAAGGAATGCTGAAACTACAACCGTCACATTATTTAATCTGTTACATTGGACTAGCCTATCACAATAAAAAAAAGCTTGTATTGATTTGCACTGCTACAATGCACCCGTCAGTGTGTCCATTTCATATTCCATAGTGAAATGTCTTGCAAAAAAATGCTGCCTTTAGTTAATAACTAGAAAAGAGTGCCTGTTGCTAGTAGGACTAAGGCTGTAGGATCTTCCAAGTTTGATCACTGGAATACAAGAGAATTTAATTTTCAGATAGTGGGAACACATTTTTCAAAAGTATACCAATGGTCAATAAGCTTACAGAACACAACGAGACTGAAAACTTTGTAAGTTGCCTTCCCCCTCCCCATCTTTCAATCCACCTTTATCAAATATTGTATACATTTTTCTTCTTTCATCTCGAAGTAGAAGATTCCACAAGAGTTCTAATGTGAGGTGACACTTGAATGAGTGGACCCAACTGGGTGCCCCACCGCTGATGTGGCATTTAAACAATAAATAGACCCGATTCAAAAGTGTATTTGGTTCAATTAATTGTTAAATATAATCTCACATTAACACTGTTTTCAAAATGAGTAGCTAACTTTAGTTATTTTACAAACAATTTAATATACCCCTACTTTACTCTTATACCCGGTATTGTAGAAGATTGTGGCAGTGTTGGGTGGTGACTCAGTTCAGTTGGCTCTTGGCGTTGGGTCCATTTGGTTGTGAGCCTCTTTGTTTTATTCTTGTCATTTTTTTCCAACTGTAAAATATCTTTACATTTTATAATTTGCTCAGGCACAGCCTCACAATGAGTGAAGTCTGTGTTCACTTTACTAAGGATAGCTTTTATTCAAGCCTGTGCTAAGTTGCCTCATTTCTTATGAGGAAAGGTTGAGCAGGTTGGGCCTATACTCATTGGAGTTTAGAAGAATGAGAGGTGATTTTATTGAAACATTTAAGATTCTGAGGGGGTTTGACAGGGTAGATGCTGAGAGAATGTTTTCCCTCGTGGGGGAATCTAGAACTAGGGGGCATAGTTTCAGAATAAGGGGTTGCCCATTTAAAACGGAGATGAGGAGGAATTTCTTCTCTCAGAGGGTCGTGAATCTTTGGAATTCTCTACCCCAGAGAGCTGTGGAGGCGGAGTCATTGAATATATTTAAGGTGGAGACAGACAGATTTTTGAACTACAGGGGAGTCAAGGGTTATGGGGAGCGGGCAGGAAAGTGGAGTTGAGGCCAAGATCAGATCAGCCATGATCTTATTGAATGGCGGAGCAGGCTCGAGGGGCCAAATGGCCTACTCCTGCTCCTATTTCTTATGTTCTTATGTTCAACTGGGGTCACCAGTCGGGACACAATTAGCTACAGTGGGCTAGGGAGGGAATAACCACGTGACACCTGCTGGAAAGTGAATGTGTAGATGTCAGGTGATGATGACAGGATCAAGTTTGGCTGTGCTTTTCCCCATGGTACATTAAACTGCTGACATCCCGGTCTGGATTTTCTTTTAGGGTGGGTTTGCTGCCAGAGGAAGATTGAGGCAGTACATCTGCCCACTGCCCTGATGCTGCTGTGACCCAATGTTTTTTTCCTGGGTTGGTGCTTAGTTTGCAGGCAGGGCAGGCTCCCTGCCACCAAGAGGGAGCCCATTGCTGCAGTACCATAAGAGGAGGAGGCATCTTAAAGGGAAGAAGAGCTCGGAATTTTTTTGTTTTATAAATGCTCTCCATGAACCTAATTGGCCAGGAAGAAGAGGTAAAGGGCTTTAAGGGAGGGAGAGGAGCTTACTACTGGGCCCTCTCCCTCCAACATTCTGTGAGAGAGATTGCCACCATGCCCCAGGTCCTACTACTGCCCCTTTCCTGGTGTGTTCCTGGGGTCGGCAGTAGCAGGGCCAGCAAAGAGAGAAATCGAGTGGCTATGGGCCCTGCCTCCCCACATCTGGCAGGGCGGTCTGGGCCCAGGTGAGCGTCTTGCCCGCAGTGGAGGAGGGAGGAAAGTGCAGGTCAGCAGTGTTAAAGGGGAGGCCTCTCTCCCTATCTTTTCCTTCATTTTCTACCGCTATACCATACTGTAGCAGAGGACAGTCCTGCCCTCACTCGCCAAGGTCATACATACAAGGGCTACTGGTGACCTTGGAACCAGCAAGAATCAGTGCCATCAGGAGGGGAGAAAATAGCAAGAAAAAAATGGGGCAAGAAATGTAAGCTTATTAGACAGAGCTGTTAAATATTGTTTGACTCCTGGCATTTCTGCCAAACAATTTTTTTTTCTCAACTCCAGAGGATAATGAGAACAGTTGAATGAAAGCTAGGGTTGGACGTATTCCTGAAGGTTTCATCACATGACCTCTCGGCTCCAACCGCCTTGTGCAGTCAAATAGCCTTTTTTCCCCATCTCAAATATTTTTATAATTAATAAATAAAAGTGTGCAAAGAAAATTTTAAAAACCACAATTTCTTTTAATACCCCGGTGATTTTTCACCTGGGTTCCTCACAACAGTGTCCTGCGGATTAATCTTTAGTTCCTGGAGACTCCAGGACAATCCTGGAGGGTTGGAACCCCGAATGAAACCTGGTCCCATGGTGCGGCCTGCAACAGAAGATAAGCCCTAGAAAAAGTGATAACACGGTGACTGAGTAAACTCACGTGCACGTAGCCCAGAGGTCGCCACATTGCACACTGTTAAATAATATGTCAAGAGGGTGTTTCATTGTCAATGGAACAGAATATCAGGCCCTGCGTATAATAGGTGGCCGATCGATACCGCCTGTTTCGCTCCACCATCCGAAACAAATTTCTCGGCCTATATATGTTTGCTGCTAGTATTATGCAGCACATTTTCAACCCAGATATCAGTTAATATAGCAAGTCATTTATACCGTTAACTTAAAACTACCTTTTTATCCCTATCTGTTTGGTGCAATAGGAGAATAACACTGATGCGAACACACATCATTTTTTAATCACAGTTTCTTCACATTCTGGCCAATATCTTATGAGGTTTCCACTGTAATAGAAACTTCAGGAGCTGAGATAAATTTGATGTTGGCTTTGTTGCATTCTATTTGTAATAACATTCACAGTTATTCAGTTTTCTTTCGTGGTGGAATTGGTTGCGCAATTCTTGAAGGTGGAACTAGACACCTTTTGAAGAACTTCAAATCCTCAGTCATTTTACTGTATACACTCTAAACATATACTTTGCCACTATTGCAGACAGTGTAGCAGAAGCAAGGGGGCTCCAAAAACAATTCACCCTTCTCTAGATGTCTTCTGTAATATGATTTTCATATACATTCTAAATTTAAACCTGTTTAATTTGAGTGGGTTTTGTATAATAATTAACTCATACGGTGACGCTGAAGAAAGTTTCAAAGCTGAATTTTTTAATTATCAATTTTTCAAACGGAATATACAAGCTTTTATCGTGACTTTGTATGTTGAAGAATCTATTTCTTCAATGTCTGACCTAATATTATTTTTAATGAATGAATTATCATTAATAAAAACAATTAGAAATCCACTTTCAAACTCTGTGGTTATTGATAAAGAAAATCAACTCCATCCATCTTCTGAGGTCAATTGCCTATATGAGTTATAACTCCATCTTCAAAGAGCCACGAGAATTATATTGGATAAGGCGCCGGGCACACAGCTACTTTTAAATCCATGCTTCCTTTTGAATAATCTAAAACAATCTGGTATTTTTCTGGTGTAAATGATCCTCTCTCATACATCGCTATATAACTCTATAAGCGTCAACAGTCAACAGTTAGTCTGTAGGGATGGGCTCATCTATTTCCAGTTCTATAGAGTAAGATGTATAACTGGAAGCGACGATAACGCTATAATCCAATTGAAAGGTTCACAGAATGTCTCGAACTGCAAGAGCGAAGCTTGAGTGATTGATAGTTATAATCTAAGCTCTGAGATTAGATGGCCGTGTGGAGATACTCTGGATTATATTTTTTGTTTTTGTTACTTTATGACATATGCCATAAAATTTAAAAGGGTATTGTCTTGGTAAATTTATGTAAAAGGAAATATGCAGAGTTCTGCCTTAATCCTGTGATAATTATTCTGCGGTATATGCTTACATAAAGTGCAATTATAAATGCCCCTGGGTCATAAAGCAGAAACACAACCTTAGTGAAGGACTAATTTATGGCACGGCCTTGTGGTGGTGACCTTAGGCATTATTTGATCAAATTAAAGATATAAATGTGTATTACAAAATACATTTTCATGGCTAAAGAAAAAAGTGATCCAAAAAATAAATGAAATTAGGTTGTTAATAATGATAAATGATTCCTAATAATACAGTACAAATTGCTGGACAAAGTGTTTTTGCAATATGTTATAACAATAATGACATCAAAGTTATCAGTTCTTCTAGATTTAACCTTATTGCTCATCTATGACATGGCCCTTAATTGGACATTGTTGTAGTTTGAGAGGAATTTAAACAACAGCTGTTTCAGGAATCTGCTGATTCAATTGAATCAAGTTGCTATTATAATTACATTTGTTAGTTTGTTGTTTTTCCCTCCAATTTTCCCCCTCCTCTCCTGAAAACTGTTGCAGGGATACAGATGCTGACAGCCTCAGAAGTCCACATGTGTAGCTGCACGCACACATAGGTCGGAATTTTGCCGGCGCTCAGAGGGCGGGTTCGGAGGCAGGTCCACTGTCAAAATCTAGAGAGGGTGCAGAGGAGATTTACGAGGATGTTGCCTGGGCTGGGGAATTTTAGCTATGAGGAAAGATTGGTAGCTATGAGGAAAGATTGGATAGGCTGGCGTTGTTTTCTTTGGAACAGAAGAGGCTGAGGGGAGACCTAATTGAGGTGTATAAAATTATGAGGGGCCTAGATAGAGTGGATAGGAAGGACCTATTTCCCCTAGCAGAAGGGTCAATAACCAGGGGGGCATAGATTTAAAGTAATTGGTCGGAGGTTTAGAGGGGAGTTGAGGAGAGATTTTTTCACCCAGAGGGTGGTGGGGGTCTGGAACTCACTGCCTGAAAGGGTGGTAGAGGCAGAGAACTTAATCACATTTAAAAAGTACTTGGATATGCACTTGAAGTGCCGTAACCTACAAGGCTACGGACCAAGTGCTGGAAAGTGGGATTAGGGTGGATAGCTCTTTGTCGGCTGGCACGGACAAGATGGGCCGAGTGGCCTTCTTCTGTGCTGTAAATTTCTATGATTCTATGACAGCAGGTCGGGATCCTGCTCTGAACCCGCCTCCGTGTCAGTTTCCCAAGTGCAGGGTCTGCCTGTGTTTTGCAAACCCTGCACTAACGCTGGGTCAGCCTATTGAAATAGTTAAGAGGGTCTTTAAAGGTAGTTGAAGAGCATTTTACCACCTTCTAGCCATTTTTCCAACTTTTCCACGAGGTTCCCATCGCTCGGGGATCACGTCAGGTAAGTGTGTCGGGTTCTCAATGACTCTCCATTGCTGTAAATCGGTGACGGCTGCAAAAGTGGTATAAAAGCTACCATCTCACAGCTGTTCACTTTCTAATGTCAGAAGCTTGAGCCTGAGATGGGGAAGTGATAATGTAGATAGAGAGGGATGGGTGGAGATGCAAGGTAAGTTGGTGTGAGTAAGGATGTGCAGAGTAGGGTAGGGAAGGCAGAGTGATGTGGATGTGATGAGTGGCACAGCAGGATGAGGTTGAGTGTGGCTTTGCAGAATCTACAGAGATCATTGAAAGGTTTGCGCCACTGCAGCCTGGTCCTCCTGACGACATCCCTGTTTGTGCCCTCCTGTGCAATGTGCAACCAGGCTGCGTTGGTGTCCTGGGGAGGTGTCTTCCACCCATTGGAAGGGAAGAGTACCTCCCTGTGTGCATATGGAGGGAGTCATGGGAGAGCCTGGGTGAAGCCGTGCACATTTGTGCAGTGCTTGTCAGTGTTTGCAGCACCTCAATGCTGCAGAACACTGACAGCACAAATGTCAAAATGAATGTGGACATGGCCCCTTTAAGGAAACCGGCCGATGATGCGTCATCAAAGATGTCATCATCAGACCCGCTTCCTTTTAATTGGCCGGGAACCTCGCAGGGTGGGCTTAACAAGCCCAATCAGGGCAAAATCACTTGGAGGAGGCGGAATGAAGACGGGAGCGGGATTTGATGCCGCCACCTACTCTGGCCGCACCGGGCTCGCCATGGTTGGCGAAAGCGCGGCCATAGACACACACTTTCTAGTAGGAGTCCTTGTGTAATGATCAGGAGCAGGACTGCTGCCTAATTTTTCACCTTCTAACTCAGCCCACTGAGGTTAACTGTAGCATCCCTGACAGAGATCAGCTAACTGAGCACAGGCTGAGGATCAAACCTGGAGTTTAGAATCATAGAATCATAGAAGGTTACAGCACGGAAGGAGGCCATTTCGGCCCATCGTGTCCGCGCCAGCCAACATAGAGCTATCCAGCCTAATTCCACTTCCCAGCTCTTGGTCCGTAGCCCTGCAGGTTAGAGCATCCCAAGTGCACATCCAAGTACCTTTTAAATGTGGTTAGGGTTCCCGCCGCTACCACCCTTTCAGGCAGTGAGTTCTAGACCCCCACAACCCTCTGGGTGAAGAAATTTCCCCTCAAATCCCCTCTAAGCCTTCCCCCAATTACTTTAAATCTGTGCCCCCTGGTTTTTGACCCCACTGCTAAGGGAAATAGGTCCTTTCTATCCACTTTATCTATGCCCCTCATAATTTTATACACCTCAATAAGGTCTCCCCTGAGTCTCTGTACTCTCTCTAGTGCAATCACATTTTTCCTGTGATGTGGTGACCAGAACTGTTTCTTGCAATGTATGGCTCAGTTACTAACTTAGCTATTGGGCTGCACCAACAGTTGTCGCATCTGCTGCAGTCCAAACATCTTCAGATGACCAACATAGTTGGGAGTCATATTATCAAAGCACATTATTTCTGGCTTTGCCAAGCAGATCCTGTATGAATATCCTCCCAAATCTCAATGATAAGAGCATAAGAAATAGGAACAGGAGTAGGCCCTTCGGCCCTTCGAGCCTGCTCCACCATTCAATAAGATCATGGCTGATCTTCTACCTTAGCTCCACCTTCCCGCACTATCCCCATATCCCTTGATTCCCTTAGTATCCAAAAATCTATCACTCTCTGTCTTGAATATACTCAACAACTGAGCATCCGCAGCCCTCTGGGGTAGAGAATTCCAAAGATTCATAACTGTTTGAGTGAAGAAATTTCTCCTCATCTCATTCCTAAATGGTGACCCCTTATTCTGAGACTGTGACCGCTAGTTCTAGACTCCAACCAGGGGAAACATCCTCCCAGCATCTACCCTATCAAGCCCTTAAGAATTTTATATGTTTCAATGAGATCACCTCCCATTCTTCTAAACTCTGGGGAATATAGGCCTAGTCTCCTCAATCTCTCCACATAGGACAATCCCCTCATCCCAGGAATCAGTCTAGTGAATCTTCGTTGCACTCCCTCTAAGGCAAGTATATCTGTCCTTAGGTACGGAGACCAAAACTGTACACAGTACTCAGGCCCTATATAATTACAGTAAGATTTCTTTACTCTTATACTCCAGTCCTTTTGTAATAAAGGCTAACATACCATTTGCCTTCCTAATTGCTTGCTGTACCTGTGTGTTAACCTTCAGTGATTCATGGACAAGGACACCCAGGTGCCTCTGAATACCAACATTTCCTAGTCTCTCACCATTAAAAAAATTCTGATTTTCTCTTTTTCCTACCAAAGTGGATAACTTCACACTCCTCCACATTATATTCCATCTGCCACCTTATTGCCCAATCACTTAACCTGTCTGTATCCCTTCACAGCCTCTTTGCATCCTCCTCACAGCTTACTTTCCCACCCAACTTGGATATATTGCACTCGGTCCCTTCATCTAAGTCATTGATATAGATTGTAAATAGCTGAGGCCCAAGCACTGATCTATGCGGTACCCCACTAGACACAGCCTGCCAACCCGAAAATGACCCGTTTATTCATACTCTCTGTTTTCTGTCTATTAACCAATCCTCAATCCATGCTAATACAAGAATGATTCCAGGGATGAGGGACTTCAGTTATGTGGATAGACTGGAGAAGCTAGGGTTTGTTCTCCTTAGAGCAGAGAAGGCTGAGAGGAGATTTGATAGAGGTGTTCAAAGTCATGAGGGGTCTAGACAGAGTAGATAGAGAGAAACTGTTCCCATTGGCGGAACCATTTTATGATTCTATGATAATTTATTTCCCCCAATCCCATGAGCCCTAATTTTGTGTAATAACCTCTTGTGTGGCACCTTATCAAATGTTTTTGAAAATCCAAATATACTACATCGACTGGTTCCCCCTTATCTACCCTGCTACTTACAACCTCAAAAAACTCTAACAGATTTGTCAAACATGATTTCCCTTTCATAAATCCCTGTTGACTCTGCCTAATCATATAATTTTCTAAGTGCCCTGTTACTACATCCCTAATAATAGATTCTAGCATTTTTCCTACTAATGATGTCAGGCTAACAGGCCTATATTTCCCTGCTTTCTCTCTCCCTCCTTTCTTGAATAGTGGGGTTACATTTGCTACCTTCCAATCCATGGGGACTGTTCTAGAATCTAGGGAATTCTGGAAGATCAAACCAATGTATCCATTATCTCTGTAGCCATTTCTTTTAAAAGCCTAGGATGTAGGCCATCAGGTCCAAGGGATTTGCCGAATTTTAGTCCCATTCATTTCTCCAGTACTATTTCTTTACTAATACTAATTTCTTTAAGTTCCTTATTCTCACTAGACACTTCGTTCCCCATTATTTCCAGAATGTTTTTGTGTCTTCTACTGTGAAGACAGTATTTATTTAATGTCTCTGCAATTTCCTTATTCTCATTATAATTTCTCCTGTCTCTGCCTCTAAGGGACCCACGTTTACTTTCACTAAGCTCTTCCTTTTTACATATCTATAGAAGCTTTTACTATCTGTTTTTATGTCTCTTGCTAGTTTACTCTCATATTCTCTTTTCTCTTTCTTTATCACATTCTTGGTCATCCTTTGATGCCATTTAAGAGGTACTTTAATTAATTTTTTATTTCTGATAACCAGTATGCTCTCATTGATATCAACTCTGAAGGACTGACAATTTTGATTCATTACTGCATATTTATACAGATATAATATGCAACAAGTTATAGTGCCTATACATCTATTATATATGGTGGGTCATCTCAACATTCTATTAGTAGTGGGCCTGTGGGTAACACTGTGAGTGTAATGTCATATGTGTCATTAACATGATTGGGACTCTACCTAACGTTATGCGACCGACACTTGTGGTCTCCCTCTGCCACCCAGATATTCAAAAATTGCAATATATTTTGAAAATCCTTATTGATCTTAATATTTATATGATGCGGAGATGCCGGTGTTGGACTGGGGTGGACAAAAGTGAGAAGTCGCACAGCACCAGGTTATAGTCCAACAGTTTTATTTGAAATCACAAGCTTTCGGAGCGGCTGCTCCTTCGTCAGGTGAAGTAAAGGAATACAAAATCGACAAAGCATATATAGATAGAGAACAATGCATGTGTAACTTACAATGGCAGACGACTACGTTTAATCCTCCTGACTGCCGTTTGTCACACCTCGGCAGATAAACAATCAGGTCAGCCAGGAAGGCACCACATCAAAGACATAGCAAGATACAACTGAGACAATGAGGTGGGGTTACAGGGGGTCTAATGTGTCAAAAGCTGCAGTCAGTATGGAAAATGATAAACTTTAAAAATTTTACTTTTTTACTGGGAATCACATCTGTGAACAAGCCAACGATGACTTGAGTCTGGATGACTCTACGTCATGTATCGTGACATAAACCCAAGATCCCGGTTGAGGCTGTCCTCATGAGTGCGGAACTTGGCTATCAGTTTCTGCTCGATGATTTTGCGTTGTCGTGTGTCTCTAAGGCCGCCTTGGAGAACGCTTACCCGCAGATCCGAGGCTGAATGTCCTTGACTGCTGAAGTGTTCCCCGACTGGGAGGTAACAATCCTGGTACATGGTACATACTCATGTGACTCGGCCAACGTTGTCTACCTCATACGTTGCAGGAAAGAATGCACCGCGGCATGGTACATCGGCGAGACCATGCAGACACTGAGACAACGTATGAATGGACACCGCGCAACAATTGCCAGGCAGGATTGTTACCTCCCAGTCGGGGAACACTTCAGCAGTCAAGGACATTCAGCCTCGGATCTGCGGGTAAGCGTTCTCCAAGGCGGCCTTAGAGACACACGACAACGCAAAATCATCGAGCAGAAACTGATAGCCAAGTTCCGCACTCATGAGGACGGCCTCAACCGGGATCTTGGGTTTATGTCACGATACGTGACGTAGAGTCATCCAGACTCGAGTCGTCGTTGGCTTGTTCACAGATGTGATTCCCAGTAAAAAAGTAAAAATTTTAAAGTTTATTGTTTTCCATACCAACTGCAGCTTTTGACACATTAGACCCCCTGTAACCCCACCTCATTGTCTCAGTTGTATCTTGCTATGTCTTTGATGTGGTGCCTTCCTGGCTGACCTGATTGTTTATCTGCCGAGGTGTGACAAACGGCAGTCAGGAGGATTAAATGTAGTCGTCTGCCATTGTAAGTTACACATGCAATGTTCTCTATCTATATATGCTTTGTCGATTTTGTATTCCTTTACTTCACCTGACGAAGGAGCAGCCGCTCCGAAAGCTTGTGATTTCAAATAAAACTGTTGGACTATAACCTGGTGTTGTGCGACTTCTCACTTTAATATTTATAAGCTGTGATTTAGTTCCTTTACTTTATTTTGCATAAAAGCAGGAGAAAACTAAAATTCAAACTGTCCCTATTTGCTTTACTGCCCCAGTCTTCGATTCTCTTAATAAGTTTCTATCTTCCTGATTGCATACTGATACTGTTGACACTGACATTTTAGATACTCCACTTTTACCGAAGCATGGGGATGAAAATTCACCTATCGGAAAAGTTTCTTTTAAATCGAGTAAGCGATATTTCCCAGCCCCGAACACGATCTGCCTTACTTATACAGGAACTGTGTTCTAAGATGGTTTAGAAATTGGTAACAGTTGGGAGCGACATGCGGTGCAGTCCAGAAGCTCTTAAAGTTCCGTGCCATTTCAAAAATACTGAATTCACACTTCCTTTCAGATAGGTTTTTGCCCACAGCATGCAGAAGAGTTCCATTCCCTGGAGTAGCAGCATCAGTTAAGAGCTGGGAGTGGCAGTGATTTTGATTCGCAAATAAGTGAACATGGGCTCCAAATCACCAACTATAGATATGAAATGTGGGTGGTTTGCATGTATGTGAGGGAAAGAACACAGCCTTGGGTTACTCCTGAGTTAATGGAAAAAGAGTCAGATGAGGAGCCAGGGGCCTAGAAATTGGGCCGTGTAGCACCCATTTGTCAGGCGCTAAGCGGCCTACAAAATGGCGGGCAGGAAGTGCACGCACACATCCAACCAGAAGTGCGTTGCCCGCCATATTGCTAGAGGAGGTAGCGCTTGCGTTAGGAGCGCACAACGGCAGCATTCAAAGTTGAAATTAATATATGCAGATGATGGTCCTGCACTTACTGGAGGTCCCGTTTTCCATTTTCGATCACCCCAGCGTCTCACTCGCCACATGCTGACCTTGCTCAGAACAACGTGACGCTAACTGGCATGAAGGAGCCCTCAACAGTGCTATTTAAAGGGATCATGCAGTACTTACAGTTACTTGCTGGTTTAGTATTTCTGGCTACTGTTTGACTTCTAGGCGTTTTTTTGCTGTGTTCCAGCACTCTTTAAAGATCACTTTGTCTGCACAGAGAGGTTTTGCTGCTTTTTGCACTGTTGTTGCTCTTTGCCTTACAAATAGTCTGGTTCCAAACATGGGTGGTCTGGTAGGGCTGCCTTTGGGAATAGAGGATGATTGGGAGCAGCAAGGAAGACACCACAGAGTAGGAAAAGTTGCCAGGAGGGAGGAGGAGGGCACTGAACAGGAGGCCATATCCATAGAGGGTCTACAGGGAGCATTTCTCTTACCTCCACTTGACTGAGGAGCAATGTTTGAGGCGCTTTCACATTACCGAGGAGACTGTCACTGAGCTATATCGCCTGCTGCAGCCACAAGTACAGCTGTTCTGCTGATGATTTTATGGACTGTTACATGCCTCTGGAACTCTGCTCTTTAATACTTTGGTGAATTTATCTGTTATTGCCCTGTGCATCTCAAAATATTTTACAGGGACGGTAGTTCTGTGAGTAAATACAGAGCATTCTGGAACATATGGTTAGATTTGCTCAGGATATTGAGGAGTCTGGAGGCAGTATTGGTAAATAGAGAATGGTCCTGGAGATCATATTGAGATTCTAGTTCCAGATACTTCACAATGATCTCATGTTCATGTAGTCTGACGTTTTCGCAATTACTACTGATGTCAAGATGGCAATCTATATTTTCCGGGGTCATGCTCCTCCCCCTTTCTAAGACCTGCTAACTTTGAGACAAAGTTTGCAAATGCCATGTATCTGTGTCTGGCATTTATTAGTGTACCAATGCACCTTTGACCAAGAGTGTACCGCAGTACGTAGCGTGGGGGGGCGGGGGCGCCGGTGGAGGGGAGAGAGTGGGCACTTGAGAGAAATAAACTTGCAGGGCTACGGGGATAGAGCGAGGAAATGGGACTGACTGGATTGCTCTACAGAGAGCCGGCACGGACTCGATGGGCCAAATGGCCTTATTCTGTGCCGTTATGACTCTATGGGGGAGAAATTCAGTATCGCCCCATTTGGGGCGCAATTATCGGCTGGGCGCAAAGATTAGCGCCTGGCGCTAATTATCGCCACCGACTGCAAACTTGACTTTTATCGCCCGTGGAGGTGATTGGAGCGCTAAATCAGGCGCTTCACACCTGTCTTAAGGTGCAAAGGCCGAGGAGCGAGGCGCTACCTCAGAGTGCTGGCGAAGCTCATGTGATGTCAGTCAGCAATGGAACACACACACAATGGCACGGACCAGTTCTTAAAGGAGATGGTTGATCTTGCTTTCCATCCACATCCTGCTCATTGGAGCTTTGAATCTCGGCCTGGAGAGACCTGCACATCAAATCTGCTGGAAAGAACAATGGAGAGTACCAGGCAAAGAGCTCAGAGTGCAGCCCCCACAATCTCTTCTAAATCGATACAAGGAATGGCAAATCAAAATGAACCTGCAAAGTGCTGCTCAGTACCAAAAGCTCCTTCACACAGCGTTGAATCTCTCCAGAAGTCTCTCGCTCTCTCTCTCAAAATGTGTGGTTCAAAAATGGCACCAACAATAAAAGGCAGGAAGCGGTCGCCTTTAAATAGCGCTCCCGCAGTCCCTTCATGACTGCAAAACGCTCCCCTCAACCTGTCGTTGCTAGCGTCAGGCGGTAAGGCAGGGGGCGCCACTCAATATCCGCTCCGGGGCGATGCGCACACGACTGACGTCACGATCTGCCAGCGCAGGAGATCGTGGCGGTAGTGTTTTGCGCCGCCGCAAAATGTCTAGTTAATTTCGCGAGCAGCACAAACATCGCCGCGCCTGGGCGCTAGATGCTTTGCGCCCCATTAGCGCCCTCTTAAGGCGCTAACGGGAGGCGCAAACAACTGAATTTTTCGCCCTATGACTCCAACTAACACCAATCAGGAATGTGTCTTTCTTAGTCGGTATAACTTAGTACTGCATAAAATAGTGCATTTACCCACTGAGCCATGAGGAATCAGGAAAAGTAACGAATCTCGATGTGTGTCTATCTATAACTACAACTCCATAGCTCTGACGGAAGGTCATCGACCTGAAACGTTGACTCTGCTTCTCTCTCCACAGATGCTGCCTGACCTGCTGTGTATTTCCAGCATTTTGTTTTTATTTCAGATTTCCAGCATTCACAGTATTTTGCTTTTGTACTCCATAAGTTTATATTGGTTTACAATATGTGTCACCCTTGTCAATGAAAAATGCCATTAAGCTGCACCTTTGCCCATATTGGCAGTCTCCAATAACAACAGAAAATGCTGGAAACACTCAGCAGGCCAGCCAGCATCAGTGGAGAGAGAAACAGAGTTACGTTTCAGGTCTGGGACCCTTCATCAGACCTGAAACGTTAACTCTGTTTCTCTCTCCACGGATGCTGTCTGGCCTGCTTAGTGTTTCCAGCATTTTCTGTTGTTATTTCAGATTTCCAGCGTCCGCAGTATTTTGCTATTGGCAGTCTCCAGCTCTGCTCAGGAACCAGCAGCTGCTGCGATGATTGACAGCTCCAGCCCCATTGAAGATGAGGTTGACCCTGCTCAGAGCCGCAGCCAATCAGCGGCCGTGAGAAGACAAAGCGACACGTTCCAACCCCGCGCGCCGGCAGTGACGTCCCGTGCAGAATGGCGGGAACGCCGACCTGATTGACAGAGGCTCCAACCATACAGGAGGGCCGCAGGCCTGACGTCTCCCTGCGGCTCAGAGCCAATCAGCGGGCGATGTCTCGGCGCTGGGGAGGCGGGGACTGTGAAGTTGTCAACGTCAGTTGTACCGCGTCACCAAAAGATGGCGGCTACCAGGAAGAGGTGGGATTGGGAGCTGGTGACATTACAGTAGTTACCAGTGAGTGAGTGTGTGAGTGAATGGGATGCTCCTGTAGTGTTTCTGCTCTCAGTGTGCGTGTGGGTGAGAGCCGGCCCGATGAGTGGTGCCCAAGGTGGTAGAGAGAGGTTCTCATCCTCTGCCTTGCTGAGGTGGATGCTGCTGCTGCTCCTCACTGTGTCCTGCCTTGGGTTGGCGATGGTGGGGGCGATGGAGAAAGAGGAGAAACGCCAACTCAGGTGAGTCGTTGTGGTCTTGTCACCTCCCCATGACGTGTCATTAACATGTACACAAGTGTATGCCTTCGATATAGTTCACAGCTAGAAGTTTTAAGTTTCATTTCATTAGATCTGTTCTGATCAAGAAGTGATGTTTGCCGGATGATTTTTTTCCTGTTAAGCGTGCTTTACGGTATATGTCTGTGCTAGAAGATTGTATCACTATTTATAAATGAGTTTTGTTTAGTAATGAATCTGCTGGTTTTCCCAAATCTGATTTGAGAGCTGTCAGAAATGTCTTAAGGACTAGGGCTTTCACACTCCTCATTCATAATAGTGCTGTCACTATTCAATGACAGCTGTAAGGCAGTACAACATTGAGCTGTAATGGATCAGTGTGTGGAAATTCGGAAATATTGTCATTGTAACAGGTAATTTGGGATTATGCAGCAAGAAAAGGAAATATTGTGTGCCAAGTCTTAACAAATTATGTAGGGCTAATTCTTTTTAAAGAACATGGTGCTATTGGATAACCAAAATAACTGTTATGTAGTTAATACTGTGGTGGGAATGAGTGACACTATCTGTCTGCTTTTTAAAAAAAAAAATCATGATTTAAAATGTTCCTCTTTTTGTAACTTAAAAAAAATTGTGAGTGGTTGATTGATATCATTCAAGCCAGCTCCTCAGTGGCAATAACATTTCCTAGTTAAGCAATACACATCTAAGACGTTTATTGGTAGACTGCAAAATCTATGTGACATTGACATTGAACTTTCTAAATTCTGATTTTTGAGAAAAAGGATAATAAAAATACAGAAAACTATGCCAACAGTTTTGGTAGATTTAAAATGATATATGTGAGAAAGCTATGTAGACTGAAGAAGGCAAATTTGTCACAAATTTGTATTAATTTGGGTTTCATAATTGGGCTGTTCACATTATGGTGTAATACTGCTTGAAATCTACAGGGACAAATTGATGTCGACTGATATAAAATCATTACACTGAAGGCATAATTCCCTAGTAAAATTATGTTTTAACATTGTAAGTATGATTTAAGGAAGCAGTTTTAATATAACCAATTCAATAATCTTTGTTATAATGAATGTCAATTAATAACTAATGGCAGGTGGAATTTAAAATGATTCGCCTAGTCACATCTCAGATGACTGGTCCCCATTCACCGGAGACATGTAATCTCCTGGGAGAGGTGAAAAACCAGATAAAAATTCAGGCCAATTAGGGAAAAAAATCTGAAAAATTCATCTCTGATCCTTTCAGACAATCGAAAGTAGTCCAGGAGACCACATTGACGCTGATTTATATTACAGGGTACCTACCTCCTTGTACAAGGTGATTTCCGTCCCAGCCAGAAACAGGTTCACCTCTCTCTTGAAGGCATGCAGCAAATCTGCATTCATTGCATGAGCTGGCAGCCCGTTCCACAGGTCTGCTATTGTCTGGGAAAGGAATAACCGCCTAACATCCGTCCTAGTTCTGGCCTTGCATAACTTGTAAACATGACCCCTGGGCCTCCCTAACCTATCCATTTGGAAATAATTGGTCCATGTAAACCCACTCTAATTCCTTCACTATTTTATAAACCTTGATCAATCGCCCCCGGGTCTACGTTTCTCTAAAGTATACAGACCCAGTTCTGGGTAGTTAAAGTTTTTAACTTGGGAATCAATCGTGTGGCCCTCCTCTCCACCCTTTGCAAAGCCTCAATATCCCCTACCATGTGTGGAGACCAAAACTGGACACAGTATTCGAACTGAAGCCCAACCAAGGTCTTGTACAAGAACAGAATGGTATGCTTTGTTCTGTAGTGAATTGTCCTGTGAATAGAATCTAGGGCCTAGAAATTTGAACCTTTAGCGCCGGCCATTAAGGCTGGTTTTGAAGAAAAAAATGGCAGCTGCCTCGCTTCCGGCGCAGAACACGGCGGCTACCTTATTGGGCAAGTCGGCTGCGCTGCCGTTGCCTGCGCTCGCCGCAAGTATTTTAATTACCAGGAGCGCGACGTCAATCGGTGTGCATCGCCGAAATGACGCACGCTTAGCAATTTTGGTGTTGCTGCTCCTCTTAAAGCCCTTTCCAAAGCACGCCCGTGCGTGCAGCAGTTAACAGCGCATAGAGTCGGGAGAAAGCGGTGGCGAGCTATAAACCGGACAGTAAACAGTTGCTGAGATAACTGGTAACTATGGAGAGCTCGGACTATGTCATTGGAGTGAAAACTGCTTCCAATGAGATGCATCAAATCTCCCCCCTGGTCAGTCAAACATTACAGGTGGTAAATGCTTTTAAAATAAACTATACTATACTGTTTTGAAGTCTGTTTTTAAAAGGCCAAGAATTAAGGAAGATTTAACACCATATTCTCGCCAAGAGTTCTTCAAAAGTCTGTTGTTAAAAATTTAATTGAACTCTCCTCTGTACGATTTACACCAGTAAACTCGTGACCAAGAGGATCATGTTTCCTTTTTTTAAATTTATTTCAATTCACATTGACTGTGCTACTTTTAAATAAATTACACCCAAATGACTGACTTCAATTGTCTTTCAGTTTATTGCAAAAATTCTTTAATATGATCCAGATCGAACTGGCTTATTTTTCGTTGTTGCTTAATTACATTTATTTTTTTGATCTTTTCATCAAGATCCAGTTTACATCAAGAAAATGCTGATGAACCTG
Organism: Squalus acanthias; assembly: GCA_030390025.1. Taxonomy (NCBI): domain Eukaryota; kingdom Metazoa; phylum Chordata; class Chondrichthyes; order Squaliformes; family Squalidae; genus Squalus; species Squalus acanthias. The sequence continues at coordinate 61,027,681 of CM059439.1, forward strand.
CTAAACAAAGAAATATTAAGATTTATTGAGGGTTTTTTGTTCTTATTGAAAATATATACATAGGTGCTTATATAATATACAGTTCCTATACAACCATAATCCTAAAATAAGCTTGGAAGAACAGTTTGGAATTTCCATACTCCATGTGTTGTGATCATTGCTCTATTTTAACAAATTTAGCAAGTGGCCAGTACTCACTGGCTATGTTCCCTGTAATTTTTTTGGTTCTGCGCGGCCAGTTCAAAATACCGCGCATGCGCGGTTTTTACATTGAAATGCCGGCAAGCCGGCTGTGTGGGTTCCCTGGAGCAGTGCATGGCCCCGCACCTTACAGGGAACACTGCTCACTGGTATCTCATGCATCCTTGCCACTTTAGCAACATCTCTCTTCCATATAGTGGTGCTACTTCCTTTTATATTGCACTCAGTCTATTACGTTTTCTGTGTTCGGCTTATATTTTGGGCATAATCTCAGGATTTCTCATGCAACGGTTTAAGGACATCTATGCCACAGTCTTGAAAATGTACTGTTAATAAAGTGATTGCCCTAGAACGCCGCATCGATCTTTTAGACGCAACCTTCAGCCTCCTGCTAATGTTACCGTCGGAAAGAGCGCGTTGCACGGGAGCTTCTGCGCTGCGCTCATTTAAATCAGCAGGCAGCATCAAAATACTGGTGCTGCCTGCGCTCTTTTTGCAGGCGGCCGTTAATCTTGGCCAGCGGTGGCACCAACGTTCCTTTAAGCTGCGCGGCGGTGCAGCGCTCCAGGGGACCCATGCAGCTGGCTTTTCAATGCAAAAACTGTGCGTGTGCGGTATTTTGAATGGGCCTCGCAGCCCCTTAAAAGGGGCGCGCCGCACCCAAAAAAATTACAGGGAACATTGGGTGGCACTGCCTGTTTTTGGGCTAGAACTCTATTTGCTTTAGCTGTAGCTTCACAGCATTGGTCATGAACCTTTTACGAGTGATGCATGATAACACCCAGATCTTTTTCTTTCATCACTGGCTTAAATTCTGTTCCGTGTAGAGTGTATGCATATTTAGTATTCGATCTGCCCACGTGCCTAGCACTACACTTTTCTAAGTTAAACATGATTTGCCACACACTAGCCCATTCTCCCAACACATTGAGATCTGCTTACAGTAGTTGAGCATCCTCTACAGTCCTCACACAGCTTGGTTTCGTCCGCAAACTTGCATATCATTCCTACAACATGCACATGTAGGTCATTGATGAAGATAGTAAAGAGCAAAGGTCCTAACACCAATCTGTGTGGGACATCACTGGTTTTATATCTGCTGTTGCTGATTTTAGATACCGCGATCATATGATGTTGTAGCTCACTAATAATGCTTATGCCCAGTTCTATCTGGGTTTCGTTACTCTTGTTTTCCCATGAAAGAATCCATAGCTATTTTTAGGAGTTTTCTGATATTTTGCATCTACCCTCTCCCTCGCCCAGATTCAAACAAGGTTTTGAATCTTCGATAAAGTTGCTGTAGGATTATTGACCTGAAACCAAATTTACTGATTTAACTGGATGTGGTATGAATTCCAGTGCTGTTCCTGTGGGTAAAGACTCCATACTCGTCGCCAGTTCCTCATTTTCAGGGCTACAGGGTTTGATGATTTAACCATTAATTTCTATCTCAAGCTTTCAGTGAAAGAAATTTACCTGCAACAAAAAAGAAATCACATTTTAAGCAAGGACTGTTTTAAAAATCTTTCATTTTTGTAATGGAAGATCAGGAAATGCATAGTTAATATATACGTATACAAGAGTCCAGCCTCTTGTGCTTTGCAGTTGGTTTCTGGCTCAGTAATTGACAGGAAGCAGAGCTGATGATTGGATGCTGGTAATGTATTTGCCGGTAATATAATTCACATTGACTGATCAAAGTCAGGCTACAGAAAATGAAATGTCTTGTACTTTTAAATGGGGATTAAAACATTTTTGGAACCTTTCCCAGAAAAAGTTAACTATGGGGCACTTTTGAGTTTGCAATTGGTGTATGACTGCAGGGATCTAAATCTTTTTGCTAAGTGAATGTGGACAAGATGAAGAGGTAGTTTGTTGCAGGGCACATACCACCAATTTCCCCATCCTAGTCTATGTTACATTGTGCTGAACTGTTCATCCTTATGGATTGCTGCTTTATTTTGGGACTGAGGGCAGATTCCAAGTTACATGCTCAGTGAAACAGGATCCTTCCGCAATCAATCCAAAATATCTCACGGTATTGTGCTAACCTGTTTTGATTGCGTTTCAATATGGAGCGCATTAATTTTTGCATGAAATGCATCCATGCCATATAAAAGTAGATCTGTTTAGTTCATAGTCCACTAACTAATAAGTGGCACTTTCCTTTCCCATTGAAAATAGATGGAGAATGCCTGGAAAATTAGATAGTGTACCCTAGATGATGCAATGATATTTTAGTGTGGCTTCGTTCTTTGTCAATTGACAAAGGGAGGTGTTCTGAAATTACTTTTGTAGTCAAATGTTTTACTGATGTGCTTAATTGTGTAATGGGAGCTGAAGCTTATTTCCTGTGATGTTACCATAAATATTTGTTAAGATGGTGAACACAGAGTTTGGATACTTACTGTTTTTAGTCTTGGCTTTCTCAGATTTCAGAGGGGCTAAACGTTGAAATTGTTATGGCAAATAAACTCCAAGAGCGGATGACCAAAAGCACAAATGAATTATGTCAACCATGAGTGATTTTATTGGCTGTAAATTCTTAGCTCCGGATGTGTATTCTATTGCTGCAACAGATGTGATTAGCAACATTTGTTATTGCCTACCTCAATCTGTGTTTGTTGCTTTTGGCCAAAGTTACAAATACAGGAAACTCTTTATTAACCGGCACCGACGGGACTGGCGTGGTGCCGGTTTATCGAAAGTACCGGATAACGGAGAGTTATATCTACCGAGGCTATTTTTAACAAAGAGACTCCAGGCAGCGCGGGAGAATCAACTCCTGCTACTGCAGTGTTTCGGACTTCCGACAGCGCCAGGAGGCCGAGTAGTGGCACTTTTGAAAACTACCCCTACTGACTAAATCGGCGTTCGCGGACTCGGGATCGGCAACATTGCCGGTTATTTGAGAGGAGTTTTCGGAGTACTCGGCGTTCGCGGAGACTCGACTGCGACTCGGCAACATTGCCGGTTATTTGAGAGGAGTTTTCGGAGGATGATTTTTGCCAGTTAAGCGAGAATTCCGGATATTTGGGTGCCGGATAAACAAAAGTTTCCTGTAAATGGAGGTGGTGTAATGTGTGAATGAAGTGGTTAAAAATGAAAAAAAACTCCTAAAAGCAATATAAGCCTGTTAAAGAAGCAAATGTTGGAATGTGTAGTTTACAAAAACCTGTTACTTTTGTGCCAAATGTCTCCCAATAGTGGCACAAACTGCAGTTCTGTACCAATTATATCTTGTAAATTTTTGGTAAATGGCATGCCTATTTACCAATTCATAGTGTTTTTTTAATATATCTGAAGGATTCCCTAGCAAAGTGTGTGAACAAGTGGAATAGAGTAATAAAGGAAGCAAAGAATGAACTTGCATTTATATAGTGCCTCCCACTTCCTCACTGTGTCCCAAAGCGCTTCACAGCCAATGAACTACTTTTGAAATACAGGAAAATTGCAGCAGTCAATTTGTGTGCAGCAAGGTCCCACAAACAGCAGCCAGATAATGTACAGTTAATCTGGTGTTTGGAAAGTGATGATTGAGGGATAGATGTTGGCCAGCAGATTGGGAGAGCACCCCTGCTCCTCTTCAAATAGTGCCATGGGATTCTGTACATCCACTTAAATAGAGCAATCTCATCCCAGCTGGCTAATGACAGTGACATGTCTTTTTTGCGTACATTAAACTTTGAGGACATGTATTTTTATTTACAGTATTTCATGGAGAGGAGTGAAGGATTTATCACATGTCTGTTGACATAATGGATGTGGCAAACTAGATGCAAACATGAGTTATGTTTATGAACTAAGGAAATTTTAAACACAAGTTTTTTTTAATTCGTTTATGGGATGTGGGCATCGCTGGCAAGGCCAGCATTTATTGCCCATCCCTAATTGCCCTTGAGAAGGTGGTGGTGAGCCGCCTTCTTGAACCGCTATAGTCTGTATGGTGAAGGTACTCCCACAGTGCTGTTAGGGAGGAAGTTCCAGGATTTTGACCCAGCGACGATGAAGGATTGGCGATATACCTCTAAGTCAGGATGGTGTGTGACTTGGAGGGGAACTTGGAGGTGGTGGTGTTTCCATGCGCCTACTGCCCTTGTCCTTCTAGGTGGAAGAGGTCGCGGGTTTGGGAGGTGCTACTGAAGAAACTTTGGCGAGTTGCTGCAGTGCATCTTGTAGACGGTACACACTGCAGCCACGGTACACTGGTGGTGGAGGGAGTGAATGTTCAATGTGGTGGATGGGGTGCCAATCAAGCGGGCTGCTTTGTCCTGGATGGTGTTGAGCTTCTTGAGTGTTGTTGGAGCTGCACTCATCCAGGCAAGTGGAGAGTATTCCATCACACTCCTGACTTGTGCCTTGTAGATGGTGGAAAGGTTTTGGGGAGTCAGGAGGTGAGACATTCATCGCAGAATACCTAGCCTCTGACCTGCTCTTGTTGCCACAGTATTTATGTGGCTGGTCCAGTTAAGTATCTGGTCAATGGTGACCCCCAGGATGTTGATGGTGGGGGATTCGGTGATGGTAATGTCGTTGAATGTCAAGGGGCGGTGGTTAGACTCTCACCTGTTGGAGATAGTCATTGCCTGGCACTTGTGTGGCGCGAGCGTTACCTGCCACTTATCAGCCCAAGCCTGAACGTCGTCCAGGTCTTGTTGTACGCAGGCATGGACTGCTTCATTATCTGAGGAGTTATGAATGGCACTGAACACTGTGCAGTCATCAGCGACCATCCCCATTTCTGACCTTATGTTGGAGGGAAGGTCATTGATGAAGCAGCTGAAGATGGTTGGGCCTAGGACACTGCCCAGAGGAACTCCTGCAGCGATGTCCTGGGGCTGTGATGATTGACCTTCAACCACCACAACCATCTTCCTTTGTGCTAGATATGACTCCAGCCAGTGAAGAGTTTCCCCCCTGATTCCCATTGACTTCAGTTTTACTAGGGCTCCTTGATGCCACACTCGGTCAAATGCTGCCTTGATGTCAAGGGCAGTCACTCTCACCTCACCTCTGGAATTCAGCTCCTTTGTCCATGTGAGTTAGTGATTTATGAAATGTTAATTTCTTTGAAAGATTCATAGAGCAAATGGACTGAATCTTGATTCAGTGGGGAAATGGGTGGAAACTTAGAGGTAAAGCTAATCAGAGATGAAATGTCCTGGTTGAAGATTAAGGGCAGACTGGTCTTTTACTGTTTAAACGTTCTTATTAAAGAAGGTAAGTCCCCAGGAGTAGTTTGTTGTGCAAAGTACTCCACTTATATTAGGGTATAGTCGGAAGAATTAAAAAAAAACATTAGATTTGTGAACTGCAGAGATTTGTGAGGTCAAGTCCTTCCTCCTTGTTTGGATCCTTGGTGGCTTCATTGATGGTAATTGCTGCCATGCATTCTAGAGGGGGTACTTTAGAAACAATGGGGGTTGTGAATTGAGACTAACTGGGGTGTCGATCTGGAGCCACAGAACTTTGGGAAGCCATGTTGCTCTGTTTCCCGAGCTGGTAGCATGGTTCTCTGGTCCTGCAACTCTGGATCACCTCTCAGGCTTATGAAGCTAGATGAAAAACTGATCAGGAATGGGACACAATAGCAAAGTACTGCGGATGCTGGAAATCTGAAATAACAACAGAAAATGCTGGAAACACTCTGCAGGTCAGGCAGCATTTCTCTCCACGGATGCTGCCTGACCTGCTGAGTGTTTCCAGCATTTTCTGTGATTAGGAATGGGACTGTGGGTTATAAAGGTAAATACAGATACAAATACAGATATGGAACATAGTGGTTTTTCAGGTACATAGCTAGGAAAGGCAGCCGGTTGGGGTTGTCTGGTTTAAGATGTGAAGTTGAATGAATATTCTGGAGTTGCTTGTTGCCATTTTTGGGAGGGAAGGAGTGGTTCCTGGGAGAAGCTAAATAGAACCTTTGAACCTTTTCTCAGCAGCTGAATAGTTGGATGGGTACCTTAATAGGACATGGACCGTGAAGGGAATGGGTCGAATGGCCTTTTCTCGGGAGGAGGAATTGAAGAGTTGCCACTGTTGAGTATTTTTAGCTGCTTTTACTCTTTTCTTTACCAGATTTTTGTTCTTGTTTCAGAACTCTCTTCCCCTCTTTTACATGTGGTGTCAGCAGCTGGTCTTTGCAGATGTGCTGTGCTCTGCTGTATGTGGGGAACCAGAATGCAAATTATGGGACTGACTCTTTGCATATACTTTATTGAACCTGTTGTAGCAGATTCATAGCCCATATTTTCGTAGGTCACTGACGCTATTGATTTTCTGAACTTTGGTTAATTTTACTATGGGATGCAGCAGTTGGAGGGAAACCATGTGAATGCTGTTGGCTACATTCCTCTAGTGTAAAAGTGCCTTCTCGGGTGTTGAGCTTAGTAGCTTGGGTGCAAGCTTGAGACTAGGCTGGGTACAGCATTGGAAAAAATGAGGGAAGAATATACCCTGAAAAATAGGGGGGTTACATTAACTCACCAAAACTATTCCTTTTGCATTTAAACATATGTCCAGAACTGTGAAACTCAAATTTTTCCAATATTACTCTCTATATTCGTCTTCTTAAACCCCTCTCCCCGGTCTCCTCCCCCCTCACATCCAATAACAAGAGCGAGGAGCTCATGGACTTCTTTGTCACTAAGATTGAGACCATCCGATCAGCTGCCCTCTCTTCCCCTCGGCCACCGGGCCAAACTTCCTCTAAGGTTCCCCCCTGCCCTAGCCCTGAACTTGCATCTTTCTCCAGTTTCTCTCCGATCTCCCCTCTCATGCCCTCTCTGAGCTCATCTTGTCCATGAGACCCACTTCCTGCTCCCTTGACTCTATTCCCACTAAACTGCTGACCACCCAACTTCCCTTCCTGGCTCCCATGTTAGCTGATATTGTTAACGGTTCTCTCTCCTCGGGTACTGTCCCCCTCCTTTAAATCTGCCGTAATCACCCCTCTCCTCAAAAAAACAACCCTTGACCCCTTCGTCCTTGCAAACTACCGCCCCAACCTCCCTTTCCTCTCAAGTCCTTGAACGTGTTGTCGCCTCCCAAATCCGTGCCCATCTATCCCCGAACTCCATGTTTGAATCCTTCCAATCAAGTTTCCGCCCTGCCACTGTACCGAAACGGCTCTTATCAGAGTCACAAATTACATTCTATGTGACTGTGGCAAAGGTAAACTATCCCTCTTTGTCCTTCTTGACTGTCTGCAGCCTTTGACACAGTTGACCACTCCATCCTTCTCCAACACCTCTCCACCGTCGTCCAGCTGGGTGGGACTGCACTCGCCTGGTTCCATTCTTATCTATCTAATCGTAGCCAGAGAATCACCTGCAACGGCTTCTCTTCCCGCTCCTGCATCGTTACCTCTGGTATCCCCCAAGGATCCATCGTTGGCCCCCTCCTATTTCTCATCTACATGCTGCCCCTCGGCGACATCATCCGAAAACACAGCGTCAGTTTCCACATGTACGCTGACAACACCTAGCTCTACCTCACCACCACTTCTCTCGACCCCTACACTGTCTCTAAATTGTCAGACTGCTTGTCCAACATCCAGTACTGGATGAGCAAAATTTTCCTCTAATTAAATATTGGGAAGACCAAAGCCATTATCTTCAGTCCCTGCCACAAACTCCGTTCCCGAGCCACCAACTCCATCTCTCTTCCTGGCAACTGTCTGAGGCTGAACCAGACTTTGCAACCTTGGTGTCATATTTGACCCCAAAATGAGCTTCCGACCACATATCCATGCCATCACTAAGAATGCCCATTTCCACCTCTGGAACATCGCCCATTTCCACCTCTGGAACATCACCCAACTCCACCCTTGCCTCAGCTCATCCGCTGCTGAAACCCTCATCCAGGCCTTTGTTACCTCTACACTTGACTATTCCAGCGCACTCCTGGCCGGCCTCCCACATTCTACCCTCCGTAAACTTGAGGTCATCCAAAACTCTGCTACCCGTGTCCTAACTCGCACCAAGTCCCGTTCACCCACCGTGCCTGTGCTCCCGGTTAAGCAACACCTCGATTTTAAAATTCTCATCCTTTTTTTCAAATCCCTCCATGGCCTCGCCCCTCCCTATCTCTGTAATCTCCTCAAGCCCCACAACCCTCCGAGATATCTGCGCGCCTCTAATTCTGGCCTCTTGAGCATCCCCGATTTTAATCGCGCCACCATTGGTGGCTATGCTTTCAGCTGCCAAGGCCCTAAGCTCTGGAATTCCCTCCCTATACCTCTCCGCCTCTCTTTCCTCCTTTAAGACGCTCCTTAAAACCTACCTCTTTGACCAAGCTTTTGGTCATCTGGCCTAATATCTCCTTATGTGGCTCAGTGTCAAATTTTGTCAAATTCTGTTTGATAATACTCCTGTGAAGCACTTTGGGGCGTTTTATTAAATTAAAGGCGTTATATAAATCCAAGTTGTTACGAATATTTGATTAAGAAACACAATTTTTTTTTGTAAAAATCTGCTTCTTTGACAATGTAAATCATTTAGCAATGACTGGTTCTCTGTTTCATCATGCAGCTGCTAATGAGATGCTAATGGGTTCTTGCTACTTACCAGATCATATCAGTTTTTAATGCAAACAATACACGATTGCTGACGTGTTCATTTCAGTGGGTAGTTGCGTGTTTTCGAAACCATTTAAAATGTAACTTTGTGAAACCTGCCTGTTCACTAAATGTATTGTCGCATCGGGCAAAAAAGAAAAGTTGGCTCGAAGGTTCATCCGTTTCGCCCCCTTCTGACATTTATTTTCTCTCCTTCTTGAGGCTTACAATGCACCTGGCTGAGAGGCTGGCAGATCGCACGCCCCTGCGCCTTGACCACTCCGTCCCTTTTTCTCTTGCCAGTTTTCTCTGCTAATTTTCTCCCCTTCCCTGAAATGCATTCTTCCCCTCCTGCCCTCTGCCAAGATAATTGTTCTATCGGCCGGGGGGGGGGGGGGGTCTGCAACCCCCGAGCAGTCCGCGAGAGGTTGTCAGGGGGTGCGTCATAAATAACCGCCGGGATTTAAAAAAAAAGAAAAATACACTGGAGCGTAAAGGTGAGATCCAGCTGAGCAGACTGGCGGCCCAGGCCCCGACACGGCCCTCTGTTTCGCTGCCGCTGAGCCCAGGCCCCCCGCTCGCCGAGAAGGGGGAGAGAGAGACTCGAGCCGTCTGCCCTCCTCCCGCCAGTTCCCGCTGTGTATAACGGGCGGACTGGCCGCTCGCTGGTCCCAACAAGTTGCAGTACCGCCGAAACCACCTCCGTGTCCAACCGATTCGACATCTCGGACTCACGCCGGACTGCGCCCTTAACTTATCCCGCGCGCACACAATATCGGAAACTCCCGGCTAGCCGACAGATTTTTAGCGGGAGCGTTGACTCTCACTGTCGCACAGTTAAGTTACAAGGGTTCCCTTTGGTGCCTAACCTCATTCGTTCTTCACCTGCGAGCCTGTACCTTGAGTGTTTGCAATAGCAACAGAAAATGCTGGAAACACTCAGCAGGCCAGGCAGCATCCGTGTAGAGACAAACAGAGTTAACGTTTCAGGTCTGGGACCCTTCATCAAAACTGGAACAAGGTTGAAGAGACAAACGGAAATCCCGTCTGAGAGAAGAGCAGAACTGGGCTTTTTCCAGTTCTGATGAAGGGTCCCAGACCTGAAAGGTTAACTCTGTTTGTCTCTACACAGCTGCTGCCTGGCCTGCTGAATGTTTCCAGCATTTTAACATAAGAACATAAGAAATAGGAGCAGGAGTAGGCCAATCGGCCCCTCGAGCCTGCTCCGCCATTCAATAAGATCATGGCTGATCTGATCCTAACCTCAAATCTAAAGAACACAAGAAGTAGGAGCAGGACCCGGCCACTCAGCCCCTGGGCCCGCTCCGCCACCCACAGTGCCTTGACCGATCCGAACTCAGCCTCATGTCCAATTTCCTGCCCGCTCCCCGTAACCCCTAATTCCCTTTACTTCTAGGAAACTGTCTATTTCTGTTTTAAATTTATTTAATGATGTAGCTTCCACAGCTTCCTGGGGCAGCAAATTCCACAGACCTACTACCCTCTGAGTGAAGAAGTTTCTCCTCATCTCAGTTTTGAAAGAGCAGCCCCTTATTCTAAGATTATGCCCCCTAGTTCTAGTTTCACCCATCCTTGGGAACATCCTTACCGCATCCACCCGATCAAGCCCCTTCACAATCTTATATGTTTCAATAAGATCGCCTCTCATTCTTCTGAACTCCAATGAGTAGAGTCCCAATCTACTCAACCTCTCCTGTTGTTATTTCAGATTTCCAGCATCCGCAGTATTTTGCTATTACTTGAGTGTTTGCAGTCTTGCTCTACCAAGGAGGGCATCACAGGCAGGCCTAATTGTTCACACCCAAAGTTGGCCTCCAGCTGGATTGCAACCTTCCAGGATAGACCTGGAGTCGCTGGGAATAAAACATTAATCTGGACACTGCTGCCAGCAATGTGGAAGAAAATCATATGGGCCTTAAAACATTTTTTTTTCATTTTCATTGTACACATTTTTGTTTTAGTTATGAAAATATTGGAGATAGGGGGGAGAGAAAAGGTCTGTTTGACTGACAATCAAGCAGAGAACCTGGACCGGTTGATGTGCCGGGAACAGTCGGTGAGGGAGTCAGGGGTTTTGGGGGAAAAGAGGAAGACTGGGGGTCAGGTGATTGAGACTCATGTAGAGGGAAAGAGGGAGTGGAATGGGCGTGGGGACCAGTATTTTCTGCAGTGCAGGGATAGCAGCAGTAACATGGTGAGTGGGAGCAGCGCTTAGAGAATTTTTATACAGAAAAATACTTGTGTTACGGGGGGGGGGGGGTCTGTGGAATTTTTATAACACGGGAGGGGGGCCTCAGAAGAGAAACATAGAAGATAGAAGCAGTATTGGGCCATTCGGCCCCTCGAGCCTGTTCTGCCATTTAATGAGATCATGGCTGATCATCCAAATTCAGTACCCTGTCCCTGCTTTCTCCCCATATCCCTTGATCCCTTTAGCCTTAAGAAATATATCTAACTCCTTCTTGAATATATTTAATGAATTGGCCTCAACTGCCTTCTGTGGTAGAGAATTCCACAGGTTCACCACTCTCTGGGTGAAGAAATTCCTCCTCATCTCAGTCCTAAATGGCTTACCCCTTATCCTTAGACTGTGACCCCTGGTTCTGGACTCCCCCGCCATCGGGAACATCCTTCCTGCATCTAGTCTGTCTCGTCCTGTTAGAATTTTATAAGTTTCAATGAGATCCCCTCTCATTCTTCTAAACTCTAGCGAATATAAGCCTAATCGACCCAATCTCTCCTCATACGTCATCCCTGCCATCCCAGGTATCAGTCTGGTGAATCTTTGCTGCACTCACTCCATGGCAAGAACATCCTTCCTCAGATAAGGCGACCAAAACTGCACACAATACTCAAGGTGTGGTCTCACCAAGGCCCTGTACAACTGCAAAAAGGTTGAGAACCCCTGCTGTAGGCAACAGGCACCCTCTGGCACCTTGCCCGAGCGACCGGTATTCGTATGTGAGCCTGGCCAGTGAATGTTGATTTGTATATTTGTTTGTGGGGGGATAAGCATCCCAATGGAGCCCAATCTATCATTTCCAATGTTGTTCAGCATCTTGTCTTAAAGATCTTGTTGCACTACTCGAAGAGAGGACAGTTCTCCAGGTGTCCTGGATGAAATTCGACCCTTGACCAATACCACCAAAATACAGATTAACTGGTTGTTCCTGCCGTTGGTGTTTGTGGGACATTACTGGCATAGAATGTTTGCCTATGTAATAAATAATCATTGCATTGCAAAAGTAACTTACCGTATGAAGTAATTTGAGATATTTTGACGTGATAAAGTGCCATATACATTGACGGAATTCATTCTTTCTTTTACATCTCAATTGAAGTTGAAGTTTTTCTCATTTGAATGACCGAGTTTTGTAACATGTAATTGTGGAGTTTTGGATTCAATGGCATTGTGGTGAGGCCACAAAAAGAATGCGTTTAGAAGATGTTTGTTATTATGCAGTTCACAAGATGTTTATCATCACAGTTGACGGGACTGAAAATATATTTTGACAGTCCCTTTGCATGAAACTGAGTGAGAAACCTGTGGCGAATACAACAACGATTTGTATTTATATAGCGCCTTTAACGTAGTAAAACATCCCAAGGTGCTTCACAGGAGTGTTATCTAACAAAATTTGACAAAGAGCCACATAAGGAGATATTGGGGCAGATGAGGTAGGTTTTAAGGAGCGTCTTAAAGGAGGAAAGAGGTAGAGAGGCGGAGGGAGAGGTTTAGGGAGGGAATTCTGGAGCTTAGGGCCTTGGCAGCTGAAGGCATGGAGTGATTAAAATTGGGGATGCTCAAGAGGCCAGAATTGGAGGAATGCAGTTATCTCAGAGGGTTGTAGGGCTGGAGGAGATTACAGAGGTAGGGAGGGGCGAGGCCAAGCGGAAGGATAAGAATTTTAAAATCGAGGCATTGCTTAACCGGGAGCTAATATAGGTCAGCGAGCACTGGATGATGGGTGAACAGGACTTGGTGCAAGTTAGGACATCGGCAGCAGAATTTTGGATGACCTCAAGTTTATGGAGGGGTAGAAAATATACAAGAAATGTTTTGTGAATACAATTAAAATTAAAAAATCTACACTGTTTGGGCAAAGATATTTACTGTAATAAATGGTCACATCTAATTGCTTCATAAAACTTAAGCTGTATGTTGTTTTCTTTTGATCATTCAGATAAACACTTTGCCGTATCCCACATTCTATCCCACATTCTGTTCCACTATTCTAAAGCTCAAATTGATTACAAGTTACATTTCTATTGAACAGCAAGTATCTTTCTGCCTAGTAAGTTTGGACTCACTATAGTAATTTATAACTATTGTTCAAGTTGGGACCACAAAAGTCCCTTTTTCAACTAAAATAGGTGCAAGTTTTTGGCTTGTAATGATAAATTGCATCCATCTTTGTTGAGCAGCAAGAGATTTACGATGTTTACAGTAGGGTGTTCAGTTTTAAAGTAGCACGGGAATTGAGAAAAATGACTGAAACCAGCATGGGGAATTGGCCCTCTGGCAGATTGGAGTAAAAATACCATGAAATTTATTCGTATGTGTGGGAGTAGGAGAGAGGATTCTGTAGTGACTTTTCTAATGAGTACATAACATTTACAATCTGCAGTGGATCTGTTCTGGAGGTAAGGGGCTGAACTCCATTTTGGGTGTTAGCGTGTTGGCAGCCCGTCCGGTTTTCTTTTCCATTGAAGTCAAATGAAAAGAAATTCGGTCGGAGCGTAAAACAGGCTGCCGATGTACTATTGCTTGTTTTGCACTATTGATGAATTTCACCCCCGAAGGATCAAGACAGACAGAATTTGCTTTAATGAAACTTTCATGGTGGACTGATTGTACCAAAAGTAATGACTTTGTTGAGAATAAATTGCAATTTGTTTTTTTTTAAAAAGCTTACCTCAGGAATTGGCCACAAATTTGCTTGTATAATTTCAGATTTGCATCAGTTGCTTGCAGATTTGACTGTATTTTAAAAACTCAGTGCTCCATTGTGCCTTTTGAATTGAGCAGATTACTGTACTACTGCTTTTGCAAAAAAATAACCTGCAGTTTCTTTACAAATTGTGTATAACATTTCATGTCTGTACAGAGGCACCAAGATAGATTACTAGGTTTCTAGCATTATTTATCTTAATTTGGCAATAGTCCATTGATGTGGCAAAACCACTTCATTTTGGATGGGAGAGAATGATGCTTTTTTCAACTTTTTAAAAAACTTTATTTCTTTTTAATCTTGATGCTGTGGCTATTTTGTCTTCTTTGCATCTTTATTTTTCTACACATTGAGTTAATAATAAACAATTCCCTCCATCCTAGTGGGGAAACTCTGACCTCCCTAATGGCCTGACCGAGATTGGAAACTTAAGCTATGGGAGTTGTGGGGACACATGTTAATGTTCCTTTGTCCTTGAAGATTTTACGACAATACATTAAAATGTTTGAGAGTAATGATTGTGCACTGTGGGATGTACCCATTGTTGATTTTGTTCATTTACTGTAATTAATTTGATACATAAAATAAGATTAGTGTAACACTCTATTTTCTTGTCCCGCTTTACGATCCTTTGTAAATCCATTTAAAGACTGCAGTAGAATTTTAGCATCATACCCAAACGTTACACGAGTTATAATTGTAAAGTCTTTTCCTCTTTGCTGCATATATTGGAAGCTACATATGTGGCTTTGTGTGTTTAGTAATTCACACAAGTAATTGCCATGGAAAAATTTCTTTGGTTGAAATTAAATTCTCATCGGTCCTTGAGGGGTTGTAGAGAAAAGTGTGGTTGCACTTAGTACCAAATTTGCTCCTAGGGCCGTTAAACTTTAAATGAATGCAAAACATCAAAAAGGAAGTTTTGCCTGCAGCACTTGGGTAAATGTAAAACAGAAGGAGCTTCACATAAGGGGAAAGCTCAGCTTTCTCAATGCTGTCTAACTTAGCATGAAATGAGCTCAAATTCTCGTCTTTTTCTCTGGCTGCATACACAAAATCCTATGTGTTTAAGTTTTCTGAATAAATGTTAATGGTGATTTCTTTCCGTGTTGCTGTTTGGTATGTGGAATGGAAATGATTCGGCACAGTTTAAACATTTAATTAGCTCAATGCAAATGAATGACCATCTTTTATACCACTTCAATAGCTATAGAAAGTTGTGAATGGCACTGTTTCTGCTTTTCTGTTACAATCTGGCACAAACAACAGATCCAGGCTGAAATTATTTTCCTCTACTCCAAGTTTTCAACAATATTTGGTGCATGCAGGCTGATTTATTTGCAATTGCTGTTTATTTACACGCTCACCAAATTGCATCAGCTCTGGTACTAGGAAATAAGAGTTACCTTTTTTTTGAAAAAAGTATTTAATCACTGATCACTGGATTGTTTTAAGGAATTTTCTAATGGGGGCCAGCATGCTCTGTTGTAATGCACTTGTGGCCCCACCAAGATGTGATTGTGCCCTTCTTACAGTTGTACTTGAATTTGATGCATATTTTTTTTTCACCTTACAGGGATCAAGTACTAGAGATGTTTGATCATGCATATCAAAATTACATGGTAAGCTGCACCAATCCTTATTTATTGAGACTCCTTTCATTTGTACTGCATTTAATTTTTTTAGATAGTATGCGAAAGTGCTGCATTTAAGGGTGCAGTTATATTGTCACACTGGCGTCAATGCAAAGTGTAATACAGGAAACTCTTTATTAAACAGGACCGGCGTGGTGCCGGTTTATCGAAAGTACCGGATAACGGAGAGTTATATCTACCGAGGCTATTTTTAACAAAGAAAAATAAATAAATCAAGAAATGTGCAGTATACTTCCGACAGCGCCAGGAGGCCGAGTAGTGGGACTTTTGAAAACTACCCCTACTGACTAAATCGGCGTTCGCGGACTCGGACTCGGGATCGGCAACATTGCCGGTTATTTGAGAGGAGTTTTCGGAGTACTCGGCGTTCGCGGAGACTCGACTGCGACTCGGCAACATTGCCGGTTATTTGAGAGGAGTTTTCGGAGGATGATTTTTGCCGGTTAAGCGAGAATTCCGGATATTTGGGTGCCGGATAAACAAAAGTTTCCTGTATCAAGCTAGGGTTGAAAGGTACTGGAGCGGGAGAGTCTTGTTGTATCTCCAAGGCACCGTATAAACTTAAGCAGAGATTTGACTGTTTTGAGAGCATAGATCCTCCCTCCTGCACTCTTAAAACATTTCAAATTTACAGCTGGGAGCAGACCTTTACACATGCACGTATTCCCTCTCTGCAGTTATTGGTCTCCGACCACTCGCACAGTATTACAGCAGCCTTATTACCTCAATTACAGTAGTAGAAGGTGATGTTTTGGAATCTGAAAGTTTTCATTTATTCGAAAACATTTGATAATTAACGGATGGGGAAAATTTTACGGAACTGTTTTATGTCTAAATAATGTGGTCCTTCGTACAATCGTGCACAGTTACATTGTGCTGGAACAGCATGCCACGACATAGGCATGCCGACGCACTGAACTGGTTCAGCAGTTAACAGGTGTGATTATAGAACTAGAAGCAGATCTAGAGACCGACGAATAAATGGGTTCCCACTGCTATTGATTGTATGAAGGCCTATAAATTTATAATTTGCCATTGCGGTCAAGATCTATAAGATCGAAGCCTATTAGTGGTAATATATTGAGCTGGATTGAGAACTGGCTGGCAGGATGTAGGCAAAAAGTTGTTATAAATGGATTTGGATCTGTTTGGAGACCGGTTGCCAGTGGTGTCCCGCAGGGATTGGTGTTGGGACTGTTGCTCTTTACTATTTTTATTAATGATCTCAATGTGGGTGTTGGGGGCAAGAACTGCAAATTTGCACATAATACTAAGATCTGTGCGAGTGTCAGGACTGTAGATGATGCTCGTCTGCTTCAGGCGGATCTTCATGTGTTGGGAGATTGGGCTCATGAGTGGCAAATGATGTATAACTTGGATAAGTACAGTGTTCTACATGTGGGCAGGGCAAGTGCTCAACATTCATACACCCTTAAGGGAAAAGCATTAAAGAAGGTGGAGATAGAAATAGAATTGGGCATTCTAGTGCATACATCTTTAAAGGTATATGAGCAATGCAGTGGGTGATAGTGAGAGCAAATAGGGTGTGTCCGTAGGACAATTGAGTACAAGGCGAGGCATACAATTTTGTCCTTGTACAAGACTTTGGTCAGGCCGCACTTGGAATACTGTGTCTAGTTTTGGTTTCCTCACATGGTGGGTGATATTGAGGCTTTGGAAAGGGTGCAGAGGAGGGACACTAGACTAATTTCCAGTTTAAAGCATCTTAGTTATCAAGATAGGCTAAAGAGTTGGGCCTCTCCACTTTAGAGAAGCGTAGACATAGAGGTGATCTGATTGAGGTTTATAAGATAATGAAGGGAATAACTGTTCCAGTTAATTAGGTTAGGGAGGACCAGGGCGCTCAAATTAAAGTTATATAAGGCCAGATCTAGGTTAGATGTCAGGAGGTGGTTCTTTTCCCAGGGAATAGTGGACCTCTAGAACAGGCTGCCATCTCGTGCGGTGGATACTGATTCGCTGAATTCTTTCAAGCGAGAGCTGGATTTGTTTCTGGATGGAGCGGAGATCACCTCTTCCAGAAGGTAGGTACTGCAGGGAATTCAGGGCCAGAGTGATCTCCTGGACTAGTTTAGATTGCCTAGATGGGTCGGAGAGGAATTTCCCAGATTTTTTTCCCTCCAAATTGTCCTGGGTTTTTTAATCTTAACATAGAAACATAGAAGATAGGAGCAGGAGTAGGCCATTCGGCCCCTCGAGCCTGTTCCGCCATTTAATGAGATCATGGCTGATCATCCAAATTCAGTACCCTGTCCCTGCTTTCTCCCCATATCCCTTGATCCCTTTAGCCTTAAGAATTATATCTAACTCCTTCTTGAATATATTTAATGAATTGGCCTCAACTGCCTTGTGTGGTAGAGAATTCCACAGGTTCACCACTCTCTGGGTGAAGAAATTCCTCCTCATCTCAGTCCTAAATGGCTTACCCCTTATCCTTAGACTGTGACCCCTGGTTCTGGACTCCCCCGCCATCTAGTCTGTCTCGTCCTGTTAGAATTTTATAAGTTTCAATGAGATCCCCTCTCATTCTTCTAAACTCTAGCGAATATAAGCCTAATCGACCCAATCTCCCCTTATACGTCATTCCTGCCATCCCAGGTATCAGTCTGGTGAATCTTCGCTGCACTCTCTCCATGGCAAGAACATCTTTCCTCAGATAAGGCGACCAAAACTGCACACAATACTCAAGATGTGGTCTCACCAAGGCCTTGTACAACTGCAGCAAGACATCCTTGCTCCTGTACTCGAATCCTCTCGCTATGAAGGCCAACATACTATTTGCCTTCTTAACCACCTGCTGCACTTGCATGCTTACCTTCAGCGACTGGTGCACAAGGACACCCAGGTCTCGTTGCACTTCCACTTTTCCCAATCTATTGCCGTTCAGATAATCTGTCTTGCTGTTTTTGCCACCGAAGTGGATAACCTCGCATTTATCCACATTATACTGCATTTGCCATGCATCTGCCCAATCACCCAACCTGTCCAAATCATACTGGAGTTTCTCTGCATCCTCCTCACAGCACACACGCCCACCCAGCTTTGTGTTGTCTGCAAACTTGGAGATATTACATCTAGTTCCCTCGTCTAGATCATTTATTTATATATATATATAACCGATCCCAGCGGTACCCCACTAGTCACTGTTTGCCACTCGGAAAAAGACCCATTTATTCCAACTCTTTGCTTCCTGTCTGCCAACCAGTTCTCTATCCAAGACAGTACCTTACCCCCAATCCCGTGTGCTTTAACTTTGCACGCTAATCTCTTATGCGGGACCTTATCGAAAGCCTTCTGAAAGTCCAAATACACCACATCCACTGGTTCGCCCTTATCTATTCTACCAGTTACATCCTCAAAAAATTCTAGTAGATTAGTCAAGCATGATTTACCTTTTTTCGCTTCTCCCAGGAGATCACATGGTGTGGGGTGGGGAGTGTATATATTGTGATACACAAGGTATCACAATTGTGCAGGACAGGCTTGATGGACCAGAGGGTCTTTATCTGTCCGTCATTGTTCGTATGAGATATTAGGCAGGGGCTGATGGCACTGTAGTTGTATAAAGGTGTCATATAACACTTTTAGAGCAGTGTGAGTAGGCAGCACAGTTATACTACCTATTCATATTTGGTTAGGGAGGAAGTAAAGCTGTTGGCCAGCCTCCAACTGCTGGTGAAATTTAACATTAGAAAGGTTAAGGTGGTCTAGTGGACTACCTGGGCTCTTAGAAAGAAACAAGAAAGAACTTGTATTTAAAGCACCTTTCACATCCTCAGATGTCCCAAAATGCTTCACTGCCAATGAATTGTGCAGTCACTGTTGTTATGTAGGCAAATACAGCATCCAATTTGCACACAGCAAGATCCCACAAACAGCAAATGAGATGAATGGCTAGTTGGTTTAGGGATAAATGTTGGTTTGGATACAGGGAAAACTGCCCTGCTCTTCGTTAAATAGTGCCTGGGGATCTTTTATGTCACCTGGACAGGGAGATGGGCATTGGTTTGACATCTCATCCAAAAGATAGCACCTCTGACAATGTAGCACTTCCTCAGTACTGAAGAGTTAGCCTACATTATGTCCTCATGTCCTGGAGTGCAGCTTGAACTCACAAACCTCTGACTCGGAGGTGAGATTGCTACCAACTGAGCTAAACTTAAACTTAAAATTTTAAAGTTGATTTTTGTACTGGTTGCAGTTATAACTATAGACTTGCACTACAAAATGCATTATCTGGGTCTAAATTACATGCACCATTGCATACAGATAGGTTATGTAAAATATCAAGTCAGGGAAATTCAGCTGAAAATTGTTTTTAATATAGTAAACCTATTGGTATTTTGTGGAAAAATACATAGCTGGAAACTTCAGTCATTCAGAACAGTGTCTGGTGTGCAGATACTTCTACCTCAAAATGGTTGCATCTGCACCATATAATTCTGAAGTATAGATTGACTAAAAGCAAAATATCTGGTTCTCCAAATATTATAACCTTAATAGTTTATGTATTGTTGTAAGAATGTTGCCTCAGCTAATGTATAGTGATATTACCTTAAGTTACTAATTGATTTCCTGTTGCATTGCATGCAGCGAGTCAAGACCAAGTTGAATATTTGGGTCGACAGGATTAGAGGGTAGGGGGAGGAATAACTGGATCCAGGTGGAGGGGGGGGGGATGGGGCGAGGGAGAGAAAAAGGAAAGGGAAGAGGAGCAAGGTAGTTTGATAGGGAGAGAGGATGAGGAACATAGGGTGAAAGAAGAGGGATAGGAGGAGCATTGGCAGACATTGAGGGAGGGCAGAGAAAGGGGAAAGGGAGAGGAAAGGAATGGGGACAGGGAAGCAAAGGCAGAGAAGTCTTAAAGGAGGATGGGAGTGAGTTGCTCTACTACCATAGCGCTGATTTTCCTGCTCCGTTGGAGTGGGAAGAGGGTTCCAGGTCTGATTGTCTTGTCATTGGCGAGGGAAGGTGGGCACGGGCCCGATTTTTCTCGTCAGCAAGGTAGTAGGGTGCCCCAATTTGTGAACGTGGGTGGGGGGGTGCCAAAGCAGCTTGTCAGTATAGGGGACTGGAAAGCCATATTTTCTTGTGAATGGAGGGATGTTCTTGCCAGTGGTGGAAAGGACTGGTTAGATTTTCTTGTGGGGTGGGGGGTAGGGGGGAGTACAGGCCAGATTTTCTGGTCATTGGGGGTGGGGGGCAGGGGAAGAGAGAGAAAAGGGCTAGAGCTGATTTTCTAGATCCTGAATGGATTCCATGAGAATCCGATGGGGAGAGGGTTAGGGGCTGCAACTCTTCTCCGCGATACTCCTGGTAAATGCTGTGGGGTTATACAGGATTTCTGTTCCAATCAGGTAGATAAAATTTCACATAGCTGTTTGCAGCTGGGGCTAGTCTTTGGAAGTTCACTGCGGGTTCCTTTCACAGTTCTTGTCCATGGGTTCTTTTTGGTTTTTGAATACTTTTGAACAATTATTTTGCTATATCCTATTTTTGCCTGGAGGTTTGCATGAACCATGGTTTCCCCAGGGATTGGATGAAAGGAGGACTCACAATCAACATGTATGTTATTAGGGAGTTTACTATTTGACATTTCCTTATAGTTTGTCTTTGAGCGGGAGGACTACGTCAGAGCTATCTTCAACGATTATTTTACGTTTAACTACCTGAACCTTTGCTGTATTACTTGTTTCAGCTGGCTGTTGGAGGATGATTTAGTACGGCGGGGTTGTCTTGTAACATTAGTTGAGCCCTACTGTACTTAATGAGTCACATCATGTGACCTTCAGAGTGCCACCTACAGGTGCAAAGTTGCGACCACTCACTGTTTTTAATTAATAGATAAATGGAAACTTAATTCAGGCAGTAAATCCCTTGCCTTATAAAGCACTGTGAAAATTAGCTTCGAATTTGATGTCTTGCACAATAGTGCAGGCCTGTTGTTGACTGGGCATATCTACGTGGATTTGGATCATCGTAAAAGGCACTATGATGGAAGGTGTCATCGACAGTGCTATCAAGCGGCACTTACTCACCAATAACCTACTCACAAATGCCCAGTTTGGGTTCTGCCAAGACCACTCAGCTCCCGACCTCATTACAGCCTTGGTCCAAACATGGACAAAGGAGCTGAATGAGGTGAGAGTGACTGCCCTTGACATCAAGGCAGCATTTGACCGAGTGTGGCATGAAGGAGCCCTAGTAAAACTGAAGTCAATGGGAATCGGGGGAAAAACTCTCCACTGGCTGGAGTCATACCTAGTACAAAGGAAGATGGTTGTGGTGATTGAAGGTCAATCATCACAGCCCCAGGACCTCGCTGCAGGAGTTCCTCAGGGCAGTGTCCTCGGCCCAACCATCTTCAGCTGCTTCATCAATGACCTTCCTCCAACATAAGGTCAGAAATAGGGATGTTCGCAGATGACTGCACAGTGTTCAGTGCCATTCACAACTCCTCAGATAATGAAGCAGTCCATGCCCGCATGCAACAAGACCTGGACGACGTTCAAGCTTGGGCTGATAAGTGGCAGGTAACATTCGCGCCACAGAAGTGCCAGGCAATGACTATCTCCAACAAGCGAGAGTCTAACCACCGCCCCTTGACATTCAATGGCATTACCATCGCCGAATCCCCCACCATCAACATCGTGGGGGTCACCATTGACCAGAAACTTAACTGGACCAGCCACATAAATACTGTGGCAACAAGAGCAGGTCAGAGGCTAGGTATTCTGCGGCGAGTGTCTCCCCTCCTGACTCCCCAAAGCCTTTCCACCATCTACAAGGCACAAGTCAGGAGTCTGTTGGAATACTCTCCACTTGCCTGGATGAGTACAGCTCCAACAACACTCAAGAAGCTTGACACCATCCAGGACAAAGCAGCCCGCTTGAGTGGCACCCCATCTACCACCTTAAACATTCACTCCCTCCACCACCGGCGTACCGTGGCTGCAGTGTGTACCATCTACAAGATGCACTGCAGCAACTCGCCAAGGCTTCTTAGGCAGCACCTCCCAAACCTGCAACCTCTACCATCTAGAAGGACAAGGGCAGCAGACGCATGGGAACACCGCCACCTCCAAGTTCTCCTCCAAGTCACACACCATCCTGACTTAGAAGTATATCGCCGATCCTTCATCGTCACTGGGTCAAAATCCTGGAACTCCCTACCTAACAGCACTGTGGGATATACCTTCACCACACAGACTGCAGTGGTTCAAGAAGGCAGCACAACACCACCTTCTCGAGGACAATTTGGGATGGGCAATAAATGCTGGCCTTGCCAGCGACGCCCACATCCCATAAACGAATTTAAAAAAAAACTTGTGTTTAAAATTTCCTTAGTTCATAAACATAACTCATGTTTGTATCTAGTTTGCCACATCCATTATGTCAACAGACATGTGATAAATCCTAAAAAAACTATATTTCAATGCAGTGTTGATGTTATTAGAACATAAGAACATAAGGAATAGGAGCAGGAGTAGGCCATACATCCCCTCAAGCTTGCTCTGCCATTCAATGAGATCATGGCTGATCTTCGACCTCAACTCCACTTTCCCGCCCGATCCCCATATCCTTTGATGCCCTTAGAGCCCAAAAATCTATGGATCTCGGCCTTGAATATACTCAATGACTAAGCATCCACAACCCTTTGGGGTAGAGAATGCCAAAGATTCACAACCCTCTAAGTGAAGAAATTTCTCCTCATCTCAGTCTTAAATGGCCGGCCCCTTATCCTGAGACTATGCCCCCTAGTTCTAGACTCTCTAGCCAAGGGAAACAACCTCTCAACATCTACCCTGTCAAGCCCTCTCAGAATTTTATATGTTTCAATGAGATCACCTCTCATTCTTCTAAACTCCAGAGAGTATAGGCCCATTCTACTCAATCTCTCCTCATAGGACAACCCTCTCATCCCAGGGATCAATCTAGTAAACCTTTGTTACACTGTCTCTAAGACAAGTATATCCTTCCTTAGGTACGGAGACAAAACTGTACACAGTATTAGGACTTTTTCAGTGGCAGAAATGTCATTTGGCCTGCAAATAAGAATTATTGTTACTTTTTCCAAGGTGTAACATGGAAAAACACCCCATCCCTGTCCTTAAAGTAGAAAGCAATTCCTTTTCCCAGCTGGATTCTACTGAGCTCTCCTGAAATAGTACCAGATATGCTAGTGCACATAACACATTCCCTACTTTGTTGTCTTTCCAGTTCTCAGCTGAGTAATTTTCTATTACTGTAGCTTTTTTTATGTTTCTGGGATGATCATAAACTTTAATAATATAGACACGTACTTGCCCTAATAACAAACAACGGTACAACTCTGCCATTAGCTCTGCTTGTTCTGTGTCGGACAGGCAGCAGAGTGGTTATTTCAGCCTTCAACTTCCGTGTTTTGCTTTGTTATTGAGCTCACGTTGTCAGTCCTTGGTAAAGCAGGATATGAACAACTGGATGAACAGGTTGTAGTTCTGTAATAGGAATTTTAGACTATTGTAACAGGAACTACATTCTGGATCAAAGTGCATCAATAAGGAAATATCCCAACTATTTTATCTGAAAAAGAATCTGCTTTAATAGTTTTTTTTTGTTGCTTTTTCTATCTCTTGTCAAGTACAGGGTTACCTTTTCCTATCTCTTAAAGTACAGTGTGTAAGTCTTACAATTGCATACATCACTCTTCTATATTTCTCAAGGATAAATAAAAATGTATTTAGGGTTTGGCTTGCACACCAGTAAGTTTAGTTTCAATCAAATATAGACACTGGATGCCTTCTCACTTGAACACACTTGTAATGTTCACAGTATGCTCTACTAGAGAATGATTTAACAATTTTTAAAATTAAAACTTGGTTAAATGCGCATTAAAATTTTGCTTTTTGGATAATATTGCGAAGAGTTGGCTTATAGAGTATTAAAAAAAAATGCAACTCCTTTTGAAACAAAATACCAGGTGTATTTAGTGGCAAGGGCATACTGACTACATTAATGGCAAAATAAAGCATTTTATGTAATTTATTGTCTATTAGAATAGTTAACAGATTGATATTTTTGATTGTCAGCATGGAGTGACAGTGCTGAATTCTGTTCACTTTCTGTCAGCTCTCTCTTGTGCTGGAAGCTTATCATCCTGCGTGTATGAATTCAGTGTATCGTGCCAAGTGAAAGTTCAGTAGAACATGGGGAGGTGCAGGACAGATGTTTACATTACACGTGTGCATTATTTCATTCAGATCATTAAATACTCAAGGGATTAAAACCATGATCCAGAACAAATGCTGCTCTATTATTGCATCAACTCTAATCTATAATACTGCTGCAGAAGGGTACAGTGTAAACACAGATAATCCAGAGTCCATCTGTTTAAACTGTTGTAGATAAGATATAATTTAAGAGGGGTAGAAAAGCATCTGAACATTGCAGCTAGTCATAATGATGAATGGAGGAGCACATACACATACCAGTGTGATACAACCTTTACAAAATGAGTGGAATTGATTACATAGTGCACAGAAATGCCAATGTCTGGGAATGCAAATATGTCGTTGAAATCTGTGTGACAGTCTTGTGTTATCCTCCTTGGCGAGGGGGTAGAAGTAACTGAGATCTCTTTGAGACCAAATTAGTTCCAAGGTGACATACCTGGAGTTGAGTCAACGCTCTGTGGCAGTGCTCCAGGGCATTGTTATTTGAGCAGGCAGCCTGGCTCATTAGGATTTGGAGGGGTAAACCTGTCACTGGGGGATTCTTTTGGCTCCGGACAATCCTGCAAACCAGTATCTTGATGGATAGGGTCGTTCTGGTTCAACAAGCAGCAAGAAGCTTGCCAGTGCTCTGTGCTGGTAAACTGCATGGTTTTAGCTGGTTAGGCTCCAGCAGTACCTCTCTGCATACTTCATTTCTTAATCTTGCCTCTTGCCATCTGTACCTGAGCTCCCTAGACATAGATAGGTAAGTGGGCTTTATTCCTATGAAATGAGAGTGTGCAATCCATATTGGGCCAATGGAAACCTGTGAGGATTTCTCAGTGGCTTGGTTTGGAAATTCTTAAACACAGAGCTGGATTTCTGTTGTGTGTCGAGAACCTGGCTGATCAAAAATAAATTCTTTGTATGAAAAGAAAAGAAAGACTTGCATTTACATAGCACTTTTCACAACTTCAGGAAGTCCCAAAGCGCTTTACAGTCAATTAAGTACTTTGTAATGTAGGAAATGTGACAGCCAATATGCGCACAGCAAGCTCCCACAAACAGCAACGTGATAATGACCAGATAATCTGTGGTGTTGATTGAGGGATAAATACTGGCCAGGATACCAGGAGAACTCCCCTGCTCTTCTTCAAAATCATGCCGTGGGATCTTTTACATCCACCTGAGAGAGCAGACAGGGCCTCGGTTTAACGTCTCATCCAAAAGACCGGGACCTCCAACAGTGCAGCAGTCCCTCAGTACTCCACTGGAGTGGCAGCCTGGATTTTTGTGCTCGAGTCTCTATGTGATAGAGGATAGTAGAGCAGGAAAGCAGTCAGGTCAGAAAGAAGCAGGGTGTAGACAAAGTTAAATAGTTAAACAGATCATGGGGTATGCTACAGGAAATGTGGAAAGTAAAAAGTAACAGAGACATAAAAGAGTGAACTCGGACAGAGAGAGGCAAATTGGAGGGAGAGCACGTGCAGATTAAAATATTGGAACTACTAAAGCCAACAGTGTTGGCCTGTCAGAGAAGCTGTCTCGTACCACTTTTTAGGATGTGAAGCCAAGTTTGAAAAGTACTTCAGTGGTCGATTGGGCCTTCTGGGCACATTAAAAACTTACTGCAGAGTCTGTTACAAGATTTTGAGAAAGTGGATGCTTCTGTCCGTGTTATCAAAAACATTACAAATTTACCAGCCAGGAAGTGGAACTCTACATTTGTGTAAACATACATGTTTAGAGTTCTCTCTTGGCACGCAGACTGCAGTTTGTAGCTACACAATATAACTGTGATGATGCCGGCTGCACTTTGCACTGAACAGCTACCAGTCTGAGTCCAACATATTTGTAACCTATGTAGTCCTACTCCAGTGACAGAGTGCAAATGGAGCGCTGTAGTCAGTGGCTCCCATTCATGATGCTACTTGAGTGAAACTTCATAACATTAACACAGGAGACTTGTAAGCAAAATGCCTGCTGCATCTAACCAGCAGTTCTAAAGCATAAAGCACAGTAACAGATTATGATTCAAGAATGCTGACAAAGGTGCTGATGTTTCTGTTTTACTGACCATATGCAAGAGTTGTGGGCCATTCAGTAAAATGTGCATCCTATTTAGAAAGAAGCAGAACTTCTATTTTGTTCAATGTTCTCCCTTCTCCTGAAGATGCTGGCTCCTCGTTGGGTTACATCTGCAAAGTGTCGGTAGCCCTCCAGTACCTCATCAAATGGCCATTCTTCATGTGTGAATCTAGACAGTGAGTGTTTGACGGGTTCCTTGACTTTGGAGGGAACCATTGTCCTGTCACAATCCTGTCCTATCCACACATACAGAACTTTCAATAAAACGTAAAGTTCATTACGCGGTTCCTTTTTAAAAGTTGTGATTGTTGCTTCTCTGATCAGATTGTTAAGATCTGTGGTAAATTGCCACGATGGACTCATTTCACTGTTGTAGTGCAAAGCTCTCGCATAATCTTGGACAAAAAGATATTTGCAATAGCAGGTTAAACCCCAAACAAAAGGAGATCACAATACCCCAATGAAATGCTTTATGTTTAAAGAGTTTGAAATGGTGGCTGTCGCTTTTAACCGCTGGGTCTATGATATGTGTGGACTGATGAGGGATTCAGTCTGTGACCTGTTTATGTACAGGTTTAGCTTGTGATAGAGTGGGGTGGTTTATTCAGCTTTTGTAAAGTTTGATGGGTTGCAGGCTCAAACTGCATGATTTGAACCGAAGTGGAATAGCATACCCTCTATACTTTATTGATGAGAATATTGGTGGTCTTACTTGAATACTTTGTTCCTCCTATTGAGTTCCATTTTATAGACTTTATTTTTTTGGATTTGTGCAGGAACATGCTTACCCAGCTGATGAACTAATGCCTCTGACATGTCGTGGGCGTGTGCGTGGTCTGGAACCTAGTCGTGGTGACGTGGATGATGCGCTTGGCAAGTTAGTGTTTTATTTGAATGATTCTTGCTGCTAACCTCAGCAACTGTTTTCACATATACTGAAGAAAGTGTGGAATGCAAATCCAAAGTTTAGATTAAAACAGAATTTTACAGCAGATATATTTTGGATGCTGCAATAAATTTGTGTTACTTTGGAAATGCAGGAGTTCAAGCAGCTGGCACCTATTTAACTTGAAGGCTTTTAGTTTTGAAGCTTCTTATCCCCACAATTTTTATTTCTCATTTTAGGAGTACTCAGTGAAATTTAACAGAAAGCTTTTGCCAACTGACCTGCAGGAGACAAGTGATGCAAAGAGTAGTCTGAACTCTTGCAGTGTTTTATACTACAACAAAAGCTACACGGCTTTAAGTGGAATACAAACCTACTGCCAGTATGCAATGGCTTCTTCAAGATGTATTTTAATATGCAACAACTATAACACCTAGAGCTCATTTTGCACTAAATTACCTCATTTGATTGTGCATGTATAATCTGAAACAGTAATCATCCCAGCAGCAAAATGTTTTATTGTCTCAAAATTCTAAGCAGTTCCAGTTCCATGGAAGAGAAGATGTTATTAATATAAATTATTGGTGATCATCTAAAATATATAAATTTACCAACCAGTCACTGCCTAAACTTGTTAAAATGCTGTAACCTTCTAAGGGCAGATGAAAATGAAAGGAAAGGTTTTATAGGTTCATCCAGGTACATGCAATTCCACTGGTTCGAATGGCCTGGCAGCGGGTTGGAATTTTGTTTTGTGAGCCATTTTTAGAACACCCGCCAGCGGTTCCTTTTAAGGATCGCTAGTTAGGCTTCTTAATGCCTGGTACAATTAGGTGTGCCGTGTGCTCCGCCCATTTGTACCTGAATTTTGCTGGAGATTTGGGAATCACATTCCACAATTCTGCCCATTTTATTATGAAAAATGCAAACCTGTGGTCGTGGACATCTGGTTCTCTGTCGATCTTGCATAAACAGGTAAAGTGAATGACCATTTTCTTCTTTTAGGTGATTTTTATATATGTGGAAAGCGGCCAACAGAATTTAAAATAATATTAAAAATGGGTTAAAAGGATATTGAGTTCAACATGTGTGCACGCACTCGCGTGTATCTAAAACTATCTTGTTTCATCCTCGGGTTAACTGTAACTACTCTTTCTTTCAGATTTTCTTTGACTTTAGTTGATACTCTGGACACCCTTGCAGTAAGTGAAAGCTATTTCACTCATATTTCAAATGTATTGAAGGACAAACAGCCAGAAAGAGTCATTAAATCATATCCTTTTGTATTGCAGCTGCTGAATCAAATAGAAGAATTTGAAGTTGCTGTGAAAAAGGTTATAAATGATGTTCGCTTGGATAATGATATTGTAGTCTCAGTCTTTGAGACCAATATTAGGGTGCTTGGGTAAGTAAAAAAAAATAACAAATTGAACTATCTTTTATTTATATTACATTTCTCTATAAAACTCAGCGTATATAGAAAGCAAATTGTGTAAAAGTAATAGTAAAAACAAACTTTACTTCATAATGAGAAAGAAAGAATTGAAGTGCATGAGAAAAGCCAGTCAGATGCCCAGTAAATATTTTGTGTGTTAGGGGTTTGCTGGGAGGCCACGCCATGGCTATTATACTGAAAGATCAAGGTGAGCAGATGCAGTGGTATAATGATGAGCTTCTCTACATGGCAAAGGAACTTGGGTACAGGTTACTGCCCGCGTTCAACACTACCAGCGGACTTCCCTACCCCAGGGTAAGTAATGCACTTCAATGAATATAATTCAACAATATATAAATAGTAGGCGATCTCCCATAGCATTACACCGTCTTCAGGTCAAACAGCGCTGGAGGATGGGGGATAATTGGACCAAGACTGAGGAATGACTACAATGATAGAGGCCAGAAGAGGGTAGAATGATTGTGGAGGGTGGGATGACAGAGGAGTGGAGGGCGGGGGGGAAACAAAGGATAGAATGGGATGGGTGACGAGTGTGGAGGAGAGGCAGGAAAGGGAGGACAAGAAAGAGAGGGTCCCTCTCTGGTAGCTCCAATAAAAAAAATTGATGCTGGAATTAGGAAGCTGGAATTGGGGAAAAAATGTATGAAGGCCTCTCTCCCCAAACTGGACTGGGTGCTTCAGGTGTTGGCTCTGCAGCTAGGACTGTTACATGAGGGGCTGGGGTGAGATACCGGCTGTTACAGCTAAATCAGGAGCTGTTAACCTCTCATAATGGGGTGGGTTTGGGCTGGGAACAACGCGGGACAGAAACGTCATTACAATAGACATGGCAGTTATATTACCGACAGGTCCAGAAAGCAGTCTACATTGGAGGAGAGGATGAGGGGGTGGGGGCGGGGGCATCCTAGCAAGTCCTTCTGGTGGGGGGTGTAGGTTGTGTGCAGCTTCCAAAAATAGTGGGTCATGTGTAACAGTCATTTTTACTGGCTAGGAAAATGATTTACACTTCAGGGGCCTGATGCATGACTTTCCATTTAGCATCAGTCACGGGGAAATAGAACTATAGTGGCCACAACATAGCAGTGGGGTGCCAGTCAAGAAGGACACAAGCAAAGGACCATAGGCCACATTACAGCGTCACTGGAGTGAGCTTAACATTTGGCTAACACTGAGGTGGCGTTGGGGGGAAAAAAACCACCTTGTATTAAAATTTACTTAAATTCCCAAAAATTTTAGAACTCTCAAAACAGTTTTAAATCATTCCAACACTTGCTCTTTAAGGTTACAGCAGTTAAAATGTTGTAAAGCCACCCAGTGGTTTTGGTGTGGAAATGCATCCAGAATATCAATGACCGTGTACAAAGCTACTGTTTTTTTGAACTAACGTCACATGACTGTTAGAACATTGTAAAGGCCTATCACAGCGCTACTTACTCATAGACGGTGCTTAACAGGGGACTTTTCAATACATTTTGAAATGAAATGTCACAACCTTCCATTTTTAATATATAATAGAATAACTTCTATATCAAGTTATTGATCAGAATACATTGTTTTATGATGTGAAAGCAATTTAATTATCTTCAGTTTTGAATCCAATGTGACTGACCCTTTGGTAGAAGTACTAGTAACTTATGAATGAATTAAGGTGGTACAAAGTTAAATATTTAGAGATTCTTTGTTTATAATACTGTATTTTTATTTTCCGTTGTGATTAATTTTTTAAAAATTGAAAAACAGGTCAATCTGAAATATGGGTTGAGGCGGCCTGAAGCCAGAACGGGTACAGAGACTGACACCTGTACAGCCTGCGCAGGGACCCTTATTCTGGAGTTTGCAGCTCTTAGCAGACTTTCTGGAGACCCTATTTTTGAGGTGGGTGGTACTGTGTGATTGTTGGAGAGAGGGAAATTAGTATAGTTCAGGATCTAAATAGAATAAATCTAGAGTTGGAGGCACCTAATTTGAATGCAAATGAATTATTAATTTTTCACTACCCAAAAAGAAACAGAGGTCATTCAGCCCATGATGTCTGTGCCAGCTCTCTGAAAGAACTATTCACCGTCCCATTCCCCTGCACTTTTCCAAAACTCTTATAAATAGTTGAAAAAGAAAAATGTATTCATTTCTCTTTCTTTAATACTATTAATGGAATCTGTTTCCACCACTGTATCTGGGAGGACATTCCATGTGCTAAGAACCTTCTGCATATGAAAAAAAAGTCCTAATCTCGCTGTTTGATAATTATCTTAAATTTATACTCCCTAACTACCGACTCACAAACCAGTGGAAATAGTTATATATAAATATATAGTTAAAAACATGCTCCAAATATATCTGCCTAGGTTCTAATGCCAATAATGCGTATGGTCCGGAACATCGCCCGACTCCGCCCCTGCCTCAGTTCATCTGCTGCTGAAACTCTCATTCGTGCCTTTGTTACCTCTAGACTTGACTATTCCAACGCATTCCTGGCCGGCCTCCCACGTTCTACCCTCTATAAACTTGTGCTCATCCAACTTGCACCAAGTCCCGTTCGCCCATCACCCCTGTGCTCGCTGACCTACATTGACTCAGTTAAGCAACGCGTCGATTTCAAAATTCTCATCCTTGTTTTCAAATATCTCCATGGCCTCGCCTCTGCCTATCTCAGCCCCACAACCCTCCGAGATATCTGCGCTCCTCTAATTCTGTCCACTTGCACATCCCCGATTTTAATTGCTTCGCCATTGGTGGCCATGCCTTCAGCTGCCTGGGCCCTAAGCTCTGGAGTTCCCTCCCTAAACCTCTCTGCCTCGCTACCTCTCTTTCCTCCTTTAAGACGCTCCTTAAAACCTACCTCTTTGACCAAGTTTTTGGTTACCATCCCTAATTTCTCCTTATGTGGCTCGGTGTCAAATCTTTTGTCTTATAATACTTCTATGAGGCACCTTGGGATGTTTTACTGCGTTAAAGGCGCTATATGAATACAAGTTGTTATAAAGCCTAGGATCCCATATGCTGTTGTTAACCTGTGCTGCCACCTTCAAAGATTAGTGCGCAAGCACCCTCAGGTCTTTCTGTTCTTGCATCCCCTTTAAAATTGTACCATTTAGCTTGTACGATCTCTCCTCATTCTTCCTACCAAAATGTATCACCTCACACTTTTCTGCAATGAATTTCATCTGCCATGTGTCCACCCATTCCACCAGCCTGTCTATGTCCTCTTGAAGTCTATTACTATCCTCCTCACTGCTTACTACACTTCCAAGTTTTGTGTCTTCTGCAAATTTCGAAATTGTGCCCTGTACCCCCTAGTCCATAGTATATGGTTTAAATTTATTAAAATATATCAAGCTACCTGAGGAGACTGATCTTGGCTTGAAGCATTCTATTTTTTAGCTTAAGAAAATGGAAAAGGTAATGATTCCTTAAAAACAAATTGAGAAGCATCTTGGGACATTAAAGGTTCTATGTAAGTGGAGGTTCTTATTTGTTGATTGAATACCCTGTCAGGTTTCAGGGTCAAGGCTCAAGCATGATGAATAGCCACATTGGCACAGTGCATGTGTGATTACATCACTATCTTTGAAATGGGTCACGCATCATTTGGGGTAGAAAAGTGCATCTATGGCCTCCTCAGCCCACCAGCATTCAAAGTGACAAATCTAGCAGAATACAATAATAGTGGTTATACTATCAATGTTTAGTTGCAGAATATACGCCCAGGTCATGTGATATCAATTTGACAGGACAGTAAACAAGATGGACCTTGGCCTGTTTAACGCAAAATGTTCTTGTAGAATAGAATCATAGACTCATTACAGCACAGTAGGAGGCCATTCGGCCCATTGAGCCCATGCCGGCTCTCTGCAGGAGCACTTCAGCTAGTCCTAACCCCCCACCCTTTCTCCGTAGCCCTGCAGTTTTTTTTCTTTCAGGTACTTATCTGATTCCCTTTTGAAAGCCACGATTGAATCTGCCTCCACCACTCTTTCAGGCATTGCATTCCAGATCCTAACCACTCGCTGCGTGAAGAAGTTTTTCCTCATGCCGCCTTTGGATCTTTTGCCAATCACTTTAAATCTGTGACCTCTGGTTCTCGACCCTTCCGCCAATGGGAACAGTTTCTCTCTATCTACTCTGTCTAGACCCCTCATGATTTTGAACAACTCTATCAAATCTCTTCACAATCTTCTCTGCTCTAAGGAGAACAACCCCAGTTTCTCCAGTCTATCCATGTAACTGAAGTCCCTCATCCCTGGAACCATTCTTGTAAATCTTTTCTGCACCCTCTTTAAAGTCTTCACATCCTTTCTAAAGTGCAGGGCCCAAAATTTGACACAATACTCCAGTTGTGGCTGAACCAGTGTTTTATAAAGGTTATATAGCTTCCTTGCTTTTGTACTCTATACCTCTATTTATAAAGCCCAGGATTTCATATGCTTTTTTAACCACTTTTAACCACTTTCTCAACCTGTCCTGCCATCTTCAACAATTTGTGCACATATACCACCAGGTCTCTGTTCCTGCATCCCCTTTAGAATTGTACCCTTTAGTTTAGATTGCCTCTCCTCATTCTTCCTACCAAAATGTATCACTTCGCACTTTTCTGCGTTAAACTTCATCTGCCACGTGTCCACCCATTCCACCAGCCTGTCTATGTCCTCTTGAAGTCTATCCCTACCCTCCTCACTGTTCACTATACATCCAAGTTTTGTGTCATCTACAAATTTTGAAATAGTGCCCTGTACACCCAAGTCCAAATCATTAATATATATCAAGAAAAGCAGTGGTCCTAGTACCAATCCCTGGAGAACACCACTGTATACTTTCCTCCAGTCCAAAAAACAACCGTTCACCACTACTCTCTGTTTCCTATTACTTAGCCAATTTTGTATCCATGCTGCCACCATCCCTTTTATTCCATGGGCTTCAACTTTGCTGGCACTTTATCAAATGCCCTTTAGAAGTCCATGTACACCACATCAACCGCATTGCCCTCATCAACCCTCTCTGTTACCTCATCAAAAAATTAAATCAAGTTGGTTAAACACAATTTGCCTTTAACAAATCCAGGTCTTTCCTGGAGTGCTAACAGCCAATTTAGGAGAAGCTCAGAATCTTTAGCACCTGCCGCTAATTTTTCATTATTTGAAAAATTAGCGCCCCAAACGGGCGATACCGAATTTCTTCCCCTAGGACTCTAGATTGCTCTTTGTCCTTTTCCATAGCTAACCTAAACCTTATGATACTATGATCACTGTTCCCTAAATGTTCCCCTACTGAAACTTGATCCACCTAACCCAACTCATTCCCCAGAACGAGATCCAGCAATGCCTCCTTCCTCATTGGGCCGGAAACGTACTGATCAAGAAAGTTCTCCTGAACACACTTCAGAAATTCATTCTCCCCCTCTCTGCCCTTTACACTATTACTATCCCAGTCTATATTAGGATAATTGAAGTCCCCCATTATCACTACTCTATAGTTCTTGCACCTTTCTGCAATTTCCCTGCAAATTTGTTCCTCAATATCCTTCCCACTAGTCGGTGGCCTACAGAATACACCTAGTAGTGTAAGGGCACCTCTATTGTTTCTCAACTCTAACCACACAGATTCTGTCCTTGACCCATCCAGGACATCCTCTCTCTCCAGCACTGTAATATTCTCCTTAATCAATACTGCCACCCCACCTTCTTTCCTTCCTTCCCTATCTTTCCTGAACACCTTATATCCAGGAATATTTAGTACCCAATCCTGCACTTTTTTGAGCCAGGTCTCCGTTATCGCCACAACATCATATTCCCATGTGTCTATTTGCGGCCTGCAGCTCACCAACCTTATTTACCACGCTTCGTGCGTTTACATACATGCACTGTAAACCTATCTTAGACCATCTTGTATTTTCTCTTAGTCTGACCCCACCTAATACTGTACTATCTCTTACTCTAGTGCTACCTGTATCTCCCACTCTTTTGTGCACCATGTTTCTCCTTTCTAATGCTACATCCTGGTGCCCATCCCCCTGCCAACTTAGTGCTGTTGGGGAAGAGTTTAAACTATCAAACTCGCCCCCCCCCCCCCCGCGAGGATATTGGTCCCGGCTCTGTTGAGGTGCGGCCTGTACAGGTCCCACCTCCCCCAGAACCGGTCCCAATGTCCCAGGAATCTAAAGCCCTCCCTTCTGCACCATCTCTCCAGCCACGCATTCATCTGCGCTATCCTCCTATTTCTATATTCATTCACGCATGGCACCGGGAGTAATCCAGAGATTACTACCTTTGAGGTCCTGCTTTTTAATCTCTTTCCGAGCTCCCTAAAATCTGCCTGCAGGACCTCATCCCTCTTTCTACCTACGTCGTTGATACCGATATGGACCACGACCTCTGGCTGTTCACCCTCCCCTTCAGAGTGTTCTACAGCCATTCACTGACATCAGTGACCCTGGCACCAGGGAGGTAACATACCATCCTGGAATCAGGTCTGTGGCCACAGAAACTCCTATCTGTTCCCCTAACTATTGAATCCCCGATCACTATTGGTTTCCCCCCCTGTATAGCTGAGCCACCTGTGGTGCTGTGGCCTTGGCTCTGGTGTGCTCCCCAGAGGAACCACTGCCCTCACCAGTATTCAGTACTGTGCGCTACCACTCTTGCAAAGGGAATTGTACACAGATACATATGTTATATAAATTATTTTAGCGTCGTGTACAATATGAGGATGTATGAATCAGGAATATTTCAATTACACATCTGCTATATGTTTGGCATTTTTTTGAACCAATAAGTTATTCGCATCCTGTCTGGATCCAAACAGTCTTGAGTTCAACTTGTGGATTCTGCATTCATTCAAGAATTATAATGGGATTCACCTGCTATTTGTACATGGGGTTTGGAAGCAAAAAGCCTACTGTACATACCTATCTCACGCAGTTTGGATAGACAGTATCTAACTGTACTGTGGTGCACTCTTACACAGCCTATTTTACTTGTTTATATAACCGGCTGCTCTTTCTTTGTGTACAGCAACATGCACGGAAAGCCCTCGACTTTTTGTGGGAAAAGAGACAGCGCAACAGCAACCTGGTGGGAACAACCATCAATATCCACACAGGAGACTGGGTCCGCAGGGGTGAGATGGATTCCTTTACTTCTGCTGTCTGATCCCCATCTGTACAAATTCAGCTACTGCACAGCTCTGGAGATACATTACTGCGGTAGATTTCTTTATCACTAAGGAGAAATGTAATGTTCTTCTCCATCGTACCGTTTTCATGTTATTCTTAGCCCGATGGGTACAGCAATGTTTTTCAGCTTTGAAGAAACTCATATTATTTCTTCCAAGTAACATCAACAAAATGGCCCAAAAATTAGTGAGTGAGCCTTCGTGCGAGGGTAAGGCTTCCCTGCGATCTCTCACTGCGCGCTGGCTTTTTTATTCCCAGCTCGCACGAACTTGATGTTCTGGACAGCAGCTGTGCAGGGCTTTCGTATCCCACAGGCGCAGTTAATTCGTGCGAGCTGTGGGATCACGTGACTCAGTTAGAGCCAATGGCAGCACACCATCTTTCATTCATAGCTTTCACAGCACGGCTGTGAAAGCTATGAATACTATACACCCCCAAAAGAACAGCTAAACCTCAATTAAATTTTTTTTTAAAACCATCACATTAATAAAATAAGTATAGTTAAATAAATTAACCACTTTAAACAAAAAATTAAATTTTTGAAAAAATTTAAAATCTTTTAAAAAGTTATAAAAATAAACTTACCTTTCTTTAAAGTCTCTAAAAAAGATATACCTGTTGAAAAAAATTCAAAATAATACTTAATTAACTACTTACCTTGTTAAAAGAGGGTCTTACGCCTCCTTTCTTTTGTGTAAAATGTTCCATGCTTACCTGCGCGTTCAAAGCACTAAGTGCACTGCGTGCGCGCAGCCTGTAGCGCGCACGCGGTTCACCTAGGAACCGCCCCCTTTTGAAATCGCCAAGTGCCGGTTTTCAGCGCTTTCGCAGTGCATGCAGAAAACCGGCAATTGGAGACAGAATACGCGAGAGTACACAGTGCGTACTCTCGCGTAGCGGCACTAATTTTTGGGCCATTATGTTTTTTCCGAGATTCCAAGAATATTTTATTCTTTATTTGGCGACAATTCATGGTAGCCAAATAGCATTTTTTAATTCATAGAATTGATGAATGAATGCATTGCATGTTAATCCATATTTACTTAGGTTGTGTAACACAACACAGCATAGGTGGAGGTGACAACATAGCATTGGCATAAGAGAACATACTATAGAATTCGTGGAGGAGGAGGAGGAGGAGGATATTGTACAGTATTGACCTAGGAGGGGGGAGACACCCTAGTATTGGTGTAGGAGGGGGGGAGACGCCCTAGTATTGGTGTAGGAGGAGGGAGACACCCTAGTATTGGTGTAGGAGGAGGGAGACACCCTAGTATTGGTGCAGGAGGGGGGGAGACGCCCTAGTATTGGTGTAGGAGGGGGGGAGACGCTCTAGTATTGGTGTAGGAGGGGGGAGACGCCCTAGTATTGGTGTAGGAGGGGGGAGACGCCCTAGTATTGGTGTAGGAGGAGGGAGACACCCTAGTATTGGTGTAGGAGGAGGGAGACACCCTAGTATTGGTGTAGGAGGGGGGGAGACGCTCTAGTATTGGTGTAGGAGGGGGGAGACGCCCTAGTATTGGTGTAGGAGGGGGGAGACGCCCTAGTATTGGTGTAGGAGGAGGGAGACACCCTAGTATTGGTGTAGGAGGGGGGAGACACCCTAGTATTGGTGTAGGAGGAGGGAGACGCCCTAGTATTGGTGTAGGAGGGGGGAGACGCCCTAGTATTGGTGTAGGAGGGGGGAGACGCTCTAGTATTGGTGTAGGAGGGGGGAGACGCCCTAGTATTGGTGTAGGAGGAGGGAGACACCCTAGTATTGGTGTAGGAGGGGGGAGACACCCTAGTATTGGTGTAGGAGGGGGGAGACGCCCTAGTATTGGTGTAGGAGGGGGGAGACGCTCTAGTATTGGTGTAGGAGGGGGGAGACGCCCTAGTATTGGTGTAGGAGGGGGGAGACGCCCTAGTATTGGTGTAGGAGGGGGGAGACGCTCTAGTATTGGTGTAGGAGGGGGGAGACGCCCTAGTATTGGTGTAGGAGGGGGGAGACGCCCTAGTATTGGTGTAGGAGGAGGGAGACACCCTAGTATTGGTGTAGGAGGGGGGAGACACCCTAGTATTGGTGTAGGAGGAGGGAGACGCCCTAGTATTGGTGTAGGAGGGGGGAGACGCCCTAGTATTGGTGTAGGAGGGGGGAGACACCCTAGTATTGGTGTAGGAGGGGGGAGACGCCCTAGTATTGGTGTAGGAGGGGGGAGACGCCCTAGTATTGATGTAGGAGGAGGGGAGACACCCTAGTATTGGTGTAGGAGGGGGGAGACACCCTAGTATTGGTGTAGGAGGAGGGAGACACCCTAGTATTGGTGTAGGAGGGGGGAGACACCCTAGTATTGGTGTAGGAGGAGGGAGACGCCCTAGTATTGGTGTAGGAGGGGGGAGACGCCCTAGTATTGGTGTAGGAGGGGGGAGACACCCTAGTATTGGTGTAGGAGGAGGGAGACGCCCTAGTATTGGTGTAGGAGGGGGGAGACGCCCTAGTATTGGTGTAGGAGGGGGGAGACACCCTAGTATTGGTGTAGGAGGGGGGAGACGCCCTAGTATTGGTGTAGGAGGGGGGAGACGCCCTAGTATTGATGTAGGAGGAGGGGAGACACCCTAGTATTGATGTAGGAGGAGGGGAGACACCCTAGTATTGGTGTAGGAGGGGGGAGACGCCCTAGTATTGGTGTAGGAGGGGGGAGACGCCCTAGTATTGGTGTAGGAGGGGGGAGACGCCCTAGTATTGGTGTAGGAGGAGGGGAGACACCCTAGTATTGGTGTAGGAGGGGGGAGACGCCCTAGTATTGGTGTAGGAGGGGGGAGACGCCCTAGTATTGGTGTAGGAGGGGGGAGACGCCCTAGTATTGGTGTAGGAGGCGGGGAGACGCCCTAGTATTGGTGTAGGAGGCGGGGAGACACCCTAGTATTGGTGTAGGAGGAGGGAGACGCCCTAGTATTGGTGTAGGAGGGGGGAGACGCTCTAGTATTGGTGTAGGAGGAGGGAGACACCCTAGTATTGGTGTAGGAGGGGGGGGAGACACCCTAGTATTGGTGTAGGAGGGGGGAGACGCCCTAGTATTGGTGTAGGAGGAGGGAGACACCCTAGTATTGGTGCAGGAGGGGGGGAGACACCCTAGTATTGGTGCAGGAGGGGGGGAGACACCCTAGTATTGGTGTAGATGGGGGGAGACACCCAAGTATTGGTGTAGGAGGAGGGAGACACCCTAGTATTGGTGTAGGAGGGGGGGAGACACCCTAGTATTGGTGTAGGAGGGGGGAGTCACCCTAGTATTGGTGTAGGAGGGGGGAGACGCTCTAGTATTGGTGTAGGAGGAGGGAGACACCCTAGTATTGGTGTAGGAGGGGGGGGAGACGCCCTAGTATTGGTGTAGGAGGAGGGAGACACCCTAGTATTGGTGTAGGAGGAGGGAGACACCCTAGTATTGGTGCAGGAGGGGGGGAGACGCCCTAGTATTGGTGTAGGAGGAGGGAGACACCCTAGTATTGGTGTAGGAGGAGGGAGACACCCTAGTATTGGTGTAGGAGGGGGGGAGACGCCCTAGTATTGGTGTAGGAGGAGGGAGACACCCTAGTATTGGTGTAGGAGGAGGGAGACACCCTAGTATTGGTGTAGGAGGGGGGAGACGCCCTAGTATTGGTGTAGGAGGGGGGAGACGCTCTAGTATTGGTGTAGGAGGGGGGAGACGCCCTAGTATTGGTGTAGGAGGGGGGAGACACCCTAGTATTGGTGTAGGAGGAGGGAGACACCCTAGTATTGGTGTAGGAGGAGGGAGACACCCTAGTATTGGTGTAGGAGGGGGGGAGACGCCCTAGTATTGGTGTAGGAGGGGGGAGACACCCTAGTATTGGTGTAGGAGGAGGGAGACGCCCTAGTATTGGTGTAGGAGGGGGGAGACGCCCTAGTATTGGTGTAGGAGGGGGGAGACGCTCTAGTATTGGTGTAGGAGGGGGGAGACGCCCTAGTATTGGTGTAGGAGGGGGGAGACGCTCTAGTATTGGTGTAGGAGGGGGGGAGACGCCCTAGTATTGGTGTAGGAGGGGGGAGACGCTCTAGTATTGGTGTAGGAGGGGGGAGACGCCCTAGTATTGGTGTAGGAGGGGGGAGACACCCTAGTATTGGTGTAGGAGGGGGGAGACGCCCTAGTATTGGTGTAGGAGGGGGGAGACGCCCTAGTATTGATGTAGGAGGAGGGGAGACACCCTAGTATTGGTGTAGGAGGGGGGAGACGCCCTAGTATTGGTGTAGGAGGGGGGAGACGCCCTAGTATTGGTGTAGGAGGGGGGGCGACGCCCTAGTATTGGTGTAGGAGGGGGGAGACGCCCTAGTATTGGTGTAGGAGGGGGGAGACGCCCTAGTATTGGTGTAGGAGGCGGGGAGACGCCCTAGTATTGGTGTAGGAGGAGGGAGACACCCTAGTATTGGTGTAGGAGGCGGGGAGACACCCAAGTATTGGTGTAGGAGGAGGGAGACACCCTAGTATTGGTGTAGGAGGGGGGGAGACACCCTAGTATTGGTGAAAGAGGGGGGAGACACCCTAGTATTGGTGTAGGAGGGGGGGAGACGCTCTAGTATTGGTGTAGGAGGGGGGGAGACACCCTAGTATTGGTGTAGGAGGGGGAGAGACACCCTAGTATTGGTGAAAGAGGGGGGAGACACCCTAGTATTGGTGTAGGAGGGGGGGAGACGCTCTAGTATTGGTGTAGGAGGGGGGAGACACCCTAGTATTGGTGTAGGAGGGGGGAGACACCCTAGTATTGGTGTAGGAGGGGGGAGACACCCTAGTATTGGTGTAGGAGGGGGGAGACACCACAGTATTGGTGTAGGAGGGGGGAGACACCCTAGTATTGATGTAGGTGAGGGGAGACACCACAGTATTGATGTAGGAGGGGGGGAGACGCCATTGTGCTGATGTAGGAGGAGGAGACGCCATAGCTTTAGACACCATTACAATAATATTGGAGGAGGAGACATCAGAACTTTGGCGTAGGAAGAGCAGATGTTGTGCTATTGGTGTAAGAGGAGGAGCTGTCCTGGTACTGATGTAGGAAGATAAGATATCATAGCATTGATGGAGGAGGAGATGTCATTGCACTGGTGTAATGTGTTCAAGGAGCACAAATTCTCAGTTTATGAAAACTGACAGGTGATCGGTGCTATCAGGGCTACTTAATTACCTAAATTCACCTAATTTTAAATGCAGAGCTGGATTGATATGAAGTCAACATCACCTACATAGTTCCTCGTAGCTCATCCTGTTTACACTTAGGCTAGGTCCTGTTGATTTTCTCTGATCTTTTACCTATGTATTTTTTGGGATGTGGTAACCAGTGTGGAACATGATTCTTAAGGCTTTACAAGACTGAATTTACTCCCAAGTGTTGTCTTGTAAAGACTTAATAATCATGATAGTCTAATTCCTTCATCCTGATGTCTGCTGGAAATTATGACCTTCTTAACTGTAACTGAGAAACAGTAAAATAATAAATGTTTTTTTTGAGGGCTAATTAGTATTTTGATTTTAAAACCGGAATCTTTCCATGAACCGTCAATTTTTTTCAGGGTAGGAAGGTATTCTTGCTTAAGTGTTGAATGTTATTGATGATATGTGGAGAAATTGGTGTGATGTGCTACTGATCCAGACTGCAAGGAAATCTAATTAATGATAGGATCACTTACACAGCCTTAATTAATGACTATATCTCTACCACTATTATTTTAGCTTCCTGATAATTTCTGGCAGACAGTTCCTTTTTCCTCTCCACGGCTGTTATCACTTCACTGATTCAACAAGGTTTCAGTCGACGTTTTTAAAACCGTTTTTCCAGTGCTGATAGGTCTCTCTCTTTAACTTCAATGTCATTTTGGCTGATTGTGAACATAGAAAACATTACTTGAGTTATTGTGAAAAGTTACTTGTATGTTCCTTAATATTTAGGTAGTGCCAATTTCAAATATTTTGCTGGAATGGATGACCTGTTCTGTTTAGGCTGAAACATTCTCTCTTATTTAACACGATGTATTCAGCTCCATTTTGTCTTTTACTTACTGACTTTTTTTTCTTTGCAGATAGTGGAGTTGGAGCTGGGATTGATTCTTATTATGAGTACCTCTTCAAAGCATACATTCTGCTTGGTGATGATGGCTATTTGCAGAGATTCAACACTGTAAGCTCTGCTTCTTTCTTGGTAGATCTTGCAGTGTATCATATTGTTTCTTATCCGAAATACATTCCTACGTTACTAAATGTGATGCAACTTTTTACTCACAATATGACGAGTTGGTGTTTAGTGTGCCATGGTTATCAAATTTGAAAGCTGCAGGACCCCATGATTTTTGAGAATTGCTGTTTCAGGAATGCTCAGTAAAATAACGAGCTGTTGAAAAATATATATATTTTTACATTTTATATACAACCAGGCCAGGTATAATTGTTTAGCTTCTGAATAAATCCTAATAATTTTGTATTTCTAAAAATCTAAATTAAATAGACAATCTGAATTTTCAGAAGTTTATTTAAATGGTCACTCCTCAAATTAGAAGTGACCACTGTGGGTCATAGAACTTTAATTGTCACTATAATATAGGCTGGAATTTTCCCATTAAATAAAACAAGTGGGTTTGGAGCGTGGGGGCAGTTAAAGTGTTAAAAATGGGACCCGACCTGATCCCGCCCACTTCCGGTTTTGCCGGAGGCGGGACGGGGGGCAGGCGTCCAACCCGCTCCCAGGGGGCGGTACCTTAATTTAACTACTGTAATGAGGCTGGAAGCACGGTAGGCGGGCAACACGGTGGCATAGTGGTTAGCACTGGTGCCTCACAGCGCCAGAGACCCGGGTTCGAATTTGACCTCGGGTGACTGTCTGTGTGGAGTTTGCACATTCTCCCCGTGTCTGCGTGGGTTTCCTCCGGGTGCTCCGGTTTCCTCCCACTGTCCAAAAATGTGCGGGTTAGGTTGATTTGGCTATGATAAATTGACCCTTAGTGTTAGGGGGGGGATTAAATATGTGGGGTTATGGGGATAGGATGGGATATGTTAGGGGAATTAAATACGTGGGGTTACGGGGGGTCGGTTGGGAAATGTGTACTGTGGGGATTAAAGCAGGGACAGGGTACTGGATTTGAATGATCAGCCATGATCATATTGAATGGTGGTGCAGGCTCGACGGGCCGAATGGCCTACTCCTGCTCCTAGATTCTATGTTTCTATGTTTACCCGTCCATTTTGAATTTAACTGCCTGGGGACGGGATTCACGCAGTTAAACCGAGGTGGGAAATGCTGCTTCCAGGCGGTAAGTGGCTTTATACCTACCTCCTGGATCCAAAGTCCAGACCATACCCACCCCCCTTGATCGGAGACCCCCAAACCCGCCCCCCCCACGAGCTGTCCAATCGCCTTCCCGGGCCTTCACCACCCCCCCGCCCCCGATGCCCGCTTTCGCCCGCCGCGATGCCCAATTTCATCCCCCCATGATGCCCACTTTCATCCCCCCCCCCCCCCCCACGATCCCCGATTTATTTATTTTTTCCCACGCTTGCCTGCCAATCCCCGACCTGCCCGATCCCCTGCCAATCTTGCAACACCCTCCCCCTCCCCCCCCCCACCGCTGATCCTCTCTCTCCCCTCCCCCCCCCCCCCCCCGATTGCCG
The DNA here is from genome assembly GCA_030390025.1 of Squalus acanthias. Lineage (NCBI taxonomy): Eukaryota > Metazoa > Chordata > Chondrichthyes > Squaliformes > Squalidae > Squalus > Squalus acanthias. The sequence continues at coordinate 61,071,529 of CM059439.1, forward strand.
ACCATCCCCCTGCCGATTGCCGACCTTCCCCAGACTGACCCCTCACAATTGAGGCCTACCTGCCCGCAGCCTGCCAGCCTCTCAAGCTGGATGGCTACAGGTGAAAAACCGAGGCCTCACATTCAAATTAGACTCTGCCGGTAAATTCAGCAGGGCCTGAAGGAAACGCGACCTTCCAGGTTTCCCGCCCGCCTCGGAGGCCCCCCACCCCCATCCCGCCGCCTCAAAGAAAATTACAGCAATATTTTCAGACTAACTAGCAAACACATCTCAAAGACTGGCTGTGCAGCACTGATCAGTTAGTTAACAACAACAACTTTCATTTATATAGAGCCTTTAACATAGAAAAGCATCTCGACTTCCTTCAGAGGACCAAGAGGTTATATTCAGCTTAATATTTAATATATAATGTTTCTGATGCATCCATGTGATTGCTGTTATTTTCTCGGTTTCATATGTACAAATGTGTCCAAAGCATTCATTACCATCCTACTGTTTAAGTAGACATGTCCTGCATCATAGACTCATAAATATTATAAAGTTCAAACAATTGGTTTTAAAATCTCACATTTTATTGAACCCAAGTACATTACATTCAACCTACTGATGATATTTTTACAAAAAAGTAGCTAAACTATCCAAACGTCTGAGCTAAGATGTTAATTTTCAAACAGCAAGTAAATTAAAGGTAATTATCAGTAGTCTAATAAACACAACCAATTTAATTGGAACAAAAGCAAATGATTGCATACAGGTAGAAGACTTAAGTGTTAAATCTGTGTAAAACGTGGTCAAAACTAAAGTACATTCACTAGTGAATTTGAGTATCAAGTCAGCACTGGAACATTTGATCTTATGATCATGGGTTTTAAACAGTCATTCTAACTGCAAATAAATTAAATTTGCAGCATTTGTCATGTCATTAATTAGGGTAGATCTTGAAAACTAGGTCTTTAAAACTGAACCAGTCCATATTAGCTGAGATGATGAACTGCATAATGCTTGTATATAATAATCAAGAGAAGTTTATTCATTTTATGCTGTAAAAGGTTTGTCCAATATTTTCGAAACAAAATGCAATATTCCATAGTGTTCTGTAGAACTGTAGGCTAAAAGACTGACGAAAACTTAAAATATTTCAGTTGAATAGCCTCATTCTATAAATATGCCAGAGTGGAGGTGGCAATATAGTAATCTTTTGTTTTCCCTGTTAGCACTATGCTGCCATCATGAAGTATATAAGTCAGCCCCCCCTCTTGCTGGATGTTCACATACATAAGCCAATGCTGAATGCACGAACGTGGATGGATGCTTTGCTGGCATTCTTCCCAGGCCTGCAGGTAAAGTGTGTTCCTTCCTTTGGTTAAGAGCTTTTGAGTCTCGTACATACTGCTGATTATATAATTAAAGTTCACAACTGTTACATTTTTTAACGCTTGTATATTTTGAGACAGGAAAATTAACTTAACACCTGGGCCTCCCTAATCAGGAACATAATCACATATAAATCCTCAGGTAAAGACACTGGCCCGGAATTTGCGGTCAGCAGCGAAGCGAATGCATTCACTGCTGGCCCCAAAGTACGCTTCGCACAAGGTTCTCGCAATCCCTGTGTCGCGAAGTTTGGGTTTTCTGACTTCAATTCATTTCAACGGAGTATAGTGGGGATCCCCTACCGCAAGCTGTTGTGACATCAAAACAGGCTATCTAAGCAGCCAATCAAAACGCAGAATTCTTACAGACAGCGAACGAGGAAGTGAGTAAGCTCTTAAAATTCGAACTTTTTAAAATAGTTAGAGAGAGCAAAAGAAAGACTGGGGCTCTCGCATGGGGAAAAGGCAAACCTGAAATAAAGATGGACAAACTTAAAAAATAATATTTTTAATGTTTTTGAAAAGTTTCTTAATTTTTTATTTTTATTAAAATGGACAAATTTCACACTGCACAAAATTTAAATTATTTTTCCCAGCCCTTAACATTTGTTCAGCAGTCAATACGCTGTTAAAACCCCAATTAAACCTAATCCCATTGGGTCTAACTTTTAGTGGGGAATTTAACAGCGTACTTACTGCGGAAGAGCCGAAGTTTTCGTCAGTTTTAATGATTTATGAGATTTCACTGATTGCTGACTCTGTGGGGGGAGGGGGGTACAGTGCAGCCAGTTTCTGAGCTGTCATTGACAGAGCGCAACTTCAGGATATCCGTATAGCGCCTGCACATGTGCCAAATCCCGAAGTTGCAGTCAGTTTCAAAGGCGGAATGACAGTGAACGCAGCCAGTTCGCCATCATCCCAACTGCAAATTCTGGGCCACTATGTGGTGTGTCACTGACCCATGCGGTCCTTTTATAAAATAAAAGAAAAAATCTGATGTAAGAACAGTTAGTATTAAGGATTGACCGTGGGTGTCCACTCCAATTGATCTCAATTATGCATAATAGGAGTTGGAGTGTAGACCAGCTGCTTCCCCATGGAGAGAGAAGCAAGATTTATCTTATAAGTGATGTGAGATTGGCATTGGCAGAGCCTGGAAGCAGGTCACCTGTTCACTATATTGTTCATATCTGGTGAATGTTGCGGGATAAGCCAAGAAGACATAGCACTGAGAAATACCTTTCTAAAAGAGGAAAGTCCTGGTCTCAAAAACAAATACTGTATATAGCGGCTAAAGGCTTTAAAAATAAATTTGTTGGTAATCTTACTAATTGTATGTTCAAGGGATGGGTCTCATCAGTTTTATTGCTGTGTCACAAAGGATTAATATCTAGCACTGGGATAAAACAAAATTAGAGACGCTAATTGAAAGACTATTTCAATCCCATTGATAAGGAATTGTTTGTTGTGTGCTTCATGTATTCCTGATTAAATGGAAATCAAAATAAAATTCATCAGGTGAGCAACAACTGCAGCGTGGAGGTGAAATTCTATTGGGTGACCTTTGACCAATGCAGTACATGAGCCTTTGAGTCTGATAGTTACATGGGCTTGGAGTAGGAAAGGCTTCACATTTATAGATACCCAAGAGAGGTGAGGGGAAAGCACTAATACGATAGCAAAATACTGCAGATGCTGGAAATCCGAAATAAAACGCTGGCAAAACTCAGCAGGCCAGGCGCTGATTGGGTGACCGCTTTGCGGAACACCTCCGTTCAGTCCGTAAGGGGGACCCCGAGCTCCCGGTGGCCTGTCACTTTAATTCACCGCTTCACTCCCACTCTGACCTCACCGTCCTCGGCCTAATACACTGTTCCACGGAAGCTCAGCGTAAGCTCGAGGAACAGCACCTCATCTTTCGTTTAGGCACGCTACAGCCCTCTGGACTCAATATCGAGTTCAACAATTTTAGATCATAACCTCAGCTCCAATCACATTTATATTTTATTTTATCTACCCTTTTATTTGTCCCCCCCACCTTTTTTTTCCTCCTAGAAGCTGGCAGCTGTCCTTCATTCTGCCAGTAGATTTCACACTTCATTCAGCCTTAATCTGTCACATTAACACCACCTCTAGCCTTGCATATCTCTTAACGTCTCTTAATGTCTCTTCATCTCCTCCTTTGTTCCTTTATCCCCTCCCCCTTTTCCCAGCTTTACCCTGGCCTTAAATCTATTTGATTTCCAGCTCTTCCCAGTTCTGATGAAAGGTCATCGACCTGAAACGTCAACTCTCTTTCTCTCTCCACGGATGCTGCCTGGCCTGCTGAGTTTTGCCAGCGTTTTCTGTTGTTATTATAGAGGGGAAAGCACTGTCGCTCAGAGTAACCTGATTTCAGTCAGGCTGTTGGTCAGGTAATGTGCTTGCTCTAAGGAGGCAAGGAAAGTTAGAGAGGCAGCTATTGCCACACACAGGAATTGAGAAGAGCCAGATTAATTCTCTCTGTCAACTCGCCAGTATGTTTTATCTGGTCAGTGTTATCTTTGTGGCATTTGTGAGAAACTCAAATAGTTTCTTGTTAGCTTTACCGGTATCTTGGTGCCGTTGTTGAGGCTTCCATTTTGAAAGTGTCTTCAATTACATTTAAGTGTGAAGCTCAGGCAATCCAAACACTACCCTTTGTGTAAGTTGTTTCTGAATACAAAAGTGACGCATAGCTGGACAGGCGTTTGTAGGTTGTAATATAATCTTTGGTTCAGGTGACGTCTATAAGCAACACAAGTTTCACCGTTGGTTTGTGACACCATTTGACCTCTGAGGTTCTGTTACTGCCCTCCCAGCTAAATTTATATCCGAATAGAACTTGTATTGGCAATCTTTTTTAAGTTGTTTGTTTTAGTTTAGTATTTTTATATGTGATTACTTTCCTCAGTGAAATAATGTGAGGTGTGTCCCATACCTTCAGAGGCTGCCTGGTGACAGTATTGCATTGATATCTTATATCAAAGGAAATAACTATATTTATTCAACCTTGGCGCCTCTGTCTTGTGTTTCTCTTGCTTCTACAGGCAGTTACTTGTGAAGGGGGTGAAACTTAATTTATTGAAACATGACTTGCATCTCAGTTGGCTAGCTATTAACAGCTATTCGTAATTGATTATATTATCACAGTTCGGCTGAAGAGTGATTGGTAGTACAAATTGTTTTATAGTTTGGAGCAGCTGAAATTTATAAAATGAAGCTGATATCATCTTGTTATGAATTGAGTTTTATTTGATGCATAAGAAGAAAAAAAAAACTGAAAACACTGGAAACCTGAAACAAAAACAGAAAATTCTGGGAATACTCAGCAGGTCAGTCAGCATCAGTAAAGACAACAGACATGTTAGTGTCTCAGGTTACGCTTGAAACGTTAGCCTGCCTCTTCTCTATATTGGTGGTGTCCCTTGCTGTGTATTTCTAGCATTTTCTGTTTCTATTTGATATGTTTAAATATGTTGATACGTTATGAATACGTTTTCTAGTGCGTGCAGTTCGGTCTTCATAAAATACTGTATGATTTCTTTTTAGGTGTTAAAAGGAGATATTCGCCCAGCCATAGAGACACATGAGATGTTGTACCAAGTTACGAAAAAACACAACTTCTTGCCAGAGGTAGCAGGGCTTTCCAAGTACTTTAATTTGTTAAATTAGTTTTTGTTCTTTATTAAGACTTTAATTCCAGTGAAGCTGCTCATTAATAGATCAAGTCTGGAGATAAAGACTGTTCTTCCTGCGGCTTTTTATGACATGTAAGTTTTGCAGTAGTGGTTTGCAGGTCTCGTCTGCCACTTCCGCAACTGCGTTTCTGCAGATGTCCCAGCCCTCTTCAGCTGGCTTATTTTGTTCCCTTCAATAGTGTTTCTTTTGCCAGCTTGATATTTCAGTGTTCTGCTGGTCTCTTTCTTTCTTGCACTTTGCTGAATGTAGCTGTTAAAGATCCCACGGCACTATTTGGACAAGGTACTTCATTGGCTGTAAAGCGCTTTGAGACGTTCGGTGGTCATGAAAGGTGCTATATAAATGCAAGTCTTTTTCTCTCTACGTCCTAACCAACATTCCTCTCTCAACCAAAAATTAACTAGTCATTCATCTCACTTTTTGCTGTATGAAATGTGGCTGCTGCATATGTCTACATAACAGTGAGTACACTTCAAAGTAATTTATTCTAGGTGAGGTGCTTTGGGCATGTCTGAAAGATGTCCTTTTTATTTTTCTCACACTCCTGCGCAGGATACAATGAAGTACTTGTTTGACAGGTGATTGCTGTCTCAGCCCCCTCTATCTTCTAATCTTTAGATTCACAATCTTTTTTTCTTTCTGTGGTTCATTAATACTACTCAGTTAGTGGTCTTCTGGACTTTCGTCTCTAGTTTTTCTAAGCTCCAATTTGTTTGAATTTATTCTTGGGAAATGGGTGTTGCTGACGAGGCCAGTCATTTATTGCTCATCCCTAGTTTCCCTGAGAAGTTGGTTGTGGGCTGTCTTCTTAAACTGCTGCAGTGTTTATACTTTGTACAACTGGAGTGACATTATCGGCCACACCGGGTAAGGACGGCAGGTTTCCTTCCCTAAAGAACATTAGTGAACCAGTTTGGTTTTTACGACAGCTTCATGGCCACTTTTACTGATAGCTACGTTTAGTTTTTGATTTCTAAATTCAAATTATCAAACTGCCATGGTAAGATTTGAACTGGCATTCTCTGGATTATTAGTCTAGTAATATAACCACTGCGCTAGCGTAACCTCTAAGCTCTTCCTCTCCTTAAATCCCCAAATAATTGCAGTCTCCTACTGTAACTAATATTTTCATCCTTCAGTCTCTTTATCCTCCTGCAATCTTCAGACTTTTAAACCCCAAGCTTGGCGTCATCTTATCATTACTTCCTGATTTTGTTTTGTGGTCACATTTACTCTCTTCAATCTTAATGCTGTCTTGCACTATGAGCCTTAGCCCTTCACAAAGTTTCTCAATTTAAGAGATATGTTTTGGTGTTCGTAAAAAAGATTGTTGGAGAAAAAGCACATACGAATTAACTCTAAGAGGCTAATGTTGCAGTGAGGGAGTTTTATAAATTCAAGGTTAACATTGCCAAATTAATTTACATAATACTCAATGGTTGCTGCTCTGCTAAATTAATCATTACTGAACAATCAAACTGCAAAGAACTAGTGCATCAAGTGCTGTTACTAGTGTTTAATGCCTACAATTGCAGAGGTGTTCAATTCTTTTTTTTAAAAATCTCTGCATTGTTCTGTAAAAATCAGAACTTCCTAGTTTGAATTTTTGATCTTGTTTCTCTAGGCTTTCACCACTGATTTTCGGGTTCACTGGGCTCAGCATCCCCTCAGACCTGAATTTGCTGAAAGCACCTACTTCCTATATAAGGTAAGTTTCTGCTTTTATTTGATGGAATTTTATATGATATAAAATGCGAATAAGTATTTTTTTAATTGATTGATGTTTGAAAGGTGAAAGAATTCCGGCAAAACATGATGTCACTGGGCCAGTAGCTGATGTGAAATTTTTAATATTGATCTGATTGAAGTGTAAATGAAAGTTATTGTTACAAACAGGCTACAGGTGACAAATATTACTTGGAGGTGGGAAAGACCATCATTGAGAACCTGAATAAGTACGCTCGTGTACCATGTGGCTTTGCAGCAATGAAAGATGTTCGTACAGGAAGCCATGAAGACAGGTCAGACCTTTTAGCATTTCATATTGGTAGTTTATGACCAGAAAATAGTTATTTTGCCAGAGGAAAACCTAGTGTAATCCAGAGAAATTTATGAATGAAGGTAATTGAAGCTGTGGAATACTTTAAATCTGAAGTAGTCTCTTCCCTCATTCCAATCTTCGTTATTTGTTAACAATGTTTTTACTTGGTCTGTGGACAGCAACCATTCTGGTTCTCCAGGGGGATCCAGCAGCCACTCTGCTGACGTCAGCTATGAGATCTGTCCGTGAACAGCTCCTTGGGTGGTGACACTGATCATTATTTCTAAGTCTGGACACTAATTAGATGGTGTCTGAGCTGGGGAAATTCAGTTCCAACCAAGGAAGCCACAAAATCAATGTAAAGTTAATCATGTGAAACCTTGATCAACCATTTCTATGTTAGAAATGTTTTTCAGATCAGTGTACCTCCCTATGGACATGCTCATTGATGGTCATATTGGCCTTGGAAGGGGTACAGCTCCAGCAAAGTTTACGCAACCTGTCCTCATTATTTAACCCTTTAAGCTCTGGTATCATTTCAATAAATTTGCGCCACTCCCAAGTCCAATATATCTTTCCTAAGGTTTGATGCCCAAAACTGAACACAGTCCTCCAGATGGGGCATGCCCAAGGCTCTGTACAACTGAAGCATCACTTCCTCACTTTTGAATTCCAACCTCCTTGAGATAAAGGCCTTTTTGATTACTTTTTGTACCTGCGCATTAAGTTTTAGTGATTTGTGTATATGGACATCTCAATCTCTTTGTTCCTCCACAGTTCCTGATTTCTCACCATTAAGAAAATATTCCAATTTTTCTTTCTCAGATCCATTGTGGATGACCTCATAATTCCCTGCAATTAACTCCATCTGCCATAGTTTTACCCACTCACTTAGTCTGTCTATGTCCCTTTATAACTTCTTCCTCCCATCTACACAACTTACTGTGCCTCCTAACTTCGTGTCATCTGCAAACTTAGATATACAACTCTCTATTCCTTCATCCAAGTCATTGATATATATGATGAAAAGCTGAGGCCCCAGTACAGATCCCTGGGGAACACCACTTGTCACATCCTGCCAATCGGAGAGCATTCCTTTTGTCCTTACTCTCTGTCTCCTACCTCTCAATCACAAGGTTACTTCCAATTCAATATGCTTTAATTTCTGCTAATAATATCTTGTGCAGAACCTTATCAAATCCATTCTGGAAGTTCTCCCAGCCTCTTTGTTTACTCTCATAGTAGTGGTAAAAATGACCTACAGAAGGGGAGCAGTTTAAAAAAAAAATGGTTAATAAGATGCATACATTTTATTCTTGAAATTGGGATCTTTTACATCCACCTGAGAGGGCAGACCGAAAGACGACACCTCCAAACAGTGCAGCGCTCCCTCAGTTTACAAGCCATTTCCTGATGGCTCGTGCGGAGCAGGAACACCAGCATAGACCAGTTGGGCTGAATGGCCTGTTTCTGTGCTGTAATTTCTATGTAATTCTATGATTCTGGACTTGGTTGGAAATGTATAGCAGTGTCAATAATGCATGGGTATTGCTAACGATGCATTGTGTTGCGGTGTAGTTCTTTTTAGAAACTACATTTTTTTTTTCTGTTCACGTGACAAACTTCAGCCTACAACCATAAAGGTATATAACAATACTTTTGTGTAAGCCTAGTTTTTGGTTGTTTTCTGACCTTAAACCCATGTTTCTCTTGCCTTGAGATTTAGTTAAGCTTTTGGTAACATAACTGGGTAAATGAACATCATTTATATCAGGTATTAAATTATCTTTATTCTCCATAACATTCCACTTTCAGTCTTTAAAAGTGTTAGAATATCATGAGCTCTCATTTAAACTTATAAAAATATAAAATGGATTTATTAATCAAGTGAGTAATCTAAACAGTGATATAATAGTTACTTACAGTAGAATATCATTTATCTTCTTGAATAGATAAAATAACATGATTGTGAATCTTAAGAACTAATCAAATCATTTATAACTGACTACACACAGTTGTTCTCTTATCCTTTAGGAATATCAACATCAGTTATTTCAAACTGTCTTCTGCCTGTTTTATTGAGATTTTCACGCTGTGTTTGAGATTTTCCAACTGCTAACTAGTCAGACTCAAATCAAATTGTCTTTTATATTTAGGGAAAGATTGCCAAGATATCCTGGATTTTAAATATCTAACCTCTCAAATTCAAATAGGAGCCATAAGTCAGTTACGAATTGAATCAATCACGAAGCCTGTATATATTTCAGAATTGTGTCTCGCATTCCCTCCCGAGCTTATTACCAGAGAACTCTCAACAACCAATGTATCAGTGTGACTTTAGCTGGCTGCTAAACTCCCTTTGCCCAATGACCAAGTTTTATAAAGTGACAGCTACCAAAACAACATTAGAGAAAAATACATCACTTTTGTCATACCTAGTCACAGATTTAGTGTTTATTTTTAGTTGTTCCTCTTCTCTTTACACAGAATGGATTCCTTTTTCTTGGCTGAAATGTTTAAATATCTGTACCTTCTCTTTGCGGAGAAAGAAGATGTCCTCTTTGATGTTGAGGATTATATCTTCACCACTGAGGCCCATCTATTACCACTTTGGCTCTCTACAAACTTCACCAAGAATAGGAAAAATGAGGTAGGTGCAAAAACTCCAATGTGTGAAATACAGAGGTGTGTATGAGCTGACGGTAATAATGAGTGTGATAATATAGAAACATTTACTGGATTTTTTGCAACTTTGGATGCAGTATGTTCCAAGTGAGCAAATTCAATTAGTGGTTAAAATCTATATATCAAATAGTTTTTGCTTTTTTAGCACAACTTCATTTGAGTTTTACTCAGTGATTTTCAATGAAATGTAGAGCTTGGTCTATATAGGCTGATTCTAATCCAAACACAGTTTTCTCCCCTTCCTGCTATAACAGAGTGTGTTATACTGTTACCTCTGATACCGCATGTGGTTTATAAGCAGCTAAATTGATCTAAAAAGCCACTCCATAATGCTTTTGAGTAGTTCTGAAAGGAAATCCACTACCATTGCTTTTATGTAGAAGAAAATACCGTGTGGTATGTTTATACCAACATTTAGTGTCAAATAGGAAACTTAACTGCATTTTTGTGCTGAGATTGCCCCATGATTTCTGAGAAAAATCATATCCAAAAAGCTTCATTTATCTTTTTTCTTTGAATGCCGACTGACCCACATTTCCAGTATCTTCTGTACATTTTTTAAAAATCCTATAACTAATGGCCTTGATCACTTAGACATTTTAAAACTTTTTATTCTAGTGAAAGAATGTGCATGACTCAGTCACATCAAGCTAACGTGTATTTACATTGTTTCTTATCCCCAAGCTGTGCAACTGCTTTTGTGTGTTATGACTGGAACTTTCTTGTATTTATTTTTCATTTACTGGTGCATGAACAAAAGACAAAAGGAGGGAAACCTACACTGCAAAGACAATACCATTGCTGTCAGATTTGATGCTATACGATTGTACAAATGAATGCCCCCTTTATACTCTAAGGTTACATCCAATAACGAGACCCAGAGCTCTTGCAGTCCTTTTGGAGCGAAGCTGCATTTCCTGTGTCTCACCAAAATTGTGACTGGCAGCAAAAGCTAATCAGCTCCTGCTGGCTGCATTTGGCATATTGGGTCTGGCAGTCAGCAAACTGCCCGCTCAGCCCACCATTGGGTGTTTTTAGCATTTGTTTGCCTATATACACCTTCCCCAGACATCAGAGAAGGACTAGCCAGATTCACAAAGGCATGGATATGACTTTGCACTGGCTGCATGTGTGCAAGATTTATTTGTGTAGAAAGGAAGCCACATTTGTGATTTTGGAACAACTTTGGTGCACAGATCTCAAAATAGCATTAAGCATAAGCGAGCGAAGGGCGCTCCTGCAACAGGTTCCCAACCACACAGCCAAGCTGGGTCTCCTAAACATCAACCATTACCATTGGGCAATGCGACTACAGGAGATAATGAGCTGGAAAAAATCCTCCATCCAAAGCCTCTGGCTGGGAATGGAGGCAGGTGCTGTGCACTCCTCCTACAAAGATCCCCAGAAAAATCCAGTTGGACTTGAATCACAAGAAAGTATGACTGACCCAGCCCATCAAAGGGAATTCTGCATTGTACTGCAGGTGCCCTCACCCTGTCGACCCTGTCCCTGCGGTAGAGTGGCTGTGTCCTTCCCAGAGATTCTCAATACAAGTCACTTGAAGGCGTGGCATCACTGAAATAAACAAGCTTCTCGACCAAAACAAAATCATGTCCTTCTAGATACCCACTTACAAGTTCTAATCTATACTCAGAATTGTCCTCCACATCATCACATGACACAGAAAACTTGCATTAATCCTGGGAATATGACCTGGACCACCCATTCTCAGGAACTGGAGCATGCCACTGAGGCTTACCGTCTCAGCTTTCAGTAAACCTCAACTTTGAAAATTCCTCCTTCCCCTGAAAGCTGAGTACTGGTGAAACTGTGGACAGAAGGGCTTTCTCCAATGCACATCTTGGTCCTGCCCTTCCGATTGGAGAGTTCAGAGGCCAATGAAGCCTTTCCATTCCCCTACACCAAACTGTATTCTGCCTTGGCCTTCTGACAGTGGGGAGAAGAACCCATAACCATCACATCACAAAGGTACGTCCTTCAGCATTGCGCCCACAAATACACACAACACACCAAATATGGACATTCGCCAATCTGAGTAAGTGAAGCATGGATCGTGCCTGAAACTAGAAAAGCAGGAAGAGCAATGGGTCTCCTTCCTCCAGCTTCATACAGCCAAAGGCTGACTACTGAACAGACAGATCCCAAACCCAACCACTCATTGATCTTTTTTTGTCTCCTCCTAGACGGCAGGTTACATAGATTTGGACGACAGCAACTTTGACTGGTCTTGCCCTAATACACAGGTTCTGTTTCCAAATGATCCCTCTTATGCTAACAGCATTCGTGAACCTTTTAAAAACGTGGTGGACAAAACTTGCCCAAAGGCCAACATCCGACAGTAAGAACTGCTATTACTAAACCCTGAGATTATGTATGCGCAATTTAATCAAAGTTTGGTCTTTTCCAATTGAACCCATAAAATACATTACTGTGACTTAAATGAACATTAAACACTTCACCAGTGAATAGCTTATTATTATTGTTATTATTATAATACTGAGGTGTTTGTGTTTACATGTGGCCTGTTGTAAAGACGAAGGACATTTCTACATTAGCGATCATTCAGTATGTGACATATCTTCTTTTTGTAAATGTGCTGCTTGCCAAGTTCATTTTATTTTTAGCAGACTATTACAACCGAAACATTTTCAATAATACAGAAAACAACTTGGCTTAGTATACTGACTTAAGTTACACTGGGGACCTGTGTTTCAGTATAGCAAGTGAACTTAGCTTTAATAAATTTATATTAAACAAATTATTATGCTTATATTGAACTGATGGGTTGCGAAGTGGTGCAATCAATATACCTGTAGTTTGAGGTTTTTTTCCAGTTTTTTTTTAAATCTTGGGATGAATTTGTTTATATTTGTGCAAATCCAATTCAAGTTCAAGTTAATGAGTATTTGGGTTAATTCATTGCCTTTGCTAAGCTAGTTTTCTGTAGAATGGTTCATTATTTTATGTAGTCTCTTTTTCACATTATTTTGCTGATGGGAATTGAATTCCTTGTGTGTTTTTTGTTGCAGGGAGTTAGGTGGTGGCCCTGGGATCAGGTCACATCTGAGGGCCAGGGATTTTATGGCCAACAATCCTGAACACCTCGAGTTACTGAAGAAAATGGGAGTCAGCCTAATTCATCTCAAGGATGGCAGAGTCCAGTTGGTTCAGCATGCAAACCAGGTGAAGCTGCTGCTATATCCTGTAGCCTATAAAGTACTCAATGGATATAGGATATATGCCGCTTAAAATATTAATCCAATGGGAAATGATAGAATGAATGAAAACAGGTAGAAAATCATAGAATGAATGAAAACAGGTAGAAAATCATTTGTTTGTAAAGTGGATCTATTAGTAGAAACAGAATACATGAGATTCTGTGGGATGCATTGCAAGTAATGACAAATTAATCTATCATGTGTAGGCAAATGTCACTTCCATATGATCAATGAATGAAGTGGAAATAAAAACAGATCAACAAACTTATTTTTTAATGAATTACTAAAAGCAAACTGTGTGCAAAAACATGCAAAAGCAGTTTTAAATGGGCTTTAATGGTAGAAAATCAGGATCCCTTTTGTGTTCTGCAGTCTGAGAGAAAATATGGGACCTGAAATTGCGGTCGGAGGCTTCCCGCGGGCAAATGCCTCCGATCCACAAGAAAAGTATGCACCTACCTGGTGCCTCCGTATCCTCAGACTCTTGCAGTCCTGGGCCTGCAGGCGTCGCCTGTGTAAAGGCCCACGTATCCCAGGGGAGCAAGCGTCCCTGGGTTCACGTGGGCCGGCCCAACCAATCAAAAAGGGGGATTCCCATTAAGCTTATGGAGATTCCATTTACGTACGGAATCCCCAGAAGCATGAATAGGAATGACATAAAAAACACACCTTCACACAACCTAAATAAAAATAAATCACCACATGTTTAAAATTAATAAAAATACAATTTAATTCAACATTTAAAACAAAAATGTAATTTTTTGAAAAATAAATGTAAACATTTTTAAAGGGGCCTAAAATAACCTAAACTAATTTTAAAAAGTTTTGAATGTTTAAATGATTTTAAAACATTTATTTTAATATTTATTTAAACCCTTACGCTGGTTAAAGAAGGCCCTACGCCTGCTTTTACCAGGCGTAAGAGTTTCGTGGACATTCGCTGGGCAGTAGTTGGGCAAATAGCCCAACTCTCTGCCAGTAAATGTCCATTTTCTGCGCATGCGGATGATCTGTCGAGCTGAAATTTGACATCGCAAGTTCCGGGTTTGTGTGCATGCGCAGCGCATGTGGAAACCCAGAACTTGCTGGGCACTTACGATTGCGTACGCTGGCGTATACGGTCATAGGCCCCGCAAAATCCGGGCCATGAAGTACACAAAGCAAATTCCTAGGTTGATCTCTGCCAGCGCATCATAAGTATTCTCCTCTCTTTTAAAAAAGGGCCAGGCCAGGGAAACAGAATGGAAAAGGAGAAACGTGCACAAACCTACTTGCACCCAAATGCAGAGGGAAACTAATTTGTTTTTAAGCTAGTAATTAAGCACTGCATCTTCAAGAGATGAAAGTGGAAGCGAGAATGGCAATTTGCTGCTGCCTTTTGTGTCGAGGGAAGAGTGAATCCAGTAATGAATGAACAACATATTGCTTTTCTCCTCCCCCAGGCAGCCAGTGCACATGATGCTGAGGATGGCCTGCGCTTTATGCAGGAGATGATTGAATTGTCCAGTCAGCAACAGAAGGAACAGCTGCCACCTCGAGCTGTCCAAATCATCTCCCACCCATTCCTTGGTAGAGTGGTACTTACAGCCGGACCAGCACAGTTTGGAACAGAACTTTCTAAAATTACTAGTGGGGTATGGATCCACTAAAACTAACCAATGTTTTAATATTAATATATTATACTTATTTGCCAGGTTTTTTTTTTAAATGCACCTAGTGTAACACATTTTATGTAGTGTATGATAGTCTACTTAAGTTGATTTATCTAAGAGATCAATCTATTCAAGTAATATTTTATCTTTTATTTGATAGTTTTGTTGTAAATGCATTTAACAGCCCTGATTAAATATGCATGTGACGTTGATGCATTTCCATATGCTGAGTGGCAAAAATATAATCGTTTTTAAACAAAAAGGATATTTTGCCCTTTAATACTATTTAAAGGGAGGAAATTATACTTTAAGGGCTGTTCTGCAGTATTAACACAATTGAAGTGGAAAAGTTCAGATTGTTGCAGTACAAGGTGCTCCTCTGAGGGGTGGGGATGTTGAGACACATTTCTGGGACAGAGTCGATGGACCTTTAGGACTGGATTTTGTCAATGGGGACGTGATGGAGGCGAGACTCCCACTTTTTGGGTTGTAGTCCCGCCTCCATCGACTTGTGGCCAACCCACTGTATTTTCCCTTGATTGACCTTGTTAAGCCCGCCCAACGGGCTTAGCAGGCCAATCAAGGGTCCCTTGGATACAGGTGATGTCAGCCATTGAAATTTCATCTGTCAAGAGCTTTTGACAGATGAAATTTCAGCGTTTGACAGCTCTGTGAAGCTGTCAAACACTGACAATATGATTTCTAACGTGAGTCCCTGTACTTAGACTGAGTTAGAAATCAATCCAGCACAGAAAGCAGAGACTGCAGCTTTTGACAGCTCCGCGACCATTCTGCTTTCTGTCCTGTGGATGTGAGGGACTCCCGACACCTTAAGGAAGCTAGCCTGCAGGACAAAGTTAAGGTAAGTAAAAGTTCTTAAAACACTTTATACACAGACCAAACACACTTACCTCTGCACTCATGCACCCATCACTCACCTGCACACTGGACATCTCGACCCCTCCAGACCGACGGTCCGCCTTGCTAAATCGGCGTGGGTCGGACCTGTCGGGAAGCCCACACTTCAGGGCTAAAAATAGGGATTAGGCAAAAAACTGCCTGTTAACAGGCAGTTTATTGGCACTAATCCCCTTCCCGCCTCGGGGAGGCGGGTCCCAGCACAGGTCGGGTACCCGCCTCCTGGGAAACTGGCATGGGGGCGGGATGGGTTCGGGACCCCCGAATCTGCTATTTTCACACCACTCCCGCCTCCAAACCCGCCTCCACGGGCCGGTGAAAATTGAGCCCACAGTGTTCAGCTGCCCATTATTAAAGTTGATGCTGGGTGTCGAGAAGTGAATAAGTGTTTAATTCCCCATCACTGACAATTGGAATTGTTTTTAAAAATTACACCATATGTATTAAAATATATATTCTGCTAGCTTATTTTATTTGTAGGACAAAGGAAATTACCAGAAAATATAAAATGCAGTATTTATCATGGTGGGAAATGTGGCCATCAACCTATTCGCTAGCACTCTGTGCCACAGCATGTTGGTACACTTAACGTATCAGCTAGTTGTGAGAAACATCTCTTTGTATTTTTCTACCTTTCTAACCCCTGTAGAACAGGGTGCGGCAGGTGACCTTCTCCTAGCCCTCTACCAGTACTACTGTGAAATTGGCTATTAAGACATATTGTCCAATATTTCCCTCCCTCCTGCTGGGGATATTATGACCTGCACTCAGCAATTCCCCTGGAGGTGTGACTGAGGTTAGGATCATGGTGTGTAGGGAATCGTGGTGTGAACGCATAACCTCTGAAATTGTAAAGAGCAGCATCACTCCTCAGCTTTGTTTTCCACCTTTCCTCTTTTAGCAATCTCTACATAAAGTCCTTGAGCCTTCTGTCTGAGTTTTTGACTTTGAAGCCCTCCATTCGAATTGCACACTTTGGGCATCTGTTATTGCAATTGTAACTCTTCTGTACAGAACAGAAATGTTTGTCTGAGCAAATGGATATCTCGTTGGGTCATAAAATGACAGCATCTGTGAATAGTTCCTCTGGCGCCCTCTTCAGGCACTACTGTTCCATCACAATTCACTTCAGCTGAACCGTTCCTGATGGAAACATAACATTCCAGTGCACTTCTTCTATTATAAATCCCTTTACTCACCCCCCCCCCCCCCCAGTTCAAAGTATTACCAGTTTTTCTCTGAAAACTTGTAATTGTTTTTTGGGTACTGTTTTTATTTGTTTATATAGTCTATCTGTTATACTGCAGATCACAAGCTATTCTGTGGGCATATTTGCAGATATAATTGTTTTTATGCTCGCCCGCATGCTCAAGGCACTAGAAAGAAACATAGAAAAATAGGAGCAGGAGTAGGCCCTTTGAGCCTGCTCCACCATTCAATATGATCATGGCTGATCTTCTATCTCAATACCACATTCCCGCTCTCTCCCCATACCCCTTGATGCCTTTTGTGTCTAGAAATCTATCTATCTCCCTCTTAAATATATTCAGTGACTTGGCCTCCACAGCTGTCTGTGGTAGAGAATCCCACAGGTTCACCACCCTCTGAGTGAAGAAATTTCTCGTCTTCTCAGTCCTAAATGTCCTACCCCGTATCCTGAGACTGTGACCCCTCGTTCTAGACCCCCCAGCCAGGGGAAACATCCTCCCTGCATCCAGTCTGTCTAGCCCTGTCAGAATTTTATACGTTTCAATGAGATCCCCCCTCATTCTTCTAAACTCTAGTGAATACAGGCCTAGTCGACCCAATCTCTCCTCATACGACAGTCCTGCCATCCCAGGATTCAGTCTGGTGAACCTTCGCTGCACTCCCTCTATGGCAAGTATATCCTTTCCTAGGTAAGGAGACCAAAACTGCACACAGTACTCCAGGTGTGGTCTCACCAAGGCCCTGTATAACTGTAGTAAGACATCCTTGCTCCTGTACTCAAATCCTCTTGCAATGAAGGCCAACATACCATTTGCCTTCCTAACTGCTTACTGCACCTGCATGTTTGCTTTCAGTGACTGGTGTACAAGGACACCCAGGTCCCTTTGTACATCAACATTTCCCAATCTGTCACCATTTAAATAATACTCTACCTTTCTGTTTTTCCTACCGAAGTGGCATCTAGTTCACATTTTATGTACCTTTGCAGGTGGTGTAGTGGGTTAGATGCTGTCCTTTCACCCCTAAGACATTGACTCAAATGCAGCTTAATTGATGGGGTGAAAGCCCATATCTGCTAGCTGTAAGGGTCCAGTGTGAGCGGCCTCAATCCACTTTCAAATGAGCACTGGCCTCCAGCACAAAGCTGCCCATAATTGGCACTAAATTAGTTGTCTCACTTGTAGATCCCATAGGATGGCTGATGTTGGAGAAATGTCACATTGATGTAGTTCGGGGTGCTCTTCTGAAATTGAAGCTGAGGTGTATTACTGGGGCAGTGCAGAGGAAGCTTTATTCTGCATCTAAGTGTGCTGTACCCCAGCTTTTTGTCTTTGTGGCCTGGATAGGTGTGTACCACGGAGCCTCGGAGGTTACGTAAACGTTTACGTCCATGTTCCATTAATTTGTATTTACATCAAGTTGCTGATACCAATAGATCTAGATGTTCTGATTTAGGATTTGTCCACCAGTGAGACAACAGTGGTACAATCGACCCTTTCCAAATCTCTAGGCCCACAAAATTTAAACTGGGTTTGAAGCCATTCTGGAAAGAGGGCATTTCCTTGGATTCTAGTTGATCTCTAACACTGCAGTATTAATATTAAACTAAAATGTGGGCTTCAATTACAAAAACCTTTAAATTCAGAATGGTGTTATACTGTCATTGGATCATTACAGAACCAACAGCATACAGTTTTTATGTTTTCTGTTTTAACATAAATAGAACTCATAATTAAACACTTGGCTATACTGTTGCTAACTGATGCTGAATGTTTAGTGCCCGTCTGTGTATATGATTGAATTTGTACAAAGGAAAGAGCTGTAGGTGGCACTTTGTTGAACGGAAAGTTCATAGATTTTACCTTGAGTAGAATTAAATGTTTTAAAACTTGTACAGGCAAGATAAGAAAGTTCGCCTGTAATTTCCATGAGGGTTCTCCCGATCACCACCGTAACCTCAATGGAAGACCGGCGGGAAGCCCGGAGAAACAACATAAGGTTTCCGTCGGTCTTCCACCGAAGTTACGGCAGCAGATTGAGAGAACTCCCATGGAAATTCTACATCCCAGTGCTTATTTATCTGTGTCTCCAGCTCCTGATTTGATCTTCCACTCTCAGTAAACCTATTTCAGTTGGAAAGGTGCGATGAATTCTGCACGCCCAACATCACTTGCAGATCAATAAATGGGAGCTCTGGTTGCCTTTTTCCTGCCATGGTAAGCCGTGCACACAAAGTGTCAGCTGTGGCTCAGTGGGTAGCACCCTTGCCTCTGAGACAGAAGATTGTGGTTTCAAGTACCACTCCAGAGACTTGAGCACAAAAATCTAGGCTGACGCTCCAGTACGGTACTGAGGGAGTGCTGCACTGTCGGAGGTGCCGTCTTTCGGAGGAGACGTTAAACCGAGGCCCTGTTTGCTCTGTCAGGTGGATGTAAAAGATCCCATGGCACTATTTCGAAGAAGAGCAGAGGAGTTATCCCTGGTGTCTTGGTCAATATTTATCCCTCAATCCACATCACTAAAACTGATTATCTGGTCATTATCTCATTGCTGTTTGTGGGAGCTTGCTGTGTGCAAATTGGCTGCCACGTTTCCTACATTACAACAGTGACTACACTTCAAAAGTACTTCATTGGCTGTAAAGAGCTTTGGGACGTCCTGGTGTCGTGAAAGGCTCTATAAAAATGTAAGTCTTTCTTTCTTTCACAGCTCTCGAACTGAGAACGGGCAAAGGCTGTCCATAGGATTGTGTAGAAATCAAACTTACGATTACCGTATTTGAATTGGAACCCAGTCAGATTATTGCTGAGCTTCCTAGTCACAGTCTTCCCTCCAATTGTACTTTAATATGACAATAGAGACTAGCTATGAAGAAATTTTTCACTGCAAAAATTGATTTGCATTTCTTGTTTGCATTTCAAAATTCTCGATAGGTTCGGGGTTTTGTCGCTAAGTGTGAACCCTACAATGGCTGTTCAGAGGTAACAAATCCTGAATCGATCAAGGGAAAAATTGCCCTGATGCAACGAGGCCATTGCATGTTTGCTGAGAAGGCACGGAATGCACAGAAAGCTGGGGCGATAGGTGGCATTGTTATTGGTAAGGAGTGCAATTCTTATTTTTCACTTTGATAACAGTATGAAACATTGTTTATTTATTCATATACAATTGTGCGAGAAAATGAACATCCCCGCCTGATTATTGCAGAAGTTGAAATAATTTCAGATTCTCAGATTGTTACAGATTAGGGTTGCTTAATAAAGGTTCCCACAGGTTAATTGGCATTATATAATATCCAGTTCATAAGCTATATCTTAATGCTGGTTTTATTTTAATGATCTGCAATCCAAATATAATTTATACACCATTTTTTACAGTATGCCCTAACCAAAGTCACAAATGATAATTTCTATGATTGTGACCATGATGCATTATCCTTCCTAATCCTCCTCGACCTGACTGTAGGCTTACCTTATGGTCAGCTCCTCCAACACCTCTCCTTTGTTATCTAACTGGGTGGAGTTCCCTCGCTTGGTTCCACTCTTGCCTATCCAATCATAGCCAGAGCATCTCGGGCAATGTCTGTGCATTCTGTCTGCACTGTTACTTCTGGAAATCTCAAGGACCTATCTTTGGCCGCCTCGTCTTCGTCATCTACATGCTGCGTCTTGGTGTCATCATCTTTAGACTTGGGGTCAGCTGATGACACCTAGCTCTACCTCTTATTATTTCTCTTGACCCTTCCAGTTCCTCTGTGCTGTTGGACTGCTTGTCCGACATCCAGTCTTGCATGAACTACAGTTTCCTCGGCTAAGCAATGGGAAGACCAAAGCCATTGGACCTGCCACAACCTCCATACCCTTGCCAATGACTCCATCTCCTCCCCGGCCTCTATCTTGGGCTGAACCAGAGTGTTTGCAACTTCGCTGTCCTATTCAACCCCCAAGCTGAGCTTCCGACCCTATACCCTCTCCATCACAAAGACTACTGACTTCCACCGCCATAGCATCGCCTGTCTCCAACCTTACCTCAGCCCATCTGCTGCTGAAACCCTCATCCATGTCTCTGTCAACTCCAGACTCGACTATTCCAATGCTTTTTTGCCCAGCCTCCCATCTTGCACCCTCAGTAAAGTTCAGCTCATCTAAAATTCTGCTGCCCATATCCTATCCTACAGCAATTCCCGCTCACTCATCCCTGTCCTCGCTGACCGCCATTGGTTCTCGGTCTCGCAACATTTGTATTCTCGTATTTAAATCCCTTTGTCGAAGGCGCTTTACTCCACATTTAGCCTGTGCAAAACATGCCTTGAGTGCTTGATGTTTTTGAGCTAGTTGAGAATAGACATGTTATTAATGGGAAATGGGCATAACGCTGCAGTAAGGGCAATGGTGGTGGTGTCTTAAATTTATGGGCCTTCTCCAAATCTCTGTATCCCTGCCTCCTTCAGCCAAATGCTTTTAATGTTTCAGTCCAAAGTTGTAATGATTAACATTGACTAGTACAAGTGGTTTTCATTAATGTGCAACAATGAAGATATTGAGGATTGGACTTTTCTTACTCGTGTGTTATTGGTGCACACCAATTGGATGCCTAAATTGTGCACTTGAAAGTCAACCATGTTTGACTTGAGTGTCACTGTTTGCAAAATGAATGAAAATAAGCTACATTAGCATTTTGATAATTCTCTGTACAGCTCAAAACTAATGTTTAACAGTCTTGGACCAATGCACTGAATCTGATTGGCTAAAGAGCTGTTCTGTACGAAAGTACTTTCATATTTGTCTGCTGTTTTTTTATTGAGTAGTAGTGTTCTGAAGTTATCAGATGGTAAAGTAAGACACTGTACAGCTCAAGTTGATGGGATGCAAATCTCCTCTGCTGGCTTTAAGGATCCTATGGGAAATGAATGTGGGTAATATCAGTTCAGTTCCTAGTCGGCCTGGGCCCACAGCACAGAATGCCCCAAATTTGGCACTGACTGATGGTCTCATTCAGAAATACTACAGAAAAGTCTAGTGTGTTCTCTACTAAAGCTTGGGCCTGAGGCACATTGTTGGGGCAGAGTAGAGAGAGCTTTAATCTGCCTTTAACCATGTCCTAGGTGCCTGAAATGAAATATGTTCCATTGCTGCAGAACTATCATCCCTCAACTTATTGACCACAAATTTCATGAGAAAAAGTGACATTGAATGTGAAGCTCTGTCATCTTCACAGCCTGAGAGGGACCAGCTTACCCTACAGCCCTCACCTGTTAGCTATGTTATGCAGCAGGATGAAATCTTTAGTAGGCCCAGAAGAGTTTGCACGTCCAGGTGTATGCTGCTGCTGTTTTAACTATTAATTTGCTATTGGGCAGATGACAATGAAGGAAGCAGCAGTGACACAGCTCCACTCTTCCAGATGGCTGGTGATGGAAGGAACACTGATGATGTTACAATCCCAATGCTTTTCCTCTTTAATAAAGAAGGAACTATTATACTCGATGCCATGCAGGAGTACCAGGAAGTGGAAGTGCTGCTGTCGGATAAAGCTAAGGATAGAAGTAAGTTTATACCAACAATAAATGATCTTTCATTTGCAAATTACCCAAAATGATTTGTCATGACTTTAAATGCAGGTAGTAACCTGAATATTTCTGGTATGCGCGGATTGGTAAATTCAGCTATCTCTATATAAGATGCAACAATTTTTTTGAGAAAACTTTAGATTGTTGACAGGTTTTGGGAAATTCTAAGCTCCCTGGGGCAGCCCTTTTTCAAAAACATTTTCACGTCATACACAGTGATACTGAAATAAACACTATTATTACTAATAAAACCACTCAAATGTCAGGACTGGACTTCTTACTGTATAAGTAATCCTACACTGCAAACATTAACAGCTAAAGCATTTAAAGAAAACGCTTTTAGTTAGCGCTGTCTTCGTTTCTCTTCCATTCCTCCTTTTGATTCCCATCTCTCCCATTTTTTTTTTGTAATCTAACCTAATCTCTCACATAACTTTTTTTTAAATGGTGGTTAGCTGCTCTTGTGTATTTTCGGGGTCCCCACAACCATTCTGGGTGTAGAAGCCCAGTCTCAAAGATTGGGATTTGATTGGCTTAAAAAAAATAGACTTTCAGTCAATCATCGTAAAGATTAACATGTTTGTTTTGTAGTTTTACTTTCTCATCTCAGCCATGTAGGACTGTCCATTTTCTGTGAGCTTCACAAGTTAAGCAGGGTGCATGAAGTCAGGGGGATCCTTTGAATTTCATGATGTTTTACATTGATTTTAGAAGACATTGGTAAATTTCATGGGGATCCCCTGACATTACGGCGTTCCATTTTCTCATGGTACCTCTGTGAAGGTAGCCCTCGAGCAAGTCACTGCTCTGGATTGTGACCCTTGACAAAAAGTTAGTGAGTACGCTTCATGTAGATTTGTGAACCTCAAATTCAGTGTGCACATCTGCTTTGCACTTTCATAAAACTACACATATGTAAATTATATAAATAAAATAGATAGACTTCTTTCAAAACAGAAGTAAATAAGAGCAGTAGTGAAGGGGGTTAACATATCCTTACATAAAGATATACACAGGTTTCAGTGCGAGCATAGTGGGATGTTCCAGAGTACCACTTATGGGTGCTGCACAGAACATCACTACTTTCAGGAGAACCAGACACTTTTTGCCAGCAAAGCTTATTATACTGACAAAACAGCTCTGGATCTGTGAGGCTTTTCACAGACCTGGTTTTGGATTTTTTTTTTTAAATCATGATGGACGTGTGCGAAATATATCAACTGGGTAGTATAAATAAACTGGCAAATGACCATGTGCAGGTACTGTTCATTTAACGGGTTAATAGTCACAATATTAGATACATGTTCATGGGTCAGATTTGACCCATGGCCTGGAGTTACTATACATAGTGAGTGTATGTATATATATTTTTTGTGGACAGGACATACCTGGCCAGTTTTCCACATTGTCGGGTAGATGCCAGTGTTGTAGCTGTACTGGAACAGCTTGGCTAGAGGCGCGGCTAGCTCTGGAGCACACGTCTTCAGCACGACAGCCGGGATGTTGTCGGAGCCTATAGCCTTTGCTGTATTCAGTGCGCTCAGCCGTTTCTTGCTATCACGTGGAGTGAATCGAATTGGCTGAAGACTGGCTTCTGTGATGGTGGGGACATCAGGAGGAGGCCGATATGGATCATCCATTCGGCACTTCTGGCTGAAGGTGGTTGCAAACTCTTCAGCCTTGTCTTTTGCACTCTCGTGCTGGGCTCCACCATCATTGAGGATGGGGATATTCATGGAGCCTCCTCCTCCCGTTAGTTGTTTAATGGTCCAGCCCCATTCATGACTGGATGTGGCAGGACTGCAGAGCTTTGATTAGGTCCGTTGATTGTGTGATCGCTTAGCTCTGTCTATAGCACGCTGCTTCCGTTGTTTAGCATGCATGTGTTACAGCTTCCCCAGGTTGACATCTCATTTTTTTTGTATGCCTGGTGCTGCTCCTGGCATGCTCATCTGCACTCCTCATTGAACCAGGGTAGGTCCCCTGGCTTGATGGTACATAGGACAGGAGTAGGCCATTGAGCCCCTCGAGCCTTTCAGTGAGATCATGGCTGATCTGCGACCTAACTCCATATAACTGCCTTTGCCCCATATCCCTTAATACCGTTAATTAAGAAAAAGCTATCTATCTCCGATTTACAATTAACAATTGGTCTAGCATCAATTGCCGTTTGCGGAAGAGAGTTCCAAACTTTTATCACCCTTTGTGTGTAGAAGTGTTTCCTAATTTCACTCATGAAAGGTCAGGCTCTAATTTTTATACTTTGCCCCCTAGTCCTAGAATCCCCAACCATCGGAAATAGTTTCTCTCTATCTACCCTATCTGTTCCCCTTCTGCACTCCTCATTGAACCAGGGTAGGTCCCCTGGCTTGATGATAGTGGTAGAGTGAGGGATATGAGTTTACAGATTGTGCTGCTGCTGATGGCCCACAGTACCTCATGGATGCCCAGTTTTGAGCTGCTAGATCTGTTCTGAAGCTAGTGCCACGTTACACGGTGGAAGGTGTTCTCATTGCGAATAAGGGACTTCGTCTCCAAAAGGACTGTGCAGTGGTCACTGCTACGAATGTTGTCATGGACAGATGCATCTGTGACAGGTAGATTGGTGAGGATGAGGTCAAGTAGGTTTTTCCCTCGTGTTGGTTCTCTCACCACCTGCCGCAGTCCCAGTCTAGCAGCTATTTCCTTCAGGACTCAGCCAGCTTGGTCAGTCATTACAACTGAGAGGCTTGCTAGGCCATTCCAGAGGGCAGTTAAGAGTCAAGCACATTGCTGTGGGTCTGGAGTCACATATAGGCCAGACCAGGTAAGGACGGCTGATTCTCTTCCCTAAAGGACATTAGTGAACCAGATGGGTTTTTACGACAATCCGATAGTTCCATGGTCACAATTACTGATAATGTTTTTTTATTCCAGATTTATTTAATTGAATTTAAATTCCCCAGCTGCCGTGGTGAGATTTGAACTCATGTCTCCGGATCATTAGTCCAGCCCTCTGGATGACTAGTCCAGTAACATAAGCACTATGCTACAATTCCTGTACATATGTGTGTGTATATGTATAAGTGTGTGTAGAAATATACCAGCTGTAGAATAATGATTAATTTATTTTTGTTTGTAACCAGTTTGCGTTACATTGTTTTTCTTTTTTTGCATCACATGGACAAAATTAACAGCCACAATTATTAAAGGTAAAAGAATTACAAACTACATTAGCAGTAAGTAGATTTCTTCAAAATGCACCATTATTTATGTTCTCCAAATACATCATCTGTAAAGTCATTCCCCCCGGGCCATGTGTGTCATGCAGCAAAGAGGATGGGTGTTTAGACTTCTACTGGTACCATTTTGAATCAGCTGCCAGAAAGTGTGTGATTATGGCTTTCAGGCCATTGTCCCTTCAGCTTTTCCCCCTCGTCATCAGGGAGACATATTTCAACTCTGTTCAGTTGTTCCCCATAGCAACACAGCGGAGATTAGGAACTCAGTCGCATGAGCAATTAATCTTTGAATTCAAATTAATGCTGTTAGTCATTTAACTGAAAATGTTGGGATTATTCTTGGGGGGACTCCAGGGGTAATGGTGCGGGAGCGGGAAGAGAAGCCATTGCAGGAGATTCTGTGGCTACGACTGGATGGATAAGAATGGAACCAGATGAGGGCAGTCAGCTGGAAAACTGAGAGGAGGCGTTGGAGGAGGATGGTGTGGTAATCATGTCAATGGCTGCAGACAGGTTGAGAAGGACGAGAAGGGATAGTTTACCACAGTCACAGTCACATAGGATGTCATTTGTGACTTTGATAAGGGCCATTTCAGTGCTGTGGAGGGGTGGATACCTGATTGGAGGGATTCAAACATGGAGTTGCGGGAAAATGGGCAAGGATATTGGAGAAGAAAGGGAGGTTGGAGATGGGGCGGTAGTTTGCAAGGACGGAGGGTCTAAGATGGGTTTTTTGAAGAGAGGGGCGATGACAGCAGATTTGAAGGAGTGGGACAGTACTTGAAGAGAGAGAACCGTTAACAATATCAGCTAACATGGGGGCCAGGCAGGGAAGTTGGGTGGTCTGCAGTTTGGTGGGAATAGGGTCAAGGTAGCAGGAGGTGTATCTCATGGACAAGGCCATGGAGGAATTTGAAAACAAGGATGAGAATTTTGAAATTGAGGCACTGCTTAACCGGGAGCCAATGTGGGTCAGCGAGCACAGGGGTGATGGGCGAACGGGACTTGGTGCGAGTTAGGACATGGGCAGCCGAGTTTTGGATGACCTCAAGTTTACGTAGGGTAGAACGTGGGAGGCCAGCCAGGAGTGCATTGGAATAGTCAAGTCTAGAGGTAACAAAGGCATGGATGAGGGTTTCAGCAGCGGATGAGCTGAGGCATGGGCGGAGACGGGCGATGTTACGGAGGTGGAAATAGGCGGTCTTAGTTATGCTGCGGATATGTGGTCGGAAGCTCATTTCAGGGTCAAATATGACACCAAGATTGTGAACAGTGTGGTTCAGCCTCAGACAGATGTTAGGGAGAGGGATGAAGTCAGTGGCTAGAGAACGGAGTTTGTGGCGGGGACCAAAAACAATGGCTTCGGTCTTCTATTCATTCACTATTCCAGGGAACAGGAGGGAGAGACGGAGGAAAGTAGTGAGGATATCTTGTTAAGTTTAAGTTAGCAGGCAACCTACAATATATGTTCATTTGACCATATTATTCAGGTACTAATGCTGCCTGGCCTACAGATATTAAGGTGGGTACAATCTATAAGGTGACAGCAGACTGCATGAAGGAATCAAAACTCAATATGAACACGAGCTGACATAAGCTATGGACTGGAGCTGTAGGAATATCTGGAAACAGAATAGAATTTCCTTCTGACTTTTTTCAGGTGTTGATTTGGAGTTTCTCCCTGAATTATATAAAACAATGGTCGCTATACCTGCTTCCAACTGAGTGACAAAAAGACTATTATTTAGGAATAGGAAGTGTTCACCTCCTATTCCCTTAAGAAAGATTCCTACCTTATTTATGCCACACTAATTCACTGTGGGTTTGTCTCATTTTCATCTAAACTGTAAGTTGTGTTGAGAATTCCCAATTCAAATCAAATTGTTGCAAAGATCACCTGTTGATATGAGATGAAATTATTAGATTTAAGAGCTATTAGCAGACTTGTGATATCTTGAAGAATGTTTGTAATTATCAATATTCTAAAATGTGATTCAGTTGAATCTTGTGGTTGCTGTACAGTGCCTAGGATACTACTGTTTTGTAGTGTAGGAAGAGCTCTGTACAGCTATTAAATAAAATGTAGTATATAATTGGAGATGAATTACCAAAATTACTTCATGTAATAATGAATGCAACTGTTTGTATTTTGCAAGTTTATTTTTTTTATTATTTTAATATTTGATTTTTAGATCTGGATATGGAAAACTCAGAACAGAATTCAGAAGATGACTTGCAGTCCACGGGGCCAAGCCCAAACAGTTTTGAATGTCACAATGAAGCAGCATCTTACACTAAAAACCCAAGCAGTGAGAAACCTGAAGAATCAGTGAGTGAGTGCGATGCCAGCGGTCAGTCAATCGTGCCTGATACAAAGACACAACTAAGTGATGATATTTTGTGTGGGTCTGATCCGAACCCAAGTACAGCCCCCACTGATATGTCTTCGGATACTGGTGATGTCAAAGATCAGGACATACAAAGGACAGATAGTCATGGGCCCTCTGAAGATGAACAGGGATCTTGTGCTCAGACTTCAGATCAGGTAAAGAAGGGGACCGATGGTGAGGTAGAGACAGAGCAGGAATCCAGTCCAAATATCAGCCAAGAGACAGAGGCTCGGCCAATAGACTCCTTGTTATCAGACTGGAAGGAAGAGATAGACGCCTTTGAAATGATGGATAAGGACGAACTATGACCATGAATCATACATTTGTATGATGGGATTTCTTCTTTTCCCCCCAGAGGATCTGGGTGTAATTGTGCACAATGACATTCCCTGACCAATTGGAAGAATGTGCTGATCAATTTCTGATTTATATCAACTTGTATGTGCGGAGAGGGTGTCGGGATTTACTGGTCATCTTTTCTGCCAGGTCGCTACTTGATTCAATTGAAGATGCCAGTCACATTAATGTTTTTCCTGATGCAGCACGCCTCAGATTCAGCTGACTGAGATATGTGCAGGAGTTGAGGGAACTTTTATTTCATTGCTTTCTACCTTTCCCTCCCTCCCCACTCACATGCACACTTTTTTTCTTTGTTGCAGACCAGCAAAACCTTGTTGTATTAATGCAGGTTTTAAAACCACATAATCCTGTGGCATTTATCCAGTGTCCAGTTACAGGTTTACAACTGCTCACCAAATTGCTTAATTCATTTTTTTTTTAAATCCCATAATTACTGAAATATGATTTTAGCTCATTTGTTTTCTTTGTTTATGTAAAGTGTTTAATATAATTCTTGGTAAAACTGCTTTGGAGCAATGAAATTTATTAACAAGTGTTGGCAGCACCATCCCAACTAAATTGATAAAAAGATAGAAAGATATAGGGACTCAATGTTGTCAAACTGCCACTTTGGAATTTGTGACTTTTTTTAACACCTGACTCTATTTTCAACTTGTTCTGTCTTAACTGTTTAAAGTCTTGTTCCTCCATTCCACTCCGAAGCCTTTCCAGATTTGTAATCTTCCATTTAATATGCTACAGGGATAATACCCAGTCTATGCATGTATACAATAAAGACTGACATGGAGGCAGTGGTTTTACCCTTTCACCTGTTCTGACGTATTGCACAGAAATCAAGTCTCTTTGGCAGATCCCTCTGTTCCATGGGTGTTAACTAAATAATTCTACTGCTGCTGGATCCAGTAACAGTTCCGATGTTAGACGGTAGGTTAGTTCATCTTGTTATAGTTTCTGGCCACCAGGTGGCAGCTTCTCCATACTGGTTAAATGCTCAAGATCTACTGCAAAGAAAGGACTCGTCTGTAAGACTATTTTGGGTGATTATGACAGCATTACAAAAAAAAGTTGTTTTTGCGTTTAAAAAAAAAATCTAATTGAATTGTGTAAAGCAAGACACACAGACAGAATGTTATTTTAGACCAGCAGTTTGGGGGAGCTTAACACTGCAGTGTAAAAAAAAATGTTTCATTAGAAATGCTGGTGAATATTTTTAGTAGGTGATCAAACTGTGGTTGACAGCGGGCAGTTTGCAGGAATATTTCTCTCTCACAGCCTTTCTTTTTCCACTTGAGGTGACTTGGAACATTCAAGTTATTTTACCTGTTGAATGTTTAATTTTTGAAGCAGCATTTGCTGATCCATAGGATTTTAAACATTTTCTGTTATTTGTTTCTACCTGATGCAATGGAACTCCATAACTGTTAACTATTACACCACACTACCATGCTAACAGCTGTGGGACATTCTGCAAGGAGTTAAATAGTTCATTGGCACTAACTTAAATACCCCTTTAAAGTGAATCACCACTGTACCCCAAACTTAGAAACAATGAACTGATGAGAGTGTTTGGTTGTCTGATTACGCTCCTGTGAAGCGCCTTGGAACGTTTTACTACGTTAAAGGCGCTATATAAATGCAAGTTGTCACTTGTTGCCTCGCTATGTTTTTCAATAAACAGGCGTTTAGTTGGTAAATGTGCTGCCCAGTGTGCTGCTGAGTCACGTAGACCAGATTCCATCTGTGTTGTTGAAATGTATCTCAGTTGGAGGACTACAATTGGCCTCATCGTCACTAGCCCAGGGAAGGGAAAAATACACCAGGGTTCCTCCTCCATTTGGAAAGTGCATGTATGTGACATCCCGTGAGGAGACGTTCTGGCTCAATCCAGCAGGATCCCAGGTTGACGCTTTGGTAGGCCGGGGATGTGGCAAATGGGATGTTCAATGCTTGTATGACTGGCTCTGACTATCTGGGCACATGTGAAGAATAGTCACTTGGGTAAGGTACTGGAAAGCTGGCAGCACTTGTGGGACTGTATCCCCAACAAGGTTTCAGGAGAGGAGAGGAAATAGGAGGGTGGGGGGGGGAAGAGGAGGAGTTTAAAAAGTAACACAATTGTCTCATGGATCTGTATTTTTTTCTCTCCAACAAATTAGTTTACAATAATACTATCTTTGTATCCCAGAATACTTTGTAACCTATAAACCCTGCACAAATAGTTTCTGATCTTCACTCTAAGGGCAAAGCAATTTATAATGTAGAAAATCCCTATAAATTAAGGAGTTCATTCATAATACGTTTGAGCTGGGAGCTGCTGCTCACTTTTCAAACTATCACCGAACATTTGACATTTTGAAGAGCTAGCATTTGGAGTTTTGTTTAAACTATCGAATGCAATGGATATGTCAGACCTTGGTTGAGTCATGTACTGTATATTAAAATCTACTGGAACGGGCAGTGTGAACCCTTTAAGGACGGAACTACCTTTGCACATTGCAAAATATGTACATCTTTGTTCTCTAAATATAACCATTACCAAACCTAATTCACACAATATTCAAATAGAGACATTTTCTTTACAGTTTGTATCCCTGAATATTCAAAGTTTGTTATATTTTCCTTACAGTGCAGAAATGCTACTGCAGTTCTGAAAGGGTTAAACTGCGAAGGACCTTTTTGAAAGCTAAGTTCCTGTTTCACCGTACTGTTGAGTTGAAAATCTGTACGTCACTATTATTCAGTATCGGATAGTTATTATCTCAGTAAACCATCAACTGTGCACATTTTTCAAAGTGTCCTCCAATGTTAACTTAATGTTGTATATCACCGTTCATAATCAGATCATATTATGATTGATGTTGACAGATGTTAAATCTATTTTGTTCTATAATTCCATTATAATTTGGAGCAGGTATCCGGCAGATATACAGAGAGCTTTTGCTTAGATGCTGCTGAACACAGAAGGTATAAACTTAGCTGTCAATTTGCTGACCCAAATAATACAATTATCCTACTAGAAGATACATTAGGAAAGGATTTTTAAAAAAAATTCTATTTATTTCTGTATAGTCCAGATTCAGTAACAACAAGTGCATCTGTGATAATTAAATTGTTGCTTAACTGTTAAATGTGACAAAATTAGGGACTAAATTAATTTTGTTTTAAATTGGAAAGGGCAAATAAGCATACAATTTGACTGGTTCTGCTTTTCGACCTTCTGACCTTAACATGAAGCAGTGTGATGGTGTGTTCTTGTATTTCATGCTTTATGTGTACAGAACGAGAAGCACCTATGATAATATTTTTACAAATGATGAATGTTATATTGACTGAGCATTTACAAAGCAGCTAACTGTTGACCCATCTTTCTCTCTCCCTCAATCCCATAAAGAAGAAAGCTTCAAGGAATATAGGATTATTTTAAAGCCCAATATATATTAGCCCTACTGAACTTTAAAATCAATTAACCTAATTAAATGTACAATACTTACTGGCTAAAATAAAAACAGAAAATGCTGGGATAAACTCAGTAGGTCCGGCAGCATCTGTGGAGAGAGAAACAGAGTTAACGTTTCAGGTCAATGACATTTCATCATAACTTTTGAAAGGTCATCGACCTGAAACGTTAACTCTGTTTCTCTCTCCACAGATACTGCCTAACTTGCCGAGTGTTTCCAGCATTTTCTGTTTTTATTTCCGATTTTCAGCCTCTGCAGTGTTTTGCTTTTTTTAAGTACTTACTGGCTTATTGGTTTTAAAGTCCAGTAGGTGGCGCTGTAGTCAGCTATTCCCCTTCACTGGTTCTGCAGTGTGGGTAACCAACACTTGTGAAATGGTTTAACATCATGTGGTGGGAAATGTCAGTTTCATCTTAAAATTGGAAATGTGCAAACAAGGCATTCAAAATGTAAAACTGCTTAATGTTTTAAAAAATGCAAACTTAGCAGTGTACAAACAAAAGAAATGGGTATGCATTTGTCTTTTCTAAGAGGCTTTAGTTTGAACTGAAATTAGATTTAACATTGGGATCTGTTCCTTCAGTGTGATTGTGGCATTTCTGCGTTAATCAGAAAGATAGGGAGTGTCTGTAGAATTTACACAGCAGGTGCTACAGTGCAGTGTCTTTCTAAAAAAAACCGGTATATGCACCTCAGAAAACCCTGTAAATAAAATGGACAGCTGTAAGATGTAAGCTGTGATGTAAAACAGTCTGGTTAATTTTGTAGATATGATCACTGTACATATTTGTGCATTTGATTACTGTGATTACTTCTGATTGTAAAGATTTAATAAACCAATGTAAATATAATGACGTCTCCTAACTCTTGATTCTGGTCAACCTGAGGTTTTAAATTTGACAAACTTCTTTGTCACTGAAAATTAGTAAACATTTCTCATTTCTGGAACTGTACAGAATACTGTGCACATACCTGTTTAATAATTTTGTTTAGTGGTCTGTGCAGCATCTATAGTATAATGCACTATCATCGAAATATTCCTAATGCATTCGAAGCACCAAGCCTGCAATGTCCTGGGTATCATCAGCATACAGATAAAAGCTGAGCTAGTGGATGACATCAAGGGCAGCATAGAAATGAGGAAAAGAGAAGGATGAGGATGGACCCTTGGAGGAACCAGGAGGTAATGATGTGGGGAGGGAAGAGAAGTCATGGCTACAGATGCATGGCTATGTACAGATCGATAGGCGTGGGACCATACAAGGACATTCCCATAGAGCTGGACAGCTGAGGAGAGGTGATGGAGGAAGATGGCAGGGTCAACCGTGTCAAGAACATAAGAATTAGGAGCAAGAGTTGGCCCTTTGGGCCTGCTCTGCCATTCAATAAGATAATGGCTGATCATTGACCTCAACTCCACTTTCCCACCCGATCCCCATATCCCTTGATTCCCCCTCGAGTCCAAAAATCTATCTACCCTCAGCCTTGAATATACTCAAAGACTCAGCATTCACAACCCTTTGGGGTAGAGAATTCCAAAAATTCACAATCCTCTGAGTGAAGAAATTCCTCCTCATCTCGGTCTTAAATGGCCGACCCCTTATCCTGAGACTATGCCCCCTAGTTCTAGACTCTCCAGCCAGGGGAAACAACCTCTCTGCATCTACCCTGTCAATCCCCCTCAGTATCATATGTTTCAATGAGATCACCTCTCATTCTTCTAAACTCCAGAGAGTATAGGCCCAATCCACTCGATCTCTCCTCATAGGACAACCCTCTCATCCCAGGGATCAATCTAGTGAACCTTCGTTGTACCGCCTCTAAGGCATGTATGTCCTACCTCAGATAAGGAGACTAAAATTGTGCCCAGTACTCCAGGTGTGGTCTCACCAAGCCCTGTACAATTGTAGCAAGACTTCCTTACTCTTGTACTCCAACCCCCTTGCAATAAAGGCCAACATGCCATCTGCCTTCCTAATTGCTTGCTGTACCTGCATGCTAACTCTCCGTATTTCCTATACAAGGACACCTAAATCTCGCTGAATACCAGCATTTAATAGTTTCTCACCATTTAAAAAATATTCTGTTTTTCTATTCTTCCTACCAAAGTGAATAACCTCGTATTTCCTCACCTTATACTCCATCTGCCACCTTATTACCCATTCACTTAACCTGTCTATATCCCTTTGCAGGCTCTTTGTGTCCTCCTCACAGCTTACTTTCCCACCTAGCTTTGTATCGTCAGCAAACTTGGATACACTCACTCGGTCCCTTCATCTAGGTCATTCAAGCAAGGCTGTGTCATCGCACCAACGCTCTTCTCGATCTTCCTTGCTGCAATGCTCTATCTCACCCTCAGTAAGCTGCCCGCTGGAGTGGAGCTAATTTACAGAACAAACAGGAAACTGTTCAACCTCCGTTGCCTCCAGTCCAGACCCAAGGTCGTCCCATCCTCTGTCGTCGAATTACAGTATGCAGACGACGCTTGCGTCTGCGCTCACTCGGAGGTCGAACTCCAAACCATCATCAACACCTTCACCGAAGCGTACGAGAGCATAGGCCTTACACTAAACATCCATAAGACAAAG
Organism: Squalus acanthias; assembly: GCA_030390025.1. Lineage (NCBI taxonomy): Eukaryota > Metazoa > Chordata > Chondrichthyes > Squaliformes > Squalidae > Squalus > Squalus acanthias. Next base: position 61,105,952 of record CM059439.1, read on the forward strand.
GTCCTCTACCAACCTGCCCCCGCCACACAGTACTGCCCCCCGATTATCAAAATCCACGACAAGGCCTTGGACAACGTGGACCACTTTCCATACCTCGGGAGCCTACTGTCAACAAGGGCAGACGTCGACGACTAAGTCCAACACCGCCTTCAGTGTGCAAGTGCAGCCTTCGGTCGCCTGAGGAAGAGAGTGTTTGAAGACCAGGACCTCAAACCCGACACTAAGCTCATGGTCTACAGAGCAGCAGTGATATCCGCCCTGCTGTATGCCTCAGAGACATGGACCATGTACAGCAGGCACCTCAAAGCACTGGAGAGGTACCACCAACGCTGCCTCTGCAAGATCCTGTAAATCCATTGGCAGGATAGGCGCACCAACGTCAGTGTTCTTGCTCAGGCCAACATCCCCAGCATCGAAGCTTTGACCACGCTCGATCAGCTCCGATGGACGGGTCACATTGTCCGCATGCCCGATACGAGACTCCCAAAACAAGCGCTCTACTCGGAGCTCCGGCACGGCAAGACAGCCCCAGGTGGGCAGAGGAAACGCTTCAAGGACACCCTCAAAGCCTCCTTGAAAAAGTGTAACATCCCCACCGACACCTGGGAATCCCTGGCCCAAGAACGCACAAAGTGGAGGAGAAGCATCCGGGAAGGCACCGAACACCTCGAGTCTCTTTGCCGGGAGCAAGCGGAAGCCAAGAGCAGGCAGCGCAAGGAGCGCACGTCAACCCAAGCACCCCACCCACCTGCCCCTTCAACCACCGTCTGCCCCACCTGTGACAGAGACTGTAGGTCCCGCATTGGACTCATCAGTCACCTGAGAACTCATTTTTAATGTGGAAGCAAGTCATCCTCGGTTCCGAGGGACTGCCTAAGAAGAAGAAGAAGAAGACTTTCCCACCTAGCTTTGTATCGTCCGCAAACTTGGATACACTCACTCGGTCCCTTCATCTAGGTCATTAATATAGATTGTAAATAGCTGAGGCCCCAACACTGAGCCTGGCGGCACCCCACTAGTTACAGCCTGCCAACCCGAAAATGACCCGTTTATCCCTACTCTCTGTTTTCTGTCCGTTAACCAATCCTCTATCCATGCTAATATATTACCCCCAACCCCATGAGCTCTTTTCTTGTGTAACAACCTTTTTTGTGGCACCTTATCGAATGCTTTTTGGAAATCCAAATATACTACATCCACTGGTTCCCCTTTACCCTGCTAGTTACATCCTCAAAAAACTCTAATAAATTTGTTAAACACAATTTCCCTTTCATGTTAACTCTGCCTAATCATATGATTTTCTATGTGCCCTGTCCACTTCCATAATAATGGATTCCAGCATTTTCCCGACGAATGATGTCAGGCTAACTGCAGAGCTTGAGTAGGATGAGAAGGGCTAACACACCATGGTCACAGTCACAGAGGATGTCATTTTTATCTTTGACTAGTTTGGTGCTGTAAGAAAGGCAGGAATCAGACTGGAAGAATTCGAACAGGGAGCTTTGGAAAAGATGGGCACAGAACTGGGAGGTGAGAACACATTCAATAACCTTGGAAGGGAATTGGAGATTAGAGATGGGCTGGTTGTTGGAGAGGATGGATGGGTATAGGCTGGGTTTTTGAGGAGGTGGATTATAATGGCAGTTTTGAAAAGGAGAGGGATTGAACCTGAAGACAGGGAACTTTTAATGTCAGCTAGCATAGGGGCCAGGAAGGGAAAGTCAGTGGTCAGGAGTTGAGATGGGGAGGTGATCAAAGAAGCAGGAGGTGCACCTCATGCAAGACATGAACTTGGAGAGGGCAATGGGGGAAGAAACAAAAATAAGGATTTAGGGCCAGTGTGTGGGCAGAGGTTGGACTCAGATGGGGGAGAGGCAGCTACAGAGTCTCAATCTTAGAGACAGTGATTTACTAGTCATTTCTAGCACATCCTTTGTGCAGGAATGGCATTACAATATTTTGAGGCCTCCAAATTATGACAGAACCTATTTCTGCCAGGTTTGCGCCCTCTAATAGCAGTGGCATCATTTCCAAGCTTGGGGCTTTCTTGCGATCTGCTCACTGATTCTGCTGTCACCTAATTTAAATAAATTAAAATGAGGGTAAATGGCAGAGGCACATTGAACTGCCAGAAGTTATGTTCCCAATGCATCAAGGGTAAGTTAAAAATGTAGTTTGTAACCTGGAGAAACTTTAAAGAATAATTTCTGGAGTTTGAAGTGATATTTTGTAGCAGTTTCTTTTCTTCAGTGAACCTGTTCAGAGGTGGATTTACTGGTCAAACCACTGGGAAATTCCCACCCACACCCAAAGGAACGAGGTCTGAGTCAACAGCGCGGGATTTCCCATGGTCATTCCTTTGTTCACTTTAATGGACAAAAATGAGAAGTCGCACAACACCAGGTTATAGTCCAACAGATTTATTTAATTTTACAAGCTTTCGAAGCAGTTCGCTCCTTCGTCAGGTAAGTTAGCTAACTTACCTGACGAAGGAGCGAACTGCTTCGAAAGCTTGTAAAATTAAATAAATCTGTTGGACTATAACCTGGTATTGTGCGACTTCTCATTTTTGTCCACCCCAGTCCAACGCCGGCATCTCCACATCATGCACTTTAATGGAGGAGGAGGAATACAGAATGGAGAGTGAGGTAACATCTGAGGAGGATGTGCCACATTAGATATTACCCCCAAAAGAGTTTGTAGGCTATGTATATCTTGTGAAGGTCTCAGTGAGAACGTATGCATGGGAAGAGTGCAGTTCATGAAATCGGCTATAAGGTGGGCTGTGTCATCTGCCTGAGCAGGTCTGCTTGTGGCAGTAAATGTAACCACTGCACTGTGCCCAGAGGCTGAATGAAACTTAAAATAACAAACAGGAATTTCCTACCAATGTGCTAACCAGTGTACCAAGAATAGCACACAGAAGGAATTATGTGTAAATAAAACACAACAGAAATTCCAGTTTAGGAATACTTTGACTTCCAAACAATTAAAGATGATATATGGAGACCAGATGAGGATGAGCACAAGGGAGAGAGGCCCTCACAAAAACAAAGCATTTTGGCGTGGAATAATTGTTTCTTTATTGCAGAAAATTCAGTGTTAAAATCAGGCCTAGTTAGCTGCTGCCGCTGGTTACAGAGGACACCCATTGTGGTCTAGTATGGACCAGACATTCCCAAAGGCATGTTTAGTTGCAAACAGACAAAACTATATGGATAAGCTGCCCCAAAGGCTGAAGTTACTCCAGTGAGGACTGGAGGCCTACAGCCAGGAAGGTCCCAGAGTCAGTGATTTCCAGCTTGGCAGCAGTTGGGATATTACTGGCTTCAGAACTGCAGGTGATGGAATGGAAAATCAGTCAGCTTTCACATTGCTGATGGCTGTCATTGACCCTTAGACATGTGTCTGTGTGGACATTGAGGAAGATAGGAGCAGGATCAGGTGTGATGCCCTTGTGGGTGGATAGGTTGCCAAGTGTGCAGGTTGATGCATTAAGACTGGCCACTTGGGTGACATACTGAAGGGAACTAAAGCGGGTGAAACTGTCCCCTAGCAAGGAGTAGAAGCCCTGGAGATTTTTAAAAATTAAATAGTTGAGGTACGTTTTAAATTGGTGAAATATATATGAGACGGTGTGTTGGTGAAATACTGAAACATGGGATGAACAGCAGGCGAGCCAGTCGCCATGCACCCTTTCTCCCCTGGTAGAGCTGCTCCTTGCCTTGAATTTTTCCTCGAACTCCACTCGCTTCCTCCCGATGAAAGTATGGGAACCCACAAGGGCCTTAGTATTGTGTCTCTTTTTTTCATAGAATCATAGAATGGTGCAGCACAGAAGGAGGCCATTTGGCCCATCGTGCCTGTGCTGGCTCTTTGAAAAATCTATCCAATTAGTCCCACTCTCCTGCTCTTTCCCATAGACTTGCAAATTTTTCCCTTCAAGTATTTCTCCAATTCCCTTTTGAAAGTTACTATTGAATCTACTTCCACCACCCTTTCAGGCAGTGCATTCCAGATCACAACAACTCGCTGTGTAAGATTTTTTTTCCTCATATCGCCTTTGTAGGATATGTTAAACACTTTGGATATGTTAAACACTTTGGATATGTTAAACACCTGGCCAATATTTATCCCTCAACCAACATAAAAAAAACCCAGATTATCTGGTCATTATCACATTGCTGTTTGTGGGAGCTTGCTATGCGCAAATTGGCTGCCACGTTTCCTACATTACAACAGTGACTACACTTCAAAAAAGTACTTAATTGGCTGTGAAGCGCTTTGAGACATCCGGTGGTCATGAAAGGCGCTATATAAATGCAAGTCTTTCTTTCTTTGTTCCTGTCCTACTCTGGTCTGCTCCCTGACTTTTCTGCCACATAGACTGTTAGTGCTGCTTCATGATCTAGACAATGTCACTAACAATTCTTCAAATTTCCATCCCTCTCTTACCTTTTTTGGGCTAACTGATTCTTCCCTTCCTGGACTTCTCTCCACTTCCAGGGATCGGCTTTCCACTGACACATAACTCCAGCCCACTGACTCCCACAACAACCTGGATTATACTTCCCACCCTGCTTCCTGTAAGGACTCCATTCCTTTTCTGTCTCACTTGTATCTTCTCTGCTGCCGCCTGCTGCACCAGAACTTCCGAAATGCCTTGGCTGAGAATTCTGCTCCACTGCGTGGTCGACGGGATCTTTGATCAGGTCTGGGTTTTTTTTATTCATTCACGGGATGTTGACGTCGCTGGCAAGACCAGCATTTATTGCCCATCCCTAATTGCTCTCGAAGGTGGTGGTGATGAGCTGCCTTCAGTTGTTCTGGTACAACTGAGTGGCTTGCTCGGCCATTTCAGAGGGCAGTTAAGAGTCAACCACATTGCTGTGGGTCTGGAGTCACATATAGGCCAGACCGGGTAAGGACGGCAGATTTCCTTCCCTAAAGGACATTATAAATGCAAACCCTTTACAATGTGGCATAGGGAAGCTATTGCAAGATGGCAGGGTCCAGATTTGTCCTCCACAATGAACCACTCCCACCTATATAGCCCAACTTGGCCATGAAATATATGATTTATCCTTGCCCTGATCAAATTCTTTTGCATTAGAAATTTGAAGCAAAAATTAATTTTAAACACAAATTCTGTTGGCTTTTTAACTTCATTTTTTGGGTTTAACCTCAGAACAAAAGTATCTGAAATTGATTGCCATTTTATAAGTTATCTAGTCAGCTATGCTGATCGATTGGAAACATATTGAAAAACACTTTATTGAATAGAACAGCCTTTATCAGCATTTGTGCACTGGAAGTTGTAGTACCCCTGGAGGACACAAACCACAGAATGATCAAGATAAGCTAAAAGAGCTCCAAACAGACACCGGCAACAACAGACCCTAATAGTCTTACTTCAGTTCTGTGTGAAATAAACAAATCAAATAGCAGGAGTAAACTTGAGGATTTATACAAGACAGTAATAACTCAGTCAACAGCAGTCAAAATGGATTCAGAAAAGGAAAATCTTCCCCCTTGACTTCTTCAAGCAAGTGACAACCCAAGTGGACTGTCGAAAGCTCGATCATGTGATTATGTCCAGACGTCCAAAAGGCCTTTGACAAAGTTCCACACAAAAGGCTATTTCTTAAGCTCATAGCTGGGGGGATTTACGATAAACCATGGGAATGAATAACAAACTGGGTGATGGGTAGAAAGCAAAAGGTACTTCGAATTAACAACAGAAAACGCTGGAAAAACTCAGCAGGCCAGGCAGCATCGTTTTGTTGGCCTCAGGGATTCATGTTAGGACCACTACTGTTTCTAATTTACATTAAAAACCTGTTTCAGAAACTCAAAGCAAATTGATCAAATTTGCAGATGATACCGAATTAGGAGGGGCAGTAGAATCGGAAGATGCAAGTTCATAAATTATGGAATAAGTTGGTCAAGATATGTAAGTGGGAAGGACAATGGCAGATGAAATGTAATGCAGACAAATGTGAAGTGTTTCATATAGGGAGGAAAAATGGGTGGTGGTGGTGAGGAGTGCCACACATACTCCATGAATGGTGTTGAAATAGCTAAGAATGAAGTTGAGAGAGATCTAGGAGTCTTAGTAAGCTTGATGTTCAACATGTCCAATCAATGTACAGCAGCAATCAATAAAGCCAAAAGAATGTTGAACTATGTGGCCAAAAACAGTAGAATACAAGTCAGAGGAAGTTGCGATCAGACTGCACCATCCTCGGGTCAGATCACACTGTGTCCAGCTCTGGTCACCAAGGCATAAGATAGACATTCAAGTGCTGGCGGTAGTGCAGAGAAGAGCCATGAGGCTGATCCTAGTGTCAGGTCAGAGTTATGAGGAAAGACGAGAGAGACTTGAGCTTTTCAGCCTTGGAGGAAGTGATCTTATGGAGGTATACAAGATGGTCAATGATATTGAAACAGTTTAATTTTCTAGATTTACCATCTTGCGTGAGTAGGACAAGAGTTTAGAAATTCAAACTAGTAAAGGTAAATTTTGGACTGATATCAGGAAGTTCTTACATTAAATAGTGATCAACACTTGGAATGAACTTCTGGATACAGTAGTGGAGGCGAAAACCTTACAATAACTGAAGAAACTATTGGATGCTATGAGTGTGGGGGGCGGGGGGTGCGGCTTCAGGTCTTTCTGATTGGATGAACTCAGATGGGCCAAACAGCTTTCTTCATCTGTCATTATCTTGTGATAACTGAATCAACAAAATGAAGCCACCCTTAACAGTGTGGATAATGAGAAATAGGTTTTTCAAGGATGAACAATTTGGGCTTTTGCAGGCACTAATAAACTACTTAAATCTTCAATTTTGTGATCTGTGATGTCGGCTCAACTCCTTGATCTGCTGCTCCATTGTAATGCGTAGCAGCTGTGCTTCCTCTGAGACTCCAGCCAGTCTACCATCCAAAATGTGTATTATCCACAGTGTGACACACCCCATTCTATGTGATGAGCACAGAACTCCATTTAAACTGTAGCCTGCGCATTATCTGCTACGTAATGTTTCAGGCTTTTCACTATCCTCTCTGAGACGGACCCCAGTCTCTTCACTATCCTCTCAGACGGACCCCAGTCTCTTCACTATCCTCTCAGACGGACCCCAGTCTCTTCACTATCCTCTCAGACGGATCCCAGTCTTTTCACTATCCTCTATGGGATGGACCCCAGTCTCTTCACTGTCCTCTCAGACGGACCCCAGTCTCTTCACTATCCTCTCAGACGGACCCCAGTCTTTTCACTATCCTCTCAGACGGACCCCAGTCTCTTCACTATCCTCTCAGATGGACCCCAGTCTCTTCACTATCCTCTATGGGATGGACCCCAGTCTCTTCACTGTCCTCTCAGACGGACCCCAGTCTCTTCACTATCCTCTCAGACGGACCCCAGTCTCTTCACTATCCTCTCAGACGGACCCCAGTCTCTTCACTATCCTCTCAGATGGACCCCAGTCTCTTCACTATCCTCTATGGGATGGACCCCAGTCTCTTCACTGTCCTCTCAGACGGACCCCAGTCTCTTCACTATCCTCTCAGACGGACCCCAGTCTCTTCACTATCCTCTCAGACGGATCCCAGTCTTTTCACTATCCTCTCAGACGGACCCCAGTCTCTTCACTATCCTCTCAGACGGACCCCAGTCTCTTCACTATCCTCTCAGACGGACCCCAGTCTCTTCACTATCCTCTCAGACGGACCCCAGTCTCTTCACTATCCTCTCAGACGGACCCCAGTCTCTTCACTATCCTCTCAGACGGACCCCAGTCTCTTCACTAGCCTCTCAGACGGACCCCAGTCTCTTCACTATCCTCTCAGACGGACCCCAGTCTCTTCATTATCCTCTATGGGACGGACCCCAGTCTCTTCATTATCCTCTCAGACGGACCCCAGTCTCTTCATTATCCTCTATGGGATGGACCCCAGTCTCTTCACTATCCTCTCAGACGGACCCCAGTCTCTTCACTATCCTCTCAGACGGACCCCAGTCTCTTCACTATCCTCTCAGACGTACCCCAGTCTCTTCACTATCCTCTCAGACGGACCCCAGTCTCTTCACTATCCTCTCAGACGGACCCCAGTCTCTTCACTATCCTCTATGGGACGGACCCCAGGCTCTTCACTATCCTCTATGGGACGGACCCCAGGCTCTTCACTATCCTCTATGTAGCACGGGGTACGGTAGCTCAGTGGTTATGTTACTAGACTAGTAATCCAGTAGATGTGAGTTTAAATCCCACCATGGCAGCTGGGGGAATTTAAATCCAGTTAATTAAATAAATTTGGAATTAAAAAGCTAGTATTATGAAACTACCAGATTGTCAAGGATAACCCATCTGATTCACTTAATGTCCTTTAGGGAAGGAAATCTGCTGTCTTTACCCAGTCTGGCCTATATGTTACTCCAGACCCACAGCAATGTGGTTGACACTTAACTGCCCTCTGAAATGGCCCAGCAAGTCACTCAGTTGTACCAAACCGCTGTAGGAGTACCTTCACCACATGGACTGCAGTGGTTCAAGAAGGCAGCTCATCACCACCTTCTCAAGGGCAATAAATGCTGGCCTTGCCAGTGACGGCCACATCCCATGAACAAATAAATTTTAAAAAAGTCCACTCCAGCTTTTCAATTATCGTGCACATACTTGATGCATTAAATAGCTAGAATCCTATGTCCTTTTTTAATCTCGTTTGTTGTCATAAGAAATGTTAAATTTTGTATCATGCTTGGGCTGGGGAAAGGGGAAAAATCAGATGGGTCCCTGTTTCTGATGGCTGTTTAATGACCCCTGCTTAAAAGTGCAATGTGAACATTGGATCAGACTCAGCAATGAGGCTCTTTGTGCTTGAATAGACCCCCAAAACTCACTCTCTCGGGTGAGGTACTGCAGGACAGTCAACACTGGTGGAACTGTACCCTAGGAAGAGTCAAGGTCTTCAGGAAAGGAGCGGAGAAAACGGCCAGGGAAATCTCATATACACTTTTTATATCTCTTTACTTAGATGTGTCAATAATTGATTTAAAATAAGCTAAGTCAGAGGTATATGGAACCTTTGAACACTAGCTTCTCCCACATCTAAAGTAAACATTGTAGTTTATTGCACTGATAGATTGGAAGAATGCCTGGCTTGATAAGGGTCATTGGCCGGAGTATGGCAGGTCACGTGGTTAACAGAATGTGATGTTAAAGGTAAATATTAGCAAAAAGAATGAAAAGTATTTAATGCAGCTACTGGTACAGAGGGAGCTTTCTCCTTTTCCCTCCTCGTCCCTAATCCCCGCGGTCTGAGTGCGTTCTGTTCCTCTCCAATGAATTTCCAATGGCTCCCACTGTTCTGCTGGTGGGTGCAGGTGGTGAAGGGAAACATATTCCAGGAGCAGCTGGGGACATTTTCAGAGATTTTTCACTTCCTTCCTGGTCAGATCTGGAACTCAGACTGTGAGACTAAAGAGCTGACAGACATCTCAAAGAAGAACGGTGAGTGAGTAGAAATACACGTGATATACATGGAGCATGAAGGATCCCCTGGAAGTGAGTTACAGACTGTGATTTCATCGAGAGGTTCTGGTGGTTTATTTGGAGAATAAAATAATGGATATCTGGGAGTGAATTGCAGGCTGTAATCAAATCATACGGTTCCCAGAAGTTATTTTAAGACTGCAATCTGATTGAGAGATTCACGAGGTTTAGACAGGGATAATGGATGCCTGAGAGTAAGTCGAATCAAAGGGTTCCAATGCAGTGAAACAACAAGAGTGAAGCTACGTCAGTTTATATCATTATGCCTGGAAATGACTCCAGAAGGGGAAGTGTAACGAGACCTGGGTGTCCTTGTGCACCAGTCGCTGAAGGTAAGCATGCAGGTGCAGCAGGCGGTGAAGAAGGCAAATAGTATGTTGGCCTTCATAGCGAAAGGGTTTGAGTATAGGAACAGGGATGTTCTGCTGCAGTTGTACAGGGCCTTGGTGAGACCACACCTTGAGTACTGTGTGCAGTTTTGGTCGCCTTATCTGAGGAAGGATGTTCTTGCCATGGAAGGAGTTCAGCGAAGATTCACAAGGCTGATACCTGGGATGGCAGGAATGACATATGAGGAGAGATTGGGTCGATTGGGCTTATACTCACTGGAGTATAGAAGAATGAGAGGGGATCTCATCGAAACATATAAAATTCTGACAGGTCTGGACAAACTAGATGCAGGAAGAATGTTCCCGATGGTCGGAGAGTCCAGAACCAGGGGTCATAATCTACGGATAACGGGTAAACCATTTAGGACAGAAATGAGGAAGAATTTCTTCACCCAGAGAGTGGTGAACCTGTGGAATTCTCTACCACAGAAGGTAGTTGAGGCGAAGTCATTAAATATATTCAAGGATGAGTTAGATATATTTCTTAAAGCTAAAGGTATCAAGGGATATGGGGAGAAGGCAGGTACAGGGTACTGAGTTTAGATGATCAGCCATGATCTCATCGAATGGCGGAGCAGGCTCGAGGGGCCGAATGGCCTACTCCTGCTCCTATCTTCTATGTTTCTATGACCTTTATAATAGACTGTAAACTATAATGATCATGCAATGGTTAACCCATTTTTTTCTATCCATTTCCTTGCTGACACCCAGAGTGCTCCATCCCATTGAATGATTGCTGGACATGATGTCATCACTAAGTTCTCAAGACATGATTGTGATTACCAGGAGTGTGAGAGTCTATGTCCCACACTAGGGCCTGAGTGTATCATCCAGTCTGACACCCCAGCGCAATATTGAAGGTGTGCTGCGGTGTCAGAGGTGCCATCCTTCAGATGCAATATTAAACTAAAGTCCTGTTCACCTTTCAGGTGCTATTTATGGAAGAGCAGGGAGTTATTTTAATCTCCAGGCCAACATTCCTCTCAATCAAGACTGACAGAAAAAAATGAACTAATCCTTCTTCTCATGGCTGTTTGAGGGGCATTGATGTTTCTCCTTGCTGTTTATCAACATATATCACAGTGACATCTTTCACATGATTCTGTCACAAAAACAATTATGTTCCATTCATCATGACAAAATTGGTATGTAGAACTACTGGGCTATTTACTCCCCTAAATTGTAGCAATCCTGGAATCCTCTCCCGAACACCATTATGAGAGTACCATCACCACAAGGCTGCAGTGATTCAAGGAGAAGGCCCACCACCACCTTCTCAGGGCATCTAGGGATGGGCAAAAAATTGTTAGTGCCACCCACATCCCAAATATAAAACAAAAAACCACCCTTTGGCACCGCTGATGGCAACTCGTCATTTCTGGGCTTAATTATGCTTATTTTTCCCTTTTTCTTGCAGTTATCTTAATAAAAATTGAACAGATGTTTCATTGTCAAAGTGTTCATGATTATGTTAATATTGAAAGAGCTTGGCCCCATCCCCACTCTTGCCATTTTATTCCTTTTATTTTTTAAAGATCTATTTTCACTAATTAAAGGTCTTCAGTCTGGGATTTGCATAGAATGATAAAGTGAGATAAAAATGTTACTCAGTATTATTTTATTCATATCTTCCTGTTTCTAATCTTTATCTTAAAAAGTTAAACTTTCGGTGCATTGTAAAACTCCTCCTTTACAGTCAAACTGGAGTCCACAACTCTCCCTCCTACTGCAATGATTTGCAGTTCACCAACTTTATGATCTACAGGTAACTGTTCATGCAAATTCTTTTACCGCCCCCCCGCCCCCCCACACTCTCTCCTTTACTGAGAGGAATGTAAATTAACTAGAATACGAGAGGACTCTAATTAATAAAAGGTAGTTACACAATGCCCAGGATATCAGACTTCAAGTGTATTTCACACAACTTGTAATTATGATACCTTGTAAAAAGATTATTGTATATATCAATAAAAATAAGCATATCAGTTATTATTGTACAGAGCTGCGTTAAATTCATCCAATTCTCCCCACCACCCCCCCCCCCCCCCCCGCCGCCACCAAGTTAAAAAGCCATTTTGGTCCCTTTTGTGTTGATGTATACAGGCTATTAGTTTGTGATGAGAACAGTGCTCCATTTAAGTTCAGGTCATTGTCCACAGAATACTCGTTGGCCTGCTCTGTGGTCCAACCGTTGGAGAGCTCCAGAACAGAGCGAGTGGTACACATGGCATCTGTTAACACGGAGGCACACACATACTCTGGGGATGGATATTGTGAAATGAGGACACGCCAGTGTAGTAGCCTCAACTCTTATTGTGGCAACCCATCAGCCTCAACCAGTTGGGTGGTGTCCATATTTCCCAGCCATTTCCAAAATTCACAAAGTGCAAAACTGAAATTCATACTGTTTAAAATCTCCAGCAAAGGGTTGTGTAACCTGAATCCTGCTTAGACTGCCAAGTCCACAGAGATGTGTTCTTGGATATGTGTCCGAGTCCATGGGTGAATTCTCCTGAGTTGCTGCTGTTTTTTGGAGGTGGATTTGGAGTGATAAAAAGAGCAGAATGGGTTCAAGACTACCACCTCAAATCTGCTCCAAAAAAACTACAGCTGCATTCTCCTCCCAAAACACTTCCAGTCCTCTTTATGAACCACGAGAGTCAAGGGTGCATGACCAGCTCCGAAGATCCATTCCCCTGCAGAGTCTGCAGCACGTATCCCTGGGGGAGATACAACTTGGAGGAGGCCATTTGAATGGTGGGGTTTCTTTGTCTGCATAACATTCTTTGAAGCACTTTGAGGTGGAGTCACGACTTTTGCTGCCACTTATACTCAGCTCTGCTCAAAGTACTGCCCATCACTCTAGACATGGATTACCCTTTATTTTCATGTTATGAAGAGGAGTGCCTGGGTAATCGTTGAGTGGCCACCCTCCTCCTGCAAGGGTACACGATACTCTGAGAAAGCACATGAAGCTGAGAAGAGTTTTGATGAGCTTTGCTCTGCCATCGCCAGCCTTCCGCTACCAGCGTGCCTCCAAACTTGTCCCCCATCCCCTTCCCCCCTCACCCCACAGACTCCCCTATGTGCCCTGAATTTGGACTCAGGATCTTCCATGGTGGTGGCTCTCCTCCAGTGGTATTTCTTTGGCACAGATTGTAGGTCAGCCTTTTCTCTGGAGGAAGTGAAGACCATGTTGGAGGCCTGTGAGCGGCAGTGGGCACTCGAACCCACGAGCACCTGCAGCCTATGCTGATGAGAATTGAAGACTAGCAGTAGCCCTTGTGGCAAGTAAAATGAGTCAAGAGAGCAGCTGAGAAGTGTAGATGGTAGTTGGGTGTTTGGCATGGTTTCCCTGGTTTCCCTTTGCAGTATTGAGATCCCTTGACACGCAGGTGCTGAGAGAGGAAGAGTACAAGAGGTCAGGAGGTGATTGAAGGCTCGAGCAGTGGTGGAGGACATTAATGCCTGGACAGCCACCCTTGTGTGGCCACTGAAACTTTCTCCGCACCGTGTGGCAGTTCTCAGGTGCTGGAGGTTGCACTGACTTCCTCCACCACCTTTCTCCACACACCCTCCACCATGGGGCTTCCTGCCCTTAGTGCCCATGAGATAGTTTCTCTTGGCGCTGACTTCTGCCAGCAACACCTTGATAGGCAGATCTGAAAAGCTCCGTGCCCTTGTTGCTACTCCCACAGCCATCTTACATTGATTGGAGCTGTAAATGGAAGGCTTCCCCTTTAACTTGCTGCAGCCTTTTAAAGGCAGCATCAGAATTGTGTTTCCTCCTTTCCAGAGCTGGTAAGCCAATGAAGGGCGATTTTCTGGCCTCCAAACCTCCCTTTATATGGCTAATGACGGCTATGGGAGTTAATAGCAGTTTGAGATGGGCAAGTGTTGGGACAACCTCACTGCAAATCCACCACCAGGAGGAGAATTCAGGCCCATGAGTACAGTGTGGTGTCACAACATGGCTGACACCACAATGTAGAAGGTCACAGTGAAGACGTGCAAGCAGACTGCACCCTCTCCTCCAACATAGAACATGAATAAAGCACCTGTGGGACCTTTTCCAATCTGAGTGACTATGAAGCTGGAGCTGGGGAAGCGTCAGGCAGTGTGGGTCACTCCCCTTGTGCAGGTGAAAGATTCTTCCCTTCTCCACCGCAAACTGGAGAGTCTGGGATCAACTGAAGGCCAGGAAGGCACCAACTCCCATTGAGGAGCACCCACGGAGACGACATACTGCCGAAACCCACCCACAGTCTTTCACCTACCTTCCAGGCTCAGGATAAACCTCATTCTACCAGAGAAAGACCTGACCATGTCAGCTTTCAACATTATGTAAAGAACTGTGCAGAATACTCACTGTATGTAACAACAACCTCATAAACAACACTGCACCAAGAAAGTGTGTTATTTTGGTGAATTTAATAGTGTTTTTTTTTAAATAAAGAGGCTTGAGGTGCTCACAAAGATTCAATCGCAAAACACTCCTCTTTACTGGTGTAAAACATTTTTTCTTCTTTGATTTTAGCAAACACTTTGGAGGCCTGGTCCTTCTTAATCCAGGGTGGTTATCAGGAGATACTAAGCTGGTACTGCAGTGTGCATGAGTGCTGTGAGTCGGGAGACTGCCGGCTAATCAACAACATCACAGGTAAATAAGAATTGACTTGTACAGTGTTATAGGCATGGAGGAGACAGCCCAATATCCCTGAGTAGCACCCAGTTAACATCAAACCGTGTTCAGTGTCCTTCAGCTGTAAGGAGCATGGGCTGTGTGTGTTGTGTTTTATGAGATTTAGTTCCTTTGCTTTGCTTTTGAGAACATGGTCTGGCCTGGTGTGGGTTCCAGACTGCACCAGCTGAGGTATTCACATCAATTGGGCTGAAGTGGGCTTAGTGGCCAAGCACACTGGTGCCCAACAGTGGTACTCCCAATATATCCTGAGGAGTACCACTTGTGTACCACCTCTCCTTCAACTGTGGGCCTCAACAGACTTATTGCTCCATGTGCCTCGGGGCTGTGGTTCAGAAGCTGCCTGACTGTGGGGTGTTGACTGAGCTGGGGGTCGGGTGTTTCTCCAGCCCCTTTTCTTGCTCTCCAGCAAAAGGGGGCCAGGGAACGCTATTAGGAGCTAGGTCTATCCCACCTTTTCTGCCATTGAAATGGCCCTTAGAAATTTTAGGAACAGCAAAAAGTTATGAGGCTCAACAAACCTGTTTCTTGTTCTTGCATAAATTTTGCCCTTATCAAATTAGAACCAGTTAAAAGAACTATGGGTCCTAAAGTTTTCTTTCCCTCTTTCTATGCGCAAGTGCCACTTTGCAACTGGCCACAGTAGCAAGATTGAAAGCAGGTGCTTGCTGTCGAGGCAGTTGCAGACCCAAGTCCCATCACTCCAGTCTCTGTTCCTGACATTGGCTCTTGAATAGGATGTTGGCTGGGATCATGGCCCTCAACAAAAAGTTAGCTACACTGGTATACAGGAGCATGATGTAACTAGTAAATTAGACACAGGCACATTCTCAGACTCTTGTTGGGAAGGGAGGTTGGCATTTAACCGTGGCCTGTGCACGACCTAACCTGCCAGTCTTGTTACCGTCATTGGATGGAAGCAGAACAATGTATCATTTCCCTATCCACGATCATCCTCACCTTGAGACGCATATAATATTCCATTGAGATAAGCAGGTTATGAATGGAATGGGAAAGTCACAATAAAATTCGGTTTTGTGTGTTTTCTAACCAGGGCTTGACCACAACCTGAGCAAAAAGTTACACGGGCAGCACCTGGCCAAGGAGGTCGTGGTGAAAGCAGTGAAAGGTTTCTTAGCAACCAAAAACCCAGAGAAAGCACTGGCACTTTCCTTTCATGGTTGGTCCGGTACTGGCAAGAATTTTGTGGCAAAAATGATAGCAGACAACCTGTACCGAGATGGGCTAAGAAGCGAATGTGTGCATTTCTACATCGCTCCCTTCCACTTTCCACATGCCAACCTGGTTGACGTTTACAAGGTAAGCGTGCTGAACCGAACGAATGGATACCCAACTCACTCATATGCTGTGTGCCGATTTATCAGCTCAATGTCACTCAAATCTGCCAGCCAAAAAAGATGCGAGCTGCTTGTTCTCACCGGCATCATCGATAGGGCACAACTGGGGCTGGGGAAAGTGAAGGCATTACCACTGAGCAGGAGGGAAAGAGGAATGAGCATGGTCACCTGGTAAAACCTTGGAAAAGAGGTGGAGATTAAAATACCCATTTTTCTGTTTCTGGTATTAAGCAGTGGGGAATGCCTATTTGCAAAGATTACATCTATTATATTTATACATTTCTAAACAGGCCCAGTGGGTTGAGCATCTCAAGCTACTAGAATGTATTTGGTAAAAGTGACCTTTGGCCTGCCAAACATGCCAAAAGAAGTGTAGCTATCAGCCTGCAATGCTATGTGGGATATCTCACTAAGGCCAAATATATGCCTTTCTCAGGGAGGGAGAAAGGAAAAAATTTGACCTAATTGTTGTTACTTTGAACAATTGGATCTGTGTTTAACAGAGTTAAAAGTCTTTTGATTTTAAAGTAATTTAAAAATAATTGAAATGGAATAATGCCAATACTAATTTCAAATGTATTGTTATTCAATGTGAGGGAAGTTTACCAATGGGCTGATAATCAGGTGGCTGAGGTAATTAACTCCTGAAGGGTGAGAGTTCAAGTTTCAATGTCTATCTGTCATTCAGATTAATATACTGCGACTACATTCGCTAGTCTGACGTGCTATATTTGAAAGGTGTTGATGGGAGTCCTGATGGATTGGGTCACGCATAGCATTCCTCCCTGAGTGAGGATGAATGTGCAGAAAATGGACTACGATGCAGGGAAAGAGGATAGGGGAAGGAAAAAAGCTGAAATATCAAAAGCTGGGAACCCCCACAGTTATTTATCCTCTCTCTTTCAGGCTCAACTCCGGCAGTTCATTCTGACAGCTGTACAACAATGCAAACGATCCTTGTTTATATTTGATGAGGCAGAAAAGCTGCATCAAGGCCTCATTGATGCCATCAAGCCTTACATTGACCATTATGACCATGTGGATGGGGTGGACTTCAGAAAGTCCATGTTTATTTTCTTAAGGTAATGTAAAGATAAAATAGTCATGTTGCTTAATCAGTCCACAGCCTGAAAAAGGCAGGACTCAGTACTACCAGTCACAGCTACCACTGCAGAAGCCTTTAAAAACTACTTTGGAGATAAAAATGAGAAGTCGCACAACACCAGGTTATAGTCCAACAGTTTTATTTAAAATTACGAGCTTTCGGAGCTGCTGCTCCTTCGTCAGGTAGAGGTACTCATTTTTTGTCCACCCCAGTCCAACACCGGCATCTCCGCATCATGACTACTTTGGAGATGGTTGTTGGTTCATTCAGCAGCAGTGGCACCATTGCCAAAATCAGGGCTGTCTCTGCTCAAATATAAATGGGCCCATGAGAGTCTTTTACAGATTCCAGGTCTACTTGTGCAAGGTCGGGCTGCTTTCCTGAAGTGTATCTGGTAGCAAGAGGTACTTGGTTCCACAGGAATATCAAGACAGGAATGGACAGTTGGTCAATGCATTAACATACTTATGTGAGCACAAAGTTCCGCTCGCAAGAATAATATTAATTCTGCAAATGGCCAGTTTTGTTATATTTGACATTTTGAAGGAGAGGAGGGATGTTGTTTTTCAACCTATATTACGTGATTGCATATGTAGCTATTGGAAGGAGCCAGTCGTCATGCTGTTGTTTATTGGGTTAGCTCCAAAGTAGCTCTAGGTAACTGCTAGGTAGATGGAGGTAGCTCTGGGATTCAGCCAATCTGTGTGTACGTGGTTAACATGGGCTGGTTGACGTGCGATAAGCAGATGACCAGTTTTCATAGTCTGCTAGACATGGGGGAAGGGAAGGTTTGTCTTTGAGCTATAATGTTATTCAGTGACTCCAGCCAATTCTGTATTTCATACTTACTATAGTAAACAAAATCAAACCAAAATGAACCCAACATTGCACAAAAGTTCAACACCAATATCTTTGTACAGCTCATAACCCCGACTGCTGAAAGCTGCCAACTCAAATCAAACCTACTATTGGTAAATGTTGCACAAAGATCAAATACTGTAGTTTAAGTGTCACAACCCCATTTAAAAAACTGTAGATGTGGAACTACCCGGTCGATGTTATTGCAGCTGATTGCGTGTGGCCATAGATAACCTGGGGCAAGACCACATTCCTTTTCGTGGACACTCCTAGTTCACCAGGACGTTCAGGTCCTGAGCTAATTCCACACTCTTGTTTATTCCTCCCTCTATTTACCCTCTGTCTCAACTAGTCTCAACTTCATTTACCTTTTTTCTCATCTACTCTTCCCAACCAACTAATGTACCAGAAAAAAAACCCTCCTCAGCTGGTGCAGTAGTGAGGGGTGTTCTAATTGGCCTCAGGAAAAATTAGGCAAGGTTCCCACTCCTAAATGCCGTCCAATGATTCCTGTTGGAAAGTGTACGTGTGTGGAATTTGACTGAAGACGGAAGCAGGCTGATCTGCGATGTTTCCAGCTGGTTTGCAGTCACAAATACAACAACTTGCAACTTTCACAAAAGGAAACATCTCAGGGAGCTTTACTGGTGTGTGTGTGGGGGGGCGGGGAGCAAATCAAAGGACGAAAACCAGCGAGTAACTGCAAGAGAGAGAGAATTAGTGGAGGTGCCTGAAAACATATATTTTGAGAAGGATTCTGAAGCAAGTAACAAGGCAGACGGGTTCAGGACAAAAGTGTGGAGACAAGATGGATGAATGCTCGGCCAGTATCAATGATGAAGAGCCCAGGAGGGGTGTGCTGGGGGAAGGCAACACAAAGTACAGTTGCAAAATTAGAGAGCAGTGAGGCCACAGAAGGGATTAAAACAAGGATCAGCATTATAGAAAGAATGCACTGGACATCAGAACATAAAGAAATAGGAGCAGGAGTAGGCCATTTGGCCCTTCGAGCCTGCTCCGCCATTCAATAAGATCATGGCTGATCTTCTACCTCAACTCCACTTTCCTGCACTATCCCCATATCACTTGATTTCTTTAAAATCCAACGATCTCTGTCTTGAATATACTCAACGACTGAGCCTCCACAGCTCTCTGGGGTAGAGAATTCCAAAGATTCACCACCCTCTGAGTGAAGAAATTTCTCATCTCAGTCCTAAATGGCCGACCCCTTATTCTGAGACTGTGACCCCTGGTTCTAGACTCCCCAGCCAGGGGAAACATCCTCCCTGCATCTACCCTGTCAAGCCCTGTAAGAATTTTGTATGTTTCAATGAGATCACCTCTCATTCTTCTAAACTCTTGAGAATATAGGCCTAGTCTACTCAATCTCTCCTCATAGGACAATCCCCCCCATCCCAGGAATCAGCCTGGTGAACCTTTGTTGCACTCCCTCTACGGCAAGTATATCCTTCCTTAGGTAAGGAGGCTAAAACTGTACACAGTACCCCAGGTGTGGTCTCACCAGGGCCCTATATAATTGCAGTAAGACGTCTTTACTCTTATACTCAAATCCTCTTGTAATAAAGGCCAACATATCATTTGCTTTCCTAATTGCTTGCATGTTAACTTTCAGTGATTCGTGTACAAGGACACCCAAGTCCCGCTGAACACCAACATTTCTCAATCTCTCACCATTTAAAAAATACTCTGCTTTTCTATTTTTCCTACCAAAGTGGATAACCTCACATTTCTCCACATTATATTCCATTTGCCATGTTCTTGCCCACTCACTTAGCCTGTCTATATCCCTTGAAGCCTCTTTGCATCCACCTCACAACTTACATTCCCACCTAGCTTTGTATCCTCAGCAAACTTGGATATATTACATTTGGTCCCCTCATCCAAATCAATGATATAGCTTGTGAATAGCTGTGGCCCAAGCACCTGATACTTGTGGTACCCCTCTAGTTACAGCCTGCCAACCCGAAAATGACCTGGTCAGGGTTGAACAGGACACAGAGGTTTCATACAGTCAGGTTCAGCTTAATGGGATAGGAACTGGCACCTGAGGTGTGCACATTCTGGTGGAAGTCAAAAAGGAAGGCCCCAGTCAAGCCAATGTTGAGCTAGAGAACATTGGGCTCATCAATGATGATGTTGCAGAGGCAGTCGACGGCACAGTGACAGTCATGGGGCTAAGAGTGGCGGCGGAGAGGTAGTATTGGATGTCATTAGCACATATATGGTAGCTAACACCATGCTTGTGGATATTGGGAGCTGTAACTTTGGTGGAAGAGCCACAGATACCCCAGAAAAACAGTATAAATGGCTTTCCGCTGTATTCCTGGGGTTTCTGTGCTCTTCTGCTAAAGTTCCAATGGACAGTCTGATGAATCCCGGCAGGAATTCACCCCAGTTATTACTGAAGAGAAGCATGCAAAAGAGGAAGAGGAGAAGTGAAAGCATGAAGTTTTAGAGCACACTAGAGGTGATTGTGTGAGTGTGGAAGAAGCTTTTGGAGGAGATGTACTAGCTGCCTTGCAGCAGCTAAGAGTAGAACCATGGTCGGGAGTTGCCATGGAAGTGGACTACAGAGCACACAAAATGGAGGAGGACAGAGTTATTGACCTTATCTGTAGCCATGGAAACACTGAGGAGCGGTAATGCACCATAGTCAGAGTCATGTGGGAGGTCAATGATGACTTTGACCAGAGCTGTCTTGATGCCGTCAGTCGGTTGGAAATTAACTTGAAAGGATTCAAGGGGGAAACTGGGGGACGGGGAGAAGGGGGAATGAATGGGGGTCAGGGAAGAGAGGGAGAATGGCAGTTGGGGATGGGGGTTCGGCGGAGAGAGGGACAATGTGGTTGGGAGCTCAGGGAGGGATAGTCAGAACCAACGTTCCCTCTAGGCTGCGCAGCTGTCTGCCGGTCCTGCACAGCTCGGGACCGGCTTTTCCAATGTTAAATTTCGTGTATGCGCGAAACTGTGAATGGGCCACACAATCCAAAAAATAATTAGGGGGAACATTGGTCAGAATGCCACGTGATTAAACCTCCAGAAATGCCACCAACCAGAGTTGGCAACCATGCGTCATAAGAACTCTTAAAGATCCCTCTACAACATGGGAGTCAGGGTCCAAATCTTGTCTCCACAGTCTGCTAGAAGCAGGGTTCTGGGGCATGCATTAAGACATGGGAGATCAGTTGCCAGCTGTTACTCACTACAATTTCTCCAAGTCTTAGTTCTCCCAGCAATCGTTGGGGACAATTTTGAGAGACATCTGTCTTCCTCACAGTTATTTCTTACATGCTGCACTCAGTTATTGTGCCATTTAATGAAGAGAGGGGAAAAAATAACTTCTGTAAACGAGATCTTGCCACATCTCACAATTGTGTAACTGTATGTGTCCCAAGGGCAGCTTGCCAGGTGAATGAGTTTTTGTCTCGTCAGATGAAAAACAATTTCCCTTCATTTGGAAAAACAAATATTTGGTTAATTTTCTATCCTTTTCTTGCCCAAGTCCTGGACTTCAATATAAAATACTGGCATTGTACAGTAACCTTTGCAATTCATGAACTGAAATGATGGGCTTTTGGCTTTTAAATGTAAATCTGCACAGAGTTTAAATCAATGCAATAGTCAGACACAAGTGGGGACTTTAAACTAATGAAGAGGGGGTGGGAGGATTCAAAAGAGTAAATTTAAAAGCAGCAAGGGAAATGTCAAGGCTCTAGAGCAGAGTTTTGGGTAAAAATAAGCAGCGTGGGTCAGGAAGGGTCAAAGAAAGTAACAAAGATAATAGGGCATCAGTGACTAAGGTGTCATCAGGGAAAAATAGAAAACAGTCAAAGCTAAAGGCATTATATCTGAATGCGCAAAGCGTTCGCAACAAAATAGATGAATTAATAGCGCAGATAGAAATTAATAGGTTTGATCTAATAGCTATTATGGAGACGTGGTTGCAAAGTGACCAAGGTTGGGAACTAAATATTCCAGGATACTTAACTTTTAGAAGAGATAGGCAAAATGGAAAAGGAGGAGGAGTAGCCCTGATAATATAGGATGGGATAAAGACAGTAGAGAGAAAGGATCTTAGCTCCGAAAATCAAGTAGAATCAGTTTGGGTGGAGCTAAGAAACAACAAGGGGCAGAAAACATTGGTGAGAGTTGTTGATCGGCCTCCAAACAGTAGTTGTAAGTAGGGCAGAGTATAAATCAGGAAATTAGAGATGCATGTAACAAGGGTAATACAGTAATCATGGGGGACTTTAATCTACATATAGACTGGGCAAACCAAATTTGCAGTAATAGTGTGGGGATGAGTTCATGGAATGTATACAAGCTAGTTTTCTCGATCAGTATGTTGAGGAACCAACTAGGGAACAGGCTATTTTAGGTCTAGTATTGTGCAATGAGAAAGGGTTAATTAATAACCTTGTAGTAATGGGGCCTTTAGGGAAGAGTGATCATAATATGATAGAATTTTATAATGAGTTTGAAAGTGTTTTATACTGAGTTTGAAAGTGATTTAGTTAAGTCAGAAACTAGGGTCTTAAATCTAAATAAAGCAAACTACATAGGTATGAGGGGTGAGTTGGCTAAAGCAGATTGGAAAACTACATTAAAAGGTATGATGGTAGACAAGCAATGGCTAGCATTTAAAGAATTAATACATGGGTGGAACAAATGAAGGACAAGACACGATGAGTTGCTAGTCAAGGTGCTGGTTTACTAGGCCAGAGTGAACTGAGCATGCTCATACTAAACCATGTGACAAACCATGTGATAATACATTACATACATAATTTACAACAAATATACATTCCTTTAAGACACAAAAACCCCACAGGAAAAGTGGTCCAATCATGGCTAACAAGAGAAGTTAAAGATAGTATTAGATCAAAAAGAGGCTTATAATGTTGCCAAAAAAGTAGTAAGCCTGAGGATTGGGAGGATTTTAGAAATTAGCAAAGGAGGACCAAGAAATTGATATGAAAAGAGAAAAAAGAACGAGAGTAAATTAGCAAGAGACATAAAAACAGATTGTAAACGTTTTTATAGGTATGTAAATAGGAAGAGATTAGTGAAAGTAAACATGGGCCCATTCGAGGCAGAGACAGGAGAAATTATAATGGGCAATAAGGAAATGGCAGAGACATTAAACAAATACTTCGTATCTGGCTTCATGGTAGAAGACACAAAAAACATTCCGGAAATAATGGGGAACCAAGGGTCTAGAGAGAATGAGGAACTTAAAGAAATCAGTATACGTGAAGACATAGTACTGGAGAAATTAATGGGACAAAATTCCCTAGATTCTAGAACTGGAAAAAGCTGGAGATGGAACAGGTTTTTAAGCAAGGAGATGGCAAAAACACTGAATGAATATTTTGTATCAGTCTTTACAGTAGAGGACACTAAGAATATCCCAACACTGGACAAACAGGGGGCTATAGGGGGAGAGGAGCTAAACACGATCAAAATCACTAAGGAAGTGGTACTCGGTAAAATAATGGGACTCAAGGCGGATAAATCACCTGGACCTGATGGCTTACATCCTAGAGTCTTGAAGGAAGTGGCGGTAGGGATTGTAGATGCATTGGTAATAATTTTTCAAAACTCCCTGGATTCCGCTAAGGTCCCGGCAGACTGGAAAACTGCTAATGTAACACCCTTATTTAAAAAGGGCAGTAGACAGAAGGCTGGTAACTATAGACCGGTTAGCCTAACATCTGTGGTAGGTAAAATTTTGGAGTCCATTATTAAGGAAACAGTAACAGGACATTTGGATAATCATAATTTAATAGGACAAAGTCAGCATGGTTTTACGAAGGGGAAGTCATGTTTGACAAATTTGCTGGAGTTCTTTGAGGAAGTAACATATAGAGTGGATAAAGGGGAACCAGTGGACGTAGTGTATTTAGACTTCCAAAAGGCATTTGACAAGGTGCCACACAAAAGATTATTGCTTAAGGTAAAAAATCACGGGATTGGGGGTAATATTCTGGCATGGATAGAGGATTGGCTATCTAACAGAAAGCAAAGAGTTGGGATAAATGGTTCATTCTCAGACTGGCAATCAGTAACTAGTGGTGTTCCACAGGGGTCAGTGCTGGGTCCCCAACTCTTCACAATCTATATTAACGATTTGGAGGAAGGGACCAAGTGTAACATATCAAAATTTGCAGATGATACAAAGATGGGAGGGAAAGTAGTGAGTGAGGAGGACATAAAAAACCTGCAAGGGGACATAGACAGGCTAAGTAAGTGGGCAGAGATTTGGCAGATGGAATACAACACTGGAAAGTGTGAGGTGATGCACTTTGGCAGGAAAAATCCTAGAGCAATTTATTATCTTAATGGCAAGAAACTGGAGAGTACTGAAGTGCAAAGGGATCTGGGGGTCCTGGTGCACGAAACTCAAAAGGTTAGTATGCAGGTGCAGCAAGTGATTAAGAAGGCAAATGGAATGTTGGCCTTCATTGCTAGGGGGATAGAATATAAAAATAGGGAGGTATTGCTTCAGTTGTACAAGGTATTGGTGAGACCGCACCTGGAATACTGCATACAGTTTTGGTGTCCTTACTTAAGGAAAGACATCCTTGCTCTCGAGGCAGTGCAAAAAAGGTTCACTCGGTTAATCCCGGGGATGAGGGGGTGGTCATATGAGGAGAGGTTGGGTAGATTGGGACTCTACTCATTGGAGTTCAGAAGAATGAGAGGCGATCTTATTGAAACATATAAGATTGTGAAGGGGTTGGATCGGGTGGATGCGGGGAGGATGTTCCCGATGACGGGTGAGACGAGAACTAGGGGACATAGTCTTAGAATAAGGGGCTGCTCTTTCAAAACTGAGATGAGGAGGAACTACTTCACTCAGAGGGTGGTAGGTCCATGGAATATGCTGCCACAAAAAGCTGTAGAAGCTACAACATTAATTAAATTTAAAACAGAAATAGACAGTTTCCTAGAAGTAAAGGGCATTAAGGGTTACGGGGAGCGGGCAGGAATTTGGACATGAGTCTAGGTTCGGATCGGTCATGGCCCTGTGGGTAGTGGAGCGGGCCCAGGGACTGTGTAGCCTGATTCTGCTCCTATTTCGTGTGTGCAATTCTGTTAGATGCAGGAGATGGTTCTGTGATAGATAGTAGATTGGCGGTTAGGATCAGATCAGCCATGATCTTATTGAATGGCGGAGCAGGCTCGAGGGGCCGATTGGCCTACTCCTGCTCCTATTTCTTATGTTCTTATGTTCTTATGTTCTTATGTTCTTATGCAGGGGCAGGAAAAGGGGGGGAGGGGAGGAAAGAACAAAAGGGAATGTCTGTGATAGGATGGAAGGCAGGAGAGATTAAGAGACATTAAGAGAGATTAAGAGATGGTGCAAGGCAAAAGGAAATGGTAATGGGACAAGTTAAGAAACAAAAGATGGCTCGAGATGAAGTGTAAATGGCACTGGCAAAATGAAAGACAGCTGCCATGTGGGAGAGAGAAAAAAATAATAAAAAAATAAAATTAAAATAAATGGGAAAAAAAGGATAGGGGCAGAGGTTATGGTCTGAAATTGTTGAACTCTATGTTTAGTCCAGAGGCTGTAAAGTGCCTAATCGAAAGAGAAGGTGCTGTTCCTCGATTTCCAGCATCCGCAGTATTTTGCTTTTGTATAAGAGTAAAGAAGTCTTACCACAATTATACAGAACATTGGTAAGGCCACACCTGGAGTACTGTGTACAGTTCTGGTCTCCTTACCTAAGGAAATACATACTTGCCATAGAGGGAGTGCAACAGAGGTTCACTAGACTGGTTCCTGGGATGAGGGGATTGCCCTATGAGGAGAGATTGAGTAGACTAGGCCTATATTCCCTCGGGTTTAGAAGAATGAGAGGTGATCTAATTGAAACATATAAAATTCTTAAGAGGCTTGACAGGGTTAATGCTGAGAAAATGTTTCCCCTGGCTGGGGAACCTAGAACACGGGGTCACAGTCTCAGAATAAGGGGTCGGCCATTTAGGACTGAGATGAGGAGAAATTTCTTCAATCAAAGGGTTGTGAATCTTTGGAATTCTCTACCCCAGTGAGCTGTGGATGCTCAGTCATTCAGTATATTCAAGACAGAGATCGATAAATTTTTGGGAATTAAGGGATATGGGGACAGTGCGGAAAGGTGGAGTTGAGGTAGAAGATCAGCCATGATCTTGTTGAATGGCAGAGGAGGCTCGAAGGGCCAAATGGCTTACTCCAGCTCCTATTTCTTATGTTCTTATGACTTCAGGCCATTCAGCTATGCCGTTTCTATTTTGTTGACACAGGCTGGACTCTGAACAGTGTGAAGTGGCACACTGTCCTCGCTACGTTGCACAGCCTCATTCTAAGGGCACATAGACTGACTGACTGTAATGAGTACAATCCATATTGACTACAAGTTACTACAAAAATTCATCCCCAATCATAAATACTTCAGTTAGTGACTTTGGACATTGGTGACAAGGAAAGAGTCTGGAACTAGGGGACGGCCATTTAGGACTGAGATGAGAAATTTCTTCACTCAGAGAATTGTGAATCTTTGGAATTCTCTACCCCAAAGGGCTGTGGATGCTCAGTCATTGAGGATATACAAAAATATATGTAAGAGATTTTTGGACTCTAGGGGAATCAAGATATATGGGGATAGTGCAGGAAAGTGGAGTTGAGGTCGAAGATCAGCCATGATCTTATTGAATGACGGAACAGGCTCGAGGGGCCTTATAGCCGACTCCTGCTCCTATTTCTTGCTTTATCAAAACTATCAACATCTGCATTGACTGCTAAAGCAAAAAACAAGTCAAAAATAAATACTACCACATTGTGAAATTAAGTTATTCTCAAGCTGTGTTGGGCTGGTAACTTGTTACTGATTTAATGTACAATGTGAAATCCTGACACCAGCTTTCTGTTTCACAGTAATATCACTTTAATTACGTTCAAACATTCCTCTGCTCTCTAGTAATATAGGAGGAAATTCCATAAACAGGGTGACACTGGAATTTTGGCAAGCTGGACAAAATCGAGAGGAGATTACCATGGAAGACTTGGAGCACCAGATCCAAAGAGAAGCTACAACCTCGAAAGGTAGATTATATTGGGGAAGAATTGGGGCAAATGGAAAAAAAAAAGCAAATGAAAGAGCAATAGGACAGAGGAACACGCTGAGAAATGGGCAGTGGTGACAATACTTGACCTGGGAGGGGAATGGAACAATAGAGGGCATGATGAGAGAGTTGGGCAGTTGGAATGATAGAATAGATAACTAGGCAAGAAAGCATTTCAAGGAGAGAATCAGGCTGTGAGGGGAAGTGTAGCAATGGTTGGAAGGGTGGCTATGCGGACAATCAAGATGGTTTAATTCCTGCCTCCAGAGTCAACTCAATGACAGCAACAAATACAAGTGGTAAATAGCCACCAGCAACAGGGCCACCCCATTTAATTTTGGCCAGGGCCATATACGCCAGCAAAACATTAACATTGCTGGTCTGTAGGGATCTTCCCCTGACATCAGGAAAGGTCAGCATCAGAATTTTGTAAAGTTATTAATGTAAGTAGCCAGTATTCCTGACACCACTCCAAATCCATCCCACAGTGTAAATGGAGTGAATCTGGGACACCAGCAGCTCTACCAATGATGCATTAAAAAGTCACCAAAGAGGCAAACGATTGGGAAGAATTCATAATCTTTCTTGTGTACTGTTTCCAGGGGGATTTGCACATAGTGGCCTTGTGACTGAGAACCTCATCGACTTCTTCATCCCTTTCTTACCTCTGGAGTACAAGCATGTTAAGTTGTGTGTGCGCGATGCTCTTCGTTCCAGAGGAATCAAATACGAGGTAGACATCCTGGATGAAGTAGCTAAGGGAATGCTGTATGTCCAAAGGAGGAAAAGCTCTTCTCCGCACAGGGCTGCAAATCGGTCTCACAACGGGTCAACTTCTTCCTGCCGTGAAGCTTTAAGGAGTTCAAGAAACAACCCATGAGAACACGATGAAGTATTTCTATGGAACATGAAGCCCCATCAAAAAGAAACTGTCTAACACTTAACAGAAGCCATGGCCTTACATCTCCTGAGGGCCAGAACTGAAATCTGGCCCAAGGAACGGAGAATAAAGGTGCCCTTTAACTTAATTCAAGGACAAGGAGAATTGCATTCTGGTTACCCAAGTCTCTAGTGAAACATATTTGGAGTCTTGACTATTGTATGTGTGTATTGATGTTACAATCTGTTCTTTCCATTTTTCTCAGTGTTAACAGGGTAAGTTGGTGTGTAAGCCTGGATTCTGTAGTGAGTGAAAACTTTAGGTGGAAGCATTATGCCATTCACACCTTTATTATTTATGCAACTTTTCCTTTATATAGAAGCTTCGAGGCACCAGCCCAGATGCTTTCCAACCAGCGAGACCCAGCATTGGCTGTCACTGAAATCCTCAAAATGGGGGTGAACTTGAACAGCACCCCAGGCATGCCTCACACAAGTTTACTTAGCCCTCTCCTGCAAGCAGAGGGGAAAAAAATTAGAGTTGTCTACCTTATCCACTGGAAACCTGAGCTAGGAATTGATAGTGACCACGGCTGCTTGGCCTGGTAGTGATAGGGAGCAGCAGTGGGAAGATGGTGCAGTGAAACAGAGAAAAAAATATTTTATAATCATTTTAACTATATTTTATAGTTGTACTGGAGTATAAAATATTTTCTGTCATGCACATTGTAAGTGCAATACCACTGGGATATTGTTGCAGTGTTCCAGGTGTGATTGTGCATGCAAACTGCTTGAAGCCACCTTTGGGTTATTTATAACTTGTCCAGTTTTGTTAAATGGTGTTCGAAATTTCTAAGCATGAAAATCAAATACCAAAGGTCTGATTTTTAAGATAAAATTCCATTTTACATCTTCCTTCTTTAACTGACATCCTGTGACTGTAACCATGGTTCACCCTTTCCCTCCTCAACCTCTCTGCAGCATTTGATAAAGGCAACCACACGAGCCTCCTCCATTGTCCATCTATGCAGCACTGCTTTCAAATGCTTCAGCTCTATCTGTCCAAATGCAACCGGCATATCTCAGCAATGGTTTCCCTTCCTGCCCCCATGGATCTATCCCTGCCCTCCATTCCTCATGTACAAACTACCCCTAGGTTTTCCTTCCAGATGAATGATAATGACACCCAGCTCTACCTCTCCACCTCTTTGCTCAACCATCTCTGTGCCATCTGATTGTTTGTCCAATAAGTCATGTATGAGTCCAGTTGAACATCAGGAAGACTGAAACCATCATCTCCGGTCGCTGCCCTAAACTTCATTCCCATACCACCGATTCCATCCCCCTCCTCAGGTTGAACCAAACTCTGTGAAACCTTAGCACCTTGCTCAACTCAGAGCTGAGTTTCAACCACCATTACCAAGACTGCTTACTTCCACCTCCACAATATTGCCTGTCTCTATCCATACCTCACTCCCTAGACTTGATTTCTCCAATGTCCCCCTTGCTGATTTCCCACCCTCCATAAACTTTAACTTGTTTGAAGTTCAGCCACCTCTATCCTGTCCCATACTAAATCCCGAAAGCCCATCAGCACTGTCCCTCAACTCTGGTTCCATTCTTTTCTGTGAGCTGGTACTGGATGAGCAGAGTAAAGCTGCTGGGATCAGCCTGTGTCAGTGTAATGAAGACTACCTCCAAGGGGTGGTCTCGCACTGTTTTCATTTCACATTGCAGGCACTATTACAGCCATCCATGCAAATCCCACCTTCTGGTAACTTTAAAAAAACAATTGATTGGACTAGGTTATGGGTTTACAAAGAGCTGTTTCTGGATTGTCTACGATGCATGATATACCCATAACTATGTCTCAGTCTCTGATTCTTTGGTTTTTTTTTTTAAATACAGTAGAACGCCGAACAAATGGTTATTGTGGTTCTGAATTGTCCAGCATACTAGGAAGTCCAACACTTGTGTGGGACAGAATGGTTCAAATGAAATTCTCAGTGTGACAATGTAAAAAGAAAATAACAAACAGCTTCAACCTTTTCCCTTGTACAACAAAACAACAATATTGAAATTATTTTGGTTAAAAACCAAGTGTTGTAAATAGGATGTGTGATATGGTAAATGTCTCCACTTCTGAAACAGCCATAACTCACGCAAGACATCCTTTCTGGTGAGTTTCCTAATCAGCCTGACTCAACAGTGTTCATTTCTATAATGCTCCTCAAGGGCAGACATATCCCAGATTGCCTTACAGGTCAAATATTTTGTCTTATAATACAAGTGCCTTGGGACGTTTTACTACGTTAAAGGCGCTATATTAATACAAGTTGTTGTTGTTGTTGTTGTGGACAATGAACATAGAGCAGGAGGGGGGCAGAGGGAAAATCTTTAAAAGGCCTTTGAAGATGGGGAAGGAAGTGACAATGCAGAGATGCTAAGGGAGGGAGTCGCAGAGGGTGGGGACATACTGACTGAAGGAGCTACTGCTGATGGTGGAGTGAATGGAATGGGGAATGAAAATAAAAATAAATACGCTCCCAATGTCTAAGTCAGTAAATTCACTCCCGCGGTGTGGTACTGAGTCACACAGGCCAAGAAGGACCCAGGCTCGATCCCTGATCTGTAATGAGTTAACTAATCTCGGCTGAAGTACCTGTGGAAGCACTGCAGTTGGCCTTCATTTCTCTGCCTGGGGAGGGGGAGAATATCAGGTCCCCACTATCCACTGACTTCTACTGGAAAGATTTTTTATGCAGTTGTTGAGTATATTCAAGGGTGAGATAGATAGATTTTTGGACTCTAGGGGAATCAAGGGATATGGGGATCGGGTGGGAAAGTGGAGTTGAGGTCAAAGATCAGCCATCATCTTATTGAATGGTGGAGCAGGCTTGAGGGGCCATATGGCCTACTCCTGCTCCTAATTCTTATGTTCTTATGAAATAGGCCATGTTGGAAGAGCAGAGAGAATGTTAGTCTGAGGTCAAAAGTTGTCTAACATTTTCAGTTCATGATGACTGTTGTGACGAATGTATGTATGTTACTCAGTACAGTATTAATCTGGTGCATGTTGTGAAAGGCTTTTGACCACAATTCCTCTGTACAACAGTATTAAAATAATTTCAAAGCAAGAAAGAATAAAGTATTTTTACCAAAACAACATGTGCATCCAGGTTTAGTTAGTAGCTTTCTTAAATTCCCAACCTCCTGCACAACTTTCTTCTCTCTTCATTTGAAGGCACTAACTCATGCTGGGGTATTTCCTTACCAGTGCCAAAAGTCCTCCGATATCTTGCCCAAGTGACCATTCTTCATACGTGAGCTAAGAGAGTGAAGGTATACCAGAGATTGTGGATGGCAATCAAGAGCAGGAATTCTGGCTGCTGTTTCCTTCTCTATAGCCCAGTGGAGCTCACAGTCAGTGAAGCCCCTGCTGCCATCCTGGCTGAGATCAGATCAGTTAGCACACACACACCAGTAAATTCCAGCCCTTTTATATTAAAGACTTTTGCATTACTGGAGATTGATCTGCAACCTTTCTGATCTGGATGGGATTGTGCAAAGTTCCCTTGCTATTGTCCCCCCAAAAAAACACTTTAATTTCAACCACAGAAAAACATTTCCAGCTGTGCCACTGTCATTTTTTCATAACTAACACCATCCATCTTTTCAGCCTCAGAGGGAAAGTGCCAATTTTGTTTCAATTAGTTTTGAACTTTGGAGCAGTTTTCTGCTGTGGACTTGCACCCAACAGGAAATGGACTGAGGCTCTTTCCAAGAGTCAGGTACCACAGCAGACTTTATAATTATCTCCTCTTAATTATAACATCCAGAAAAGTGTATTTGAATGAACCCTACATTATTTAGATACCAAACATGCCCTTGGTCAGTTCTTTACTGAACTGCTGCATGGCAGAGTGGGGAAAAATAAAGTGAAAGTTTAAAACTATAGTGTATCTCGCATTGCAGAGAGCAGCAAAGGCTGTGGCTTGTTCATTTGTCTGGTTTCCTTGCCAGCTGAAAGCGTCTGTGTGGAGGCTAGAGATAAGTGATAGGAAAAACATGATTGACAAGAGGAGACTCATTTGTACTCTTTCCCTCTCCCTGGTGTCTGTCTGAGGCTGAACCAGACTGTTTGCAACCTTGGCATCACAGTTGACCCCGAAATGAGCTTCCAACCACATATCCACGCCATCACTAAGACCGCCTATTTCCACCTCCGGAACATCGCCCGACTCTGCCCTTGCCTCAGCTCATCTGCTGCTGAAACCATGATCCATGCCTTTGTTTTCTCTAGACTTGACTATTCCAACGCACTCCTGGTGCTCTGTAACGAGAAGTTTGCCCTTTTTCAATTGATTTCAGCGCTCGGTAATGGGAATCCCAAGCGTAATGCTGCAGTGACAGCAACCAGCTGTCTAAGCAGCCAATCACATTGCAGAATTCTCTCAGACAGGGAACCAGGAAATGAGAAACTGCTTTTATCCAAACTTTAAAAATGTTACAGACACCAAAATAAAGATCGGGGCTTTCACACAGGGATAAGGTAGAAGCTGAAATATTGGGCCAAAAATTCGGCACTTGCCGGGTGAGTACGCACTGTGTACTCACCCGTAAGGCCTCCTGAAATGCCGGTTTCCTGCATGCACTGCGCATGCGCGGGAAACCGGAACTTCCGGTCTCGTGAAGGGAGCGGTTCAGAGGCTGCGCGCACGCAGCAAACTTAGGTTTTTTTTCAGGTTTCTCCGGGAGGGTAAGTATTGAAGAACCTGCGCTTTTAAAAAGGAGGTGCAGGACCCATTTTCAACAAGGTAAGTGGTTAATTAATTACAAATTAAAAATTTTTTCAACAGGTTTATCTTTTTTAGATACTTTAAAGAAAGGTAAGTTTATTTTTAGCACTGTTAAAAAGTATTTTAATTTTTCAAAAATTTTAATTTTTGTTTAAAGTAGTTAATTTATTTAACTTATAGTTATTTTAAAAATGTGATGGTTTTAAAAAAAAATTATTTGAAGTTTAGCTGTTTTGGGGTCGATTTCAATTCATAGATTTGACAGGTCTTCCTGTCAAATCTATGAATGAAAGATGGTCTGCTGCCATTGGCTCTCCATGGCCCACGTGATCCCAGGGGACGCATCGCACTAACTACGCCCCTGGGACACGCAAGCACTGTGCGCCGGCAGTTGGGGCAGGCCCAGGAGCTGAAGTCCCCGTGGGCCAGAAGCAGAACGGCAGACGCGGTAGGTAAGTGCGCATGCGATCCTTACCCCCGCGGCAAGCCGGAGAGGCGAATTTCTGGGCCGTTATGAACTTTTTAAAAAATTGTAATTGTTATCAGAATGGAGAAATTTGACACTCCACAAATATAAAAATTAGTTTTTCAGGGCCAGAATATTTGTTTACCAGTCCGCTGTTAAAACCCCAGTTACGCCTATTTCAACAAGGTTTAATATTTAATAGGGTATTTAACTGCAATATTACCGCGGAAAAGCCCAAGTTTTCGTCAGTTTCAGATTTCACTGATTGCCGGCTATGGGTGGGGGGTTCCACAGTGCATCCAGTGTTGGAGCAGTGAATGACTGACCGTAATTTCAGGATGTCCGCGTTTAGATACGCATGCTCTAAATCCTGAGGTTGCGGTCAGTTGCAGAGGGGGAATGACAGCGAACGCTGTTAGTTCCCCGTCATTACCCATCGCAAATTCCAGGCCATTGTCTTTAATAGGAGTATGGGGGGAGGGGCAAGAGGAGGAAAAAGGAAAATATATACACTTGGTGTTAAATAAAAATAAGTGGAATTGTCATCTAGGTTAGAAGTCCAGGAGGAAACTTGTCTCTCTGTCCCTTCCCCATTAACGATGAGAATGGGACTGAAAATGTTAAATGTGAATTCCTCATAGCAAATCCATGATTTTTCCCTCTTGTGCTCCCATTTTAAATGGAAGGGATATTTTACATGCCAAAACAAGTTCCTTCCCAATTTGCAGACAGCAATTTGTTTTGACCTGTGCAGTATACTTCACTCCACTTTATTCCTGTTTGTTTCCAGGTTTAAGTCCCTTAGGAAATCAGCAAATTTCAGGTTTCAGATGTATAATTATGTCTAATTATATTTAAGTACAAAGTAAAGGATTGCACAGGCTAGCATTGGCCTGAAGCAACTGGAAACTGCTCATGAAAAGCTACAAATAAGCAGGTTGTTTGTACCCAGACACTACCATTTCTAGTTTTCAAACATGAACCAAGACAGTTTCCAGGGCTGTAATTAATTCCATTCAACAGCCACTACACATTGTTTTTCTGAAATCACTTCATAAAGAGTCAAAGAGCTTCACAAAGTCAGCCATTCCTGAAAATCCAGTGTGATGCTTTGCTGGTGGGTTGTGAATTCCACAGCTCTTGTTTGCAAAGGAAAATTACAGGCTACAATTGGACATCTACCCAGATAATTGACAGAGGCAAATGAACCATCCAAGTCAAGAAGATGAAATGTGCCCACAACATCATTGAAGATGTTTTAAGCAACCATTTAAAATCATATTGTAGATAGTCCTGTAGGAATGGCAAACTCTCTTTCCCCCACATGTAAAGTACAAAGGACTCCTTTAATAGAGACTCAGGTAACCTTTATTAAAACACAGATACAAAAGGATTGTGTTGGGAGTTTTTCTTTATCTTTCCATTGATTTAATATTCTTTCTTTTAATGGTGAATGTTGGTAAGGAGAATTTGCAAGGAATAGCTAGTGAACCCAGCAATATGAGGGACCTAATCGACAGGCGATTTACTTGGGATGCAAGGCTGCATTACAGTGGGACTGGAGTTAGGTGTAGGCTAGATTGGGTAGGGGTGGCAGATTCTCTTCCTTAAACGACATTATGAACCAGTTGGGTTTTTATGGCAATCCAGCAAATTTCACGGTCATGTTCTTCTATTCAATTTCACAACTTGTGGTGGTGGGATCTGAACTTGTGATAGCTGGGTTGCTAGTCCAGTGCCACGCGACCAGAACCATTACACCACCACACTCCCTGAAGCATCGCACTTCCAGTGACTGCAGGTAGCTTGGAATACCAGCATGAGAAACATTGTCCCTCATTCATACCAAAGCACGGATCTCCAGCAACAAAATAATTTGGGATTGTTTCACATTCACCAAAACATGGAGCATCATAAGGTGCACTCACATACGTACGGTGTGTGCACACATACATTCACATTCACTGGAACAGAGAAAGTTAAGGGAGGGAGGAGAATTTAATAGGTATTTTCATAAATTACCGAAGGCTTTCAAAGGGTAAATAGCCAATTATTGTTACTTATTTGCCAGCCAATGGAGACAAAGAGGACATAGACTGAGAATGATCACCTGAAAAACAAAGTGGGAAGTTACTAGAACTTTGTTTTCAGGCATTAAAACAAGGAATGCTTTACAACAACAACTTGTATTTATATAGCACCTATAACATAGTAAAACATCCCATGGTGCTTCACAGGAGCAGTATTAGACAAAATTTGACACCGAGCCACATAAGGAGATATTAGTACAGGTGACCAGAGGCTTGGTCAAAGAGATAGGTTTTAAGGCGCTTCTTAAGAGGAGAAAGACGTAGGGAGGAGGAGAGGTTCAGGGAGGAAATTCCAGAGTTTAAGGGCCCAGACAGTTGAAGACATGGCTGCCAATGGTGGGGTGAAGGAAATCAGGGATTCACAGGAGGCCAGAATTGGAGGATCGCAAATTCTCAGTGGGTTGTAGGCAACGTTCTCTCTAAGCCGCGCAGTCACGCAGCTCTCTGCCAGTCCCATGCAGCCCGGGACCGGCTCTTCCAATGTTAAGTTTTGTGCATGCATGAAACTGTGAATGGGCCATGCAGCCCCTTAAAGGGGCTGCGCACCAAAAATAAAAATTAGGGGGGGATTATTGGTTGTTGGGCTGGTGGAAGTTACAGAGATAGGGACAGGGGAGGCCATAGAGGGATTTGAACACAAAGATGAGAATTTTAGTTATTGAGGTAGAGACTATAACATCTTTTAAAAGGGTATTGGAATTTGAAAAGGAATATAAAAGATAGGGGGAAAGGGCAGGAAAATGCAGTTGATTACTAGCAGACATATGCACCTGTATAAACAATCACCAAACACACCCCAGTGCTACAAGTAAATAACTTGCTTCACTGGATCATTATTCATTGACTTAATCTAATTGGGATAGCTCAGAAGACAGCGGTGGCCATCAGCATGTGTTTGTTTACGTTATGGGGTCTGCTATTAATTGACTAAAGTACCTCTGTCCCGTAGACTGTCTTCTCAAAGCTGAGACTGTATTTCAAAGGTTTTCCCCACCCCCCCACAAGAATCCAGCACTTCTGATGTACCAGTTTGTCACAGTTATAACCAAGGCACAACAAATGGGGATAAAAGACACAGCTCTATTGGTAGGAATGATTATGCAATTCAGAAAAAGACTAACTAGAGATCAGGTAGCTACACTCCTTCCATGTAGCATTGGTCCATTTTTTAAAGAAAGTTCTGTAAAGAAAGCCAAAGAAACAATGCATTTGACCATTTAATCCTTTCATGAACTAATTCAAAGCATTATTGTTATTTGGACAGTCTTCAACAATTCACATATCATTTGCTTCTGTAAATGACTGTCAATAAGCCTATTAAGCATGAATATTAATCACTTCCAAAATGATGAGGGCATGCAGGTGAAACATTATATATAAACCAGAAATATTAATAAATGGTCTGGGTATAGTAGCATAGTAGTTATGCTAGTAACCCAGAGAACGTGAGTTCAAGTCCGACCATGGCAGTTTGAATTCAGTTTTTTTTTTAAAAAGCTGGAATTAAAAACTGTTCCCAGTAAAAGTGACCTTGAAACTGGTGAGTTATTGTAAAAACCCAACTGGTTCACTAATGTCCTTTAGTGAAGAAAATCTGCTGTTCTTGCCTGATCTGGGCTATACGTGATTCAGTCTACCCCAAAGTTGTTGACTCCTAGCAAACCTCTCAGTTGCATCACACCACTACAATGCAGCAGTTCAAGAAAAGGGTCCACCACCATCTCAAGGGCAACGAGCGATGTGCAATAAATGCCACCCTTGCTAGCGATGGCCACCTCCTGAAAATGTATTCAAAAATGGGTTCATTGCTCATCAAAAGTACCCTAATCAGATTGCTTTGAGCATAAAGTGATGTCTCAGTTCTCAGGAAGTGCAGGCCTGCCTGTGGGAGCTGGCTTTTGCACTGGGCACCAGATAAATTAGTTGTGAAGCCAGAATTGTAACAAATATGTTCTCATATATAGCAAGATGCTGGAATATTGCTGAATTTGAATTTACTGCATCACATTCTGAATGTGCACTGAATTGTACCCAATCTTACGGAATGAGACCAATGAGTACACAAGAATATTTTTTCCCTATACTGTGAGCTCACATCTCCAGTAAAAACAAACATACAGGCTTTTGACCTCTTGCTCAACAATGCTGCATCGTGTTCTTTAAAGGTGTGAAGCTGAATGTCCTTCTCCGATGATACTGTATGTGAATAAGTATTGCCTCATGAAAAGGTTACAGGGAATGAAGTAAAAATGTCAAGTTTAAACATGGAATCATGCTTGATTTGCATACAGTTTGCACCAACAAAGCCTTTATACCTGCCTGCAGGGTAATTCCAACCTAAGGCTTGCCAAGGGTAAGGTGAGGGTGAGGGTTAACCACCCCCCATCCTTCCCATAAGAGTACTGTTGGAGTTTAACCAGCTAACATCATGCAGCTTACCAGCACAGAGACCCGCTGCTTGTCCAGCCAGGACCACCTTATCCATCAGGGTATTGGTTTGCAAAGCTATCTGGAGCTGAATGCAAAGAATACCAGCCCCCAAGGACAGATCCAAATAAACTAAACTAGAAAACTAGCAACATCTTACCAACAACTTTATTAAAAAAAAAGGCAACAACGCCAAACAGGCCTGACTCTAAACCGATGACTTGTGGTCACAATGCACACGCAAGGGGGCATGGGATCAACATAATTTAACTTGCAGGTCACAACTTTCTACTTGTATAGTGGAAGACAGTGACAAAAACTGTAAGATTTTCCTTAAAATCTTGCAGAGAAATTGCTGGCAACTATGAATTTGTATTGGTTCTCTATTGTTAGACTTGATTATTAACTTGTTTTAAGATGGTTATATATTTATCACAGTGGCAGAGACACAGTCTTCCCCAGCCACCCAAATTCGCATTGGTGCTCATCTCCACTTAATTCATGTAGGCATCCCTCCTCTGCCCTGTTAACGCTGGAGCTCTTCTGCACCCCCCACCCACCTCAGTTCACATTGCACTCTTCCAACACACCCACCCCCCAGTTCATGCATGTACTCTTCTCTACCTTCAATTTCAACTGGCTCAGTTCAAGATGACCCTCTTCTCCCTCAGTTCAAACATCCATTCTCCTACTATTTCCTCCCAGTTCATGCAGACATTCCTTTCTCTCTTCGATTTAAGCCAGCCTTTCTGACCTCCCTCATCACACTGGCACTTTCCCTTCCAGTTCACATTGGTACCCAAATTTTCTGTCTCATCTTCATTCCAGCCTTCAGTTCACAGAGGTACTCGTCTTCCTAGGGTCTGCCCCTCACCACTGCTACTGGTTCTCTCCAAGTAACAATGTCAGGTCAGCGCTGGGCTTGGTGGTGTGGGGTAGAGCTGGAGCAGCAATGATTTTCATCCACAAACACAAACAAGTGGACACCGACTTAAAACACGAGCTGTCCACATTATAGGTCCCAATAATGAGCCTGGCTGGTCAAGTAACAGTGTCCTGGCTACTGCAGATCTGTTTGGCTCAGGTATCGGATTAGTGAGTCCACAACAGAACATCGACTTGCTTCCATCGCTAGGTGCATCATCTTAGAATCAACTTGGCCAAGAGATCTTGCTTACCGCCCTCTCCAGGAGAACAGTGATTAGACAACCAGTGACTGCAGTTAGAGCCTTCACTGGAGGGAAAAGCAGATACCAGGAATTCCGCACAGGCAGCATGGTGAGCAGCACACAGTTGAAAATGGAAATTTACAATTTAACACATGGTTAAGAAGTCAACATCAAAACTGATTCTTTTCCCCCTTGCCTCCCCTACATTGACTGGAGCTGGGGTATGGTCCTGGCCACCCTCTGGTACCTCACTCAAGATACGATTTAAGAGGTGTGAACCTGGATTATGAGTGCCAGTAGGCTGCTCGACTATGGAGAGCATCACAACAAGCTTGGTTCTCTCCAAACATGGGCACTTTCGAGCAATAGTGATCACGAACAAGAGCCCTGGCTGATTCTTCGCCTCCAAGGGAAAAGGACACTGAGGCTAGCTATTGCACTTGATTTGCTTCCCTGGCTGAAATCAGCAGCTAGAACCTTGAAGCTTTTAATCGCCATGATTTAGTACAACACTTGACCTGCTGCACAATCAGGGAGTATCAAAACATTTCAGCTCCCACACATCTAGCTTGGAACTAAGTGAAATAAATGAAATCAATTAGGAGACTGTTTCAGAAATCATTCTAATCATTTTTGCATCTCGCTCCCTGACTCTGCGAAGTACTGCTATTCTGTTAGTTTCAACAATTGACTCCAATAACCAAATACTGTCAGACTGATTTAATTTACAAACTCTTTGCCCTCCCACAACCGCAGAGTAACTACTGTTGAAAATACTTGTTGTCGAGAGGACAGAGGGTTCATGGATTTCATGACAGGAGCAGAATACAAGTTCATATCATTTGACTTATTGATTTCTCTATAACATCCTTCTCTGCATTTACCAGTTCCCACCAATGCATCCTACAGAATATTCTGTTTGGAAATCTTTAAGAAGTGACTTAAGTGCTTTTCTGGGTGTAAGTGGCTCTGGCATTCAGCTTCAATCAAAATGTGAGATTGGTGGAAATGGAATGGGTTTAAACCAGAGATAATGGCCCATTTGCTGTTCCGCGGTAAAAAAAAACCTCACAATACTGAGATGTAAAGTTATATTTTCATAGATCAACCACAATAATCGGCCCGTTTCCCTCCTTGTGGAAAACTGGAGACTTCTCTCAAGTCCATCCTGTAGGCAGCCACGCCCCTTTCCCAAGGCCACACACATCACGGATGGCATCTCCTGGACTGACACTCGGCACTCTCCAAACATGACCTCTTCAAAGCCAGCTCAATTACTGTCCTACATTGCATGGCTACTTGGACCATCACGTCCTTGTCTGAAGCTACCGAGAAAGCTGTCCTCCATCAGATGGCCACAAAGACAACAGCTTCTACCCCGTGGACTGACATTCCTCATTCCATGGCTAACGAGAGAGCTGACACCACCATCAGCTCTTTCAACTTTAAAGTTAAACTGCATTCGGATGCCAATACAACTCAGGACTACTAGCCCTGCGTTAGTTAGTTAGTTAGTTAGTTAGTATCTATCTATATATATATATATATATATATATATATATACACACACACACACTGCACATAGTAAAACTGGCCTTCTTAATATACAAAGATACTTACTGAAGCAATTAGAATCAAGTCTTTACATTATTTAGTTAAGCAATATATATTTTGCTGTGTGGGGAAAAAGATCCAGGATGAGGATTTCACTGCTGCTGATGGATTGCACTACAGCAGAGTTACAGAAACTGGCATCATCATCAGACAACAAACAGTGCCTGCATCAGGGAGACCTTGACGGTTTTACTGGTTGAGACACAAAGGTGAATGTGCATTCCAGTCACTGACTCCTCCCAAGTGGATTTAAGCTCAGCTAGTGGAAGCAGGAAGGAGCACAAAGTTCCGATAGATATCAAAACACAATGAAAACTGAAAATGTAACTTTTTTTTTAAATGGAACAGATTTTCAGTTTGGCTGCGGCAGCTGTCACTTGTCATTCAGCCAGAAAAGGCGAAGGGAATCGTGCTTCCTTTCATTCAATTTTTCTACTTCGCTGTAGTTGATGACTTTTCCTCGGACTTATCCATTAACTCAGTAGCTCTCCAGTTATATTTCTCATACTCTTCATCTAACCCTATCCACACTCGTGCTAATAATTTCACTAGGCATTCATCAACTTCCTTCCAATTGCATGCTCTTCGTAAACACAATCCTCAATTCTGCAGAGCAATTACTGAATCACGAAATCTCTTCAGCTCCATTGCCATGCCCTTTCATTCGGTAATGAAAATTTTGTTTCTTTCAATTCTTCAGACACTGTTTATTCATGCCTTTCAAGTTTAATCAACAGCTGCCAATTCTTGCCCATATACACTAACATTCTTAGTCTCAGCATCTCTTCTAACCTCAACTTACTGCATCTTCTCTTTCACTTCGTTAACCTTGGTGGTGTCCTACACTGTGAACCTTAATCCATCTCCTTAGCTTTTCATTATTAAAAAGTTGCCAGTTCCGTATACGTACTGCTTGTATCGAACCAGATGATTTATTAACTTCCAAACTTGTGCACCTAGAAGGAAGAGTAGAGTTCAGAAGAGGAAGAAGTGAATGGAGGTATGAAAAGTGCCGAGAAAAATGAGTGAATTGAGTTTTGTTTTTAAAAGAACAGGATTTTCTTGCCAGTGTTTTAGGGATCCCTGAATGCCCATTTGTTCCTGACTATGAAACAGTGCTCTTGATTATTAATAATGACTAAAATAGGATTAATAATCCTGTGCCTACCTCTCTGCTTTTAATAAAGCACAGGATAGGCAAGATTGTAGTGAAGATGTAGTAAGTTGGAAGTAAGCACCTGGTATTTAGGAGTATGTGCGCAGAGGAGGGAGTTTCATGGAGGCTGGCAGCGAGGAGGGAGGCTTGTACATGGTAGCATAGGAAGGAGAGGGATCCATCCTGCAGATTGGCTGACTTAGGGTGGAGTTAGTGTTTTTCAGCAGAAGGCACAATCCTGGAGTTTAAAGAAAGATTTTGCATTTATACAGTGTCTTTCACGTCCTCAGGAGGTCCCAAAGTGTTCATAATCAATATAGTCATTGCTGTTACATAGGCAGTATAGCAAGGCCCCACAACCAGCAAATGAGATAAATAAACAGTTTTTCTCTTTTTTTTTTAGTGATATTGCTCAATGGATAAATGTTGACCAGGACACTAGAACTCCCTGCTCTTCGAATACCATGGGATTTTCTACATCCAGCTAATCAGGTAAATGTGGTCATAGTTTAATGTCTCATCCAAAAGCTGGCACCTCCAACGTGACAGCACTCCTCCTTCAGAACAGCACTGACGCGCCAGCCTAGATTACGTGCTGAAGTGGGGTTCGAACCAACAACCTTCCAACTCCCAAAAGGTAGGTTTAACTGTGACGGAAAACCATGATACAAAAGGAAGACAGGAAAGTGTTACTAGACAGGAAATGCACATGTGCATAAAAGTATTTATAACTTAGGAAATGCACATACAAGAGCATATTTAAAACTATTTATAATATACGCAGTGTCCAGCAACAGATTTGCTTCTTGAGGTATGCAAATTTAATCACTTCCCAAATAAGATGACTATAGAAATTAACCATTTTTCATATTCCCACTATCCTATGTCAAACAAAAAAATCACTAAACATCTATGCAGATACTTTTTAATCATATGTTAACTACCTTACTTACATTGGTTAGTTCTTCCAAACCACTTGTATGGAAAAAGATGGCACTTATTTTGTATCAAGACTCGTTCAGAAGGCTCCCTAAGTATAACTTGTGTCATATAATGCCACGGGTATGCTTAGTTGACCGACCAATGAGAAGATGGCTGTACCTTGTCCACAGATTATGCCTTAAATTGAATCCTAGATGCTCAAGATCTTGGTAAGAGCGCAGTTCTCAAAGCCGAAAGGTGGTCAAAACACCAATCTTTCTGCCACATGACAAGTTGGTTGGACGACAATCATGCTATGTTTATACTGCACATTTCCTACAACTGAATGTTTGAAGCCTAATAAACCACTCTTCCGGGGTTGCTATGTACTGATACATTTAACTTATTTGGCATTCCACTGGCATTAACAGAGTGTATAAGGATGGCTGGTGAGGGAAATGGAAAAATTGGCAGGGTGTTTTACCCAGATTGGGGCAAAGGCAGGTTCTGGTGAGGCAGAGCAGTGAGGTTTCCTTTGGCTCTGGCTGTGTTATATCTAACTTGAGAGGTCTTGATGAAGGCATGGAAAGTGAAAAATGGAAGGAGTGACATCTCTCGCTTTATATACAAAGCTCACCGAAAATGCTCCACCCCACTATGACGGAACGTGAAACTAGACAGAAAGATGAAAAAGCTCAGGATCTGTTTGCCTAGGCCTCTGCCAAAGATGCTTTTAACTATTTGCCAGGAGTCTGA
Organism: Squalus acanthias; assembly: GCA_030390025.1. Taxonomy (NCBI): domain Eukaryota; kingdom Metazoa; phylum Chordata; class Chondrichthyes; order Squaliformes; family Squalidae; genus Squalus; species Squalus acanthias. The sequence goes on from CM059439.1 coordinate 61,149,330, forward strand.
ACACAGCTCAAAATGTCTTGGCCTTTGCTTGGCACTAGCCTGAAGACATTGTTGAGCTTGGGAACTCACGGATTCATGTTCTGTCACTCTATTGTAATTATCATTGGAACACCAGCATATTCGACCATCCTGGCTCAGCACTCCATGAAGTTGAGAGCCATATAGTGATCATAAGGCAAGTATGAAAATTAGAAATTTATCCACACCAAAATTAGTCAGAAACATAAATGCTCTTGTGCTTCGAAACCAAGAGCTCTAACAAATATTTATTTACTCCCCTGCTCTTCTTCGAAATAGTGCTATGGGAATCTTTACCACCTGAGAAAGCAGGTTTAACGTCTCATCCGAAAGACGGCACTTCAGACAGTGCAGCACTCCCGACAGTGCAGCACTCCCTCAGCACTGCACTGGATGATGCAATTGTTTATCCTTTGTTATCCTGGTTTAAAACTTAATTGGAATTAGTACAGGGAGTTATTCTCTGCCTCTGTCTGAAGCCATGTGTCAAAACATTGCGCCATAGCGCACTAGGATATGGGACAGAGAAAGATATTCTCAAACCAAACTAGTTTGGCTTCTTCATTTGATCTTATACTTTAACATAATTATTGCAGGTGTCAGCCTTGACTCTGTGGTAGAACTCTCACCCGAGCCAGAAGGTTGTGGATTCAAGCCTCACCTCGAGACTTCGGCACATAATCCAGGCTGACACTTCAGGGCAGTGCTGCACTTTCAGAAGTGCCGTCTTATAGATGAGCTGTTAAATGGAGGCCCTGTCTGACCTCTCTGCTGAACCTAATAGATCCCATGCACTATTTGAGGAAATGATGCGGAACTGGAAAGACAGACAACGATGTCAAGTCACGTTCTGTAGCGTGACATGAACCCGATATCCCTATTGAGGCCGTCCTCATGAGTGCGGAACTTGGCTATCAGTTTCTGCTCGATGATTTTGCGTTACTGGAAAGACAGACTGGTGTTGTGCGACTTCTCATATTTGAGGAAAGGCAGGGGAATTCTCCAGTGCCCTGGCCAACGTTTATCCCTCAATATCACTAAACCAGATTACCTGGCCATTTACCTCATTGATGCTTGTGGGATCTTGTGTAGAAATTGGCAATATTACAAGTGACTACACTTAAAGTAATTCATTGGCAATGAAGTGACAGAGGTTGTGAAAGGTGTAAAAGAAATACAAACTTTCATTCTTCACAGAAGGGACACTTGTGCAGTCAATGTGACCATTTCTCCTTGTGTTGATCCTCCCTTAATCATGTACATAATTGGGAACAATTACCCTGAAAAAGATAATTGCAGTCACAATTTTTAATACCTGTTCTTTACTGTCCAGCAGTCCACAATCTAGTTTGGTAATAAATATTAGTACTGTACCGCTTGTATGCCACTAGAGGTCTTCAGCACTCAGTATAGTTATGGAACTAATAACATTGAAATATGTAGAGAAGACAAGTAGCATTAAAATGGCCCTCGCACCAACATTCTTTCGGGTCAGTATTGTTATCTTGGAACTGGGTTTAAATGATTATGAAAATAAATCATTTTCACAAGCTGAACATATCTCGGTCTTCAGTTGCACCTTACTTCACCAAATTAATAGCATTGACACAAAAATAGAAACTTCATCTTGAAAGACTTGTGTAAGAAATGGATGATGGCCCTTCCCCCCAAGTTTATACGGAAGAACCAAAGATGGTCCATCTATAAAACTAGCAGGAAGATTTACATTTTTTTAAATTTAGGTGTGATTGGGGACAGTGTGCTTAAAATGCTCATTTTGACCTTCAAGTGGAAGTCTCAGTAAGTTACAAATAAAAAGTCTGCAAAGTGTCAACACCTCAACATACTCTACATCAAATTCCATTTCAGCACTGTATAGCAAATACTTAGTATCACTGTACTTTTACCATCCAATAAGTTACTCCCTGTAATACTGTATTTGAATCTTATAAGTATTGAGAGGTTGGTCCTATGAGGAGCGATTGAGTAGATTGGGCCTATATTTGCTGGAGTTGAGAAGAATGAGAGGCGCTCTCATTAAAACATACAAGATTCTATGGAGGATGGACAGGGTAGATGCTGAGAGGTTGCTTTCCCTAGCGGGAGAGTCTAGAACTAGAGGGCATAGTCTCAGGATAAGGGGTCGACCATTTAAGACTGAGATGAGGAGGAATTTCTTCACTCAGAGGGTTGTGAATCTTTAGGATTCTCTACCCCAAAGGGCTGTGGATGCGGAGTCGTTAAGTACATTCAAGGCTGAGACAGATATGTTTTTGGACTCTCGGGGAATCAGGGGATATGGAGATTGGGTGGGAAAGTGGAGTTGAGGTCGAGGATCAGCCATGATCTTATTGAGTGGCGGAGCAGGCTCGAGGGGCCATATAGCCTACTCCTGCTGCTATTTCTTATGTTCTTAAATTCTTATTACCTCTGGAGTCCCCCCAAGAATCTATCCTTGGCCCCCTCCTATTTCTCATCTACATGCTTCCCCTTGGTGACGTCATCTTAAGACATGTTGCCAGGCTCCACTTCACCACCGCTTCTGTTGTCAGACTGCTTGTCCGACATCCAGTTCTGGATGAGCAAAAATTTCCTTCAATTAAACATTGGGAAGACTGAAGCCATTCGCTTCAGTCCTCGCTACAAACTCCATTCCCGAGCCACTGATTCCATCATCTCCCCGGTTATCACATCAGGCTAAACCAGATTGTTCACAACCTCTGCGTCCTATTTGACACGGAGCTGAGCTTCTGACCCCATATCCTCTCCATCATAAAAACCTCCTACTTCCACCGGTCACATCACCTGTCGCTGCCCCGATTCAGCTTATCTGTTGCTGAAACCATCACCCACGCTTGTTACCCCAAGTCTCGTCTATTTCAATGCTGTTCTGGCCTGCCTCCCACCTTAAACCCTCCATAAACATGAGCTTATCCAAAATAAGATAAATATAAACTCAAAAGTGGCAGTATTATTAGTGTTAAAATGTTTGCTTTAGTAGAGTGTTGGTGAAATAATTGGAGGCAATTATCTCTCAAAGCCAAAAAGTGTGTATGAACCTAATTAACACTTACAATGAAAATAGAACGATCACAGGTTCAATGACTGCATCTCTGATGATACCACAACTCAAACAGATCCATCAATCCCCCCCCCCCCCGAAAGGAGCACAAATGCTGCCATTCACTTTAGTAGCACTGCAATGCATTCTTGGCCATTCTAATAGCCATTAACTGTGTAAAAGCTGGATGCCAAGTGCACTGGAAGCTTTTCAGGATCTCAAAATACTGAGAATTACATAAATGGTGTGGTTAATGAGTAATGGTGTGCTATCCTTTCCATAATGCTTCAATAAATATTCATCAAATTATTTCACCCAGACACAACTGGAAAATTCCAGTCAGTACTTCATTTAACAGTGACCAGTCTATTATATAATTCATGGTAAGTTATTTGTAAGTGTGTGTTATGGACTTATGCCTACTAGAAGCTAGGCCAAGACCACCATAAACTCATTCAACGTAGGACCGATATAGCCAGAGTGGGGAGACATTCATCCAGTCAGGGCATGGTTTCAAACACAGATCATGAGCTGAAAGTTCAGTGTTCTAACTCATTGGGTGGTGCAATATGATATTGAAGTTAACTGGGATTATTTTAAAGGGTTTCAAGTTTGTTTTTATTTTTATAAAGAGGTTTGTAAACTAGAACCCAAGGAAACCCCAGTACGGTATTTGAGCCTGCTTAAACAAAGATACAATGGTGTGTTGGTAACATCTGATGTTAGCTCTTCAGTGGCTAAGACATCGCAAATCTGAAAGGACACGCCCAACCTACTAATGCAATGTAAAGATTACATTACCCTTTTAAGGTTACTTTTAATCACAACATCTTTGAAAATCAGATCACAGCCTTTCATAATGATTGGATTTTGGAGTTGTCAAGGCTGAATTATCCATCCCAGAAATAAGCCAACAACTTGGGAGTGAAACAAAAGACAGATGAGCTACAAACTGACCAAAACTAGCCAAAAAAACGATAGCACAAGAACAAGCCATTATGGGCTCTCAATATGCTTTGAAAACATGCAGTTTTTTTCTTTCACAAAGTCTAAAAATATAATCTATAATATCCATTTAAAATTAAATAAAAGTTGAGAAAAGCTAAAGAACCACAGAACGAATAACTAGCAAATTAAGAAAAAAAGTGAAAAGTAAAGGTTGCTTCAAACCAAAAACAAAATGGTACAGTGCAAGAGCTCAACTTCATTGCGCCCTCAGACCAGTGTAAAGCTGGAGCTGGGATCAGCTACCTGAAAAAGAGCATAAAATTATTAAACGGGGATCCACAGGAAATTTACTCGGCAGAAGTAGATGGAAAGCACCTAAGTAATCGTCAAAGAAAAGCAACCAAAAGTATATCAAGACAGTAGCAACATTTAAACGGAGTACCCGAGAGAAGGAAAATCAAAAATAGAGCATCTAAGAGCAGCAAATTTAAAAGGGACCACCTGAACAACAACTTGCAGGTCAAATTTAAAATTTTTCAATTTATTTTCTTACTTTTCCTTTGCCCCTTTTCTCTCTCAATCCAATCATTCTTTCTCAACAACAACTTTTTGCTTTTATATAGCGCCTTTAACATAGTAAAACGTCCCAAGGCGCTTCACAGGAGCGTTATCAAACAAAATTTGACACCAAGCCACATAAGGAGAAACTAGGACAGATGACCAAAAGCTTAGCCAAAGAAGGAGGTTTTAAGGAGCATCTTTAAAAGGAGAGAGAGGTAGAGAGACAGAGAGGTTTAGAGAGATATTTTCAGATCTTAGGGCCAAGGAAGCAAAGGCACAGCCGCCAATGGTTGAGTGAGAGGCCAGAATTGGAGGAGCGCAGAGATCTTAGAGGGTTGTCGGGCTGGAAGAGGTTACAGAGATAGGGAGGGGCGAGGCCATGGAGAGATTTGAAAACAAGGATGAGAATTTTTTAATTGAGGCTTTGTCGGACCGGGAGTCAATGTAGGTCAGCGAGCACAGGGGTGATGGGTGAACGGGACTTGGTGCGAGTTAGGATACGAGCAGAGTATTGGAGGAGCTCAAGTTTACGGAAGGTGGAAAGTGGGAGGCTGGTTAGGAGACCATTGGAATAATTGAGTCTGAAGTCAACAAAGGCATGTTGATAGCAAAATACTGCGGATGCTGGAAATCCTAAATAACAGAAAACGCTGGAAAAACTCAGCAGGCCAGGCAGCATCCGTGGAGAGAGAAACAGAGTTAACGTCTGAAGTCAATAAAGGCATGTATGAGGGTTTCATCAGATGAGCGGAAGCAGGGGCAGAGACGGATGATATTGTGGAGGTAATATAAAAGGAAAGTAACAATGAGAAGTATAATTAGGATGCAGACTATGAGGTATGCTGGCTGTGAGATGTTTATAAATGAGAAACCCAGGTAAAATAAGGTTGAAGAGATACAAAAATTGTCTCATCAAAAAAATGAAGGAAAGGGTTATGGCTTTAAAGAGTAAGGTATGGAACTTAAAAAGGCAGATAAAGGGAAGAGGAATATCCAGGACAAGTCAACAGTACTAAACTTGGTAATCGAGTCATTACAAGTCAGTGAACTGGCTGGGCTAGCAGTAGAGCTCAAGAATGAATCATCATCCGGGATCAGAGCTGGAAACGAGTACAACCAGGACAGGGTCATCATGAAGTCGAGATAGGTGTTGCAGAAAATGGGGTTACTGGATGGATTAAGGTAGGTAAAAGTAGCATAAAAATAGTAGGAAGCTTGTGAAGCTACGAAGAGATTACATTAATTAGCAGATACCGGGGACTGTGTAACAATGCAGAGGAAAACAAGGTCAGATGTAGCAGCAAGAAAACCAAAGATAGCTTAAATAAAGATACAATCTACAAGTCAGAGTGTTTATAGTTGTAGGAAACCTTTTGCAAAGGAAGATTCCATTGCAATCATTTACGAAGAGAATCCCCTGAGATGCAATGGAATCCCCAAATAATTATACAATTTACACAATTCTAATAAATATAAATGAACTGAATTTCAATTTTATTCACAAGTCCCTTCATTGCACCAACCTCAATAAAAATTTAAATTTTTGATAATTTTAAACATCTTAATCCAGGCCAATATTTGCATAAACTAATTTAAAGTGTATATTTTTAAATGTTTAATTTAAGGCTTATATATCCCCTTATGTTGATGAAAGCTGGTCCGACACCTGCTTTTACCAGTCGCAAGAGTTTCCAGGGCAATTGCAGGGCAGTTGTTGGGCAAATGGCCCAACTCTGCGCCAGCAATATTGATTTTCCATTTGGTTTGGATGGCCTGTCAAGGCATGCCTTGACAGATCGCAAGTTCCGGATTTAGCGCATGCTGAGAATATGCCATCATGAAGACTGCAATTTCAGGGCCAATCATTCAGATCGATTACTTCCTCCAAGTATTCACAAGGAAAGACATGAACAACATATCCAAACACAGGAAAGAGAGGCAAAGTTAACAATATAAATGTGTTTGATGCCTTAGGTAGGATAAAATAAATCCACAGGAAAGATTCTGGTTATTTCAGAATGATAAGAGTCTAGGGAGAATATTGGTGAAGCTTTGACAATCAGGTGGGAGTTACAGGAAACTGGGAAAGTACCAGAAGATTAGAAAAGGGTTACCTGGTGCCCATATTTAAAAGGGAGGACAAATCAGACACAGTCGACTATAGCTCCCTTAGTCTTGCTTTAATCATATGTAAAATAATGGAATCAACTATCAGGAATAAGTTATCTATACACAAATAACCCTAGTAAACAACAGTTAACATGAATTCAGAGGGGAAGATACTGTTGACCAACCTGCTTGACTTTCTTTAAAGAAGTCGCTTTCCAAGTGAACTGTGGTAGGCCCTATGATGTGTTGTACCAAAGGCATTTGATAAAGTTCTACATTAAAGGGCTATCAGATAAGCTCAAAGGTATGTTTTCAGTCGTGCAAAGTGAAATGGCAAATTTCAGTGTTTTTTAAGGATACAAATATAAAATGTAATATATCTGAAATAAATACAGAAAATGCTGAAAATATATAGGTCAACCAGCATCTGAAAGAAGATAGGTTGATATTTCAGGTGTGGCCCTTGTTTGGATCTGTTTCACATGTTGACCACATACACAAGCAGTCAGTCATCAGAGGAGGAGGGAAACCCAGTGGGACACTATCCCTTTAAGAATCTGACATCACACTGTAGCTAGGCTGTTCAAATGGCCCATTTCCATCCCTGCTGTATATCAGTGATCCAATATCCTGATCAGACTTTTCCTGTACATCACACTTGCCCCCTATATTTCCGTTGAATTTTCCCTGTCTACACCCAAATGCGCTTCCACCGCATTAAAAAAATGCACAGAAACAAATAAGCTGTTGGCAACGTTTTCATCATGTTCTCAGCCCTGTGCAGAGGGTTTTTTTTGGCAACTTCCTTCTCAAGTTGTTTCTCTTAGCTGCTTTTTTGACTGCTATTAGTATGTTTTTCTTCTGTAAAGATTCCTCCCTCCTGACCCAACCTTAGCTCTAACCTCAAAAGAGCAATGCTTACTGGACCAATACTTGCTCTACTCACACCTCCCAGTCACGGTGACCGTTTAGGAGCAGTTTTATGCCCACTAGAAACTGGAAGCTGTTTGACATAGGATCCAGCAGATACAAGAGGCTTAATCCCATTGGTCTAGGCTGGTTTTGAGCCCAGGAGTGGAAGGACATGGTGTTAACCCACTGCACCACCCAATTCCATCAGCATCAAAGGTTCAATGTAGCTGGAGCAAATGACCATTCTCTTGAACTCCCTGCTTGGTGCCAATGCTCCTCCTAGAAAGCATTTTGGCATTTTTTGTTTTGTGATTGGGAACATAAATGCTAATCAATCCAACCAATCACGTATAGCCATCCTAAAAATACACCTGTTAATGCCTAAAATTGTATCTAAGTTTGTCTCCATCAAATTCATGGTGGTGAAATTTTACCCACTACTGTTCTTTTTCTCACTGTAAAGGTATGATCACTTTAGCGATGTTTAGAGCCTGAACTTTCTCTTTAGATGAAACGAAGAACATTTGCCAAGCGAATCAGACATATCTTTGGTTTGGTACCACCTTCTTTCTCTCTCTGGCTTGCTACACCAAGAAAAGTTGAGGCTCACTGTACTCATGCCGTGGCCACACCATGGGGTGATATTCAAAAGGGTTTCTCAATGCCACTTAATAGGCAGCTGCATGTAATACTCCTACTAGCACAATACACTGCCTTACTCTGACAAATAAGCTGATGAACATTTCAGCAACCAAGTTGGACCAATCATGTCAAAGAACCCCATTTTCAATTGAGGACAGAATCCAGCTTGGCACTAAATATCTCTGATTGATTAGCTTACTTACGCTGATTGACGAGGATCACATATTAAGAATGGCCACTTGGGCAAAGTACTGGAGGGCTGCAGAATACAGTGTGGGTCAGTGTCCTCAGGAAAGAAATGGAAAAAACTTGCACTGCACACCAAAGGCATGATCCCCTTCATTCCGCGAGCATAGATCAATCACCTCATCAAAAAGCAACCTCCTCCCTATCTGCAACCTCCTCCCTATCTGCCTCTCGCATCTCCATTTGACCAGTGATGCACTTGGAGCTTCTAACAATGTGTAGCCTCAGTTCTCCAAGTTAATTCTTTATGATGCTATCTTCTTTTCGAAGGACAAAAGAAATGAGTCACCCAATTCAAAAAGGGACAGGAACCCAACTATTAACTGACCTCCTCCCCCCATCACCTCTGCCCTGGCTTGGGAAATAGCCTAGACGCTTGCATGTGGAGATTTTACTACATGAACATTGCAGATTACCATTCGTACGACACACAATCTAACATTTTCCATCTTAAAACTGAATTGTACCATAGTTGCTGCAAAATTAATTTTAACTAGCGTATAGTGTGAAGGAAGCACCATTTATAATGAATGTAATTCTTATCTGGTAGCAAAATAATAAAGTTCCATGCTAAAATGTTGCTTGTGTGTATTGATGATGCCACTGACCTTTCTTCTTCGCTTGATTCCTGGCCGCCACAGATGTGTTGCAAATGAAAAGAATTTCAAACTGGACAATATTGGGAAACATTAATTTTTTCCAATTGGAGGGCTTCAAAAAACAAATCTATGCATCACCCATCGCCAACTCTCAAAGTCCAACTGGATTCACAACTGTTGTCAAAAAGCAGGCTGTTGGCTCCGTATTTATTTGGCTGTTAAACATTACATTTTGTGCTGATGTACCTTGTTATGAGAAAGCAATGGGCCGCTATCGGTAAAGCTTGTGTGTTTTTTTAAAGTAGCAGTGCAAGAAAAATGTGAGTCTATTCTTCAGTATAGGCTTCCCCCACCTGTACCGTTATTAAATTCATGTCTCCAAAAAGCTTTCCTCTTCTCTCTTACCCCACTCCCCAGCCTCCAATAAATGCTAATACTGTACTGGAGGCTCTATCATTGATTCAATAAAACCTATCAAAGGTTTGTATTACTCTGGAATTCCAAATTTGATTCCAGCTAGGGGAAAACTTCAGAAAACTGGCACATCTCCTGGGCATCAATCAGTAGTCTGGGACATGGTTGTGATTTTAAGCTACAAACGTGGTCTGTCTCTCATGGCTAAGTTGAAATGTTTCACTGTGGGATTCAGCAGTAGCCTTGGCCATATATATGTTCTTGTAATCAATTTCATTGGCATTCTTAAACACAGGGTGTAGAAAGATCCTCATCGATGGTATGGTGTGCAACAGCTTTTACATAACTAGGAGAGATCCAACATAACTTGTATCTTAGGAAAAAAATCATTAAACATGCCAGATTAACAAAATATCAATTTAAAATTACTGTACTAAGTTTTCTCCAGGAAAAAACATTTCAGGCAGATGCACTTTAGAAAGAATCTATTACAGTAAAGTGCTATCACATGTGGGTGGGTCTAATCATTGCAACCATAATGAAAATATATTAGTTTTCAGCACCTTGAACTCAGCATAGATTTAAATATTTAACAACTTGTTTGACAGTAAGCTTTTGCAATGCACAATGAAGTGAGACCAAGTACCCATCATAATTCTTCACTGGCTATAAAACAGTTCATTGCAAGATATTTTAAATGTTGATAATTTTTCTTTTAACTGTGGAATGGAGAATGATGTTACTTATGGATTCTGACCATGTGGATACAAATATACTTACAGCACACCAACACTGCCAAAAACACGCAGTTGAACCATAATTCTGTGATAATTTAATTACAAACTCAAACATATTTATAGTACAAAAAGAACAAAATACTGCTCGTGTCATTTAGAGTGTTCATTCTGGTAGTTCTGCCATCCCGCAAACCCCTGTTAATTCACATATTTACACATCTTAGAGTGTTTAAAAGGCTGGGACAAATTAATTTCTGCTTTCTAGCAAAACCTGATATACACCCATATTTAACAAAACAATCTCATTCCCCACCCCACCCCCCACACACAAAAAAAAGAGGTATTTTGTCAATCTGGGAAGAACTGGGTTCACCTCACGGATCAGTCTGCAGTTCGGAATTGAAGATTAACCCATTCCTTGAACGTATGGGGATAGATAAGGTTGCATCTCTAAGTGGCTTTGCTAAAATAAAAAATTAGAACATTTTCAGCAGTAATCCACCAGCATTCACGGTCACAGACATTTCCTCAATGCTGTCCTTCACTCAGTAAATCTACAGTCATGTCTCCAACTTCTATCTGCACCAAGTCTCATAGTGGTAAATGCTAATAAAGGATAAATAAAGTGTTTTTCAATCAGTTTCCAATCGATCAGCATAGCTGACTAGATAAATTATAAAATGGCAACTTCAGATACTTTTGTTCTGTAGTTACATCCAAAAAATGAAGTTAAAAAGCTAGCAGAATTCTTGTGCCCATGCACTTAACATTTTTGCATTAAATTTCAAATGCAAAAGGAAAATAATTTGATCGGGGTGGGGGTGGGGGTGGGTGTGGGTGTCGGGGGTTAAATCCAAACTCTACCCATCTTGTGATGGCTTCCCTAGGCCTCATTGTGAAGTACTTGCATTTATATAGCAACTTAAATGATCTCAGGACATCCCAAAGCACTTCACAGCCAATTAAGTACTTTTGAAGTGTAGTCGCTGTTGCAATGTAGGGAAACGCAGTAGCCAATATGCGTACAGTAAGGTCCCACAAGCAGCAACATGATAATAGCCAGATAATCTGTTTTAGGGATGTTGGTTGAGCGATTGATATGGGCCGGGACACCAGGGGAACCTTGCTCTTCTTCGAGTAGTGTCCACCTGATGGGGCAGATGGGGTCTCGGTCTTACCTGAAAGACTGCACCTCCAACAGTGCGGCACACTCCCTCAGTACTGCACCGAAATGTCAGCCGAGGTTATGCACACAAGTCTCTGGAGTGGGGCTTGAACAACCGTCTGACTCAGAGGCAAGAGTGCCACAACTGAACCAAGGCCGACACTGATTGTCGATTACCCATTAAGGATTTCACAGCATGGTTTGATTAATACTCCAATAGTTTTAAAATTATAAGCTCCACTGGTTATATTCATTACAGAATCAGATCGCAAACTTGAAAGATTTTCTGACAATGGTGAATTTTTAACCCAGATTAAAAGGGTCCCATTCTGCTCTTAATTTACATCTATGATGCATGGTGTTGAATGGCGGAGCAGGCTCGAAGGGCCGAATGGCCTACTCCTGCTCCTATTTTTCTATGTTTCTGTGTGTGATTGGGACAGAATATTGTATTGCAATGAAGATAATACAAGTTTTTAAATCATTGGAGGATAAGATATGGGATTCTAAATTGTGTGTAATTTATTGCATAGATGATATAAAGCACACCAAATACTTGAGCTCTGAAAAATCACACTCAAAATGTTGATGGATCTTTCTCTTCCAGATGGTGATTTACTTGGGAGGCTGCACTCTCAATGACGGTGACGACATTGAAAACAATGGGTCGGATATTCCGATCCCTACGGGTGGGTACGCGCTGTGTACTCACCCATAGGGACATCGGAAATGCCGGTTTCAGGCATGCACTGGAAACCGGCATTTCCGATCTGTCAAGAAAGCTCTTGACAGATCCTCCAGCTGCCCGGGAGAAGGGCCTCTGCGGGCAGATAGTTCCGCTTTTTGGAGACCCTCCGCCCGCAGAAAACACTTACAATTCTCACGCCTGGTAAAAGCAGGCGTAAGGCCTGCTTTTACCAGGATAAGAGTTGAAAAAAGTTTTTAAAAAAAATTTCCCCCACTGATCTATCATTTAAAAATACTTTAAAGAAAGGTAAGTTTATTTTTAGCCCCGTTAAAAACTTTATTTTTTTTCAAAAATTTAATTGTGTTTAAAATAGTTAATTTATGTAATTTCAAGTCATTTTAAAAATGTGATTTTTAAAAAATTTATTTGACGTTTTACTATGTTTTGGGGGTGATCTCCATTCATATAATTGACAGGTCTTCCTGTCAAATGTATGAAGGGAGATTCCCTTCTCTGATTGACTCCCCATGGCCCACGTGATCCCAGGGACGCTGCGAACTACCTGCGCCTCTGGGATATGTGGGCCCTGCACACCGGCAGTTTGGAGAGGCCCAGCAGTGGAATTGTGCGCCTCCCGGGAGCCCTCAGGTAAGGGCGCAGATTTTTTCCAGATCGTAGCCCTCTGCCCGCGGGAGGCCTGCGATCGGAATATCTGGACCACTGAGTCATGACGTGAGACCAGCCAGGGAACTAAAGGAACCTGGGACAAGCAGCATTTAGATTGGTCTGAAATTGCAGCCTTCATAGCTTTGAACAGAGCCACCCCAGGACATGTGGGATACTCCTAGTCAGTGATGCACAGAGTGACCTCACAACCTGCAGCTCAGAACATAGTTGGAAAAAAAGGCACCAATTTTGTCACTCCCCTTCTACACCAAATGCATTGTTTTCATACTGGGAATAAGGTTCCAGTCACTCTCCGGTGCCTCAAAGTCCAGCATTTACACAAGCCTTAACCATGGATTCTGACAGCCTATTCCATCCTTGGGGAGAAAAACAGCCAAGCCTAATTGTGTCATCCTCCAACATTGACACAATGGCATTTCCAACAATCAGGGCCAAGAGCCTTGGCTAATATTCCTGATTCTGATGTTGGGACCCTCTACAGCTGGTCTGAATTGTTTTATTGCTCACTGTGTACAGGAAGCCATATAACTAAAATATATATAGATATTTTTTGGAACAACAACTTTTTTCTGAGGGGGTGGGGGGCGCGGTGCTTAGAACAAAAATTGCACCCCTAGGACATTCCTTCTCCTTGAAGTATTGTGTAGATAGCTCGCATGAAAGAATAAATGGATTGATTATAAAAGCGCCCTGGGCTATAATTCTCTCCAGAACATGTAGTACCCTAGTTGCATTAGAAATAAGGTGATATTTAAAAACATATTGGATGGGCCAAATTGTATTTTGCCTTAGTTAAACCATGAGGTGTTACAGTTTCATTTTTAGTCTCCAAACTGCAGTGTGCATCAGAGTAGCGTTCAATCCTGTGCTTAACTCAACTTCATCGCACATTTCCCAGAAGGAACAGCAATCAGGATTTGCACCCTGGCTCCTTTCCCAACTCCCTAACACAAAGGATGCTGACGCCATATGTAGCACTTCTGCCACTGTCCAGCTGAGGTCAGCCAAAGGCACAAACCAGGGAGTTCCAGTTCTTGTATATCACAAACTTATTGGATCCCTCATCCAGCTGGGAAGATGAATCAGCCGTTTCCAAAACCGTAACTGAGCTGCGCAACAAACATTTTGATGCTCTTCTCCCAATTTAACATGACGAGGAGGACTGCGTTAGCAAAGGTACTGTGAGGGAATCAAATGAGATGCCACAGAATGTATCTGCATGGTAAGTAGGGACTAACTCAAAAGTCATGCTATCAGACAATGTGACTTCACTGTACCACCGACACTGCTGGGTCATTTATTAGAGTATACCAAACAATCTTTAATATAAATATAAATCTTAATTGCAGATCTGCCCATGAAATCAGAAATGAGTTTGACCCAGCCTAAATTGCACAAAAAAATGACTGAACCAAGTGGCCTTTGGTATAAATGCACACAGAGTATTTCTGCAAATAATCAGCAGCAAACAGTCTGAAATGACAGTCCACAGGTAATACTGCAAACACGATCGGACGGTCACAGCACTCAAAAATAAAAAAATTAAAATTCTGCATTTCACTGGACACAGCAAGGTTATTTTAGTGTTTTCAGAAAAATAGTATTTTTACCCGGACCCATCAGAAACAATAGCGCAGTATGAGGGAAAGTGAATTGAGGGGTTGTTGTTGTGTTCCTTATGATCTGTGCTCTATGGTACAAAGAGACGCACCTTTCTTTAAAACTCCGACACCATGTATTACAAAGTGTTGCCTTGGTATTAACTACTCCATACAGTCCTGACTCCAAATCCCAACATTGATAAAATACACCCGTGGCAGCAATTCATACTGCTGCCTCCTTGGTCTGGGCACAGCTTAAGCCTCAACGTTTTTTCTTCATAGGAAAAAAAGTTGCTCTCATTAAATATATGGCCTTAGCAGAAATTATCTTGTATGGCGCCAGTGCACATGCTATATGGCTATTGTGGGAGGCAGCAATGTGCATGGGGGAAGGAGTGCAGGAAAGAGGGAAAAATTAATTATTCTGTGGTGGCATGAGAATAATTGGAATGCCTCAAAAGAATCAAGCATGCTCTTGGTCCGTAGCCCTGCAGGTTGGAGCATCCCAAGTGCACATGCACATTTAAAAAGTACTTGGATGTGCACTTGGGATGCTCCAACCTGCAGGGCTACGGACCAAGAGCTGGGAAGTGGGATTAGGCTGGATAGCTCTTTGTTGGCTGGCACGGACACGATGGGCCGAAATGGCCTCCTTCCGTGCTGTAACTTTCTATGATTCAGGAGCAGTGATGTGGGGGAAGGGGAGGCACGCAAGGAAAGAACGAGAAACACATGGTCATAAGAATAGGTTTACTGGCCACTCATTGGTCTTGCATTAAAAAATTAAAAACTAATTAAATTCATGGTAAAATGTCTGCATGCTGGAAGGTTACAGTGTAAACACAATGGGAAGGCTGTTTAGGGTGAGTGTAAAAATGATCCTCTTGGTCACTAATTAGACAACCAGCTGTTTCTCAGAACTAACCGTTTCTAATTTATAGACAGGAACCTGGATTAAGGAGCTTTTCGTTAACAGCCACAATCACGACGGGAAAATGGCTGAAGTATATGATGTGAAACACCAGTATTTTTCCACTGACTAAATGTTTTATCAGAGAAACAACAGCATCTATACAGGACACATGGCTTAAGAAGTGATTCCAAAATGTGTGCGTTTTTCTTTGTATAACCTATTGCTGTGAACAGAGAAAAAACAGATGCAATATTCCTGTGGGACCTTCAAGATGCTCCAGCACCACAGGGTGAGTACATGGGGCAGGGGGGGGGGGGGAAAGGAGAAGGGGGTTCCCTGTCATAAATATTGACTGTGGTAGAGCTCTGACTTGTCTGTGTGCATGATTTAGGGATGTCATTTTCTACACTCACAGCAAACACAGTAGATTCACTTAGCAATCCCAAAGTAATACAATTCACATTGTCATTCTGAAGTCGTAGCAGATTCTGCCACGTAACTTTTTTCTTTCCATTCACCAAAAATATAAACATGAGGTCCATTGTGAGAAGCAACATTACAGAGGTACGTCTTTAACCCCATGACAGTTCTGAGGGACTTTCTGAAGTAGTGTTCCCATGGAATTCCAATACTGCTGCCAAAAACACAGGAGAAAATACTGCTACATTGGGGATTACAGAAAAAATTATCAACCTGAATTAAATTTACGGGTCAGCTGAGATTACAGTTTTGTCTGGCTGCTACCCCTGAACAGACAGTGCTTCGAAGAGGAAACCGCTGTCAGCAATTGTATCACCAGATATGAAGAGGAAGCCAACATGCCTACGCTTTATTTTGCAGTCTTGTCACTAGTATTTCAGTAAAGATTAATAGTGGGTGCATGACTGCTCATACTACATCCACTTGAACTATGAAAAACACCTAGCACAACAGATTATACATTTGTACTTCTACATTTGGGTGTGTCGGGACAGAGTTTTGCACCATGCACCAATAGGACAAAGTGTTGGTGGCCGCAGGTCGATCACCACTGGTGATTGTGATGGGAATAATTGGTGATGACTTAACAGTACCACACAAGCAGCACATGGACAACATTAAAGCAAGCTGGCTCAAGTGTAATTTTTTGATAGTGTATTGATACAAGTACTCAAAATAAGCCTAGTGACAAGACTGTTGTGTTGTGTTTTGTACTTAAATAATTGATCATAACTACGTGATTGGGTATCTTTAAACTGTTAGGCTTGACTTCCTCTTCAAAAGGGAAGAGTCCCTTAGGACTGTCCAGTAGGGGGAAAAAAACTTACCTGGGCCGTGACCCAAAATAGTTGGTTTGGACCTTTTCCATAAAATGTATTTAATATCAGGTGTAGCATTCCACCCAGTAAATGGTGGATATAGTGTTTCCCCCCTCCTGCAGTCTCACTATGCACAGACAGCTCTAACCAGGACTCCACTGACTGAAAGAGATGAATCTGTAAACATTGAAGAGCTGAACATTTGCTGAGGTACTTCAGATAATAAACTCGAGTCAATAATCCTCGCACAAACAGTAAGGCCTTCTCGGCTACCTCTGCACAATATCACTTAGCTCTTTAACACATGTCAGTAAGTTACTGAGCACAGGGTTTGTAGGAAGTCCAGTGGAACCTGTGGAGGATACCTGGAGCTCATGCAGGTTCTGTTCTAATTTGCTTACAGCTTCACGGAAAGCAAACTTGTTCCTCATCTGCGTAATGCAGTCAACGTAACCAGAGCAATGATCTAGCAACCGGTGTCCCGCCTCAACTAATTGGCTGTTGGAGGTGGACTCTGGACCACTGTCAATGACACTGGCGAGAAGCTCGGCACACTCTAATAGTGCTTCTTTGCTGATTTTTTCTGTTGGCAGCTTCTCTGGTGGCAGCTTGGTTTTCCTTAAGGAAATTCTAGCACCTGTAGTTACAGAGGCACCATTTGCAAGTTTGGAAGAAGCTGCCATGGGAATGGATGAAGCTGGAGGCACTTGAGGGGGTGGCATAGATGGTCTGGAGATCTTCCCAAACACTGCCATTGTTGGCCTTTTACCACTTTCACCATTAATCTCAACCTCCTGCTGTGCCGCTGAAGTGCTCTCACAGTCCTCTGCTGTTTCTGTGCTGTTGAGACTGGTGCTAGAAGGAGGCTGCAATAGTTTGAGAGAAGGTGGAGGTGGAGGGGGTGGGGGTGGTGCACATTTTGGTTTCACAAGCCTTGGCCTCTCCCTTTCAGATGTAACCTGATGCTCTGAGAGGAGTTTGAATTTGTTTCCTAGAGAATCTGTTCCAATTAATTGAACTTCTGCAGGAGCATGCTTCAAAGTCGGAGATATCAGAACAGGTACTTTGTGATTATGAGTTGCTGGGAGTGTGGCAGAAATCTTCACTGGAGAGGACCAACCTGTCTTCTCCACATCCTCTTTTACGCCTATAGGTCCGGAATGGCTACTGTTGGTTTCTCCACGCCCAACTGGTACTGAGTTTAGGTTCTGTGGAAGATCACTGTCTCCATTGCCTGCATGGGCCCGGAGAGAAGGTGTTGCAGCACCCCTCGCTAAGAGCTTTGCTTTTGATTTATCTCTCAATGGAGCAACTCCGTCTTCTGCTTTTCTATGTAGTGGATCTGTCAACCTCCCTGGTCCCTCCTCTTTAGAGTTGATGGGCACAGGATGTTCTCGTTGAATTCTGTTGCGGTGACAATTTCTGGGAAGAGTCAAGGCTAGTCGATCCAGCTCCTGAAGCCCTGAAGACATGGAAGAAGTAGAATTTGACCGAGGGAAAGGTTTGGTGGCTTCCAAGCTTGAATCATCATTACTCGAAGGCTTCCCGGCTTTTAAGCCAAGTGTCTTTTTTATTAAGCGTGGAGTGAAAAATCCAGCAAATCCTGCCCACCCTCCACTAGTTACACCACCATTTCTTTGCACAGAACCTCTTCCACAGCACCTAGCCTGTGTGTGATTTCCATCAGCGTGTGACTGGACAAAAGTAAGACCATCTGAGTGCTGAAAAGACGAGAAAGAAGAAAAGTTACCCGTTATCTCGTATTTTTTGTGTGGGTGGTTCTCCATCTCTCGGAAGGAGCTGCTGCGCTTAGGAGGCATAGGGACAGTCTTCTTCTTCATAAAGGAACTGAAGAAGCCAGCTTTTCTATCTCTAGTGAACAGGGTCTCTTTACTATCGTCCAGGAGACCACTGGGAGATTTATCTCTCTGCTTACGAGGCAATGCTGGGGAGATGCTACATGGGGCTGTGCTTGTTCCCATTCCTATTGGGAAAAGAAAAACAAAATAAATGTAACTCATGAGTGGAAGGAAGCATTTACGTGTATGATCAATGCTTGTTCATCTTCTTGTTCTGGCTCCGTTCCCATTTTCCTCCTTTGCAGTTTTCTTTCTTTTCCTGCCATCTTGCAAACTTGTATTTATTTTCTAGCTTCTAAATGTTCCTATGTCACAACCACTCACTTAGCAATATTGCATGTTTTGTTCTTTATAACTGATCATCTTTAAATTAAGTTTCTAATGCCACTAAAACTGAAGTTGTAGGGGGAAAACGACTGCATGGAAGTCTCGCTGTACGTTATGGTCGAGTGAATCAGGAGAAGAAGCAGCACCATTTATTGGTAGAGTTTTTTTAGTCTGCAATTATTAGATCATATTTGATCTGCAATCTCTCCAGAAATGTGTGGCTATTAAAAATCAACCCCATTCAGTCTCACAGATTTGTACTGTACCTAAAAGTTAAACATGAAGTAAATGACCAAGAATTGTGGCTAAGATGCTCACTTCACCAACTGCATCTTGTGTCTAACTGCACGTGATAAGCTTTGAGAGACATTAGCCAGGATTTTTTTTAAATTATTATTAGGGGAAATGAGAGGACTGCCATTTGGACTAATTTTGTCCATTACACAATGTAACAATGTGTTGGCAATCACTAGGAGGGGCGTGGGCATGTCTGTGACTTGTTCACCTACCATCCTAGCTAAAGGAAGCTTCAGAAAAGATAGCATTGAAGGGGAGAAGGGCTAACAGAGGGGCAAACTTAAAAGGACAAAATGCAAAAAACAACCAAAAAGTGACACAAGTACCTGGCACCGTGGTTTGAACTACAGCAGGATGATCCATGTCCATGTTTTCCTTATTTTCTGCATTTTTCTTTAGTGTTCGAGTTTTTGTTGGGAGCAGGGGTAACTGAAGCTGGTGGGTGATCACAGTTGAAGAAGCAGTTTTTCCAAGTTCTTCTGCAACTTCTGCCAGAGGAAAAGGAGCACTGACAAGTTTGAATTTCTGGTTTTAGTCTTCAAAACTTATAAAAATATAAAATAAATATGAGATAGAGGAGAGCGAGAGAGAGCGCACACGAGCTAGTGTTGGAGCGGTTGGACATGGTTTATCTGAGAATGCTCCATCTAATGTATAGGGTGAGCATGGATGGACTGGACGGTCTTTTCACGCCCTTCTTTTCTTGTGTATGCTTATCTGTTCTTATTTCACTTTAATCTGAGCTTTTAAAAAATATTAATTCAGCGCCTTAAACTGACTCTACAAATTCTTTAGCAGTCCTCAAAAGGCTCATGTATGTAGCCACTGAGTACAAGGTGACAGCCTATCAATACATCACAGCTGCTATTTTCAAAAAGACCCCTTGCTGTTCTGCTTACAAATTGCCAATTCAGGAATTAGAATCAGTTTGTCTGCTTGACTGTGGCATTGGTGACTTTGTTTTGCTGTTTCCTTTGAGGATCAACAAGCTTCTATATTTTGCAGCACAGCAGGAAGAGACAAAGTTCTATCTAAATGCAAGTTTGATCCACTTACGAATCTCCCATTCATGACACTAATTGACAGCAAGATTGTTTGTTCTTTGAACAACAAAGAGGAACTGGCTGTCACAATAACTGGAGTCTGTAAGGAGTATACTACTAAAAAAAACATTAACAAAATGTATTGATCTTTTACCTTCTGAAATACTGGAGTCGTGAAACATGGTCTCAAATGCTTGATGGATCTCAGCAAACGATGGACGTTCCATAGGATTCCACTGCCAACCTAAGAGAGGAAAACAGACATGTGAAGCAGCTTTGATCCATGCCTTCTCTCCACAAGAAAGTTCTCACTTTTTGAGGAGCACTTTAATCAGGTTTTCCAAAGGTACACGTGCAATACAATAGGTTATGATGATACTTGTAGGACACATCTAAGATGTTACTGCCGTCCACAAAGTTAAATTCACGACAAGCTGCTCTGAACCTTAATGAGGAGTTTGCCAAGTACAGTCACAGCACAGCGCTGCAGAATGAGGAGCGAATTTTATTTCATTAAAAATAAAAATGGAACTGCACCTCTGCGTTAGGATTAGGGTTACCAATCAGGTCACCTGTAGCCATTCATTTCAAATGGGTGACTATCAGTGTTATGACCAGAAAACCTAGGTCATATGTTAATACAATTAACATTTAAATAAAGATGCAGCTACTTGAATTCATCAAACTTTAACGATCACTGATTTGTAATGGCATAATTATTATATTTACTTTCAGATGGATTGCGCTAAAGAACTATGTGACATGTGAGTAAAGTGTGATTTCCACTGATTATTCAAAATATATTTGCATTGTTAAACGCACATAGGTTTGTTGAAAGACCTATCACAACCAGTGTGAAAATTGGCACATCGTTACTTACATGATCTCATCAGTTCATAGACTTTGGGTGGACAGCCCTCAGGTTGCTCCATTCTGTATCCCTTCTCAAGTAAATCATAGACCTGAGACAGATCGATTCCTGGGTACGGAGACATCCCGTATGTGGCAATTTCCCACAGCAGCACTCCAAATGCTGAGAAGAAATGGAAAAATAGAGAACTTGATGAACACCATCTAAACTTTCCAATATACCATAAACCATCACTTGTAACAGACACCTACATCTACTGACAATGCAATCGCGTGTGATATTCAATGCCCTACAAATACTATTTTCTTGTTTTTCAGATAGGATATAAAGAAATCTTATTTAATTAGAACAAAATTAGCTATTTAACAACCTATCATTTTAATTAATGGAACAATCTTTTCATACACTAGCTGCTCTCCTGTGGCACTGCACAAATGTAGTCTTCATGTGAAATTAAGGGGAGTGGGAGAGAATAATTCAACCAGGGTGTGCAGACGTAATTCACATCCCATTTTGAAGTCATACATTCTGTCCTTATTTTTATAGTTCCCTTATAATTCTTAATTCCACATTTAAAATGTAAACTGCCCACAAAAACTTGTCATGCAGGAATTACACCCACCTGACAATGAAAAAAGTTGAAATAAAAACAGAAAATGCTGGAAATACTCAGCAGGTCAGGCAGCTGACTATTCCCAGCATTTTCTGTTTCTTTTTCATATTTTCAGCAGCTGCAGTACTTTGCTTTTGTATTAATGGAAAAAGTCGACTGGAAGTGTGTGCTCGTTTTTGTTAAACATATTACAGGATTTTACCATCTTGCACCCTTTTCTGCAAGAACCACATCCTACATCCAAAGAACCAAACTGTGACGCTATGTTTTTTCGACAGGGGTGGAATTGGGCAGAGGGAGAGGTGCAGAAGTCAAGAATTTAAAAAAGTTACTTTTCTTTCCCCACCCCACCCAAAAATTACCTAGCTTGGATTTTAACCTGGGGTCCAGAGATGAAAGACAAAGTTGAGCTCAGCTCATTTGCTGTGATTAATGATACCGAGCGCCATCATTGAGTCCAGTGCTAATTAAATCCTCATGCAGTACGTACCCCACACATCAGATTTTATTGAGAAGGTATTGTAGGCAAGGCTTTCTGGTGCAGTCCATTTAATTGGGAATTTAGCTCCAGCATGGGCAGTGTATGTATCACCAGTCATTAACCTGCTCAAACCGAAGTCTGCAACTTTCACCACGTGATTCTCACCGACCAGGCAGTTACGAGCAGCCAGGTCTCTGGAACGAAGAGACAAAATCAGCATGACAAAATGCCCACACAAAGTCTGCAGAAGTGAATAATGAATCGATTCAGCAGCATAACAAAGAGCACCCAAATGCTAAAATAATTATTAACCTTTTTAATGGATTTTTAAAGATATTTTAAATTACCTTTATGCAATGCTCAAGAGTTATCTAATCAGGTCAACATATTTGGGGGAGACTGCAGCTAATCATCTCAGTGCTATTCTGACAGTGTGCCTTGTATTCTTTGAAGTGCCTGACCTGTGAATGAAGTTCTTTTTCTCCAGGTACTCCATGGCAGAGGAGATCTGTGTGGCCATGTACAAGAGCGCCACAGCATTCACCTCCTCCCGATTGCACTCACGTAGGTAGTCCAGCAAATTCCCATGGGGCATGTACTCAGTTACAATGTAAAAGGGGGGTTCCAAAGTACAGACACCTAAAGACAAAGAATCCCACATTATTTCCATCTATAATTGATGTGCACACACTCACCAGGCGAACAGTAACACAAACAACCTTGTTTTTATTTGGTACCAGATCACGCACATTATTGATAATTTGTCTAAAACCCATCTTAAAATTATTTTAAAAGACTTGCATTTATATAAGGCCTTTCATGACCTCAGGTCGTCGAAAGCGCTTTACAACGAATGAAGTACTTTTTGAAGTGCAGCCATTGTTGTAATGTAGGAAATGCGGCAGTCAGTTTGCACACAGCAAGCTCCCACAAACAGCAATGAGATAATGAGCAGATAATGTGTTTCTGGATGTGTTAGTTGAGGGATAAATATTGGCCAAGACACTGGGGACAACTCCCCGGCTCCTCTTTGAATAGTGTCATGGGATCTTTTACTTCCACCCGAGAGCGCTCAGTTTAATGTCTCATCCAAAAGACAGCACCCCCTGACACTGCAGCACTCCCTCAGTTCTGCGCTGAAATGTCAGCACAGATTACGTGCTCAAGACTCTGGAGTGGGAGTCGAACCCACAACCTGCGGACTCAGTTCTACCACTAAGCCAAGGCTGACACAACATACATTTGGAGAGAATGTTCACAGCATTAATATTCCACCCCCACACCAATGGCTCAATTAGCACTCTCACTGCTTCTAACTAAGCTGAAATCAAGCCACAGCTTGAAATATTTACAAGATTTAACATTTAACACACAGCATAAGCAGAATATATATTACAAAACTCATATGATCACACTCGCTGCACTGACAATTCACATGTTGTCAGTTGTTTTTTTTCAGGGAAGGGGCTGGCAGGATGGGATACAAGAAATGTTCAAGAACAAGCCAAACGGTGAACTGCACTACTGTCAACACAGGGCTAGTTCTCAACAGACGGAAACAGATTCCAGAAAAACTCGCCTAGTAGCTGGACTAAGTTTGGATGTTTAATTTCTTTCATTACAGCAGCTTCTTTCAGGAATTCCTCCACCTCCATAGTGTCCTCCTTTAAAAAAAAATAAGACAACCTGTTAATAACTAGCAAGATGCACCATACTTGACATAAATTGCAAATTTTTGAAGCATCAATGAACCAGCATTGGCGATTTGTACTCGGCACTGAAGATAAAACCTAGCATGCTACAGATAATACTGAAGCTACTTTTTCCTAACACACTTAATTCAACATCCCAATTGATTCTATTACCTTCTGCAGCAGCTTTTTTGTTGCAACAATTGGTCTTCCATGTGCCAAGTACTAGCCCAAGCTAAGAATGTGGGCTGGATAATCTTCGTGTTATACATTATCCTCGGCTGCATAATCTGAACGCCATGCACACAGTCCTAGGAAAAAGCGTGGGCTGGCTAATCTGTGTGTCGTGCACTAGTCCAGACGAGTGTGGGGGCTGGATAGCCTGCTTCCAGACCTCCCTCAATGCTACTCTGAAACCAGCTAGTGCATGAACATGACCGAAAGATAGCATGCTCTCTTATTTTCTTTTTGTTCCTTGTTGGGTAAGTGTCTGAACTCTGCTTAGCCTATCCACATGAAGGCACAGCAAGATCAATAAGATCATGCTTCCTGCCCCAGATTTGTTTGGTGGCTGCATTCTTGTGCCAAATTACACTGTATTTACGAAAGGCATCACTAAATCCAATATTTGTTGGTTTTTACACCATCTTGGTTTAAAGCATCCATACAAGGGAGAGAAATTTAGCAGCAGGTTGAGAAATATTGTCAACGCAAATGGGCACTGCCTCTCCCCAAACCCCAGGAACAATTTCTACATGCAATTTTAGTCTGTTTGGAAGTCTGTTAAAATCTTGCATTCCTGTGCAAATTTATTTGAAATGTT
Organism: Squalus acanthias; assembly: GCA_030390025.1. NCBI lineage: Eukaryota > Metazoa > Chordata > Chondrichthyes > Squaliformes > Squalidae > Squalus > Squalus acanthias. The sequence continues at coordinate 61,173,934 of CM059439.1, forward strand.
TTTATAACCCATATGGACTTTTCTCTGAAGTCAGCATTCACTGATGCCAGTTACCCGTCAGTCAACTGTGTTGCCACACGGTTCTTGGTGCTGGCAATCTGTTGCTGACGCCCTCCACTTCACTCTTGCTATCAGCTGATGTTCAGGCAGTAGAGCCCAAGTGAGAGTGGGCAAGCTAGTGATCAGCAGATCCCTGGCTGGATGAAGTGCTGTGGAAGTCAACTTGGATGATGCCTTGCCCTTCAGAGTTCCTGGGCTTGCCCCTCTAGTAATAATATCACTTGAGGGTTTGACTCATCTTTGTAGAGTGGCTTCCCATTTTTTGAGACTATCCTTAACATATTTTGCACACTCTGAAACCAGAGATGGTTGAAAAACACGGTACACAAATTGGCCTAATACAGCAACATCCAGCTGCACTAGTTAGAAAATTTAAATTCCCACAAACCATGGCTTGAACCTCATGGGCAAAATTTAAGTTGAAGTTGAAGAAAATGTTGGGAGCAAAGCCCATGGGAACAACACTGATAAACAGGAAGCAGAAAGTCATGTGGTCAATATCCTTATATCATAAGCATTTTTAAAAACACTGGAGTCATCTCAAACCCCAGCTGTCTCATTCTGCTACTCCTGTGGAGGATGAGAATTGAGGAGGTGTAATTACCACTAGAGGGAGCCATAACTCCTTCCTCAAAACAAAAGCTTCGTAACAATTAATAAAATTACTCATTAGATGTTAACTAAACAGAAACAAACTCCAAATTAGAACTTTTCAAAAAGCAGGTCTTAAATTTCGTTAAATAACTCAGCATTTCTAATCACCTGACCATACAGCTCAAATAAAGGTTAATATACTGCCTGACCAGTAAAAGCAGATGGGTTGGAGAAAAAAACCAGTCTGACAGAAAAGACACTAAAAGACATTAATTAAATACTATTTGTCCCATATTCAAATGAAACCACAAGCTGCAGAAATCAGAAATGCGCACATTTTCTAATCACAATATGGGCAATCCTGCTAAACCACGGTTATCAGCACAAAAAAATCACCTTAAAGTTACTTTCCCTCCCCCCTGCCCCAACCTTATTTCCCTGCTTCCAGTCTCTCCATATCACCTAGCATCCTCTCAGAGACAAATCTAGAGACTGCTTTCCAGTCCTCTGCCACTAATAATGCTCCGTACCACCCACGAGGAGGCTTGCAGGAGCTACCTCTTCCCCATTCTCCCTTCATTCCCTGTGGCAAAGTGCCTAGCTTCTGCATGGCACTGAAACACACCATGGCTAAGACTGGGAACGGAATGTGTGACATATCAACAGCGCAAAGCTGCACCCTACCGCCCTGCGGCATGGCACAGAGAATTTTAACACCCTGAACGATGGTGACCACCCAGGTTCTTTGCTTTTTTAAAAAAAAGACATGTATAAACATTGAATCATTAGTTCACAGATTACCCTACATCTTCCAACTGGATAAAGATTTTAAGTCTGCGTTGCTCTCCATGTATGTGAAACCGACAATAAAGAACAGCCTTAACCTGAAGCATTCATTTAAAACAAATGTATTTTCGCCAGACTGTTGCATTTTCTGGCCACACTCCCTCTCATGCTCGAGCCATCAACACCTTCTAATCTATACCAGACTGGTGTAATAATTTATTAGAAATCCTGGAGATGCATATGATTGAGATATGTCTCCATATCACAACACATAGTACTTTGGTGCCCCTAACCAAATGAACACTGATACAGCAAATACGAGTCATGGGAAAATTAATTCCTCCAGTTTATTATTATTTATGTTCACACAGAGCAGATGGCACCAAGTTAAACAAATATAAGGTGGGGGGTGATATGTTCTCAAAAGGAGTACTGACAATAAATCTGTGTCTCAGCACACTGTTGTCTGTAAAATTCTACCCCTGAAGGGTAGAAGTCTAATATGTACCTTCAGTGTTTTTACTGCGACGGTAAGGTTGTACTTCTTCCAGACTCCGACGTATACCTCCCCGTACTGCCCTCCGCCCAGCTTGTGTTTCATTGTGATGTCAGTGCGTTCCATCTCCCACTTGTCATGTATGGGAGAGACTCCGTAAACAGTGGGCTTGTTGCATTTTGGAGCAGGGTAGTGCAGGGTCGTGACCAGCCCGTCGGCCACGGTGGAATGGTGATGAACAAGCTCTGCCAATGTGTTAAACCGGCTCTCTGCTGTCACATACACCTGAGAAAAGAAAACACAACTACCTCTGGGACTGCTTTTTCCACAAAGAGCAAAGTAGCTAAAACAAGCTTCAACACTTTTGTAATACTATGTTTCCCCAAAACTTGGGGACACTTTACATGTGATAGCAAATGACAAAATCCACTGAGGATGTCCCCAAACTGCATTTTGATGCACTGTGTCAGATGCAATAATACAGGAAGATTGTGGCTGCTCTTTGTTACAATTTTTTTTAAACTGAAAATGACCCATGATTTAATTTTTTATTCCAATTTGAAAGATGGCTGGTTTCTGTAAGTAAGATCACTGTCTTTTCATTTTGTTTCCCACACCAGTTTTCTCCCCTCCCCATCTGTACAGCTCTGAGTATCTGAGCTATACAGACTAGGGATAGGAGGAAATCGGTGAGCAAAAAAATAATCAATGCTGATCATACTGGAGAAAATATATCTGATCATAGTGGTGAATTCCCCTTAATTAGAACAGATGTCATGCAATAAAACATATTTCCCAATAGCGTCATGGCATCTCAAAATAAATCCGTTTTGATTTGCCATGTCAAAGTACTAAGTACTCGTAAAATACAGTACTAACTCTCTTTTCCCCCCCCTCCTGTCAATGCTGGAGTGTTTAACCACTTTCATCTGCATACAAAGACTGCCAGTCATCGCTGCCAATTTAAGAAAGGGAACCATTTCACATTTGCACAAGTTATCATTTTATACAGAAATCCACCGTTGCTAGGGCAGTAAATTCAGTATCATAATGGGGCAAATTAATTTAGAGTGCTGCAGAGTTCAACTCTGAATAAACATTTTAGTTTAGAACCATTCAGATGCTACAGTTTTACAATAAGGTGAAAGGTGTAGCTGGCAATATGGCGCTGCAAATCTGATTTACTGGTGAACTGCTTCTAACCAATTAAACTAGAAGGATATGTTGATGGGGTTAGATGAAGAAGGGTGGGAGAAAGCTCGTGTGGAACATAAACACCGGTATGGACCTGTTGGGCCGAATGGCCTGTTTCTGGGCTGTAAATACTACGTAACTTCAATTCATATCACATTGTTCTGCAGAAACTGACTCATTAAGCAAACCTGAGATTACACATTTTTCTATCGTGTCAAACTGCTTCAAGTTAAGTTCTTTTCTGGCCATCATTAATGGTTTCTATTTCTGGACATGGGAATATTTCTAATTTTGTTAAGTCATTGAAAATTATTTGAGGCATACAGTTCCCTTCACTTTTCTAAATGCTGCCACTCTATCGGTACCAGTGGTCTTATTTCAAATTAACAATTGAAACAGACCAATCTGGTAGCTCGCTGTCCAACTCCCTTGCAAATGCTGCCCGTCACTGAACTCTCCCTTAAACGGGGGACAGCTAATGATCAGGAGAAGAAATGTAATCCAGCCCAATCTGTCCTGCCAGCTACAGGAGGATGAGTTGTGGTATGCAACACATGACAAAGATAAATAGACAGGAAAAGTCAATGTTTTAAAATTTATTTTAATGGAGATAAAGAAGTTACATTTAAATAACTCCTCATCACATCCCAAAGCGCCTCACAGCCAATGACATTCCTGAAACACTGTTATAAAAGCAAATACAGCAGCCAATGTGTACAGCAAGATCCCACAAACACCAAATTAGGAAAAACTGCCAGTTAATCTGTTTTTTGTTGATGTTGGTTGAGGCAAGAATGCTGGCAGGGTCTGGGAGAACTCCCTTGCTCTTCAAATATACCATGGGAACGTTTGCATCCAAGTCAACGGGCAAATAGGCTTCATTTCATCATCTCATCTAAAAAATGGCATCTCTAATAAATTAACATTCCTTTAGTACTGCTCACAAAATATCTTAGATTACATGTGCTCGAGTCCTAGAATAGGGCTGAAACTCAAAACTTAACAGAAGCAGTAGTGCTACCAGCTGAGATAAGATCACACATTATATGTGCAAATTGGTGTACATCATTTGCCTTGTTAAGCAGATCAAAGTATTTGAATCAGTAATAGGGATCTGATTTACTTTGAGTTTTAAGGAATGAGTATGGAATTTACCAATACCCACAGGATCTACAATTGATGTCAATAGCTGACCACATGAAAGTCTGTTGTTGTAGCTGAGCCCCATTGGCAACAGTATCTAGGTGGGACAGGTGTACACGTCACAATGATACCTGCTGTTTGTAATGTCTTATTTACTTTGTTAATTCAGCAAAGTAGCTGACTCATTGTCATTCCAATTACTATGTAAGTCGCTACTGAGTGATGAAAATTGGGATGGATCCCAGTTTTGGATGCCTATCTCATAGCTCCTTCTAGCTTATCATACTCACTTCCCTCGACTTACTTGGCCCAGTTGAAATAACGTTCAAATGACTAGTTCTCCAGGATAGAAACCCACAATTGAATGGCTGAGAGTCAACAACTCAAGACACCTGAATACTTTTAGTAGTTATAATTTTGTTTTAATGATTTGGGCCAGTTTTCAGCATCAAAGTGCACCAAAGCCACAATCTATTGTATTTATATTGCCTGGTTACTGTGAACAGCAGCTCCATAGTCTGTAGGAACCCAGCAATTTGAAGGAAACACTCATGGCTTCAACCTGTGTGTTCAGGTAGTAGTGTCCTTCCCAAAAGCAACACAAGTCCAAAGTGGGCCACTGACAGAGGCAGTCAGTGAACTAACCTGCGTCATGTTCATGCCCATCTCCTATCCACCATTAGAGCCATTTTGACCCCAATGCTCTGTATGGAACTTAACTGTGCCCTGCCAGCCACCACCCCCCCAAATTAGGATGACAGTAGCACCTGGCAAATAGCAGCTTTGAGAATTTGAAACAATGGCACATATAAAAAGGTGCATGAGCAGTGGTTTCTATGTAAAACTGGCTGATCAGGTTAAGGAGGAATGACTGAAATAAACTGCCCATCATAGAAACTAGGCAATTTCCACATCACTGGAGCTGCTGCCAGAAGCCACTGCAGGGCAGGAATCTGTAAAATAAATGCAGCGTTAATTACAAACAGCCTTTCTGAACGTAGGTGTAACTTGGGGAGTGCCTGTATTTTGCAATATCTGAATGATACTTCATTGCTACAGCATGCCTTTTGCCCTGATTTGTGTAATCAAGGCTTCGTTAGTAATCTGATCCACTTTTGTTCCAGGGGAGGCATGATTTAAGAAGTCAGAGGCATCAAAACATTCTCAGCATACAAGAATTGAAGAAAAAAAACCTAATTTTTGAGGGCGACATTGAAGACTACAACTGCTCCAAAGAAAAGCTGGTCATTTCATTCTATCTGCCCTACATAACCTTTTAATGGCACTCTTTCAGAATACTATGTAATCCAGTATTTTAACTTTGCTACTTCCAAGGTGTCCCAGATAAATGTAGGTAGATTCTCTTCATGATATAATGATTATCCAAACTTATTCAAATGGACAGATTTCTGTTTTCAGCTGGGCAAGCAGGAGGCAGGGTACAAACAAGAGGCATTACTTCAGTAGAAAGAACACTAGTCAGCTCATCATTCAGTCATCCTGCCTTAAACTGATCGAAGAACTCAGATGGCAGAGTTATAGATTACATACCCAACTCCAGTGTCAGGGATAGAGTTCCACTTTGGGGAAAATGGAGGGCTTTAAGAGCAAATAAGTTAAAATATTAGTTTGAAAGCCAGCATCCAACTGCAACACACAAACCATAAGGTCCGAGATTCAACTGCTGGCCCGTGTGGAGCTTGCTGATGTCAGCTGTAGTGGTCGGGGTGCTTGAATTAGGCTCAATACCACGGAGCTAGGATAATGATTTCCATTCCTGATCCCCATCAAGTGCCCCGTTAGGAAGTGCGTGTGTGTCGATAGCGAGGACAGGATTGAGCTTGTGATTCTCCCCAGCACTCACTATTTAAACTCAGATGAAGCATGAACATATGAGGTATGGGAAGGTGACTGGTACCAATACAGTGGGTGCCCACAAAAGTCAATTTCTGCTCGAGGGTGGAAGGCAGATTGCAGGGGCGGGGACCGAGAGAGCAAACTTGCACAATAGAGAGGAGGTAGTCAGACAGTTTCACTGCTTACCTTGGCATCATGTGTAGTGTTGATTCTGTAGTGGTAAACTCGACCCTCATAGCGGAGGGATATTGAAAGTTGTCCTGGACTGCTCTCACTTTCTCGCACAAGAAAGCTGCCATTGATGAGGCTGCTAAGCAGGTACTCTGCTGCACTACGCGAGACGGGACCATGGTACCAGGAGTGCTTTTCCAGGCTATTAACAGGTGTAATATAATTGCTGGGGACCCATCCCTGCCCATTCTTCGAGCGCACCTCACACCATTCGCCATTCTGGTTATAGCACAGCACGCGTAGCTTTTCACCTGTTGAATTAGAAGCAGAACATAAGAACATAAGAAATAGGAGCTGGAGTAGGCCATTTGGCCCTTGTCAGCTGTGGCTCAGTGAGTAGCACACTCGCCTCTGAGTCAGAAGGTTGTGGGTTCAAGTCCCACTCCAGGAACTTAAGCACAAATAGCTAGGCTGACACTACAGTGCAGTGCTGAGGGAGTGCTGCACTGTCGGAGGTGCCGTCTTTCGGATGAGACGTTAAACCGAGGCCCCGTCTGCTCTCTCAGGTGGACGTAAAAGACCCCATGGCACTATTTCGAAGAAGAGTAGGAGTTATCCCCGGTGTCCTGGCCAATATGTATCCCTCAACCAACATAACAAAAACAGATTATCTGGTCATTATCACACTGCTGTTTGTGCGCAAATTGGCTGCCGCGTTTCCCACATTACAACAGTGACTCCACTTCAAAAGTACTTAATTGGCTGTAAAGCACTTTGAGACGTCCGGTGGTTGTGAAAGGCGCTATATAAATGCAAGTCTTTCTTTTTTTCTTTTATCGAGCCTGCTCCGCAATTCAACAAGATCATGGCTGATCTTCTACCTCAACTCCACCTTCCCGCACTATCCCCATATCCCTTAATTCCCAAAATTTTAATCGGCCTCTGTCTTGTATATACTGAACGACTGAGCAGCCACAGCTCTCTGGGGTTGAGAATTCCAAAGATTCGCAACCCTTTGAGTGATTAAATTTCTCCTCATCTCAGTCCTAAATGGCCGACCCCTTATTCTGTGACTGTGACCCAGTGTTCTCGATTCCCCAGCCAGGGGAAACATTTTCCCAGCATTAACCCTGTCAAGCCCCTTAAGAATTTTATATGTTTCAATTAGATCACCTCTCATTCTTCTAAACTCTAGGGAATATAGGCCTAGTCTACTCAATCTCTCCTCATATGACAATCCCCCCATCCCAGGAACCAGTCTGGTGAACCTCAGTTGCACTCCCTCTAAGGCAAGTATGTCTTTCCTTGGGTAAGGTGACCAGAACTGTACACAGTACTCCAGGTGTGGCCTCACCAATGCCCTGTGTAATTGTAGTAAGACTTCTTTACTCTTATACTCTAATCCCTTTGTAACAAAGGCTAACATACCATTTGCTTTCCTAATTGCTTGCTGTACCTGCATGTTAACTTTCTGTTATTCATGTACAAGGACACTCAGGGGGAAAAATTCAGCTGCTTGCGCCTCCCGTTAGCGCCTTAAGAGGGCGCTAATGGGGCGTAAAGCAGCTAACGCCCGGGCGCAGCGCCGCCCACGCCTCCCGTAAAATTCAGCGGGAGGTTAGCGGCGGCGCCAGCCGGTAGCGCCCTGTGGCGCTGCGCCGCCGGCGATGACGTCATCGTCGTGCGCAGCACCCCGCTCGCGCTCCAGCCGCGATCTTCAGTCGCGCCCCCTGATTTACCGCCAGACGCTATGTCCGACGGGTTCAGGGAGGCGTACGTGCGGCCGGGGCGGCGATATTTAAAGGGGAGGTGGCAGGCGGCCATTTTTGTTGCTGGCCGCCTGCCAGCACCTGCCCCCGTTGCTGTCCCCGGCCCCCGTGAAGCCCCCCCACCGTGAAGTGCCGGCTGCGCTCCAAGAGCCCGGCACTTCTCTTGAGTGCCGGGCTCTTTTGCCGGCACTCCCGATCCCTGGGGGCCCAGCTGGGCCCCGGTTCGCGCTGCGCAGGGTCCCTCCCCTTTAAGAAGGGGAGGAAGGCCTGCAATACCGCGGCGCGACGTGCCACAGCGCCTGGCGCTGCGGCACGTAGCGCCAGGATATTCCCTCGCAGCGCCCCAAGAGGGATGCGGGGTGCTTCCAGTGGCGCCCCGCTTCCCTCTTGGGGTGCAACCACTGAAGTTCCGGCGCGGGGCCGCTAATTTTAGCGCCCCAAATGGGGCGCGACTCAATTTTTAGCCCTCAGGTCCCTCTGAATGCAAGCATTTTCCAGTCTTTTACCATTCAAAAAAATATTCTGCTTTTTTGTTTTTCCTACCAAAGTGGATAACTTCACATTTCCCCACATTGTATTCCATTTGCCATGTTCTTGCCCACTGTCAACCTGTCGAAATCTCTCTGCAGCCTCTTTGCAGCCTCCTCACAGCTTACTTTCCCACCTAACTTTGTATCATAAGCAAAATCGTATACGTTGCACTTAGTCCCTTCATCCAAGTCATTAATATAGATTGCAAATAGCTGTGGACCAAGCACTGATCCTTGCGCTACCCCACTAGTTACAGCCTGCCAACCCGAAAAAGTCCCATTTATTCCTACTCTGTTTTCTGCCCATTAACCAATCCTCAATCCATGCTAATACATTACCCCTAATCCCATGAGTTCTAATTTTGTGTAATAACCTCTTGTGTGGCACCTTATCGAATGTTTTTTGAAAATCCAAATACACATCGACTGGTTCCCCCTTATCCATCCTACTAGTTACATCTTCAAAAAACTCTAACAGATTTGTCAAACACAATTTCCCTTTCATAAAACCTCGTTGACTCTGCCTAATCATATGATGATTTTCTAAGTGCCCTGTTACCACGTCCCTAATAATAGATTCTAGCATTTTGCCTACTATTGATGTCAGGCTAACTGACCTATAGTTCCCCGTTTTTTCTCTTCCTCCTTTCTTAAATAACGGGGTTATGTTTGCTACCTTCCAATCCTTGGGGACTGTTCTAGAGTCTAGGGAATTCTGGAAGATTAATACCAGTGCATCCACTATCTCTGCAGCTACCTCTTTTAAAACCCAAGGATGCAGGTCGTCAGGTCCAGGGGATTTGTCGCCACTTAGTTCCATTAATTTCTCTGGTACTATGTCTTTACTTGTACTGATTTCTTTAAATTCCTCATTCTCTCTAGACCCTTGGTTCCCATTATTTTCAGAATGTTTCTCGTGTCTTCTACCATGAAGACGGACGCAAAGTATTTGTTTAACGTCTCTGCCATTTCCTTATTGCCCATTATAATTTCTCCTGTCTCTGCCTCTAATGGGCCCATGTTTACATTCACTAATCTCTTCCTATTTACATACCTATAGAAATGTTTACAATCTGTTTTTATGTCTCTTGCTAATTTACTCTCATATTCTTTTTTCTCTTTCTTTATCAATTTCTTGGTCCTCCTTTGCTGAATTCCAAAATCCTCAGGCTTACTACACTTTTTGGCAACATAAGCCTCTTCCTTTGATCTAATACTATCTTTAACTCAATAGCAAAATACTGCGGAGGCTGGAAATCTGAAATAACAACAGAAAATGCTGGAAGCACTCAGCAGGCCAGGCAGCATCCGTGGAGAGAGAGAAACAGAGTTAACGTTTCAGGTCTGGGACCCTTCACAGAACTTCTCGTTAGCCACAGTTGGACCACTTTTCCTGTGGGGTTTTTGTGCCTTAAAGGAATGTATATTTGTTGTAAATTATGTATTTAAATGCGAGCCATTGCTTGTCTACTGTCATACCTTTTAATGTAGTTTCCCAATCTACCTTAGCCAACTCGCCCCTCATACCTACGTAGTTTGCTTTGTTTAAATTTAAGACCCTAGTTTTGAATTTAACTAAATCACTTTCAAACTCAATAAAATTCTATCATATTATGGCCACTCTTCCCGAAAGGCCCCTTTACTACAAGGTTATTAATTAACCCTTTCTCATTGCACAATACTAGATCTAAAATAGCCTGTTCCCTAGTTGGTTCCTCAACATACTGATCAAGAAAACTATCTTGTATACATTTCATGAACTCATCCCCCACACTATTACTGCGAATTTGGTTTGCCCAGTCTATATGCAGATTAAAGTCCCCCATGATTACTGTATTACCCTTGTTACATGCGTCTCCAATTCCCTGAAATATACTCTGCCCTGCATTATAACTACTGTTTGGGGGCCCATCAACAACTCCCACCAATGTTTTCTGCCCCTTGCTGTTTCTTAGCTCCACCCAAACTGATTCTACTACTTGATTTTCTGAGCCAAGAGCCTTTCTCTCTACTGTCTTTATCCCATCCTTTATTACCCCTCCTCCTTTTCCATTTTGCCTATTTCTTCCAAAAGTTAAGTATCCTGGAATATTTAGTTCCCAACCTTGGTCACTTTGCAACCACATCTCCATAATGGCTATTAGATCAAACCTGTTAATTTCTATCTGCGCTATTAATTCATCTATTTTGTTGCGAATGCTTCACGCAAAAACTGAATTAAAAAAAAATTCACCAGCTGCCGTGGTGGGATTTGAATTCATGTCTCGGGATCATTAGTCCAGTAACATATCCACTATGCTACCGAACCCTGATCAATCAAAATTTCCAATGACTTCATAGCACCAAGTAATTTTTTTACTTCTCAGTGCATCCCTACAGACAGTGAAAGAAAAGGTAAATTAATTCCAATCATGTGATACAAATATATGAAAATGAAAGACAGAAGACTACCGGCTGGTTAAGTGAGCCTTTTCTAAACTGTCATGTTGTAACTTCCGCATACCATCAATCTTATCTACCACTCCCTCCCACTCACCAGCTGTGCAAACTCCTGGGAGAGGCAAAAAGAGGAAATGCCTTAAGCCAATTTATGCGGGGGAGGACTGGGAAATTGCTTTGCTGCCCAAAAGTTGATCAAACAAGTTCCAGAATAACACTTTGACTGGGAGACCCCTCTTTCCAACACCCATCTAACCTGGCCACACTCAGGAATTCGTCAATTCTCTTCTGAATGCTCGCAGTGGATCTACACTCATTGTACGTGCTAACAACTTGCTCCAGAGGTTGATGAATCTTTGACAAGTACAACCTCGAATAGCCTATCCATGTGGAGCAAGTCTAATCCATTCATTATGTTGCAGACATGAATCAAATCTCCACAAAGAAAATGCTTTTCTCGAGCAAAAAGCCCCATTTCTTTACGCCCATCATGGTAACCGATAACCTGAAATGAGGCATCAATCTAGTGGTCCTTCTCTGACCTTTTTCAGGGCCTCTATACCACCCAAACACACAAGGTGACTGAAAGTCAACATAGTATTTTCTGATGAAGCCTGACCAAGGCATTATACAAGGACAGAATAATATTTCTAATTTTGTATTTGAACTGTCCTGGTAATACTGTAAATCCAACAACATTTGTAGAGGTCAAGTGGCCCGGACATCACATGATCAAACCTCCAGGAATGCCTCCAACCAGAGTTGGCAGCCCTACTCCACCAATACGTCAGGTACTGATGAGCTACTAACGGCCCCTACCCACCCCCAAGCACTTTAAACATTAGCAGCTGCAACACACGGAGGGAGCAGGCAGGACAGGGGTCTGCAGAACATTAATTCTGCCCCCCTCCCCCCAAATTTGGCTGGAATCTACCAGATACGCTGGCCCTAAAGCAGCTACCTTGCCCTGAGCAGGCTGCCATCGTAGCAGATCCAAGGATCAGGACGTCCCACACTCGATGGAAAAAGGTCCATAAAATGGCAATGAACTAGGAAACCCAATGAACAGAAAATGAACTGAAATCACATCCTGCTGGCAGAGGTCCAGAATTAGGCACGATCCCAGGTGAGGGCGAAAAAAGGAAGGCGGCAGGAGATACAGCCAATCCTGGAAAATTTGGGTCATCCAATTTACTGTTTATACAATGACCGTTTTGAAAACAAGGGCACCTGCAAATAAAGGACACCTGATGCAAGTCCCTTATGTGTCCCTAATTTACAGGTTTCACTGTACATCCTAACACTCTATTTGCTTTTGCAATAGCCTCGTAGCTCTGCTCATGGACCTTCGATGATCTGTGCACTATAACATCCAGGTCCTTTGTCCTGTCATTAATTTTGTGTGAACTTTTAATGTTAACAGGGTAATGGAACTCGTGCCATTTCGAAGATTGTTAACATTATGTTCGAATAGGGGCAGTTTTTTTGCTGTAGGCCCATGCCCAATAGGAACTGGATTAGACTCAATTGACATAGGGCCCTTCCAGTTACCAGTGGAGCTTTACATTCCATCAGTGTGGGCTAAGTTTAAACTCAGATCCTAGAGATGTAAGGCCAATACCTAACCTACTGAGACATTCAGTCCCTTTCACCATGTAAACTTAATAGACCATATCTTTAAACCTACATCAAGCTACCTTGACCAAACTGAAGGATACACTTAAAATAAAACATCTGTAGAAATAAACTTCTGCCAGTCAGCTAAGGAAGCAATTCAATCTCATGGCTCTATTGGCATTTGTACAATGTGAGAAATTCATTCTTCCAATCATCTAAACTGCTTAAGTGAATTAAACAGCACTGATCTACAACTCGATGTGTCACTCTCCGATAGGTTCAACGCTGCGGTCCTTCCTCAAAAAAATCTCATTACAAATGGAGATAAATGGCAGCTCATGAGTCCTACAAAAGTTTGGGCCTTCTATAAAAGCTTTATGCTTGAGTGCCATTGGAAAACCACACACTTTCAACTTCACTGCCACCAATATCAGAGGCAATACCAGTAAATTTCCCTTAAAGGAAATCCAAAAGTACTATAAATGTCTACAACAAATAGCATGGTGATGCAGCATGTCAGTTCTCCCAAATACTTATACACAGGTCCTTACTGGAGTTGGTTTGAGAAACTTAACTCAAAGACTCATATGTGCGTATAAGCATGAGACGACTAAGCTGGGAGTGGAAGAGGTTGGACAGACCAGTGACCGCATTGCAGAACAAATATATGTAATTAGCAAAGTTCTCCAATGCATCTGGCAATGCCTCGAATTAAAATAATCCTTGTGTTTAAATCCATCCATGGCCTCGCCCTGCCCCATCTCTGTAACCTCCTCCAGTCCTACAACCTTCCAAGATATCTGTGCTCCTCCAATTCTGGCCTCTGCACATCCCCGATTTTCATCAATCCACCACTGGTGGCCGTGCCTTCAGCTACCTAGGCTCTAAGCTCTGGAATTCCCTCCCTAAACCTCTCTCTCCTCCTTTAAGTCGCTCCTTAAAATGAAGCTGTTTGACCAAGCCATTGATCACCTGTCCTAATATCTCGCTACGTGGCACAGTGTTTTATTTTGTCGGATAATGCTCCTGTGAAGCTCACTGGGACTTTTTTACTGCGTTAAAGACGCTTTTATAAATGCAAGTTGTTGTTGCAACCACTGATCATTCAGACCAGCCGCACACCCACATTCACTGATGCATTACTAAGTGTGTACGTGTTCGACTTGTGTCAGTGTCAGACTCGCTTAACAAGATGTGGCTATTCATGCAAGTTAATGGAGAGATGTCGCTGCTTACCTTTAGTAATGCTTAGTGTGTTGTCACCACTCGCAACAAAGTCATAAAGTGCAACAAATAGATTAGGATCACTTTCGGCAGCTCCCAGGAGGTTCTCCTTCGAGCTCCACCTCACTGCTTCGTTCAGTGTCTGCGAGTCAATGTCAGAACCAAATGGACGGTGCAAAGCTTCTGTAAGGAGAGAGATGAGTACTCGTGAGTAATACACAAACAAGCACAACTAACACAGTCAAGTAATGCAATTAGTAGTGACATTAAAATAGTAACTCAATTTCTGGTAAAATTGGTGAAAATTTATTTAGCATTTCAGCACGGTTTTATGCCCAAGTGAGTAAGATCTGCCTTCGAGCCCCATTGGTTTAGATTATCCTTGTTACAGTGTTGTGATTGACCGTTTCAGGAAGTGGATTGCACCCGGGGGGGGGGGGGTGGGGAAGAGAGAGGGGGGAAAGAGAGAGGGGGGAAGAGAGAGGGGGGGGGGGGGGGGGGGGGGGAGGAAGAGGGTGCGGAAAGGATAAGAGATGGAGAACCATAAGCTCAAAAGCAAAATACCCTGCAAACTCTCAGTCAACACTAACCAACTTGATCTTAAAACTGACATCAGATTTATGTATTACATGCAAAAAAATCATCCATTATGTTGAAGAAAATAATAGTTTCGGTCTAATGTAGGTACTAACCGAAAAAAGTAACACTTCCTAGGCAAAAGATATAAAGACAAACTTTCCCTAAAATCCAAGCACAAACAAACAGCAAGAAAGTGTGTAGGCAAGAGCTCCCCAGTATTAGAAGTCCCTGCACGCTCCTGATCTGATATACATCAATATTGACACCACAAACTGCTGGCTCAAAGTGGAGAGAATCTCCAAGAAGATCGCGCATATTGACACAGACATCATTTTGTCCACATCAATAATGGGCTGCAGAATTTAAACACCCTTTCTTGGGAAGATTGGAGAAATAACAGCAGGGAGGTTATGACATATGGGAGGAAAACAAATCAGTCTTCAACAACTAAAGGCAAATTTGACCACAATTTGAAAAAAATTCACTTAAAACACAATATTGCTAATTTATAAATCTAATTGTTGAAAAAAACACACCTACACCTTAACTTTAGCATGAAATGACTACAAATTCACCTGATAGGATTAAATGTGTCTCTGGAGCAGAGTCACACCTGTAAGATATTCATGTTGGGTTTTTCTTGACTGGTGCTCAGTACTGTTGACATTTATTGGGTAAGTTTGTGTGTATATTTTGGGGTATGAAATCCCTCTAGGTATCCAGGATCCATCATCTGGACTATGTACCACTTGTGGCCAGGAACACAAGCAAGTGGCCCCCCCTCTTGGCTTCTGTGAGGGGATCGCCGAGATGGTTCCTGGAAGACATAGAGACAACTAACTGTCTGTCTATCTTATTTCTCCTTGACTGCCAAGAATATGAAAGGAGGCAGGGAAGCTGAATTGGAATTGATTGCTATAGTTGAAGAGCTAGCAGTCAAACCAAAAGATGAAGTCACAAGCAGAATCAGTCAGCACCAAAACACATAATCCTGTAACTTCTACTCATTGGTGACACGAATGGTGCAACAGTAAAATTCAAGTAACTGACTGACAAATGATTAAAGCGTTTCTATCCAAGCAGAAGTTACAACATTCTGCGTTTTGAAATGTCAGCCAATTCTGCTTACGATTCAGAAAAGGAGATCTGTATATAGCAGTTTATCGTAACCAAAGCACCCTTACACAGCTAGTGAAATATGACAGCACAGTTGATTCCTGTTCACCCGATCATAAGATCAATACGGATAATAAAGGCCATACAGCCCATCCTAGCTCATTCAACCAGTCTCTTGACCCTCTCCCAATCACAGCAGCGTGTCTCTGAAAAGACAATCCCTCACCAGACATAGGTAACACAAAACCTAACAAATCATATTACGGTTAACATGCTCATCACAGCACTTGCAGCTTTGGAAAAAAAAATCTATAGTTCAGTATCAAAATAGTTGCAATGTTATGCATTCCTCCATTTCATATCTGCCATTTCCTTATATTTTATTGTGCATTTCTGTTAATTGAGCATTTCAAGCTCAGTGAAAACCATTGTGCCAATGACAAATTTGATTAAATGTACAATTAAATAAGGAAAATTGCAATTTTTTTTAAAAACAGTAAGTTCTTCACACTGTACCTTTAACAACACAGTACTCAGAAGGGGAGGGCAAGGGATCAGAAAGTACCCTCAAGGAAGGAGCAGGTTAGCCCACGCCTGTCTTCATCAAAACTACTAGACGGCAGCAGAACTGCTCCAGAGCTCATCTTCAAGTTATACTGTAAAAACAATCACTTGCACCATTCACGAGTCCAATTTTGATAACAGATGTGTGGGTGTAAGATTCTACAGAATCCACGGAAAGAATGTTTGGGCTGGTCGAATACTAACCCATTGGATCAATACAAGTTATCACGTGGGAAAATGGACATGTCGAAACAGTTTCATTACTACACACAAATGCCTGCCACCCAGCTAAATTAACTATTCACAGAGAACATTCCTCAGTGGATAGTCATACAATAGCAAGGAACCATATAGCCAGTAAGGCATTTCTGCAATAGAATCGTCACCAAACTACCTTTAACAGACATAGTAAACATTGCCTATCAGTCACTTAAGAAAAAGACTTGAGCACAGTATGTTACTGATTTTTTTTCCTCCAGTTTCTTTGCCTCTTTCTGTTCTGTACACAGCACCATCCATAGGAACAAAAATAGAAAATGATGGAAGTGTAGTTAGGGTAATGTTTTGGCTACGATCCCATGTTTTTCTCTTTCAGATAATTGATCAACCTGTTGCCTATTTATAGCACTTTGTTTTTAGTTCAGATTTCCAGCAATTACCTTTTTAAAAACCTCCTTCTGTATCTATTTTAAACTGCATTCATGACTGGTGTAGCTATGAAACCAACCATATTACATGGAGGTCTTGTTACTTATTTTAAATTCTGTGGTTTGCAAAATTTCCTCTCACTGGATGGTTGAGTTATTACAGGAAACTTTCGTTTATCCGGCACCCAAATATCCGGAATTCTCGCTTAACCGGCAAAAGTCATCCTCCGAAAACTCCTCTCAAATAACCGGCAATGTTGCCGAGTCGCAGTCAAGTCTCCGCGAACGCCGAGTGCTCCGAAAACTCGTCTCATATAACCAGCAATGTTGCCGATCCAGAGTCCGAGAACACCGATTTAGTCAGTAGGGGTACTTTTCAAAAGTGCCACTACTCGGCCTCCTGGCGCTGTCGCAAGTCCGAAACATTGCAGTAGCATGAGTAGATTCTCCCGCGCTGCCTGGAGTCTCTTCTGATCGGCCATTTTGCTGTGTGTCTGCCACGCTGCTGGTACTGTAGTCTCTTCTGATCCACCATTTTGCTGTGTGTCTCCCACGCTGCTGGTACTGTAGTCTCTTCTGATACACCATTTTGCTGTGTGTCTGCCACGCTGCTCGTAGTCTCTTCCTAGCCACTATTGTTCTGTGTGTCTTTCCATCTTCATCGGCAATTATCTCCTCCATCTTGCATTATGGAATTCCCAAAAGCTGGTCCAAGCAAAAGGAAGAGAGTGGTCTTAACTTTAAAACAGAAAATCGAGATATGCCAACGACTAGAAAGGGGAAAGAAGCGTATCAACATTATGAATGAATTCAAAATCGGTTCGTCAACAATCTACGACATCAAATCGCAGAAGGATAAGCTGCTCAAGTTTTATTCAAGCTCGGAGATATGCAAGAGTGTAGAGAAACGGCGTACGCTTCGTAAGCCTAAGCTTGAAGAGCTGGATACCGTGCTTTATGAATGGTTTTCTCTTAAGCGTTCAGAGGGTGTTCCAATTTCCGGACCCATGCTAATCGAGAAAGCAAAGGATTTCTACGAAAGGATGGAGCTCACTGACAAGTGTGCTTTCTCCGATGGATGGCTAACGTGCTTCAAGTTACGGCACGGGATACGACGACTCGATATTTCCGGGGAGAAGAAATCAGCTGATCACGAAGCCGCAGAAGAATACTGCGATTATTTCAATCGGATTGTGCAGCAACATGATTTGTCGCCAGCACAGATCTACAATGCTGATGAAACTGGCTTGTTTTGGAGGTTTTTGCCAGAATCAACGCTTGCTGGGGCTAGTGAGGCTAATGCTTCAGGTTACAAGAAAAATAAAGATCGTGTAACCGTGTTAACATGTGCGAACGCCGCTGGATCACACCGGGTTAAACTTCTTGTTATCGGGAAGTATAAAAATCCCCGTGCATTTAAAAATGTGAGGCACTTACCTGTTGAGTACAAAGCTCAAAAAAATGCTGCTTGGATGGATAAGGAAATCTTCTCCGATTGGTTCCATCATATTTTTGTTCCATCTGTGAAGGAACATTTCCGCAGAATAGGGAAACCTGAAGATAGCAAATGCATTTTATTGCTTGATAATTGCAGAGCCCATCCGCATGAATCCCAGTTGGTTTCGGGAAATATTTTCACCATTTATTTGCCACCAAATGTAACTTCTCTCATCCAACCCATGGACCAGGGCGTTATCCAAAATCTGGAGTGTCATTACAAGAAAGACTTCCTACGTAAACTGATAAGCCAAGATGAGAATATTCAAGATTTGCAGAAGGAATACAATATTAAAGATGCCATCTATAATGTTGCATGTTCCTGGAAATTGGTGAAAGGTCACACTCTGAGGCAAGCCTGGCGCAAATTGTGGCCTTCTGTAATGTTTGCTGAAGGTTCTTCTTCAGAGGAGGAATTTCATGGGTTCAGTGTTCGTCCCAAGAAGAGTACAATAATGGAAATGGCTGGAATGGTGAAAAATGCAGGCCCAGCAAACCCTCTACGTCACCTCAGTGAAAGTGATATCGAGCAGTGGGTTGATGCAGATAGAGAAGTTGGTGTTGTGCATATGCTAAGTGATGATGAAATAATTCAGAATGTTTTGAATCCAAAGAAAGAAAAGGAAAGCGAGATGGAAAGTGAAGAGGATGAGATTTCTGAAGAAGAGAAGATTTCTTGGGCTAAAGCTGCAGAAGGATTTTCTACAATCCTCAAATTTGCTGAAAGGCAGACTTGCTACTCTGCACAAGAAGTTATGCAACTCCATATTCTGCATTCCACCTTTCTACAGAAAAGGCAAGAGTCCACTAAGCAAACCGACATCCGCAACATGTTTAAGAAAGCTTCCAAAAGAGTCGCAGCAGCGGAAGTGCCTGAAGAATCTGTGGCATCGGTGGAACTGCTTGATCCTGATGACCCAGCTGGCACGGATACGGATATTTCTGATGAACCAGATGACTCGGAATAAGTGTACAGTCAACTACAGTACTGTAGACAGTCGTTTATAAGTTTTGTTTTACTGTTAAGTAAAGAGTTATGGACTACCCTCAACTGGCAGTACTGTACTTAATCAAGCATCTTCCACTATCCATTTAACACAACATTCTGTAGATGAGTACCCAAATACTGTATACTGCACATTTCTTGATTTTTTTATGTTAAAAATAGCCTCGGTAGATATAACTCTCCGTTATCCGGTACTTTCGATAAACCGGCACCACTCCGGTCCCGTCGATGCCGGATAAACAAAAGTTTCCTGTACAATGCTATTGAGGTGACTGTAAAAATCAGTTTGGCGGAAGCAAGTACACAGTCTGGTGTTTCCTATCCTATCCCATGGTTGTCCAGTAACACACAAGGTATGCTGAAATCATTGGTTTGTTCAACAACTCTGAATGGTCAGGTGCCACGGCACCGGATGCACTGCAGCAACTCAAACTTACTTCAACAACGCCTCCCAGTACCATGACCTCTACCACAAAGAAACGCAAGAGCAGTGAAGTCATGGGAACACCATCACCGCCAAGTCACACAACATCCCGACTTGGCCATATATCGCTATTCATTTCTGCTCGCTGGGTCAAAATTCAGGAATTCCTTATCCAACAGTATTATGGGAACAGTATCAGCATAGACTTCAGCTTGCCTTTATCTCGCGCCTTTAACATAGTAAAACATCCCAAGGTGCTTCACAGGAATATTAACAAAACAAAAGGCCCACCTCCACTTTTTCGGGGCAAGTAAAGAAACGGCAATGGCCCAGAATTTGCGGTCAGCAGCGAAGCGAAGGCGTTCGTTACTGGGGATTTCCTTGTGCAAAATGCTGTAACGTCAACAGGCTGTCTAAGCAGCCAATCAAAACGCAGAAGTCTCACAGAGAGCGAACGAGGAAGTGGGTAAGCTCTTAAAATTCTAACTTATTAAAAATGTTAGAGAGTAAAACAAAGATTGGGGCTCTCACATGGGGAAAAGGCAAACCTGAAATAAAGATAGACAAACTTTAAAAAAAAACTAACTTTTTTTTTGAAGCTTCTTAAAAATTTTATTTATTGAAATGGACAAATTTCACACTGCACAAAATTAACATTAGTTTTCCAGGCTCTTAACATTTGTTTAGCAGTAATAACACTGTCAAAACCCGAGTTACACCTCATCTCTTTGGGTCTATCGGTTAGTGAGGAATTCAGCAGCACACTTACTGC
Source organism: Squalus acanthias (assembly GCA_030390025.1). Taxonomy (NCBI): domain Eukaryota; kingdom Metazoa; phylum Chordata; class Chondrichthyes; order Squaliformes; family Squalidae; genus Squalus; species Squalus acanthias. Next base: position 61,194,419 of record CM059439.1, read on the forward strand.
GGAAGAGCCGAGGTTGTCAGTTTCAATGATTTGGCTGATTACAGATTGCCGGCTGTGATGGGGGTGGGGGGATGGAGATGGGCGCACAGCGCAGCCTGTTTCCGAGCTGTCAATGACTGACCACAACTTTGGGATTTCCGCATGCGCCAAACGCTGCTAGCTCGCTGGTCATCCCGACCGCAAATTCCGGGCCTTTAACAATTGCAATCTTGCAAACATTCCCAAATCCCAAGAACAAATTTTTCAAAAACTGGCTAGTTAAATCAGTTACACAGCTTTGTTTTTATTGCTGTAACTCATTGCAAATTTCCAGGAAGCGATCCAATTTTTGAAAAGGATCCACATAAATACACCCATGCAAACCTAACCTGTCGGGGATATCCTTAGCCACACCTGGAGTATTGCGTACAGTTTTGGTCTCCTTATTTAAGGAAGGATATACTTGCATTGGAGGCAGTTCAGAGAAGGTTCACGAGGTTGATTCCAGAGATGAAGGGGTTATCTTATGAAGAAAGGTTGAGCAGGTTGGGCCTATACTCATTGGAGTTTAGAAGAATGAGAGGGGATCTTATTGAAACATATAAGATTCTGAAGGGGCTTGACAGGGTAGATGCAGAGAGGATGTTTCCCCTCGTGGGGAAATCTAGAACTAGGGGGCATAATTTCAGAATAAGGGGAAACCCTTTTAAATCGGAAATGAGGAGGAATTTCTTCTCTCAGAGGGTCGTGAATCTGTGGAATTCTCTTCCCCAGAGAGCTGTGGAGGCTGGGTCATTTAATATATTTAAGGTGGAGAGAGACAGATTTTTGAAAGGTAAGGGAATCAAGGGTTATGGGGAGCAGACAGAGAAGTGGAGTTGAGGCCAAGATCAGATCAGCCATGATCTTATTGAATGGCGGAGCAGGCTCGAGGGGCCGAATGGCCTACTCCTACGTCTTATGTTATGCATGTTCTTAACACCAGAAGGTATTGCAAAGCTAACAGTGTTCATAATGACTACTGCACTTCAAGTGTAATGGTCAACACATTTTGCATGGTATTACAAATGAAAAGTACCAAGACCCAAGCAACTTAAAGCTTCCAAGTATTTCCCAAAACCCCCCCACAGATGTTTACAGCACAGAAAGAGCCCAATTAACCCCTTAGGTCTGAGCAAGCTCTTTTCTGGAGCAATTCAAAAGTCACTCCACGATGTTGCAATCTTCTCATAGCTCTCTATCTTCCTCCGTTTCAACTATTTATCAAGTTTTGCCTTTAAAGATGCAATCATCTCTGTTTCAACCACTTCTTGTGGCAAAGGATTCCACATCCAATAACATTCTGCATAACAAAATCTCAATTCAAATTGGCATCCCTCATCACTGACTGACCAACCAGAAAGAAATTGCTTTCAATATTCACCCAATCAAAATCCTTAATTTGTAAAACTTCTACAAAGTCCCGTGCTCCACTGGAAAGTCCCAGTGTCTCAAGTATCTCCTCAAAACTATAGTTTATCGTCCAATCTCCCACCAGGATGGCCTGAGGGCGCTCCGCTTCTTCCAACAGAGGCCCAACCAGTTCCCATCCACCACCACCCTTCTCCGCCTGGCTGAACTTGTTCTCACATTGAACAACTTCTTTGACTCCACTCACTTCCTCCAAATAAAAGGTGTTGCTATGGGAACCCGCATGGGCCCTAGCTATGCCTGCCTTTTCGTGGGATATGTGGATATTTGTTCCAGTCTACTCAGGTCCCCTCCCTCACCTCTTTTCCGGTACATTGACGACTGTATCGGTGCCATTTCCTGCTCTTACCCTGAACTGGGAAATTTAATTCACTTTGCTTCCAATTTCCATCCTTCCCTCACCTTCACATGGTCCATCTCTGACTCTTCCTTTCCCTTCCTCAACTTCTCTGTCTCCATTTCTGGGGATAGGCTATCGACCAACATCCACTAAGTCCACTGATTCCCACAGCTACCTGGACTACACTTCGTCCCACCCCACCTCCATAACCCTCGACTCCCTTACACTTCCTCCCACCTCACCTCCTGTAAGGACTCGATTCCATTCTCCCAGTTGCTCTGTCTCAATCACATCTGCTCTGACGATGCCGCCTTCCATACACTAGTGCTTCCGATATGTCTTCCTTTTTCCTCAACCGAGGATTCCCCTCTACTGTGGTTGACATGACTCTCGACCATGTCCGCCCCATTTCCCATACTCCTGCTCTCACCCCTTCCCTTCCCTCACCATGACAGGGTTCCCCTCGTCTTCACCGTTCACCCCACCAGCCTCCACATTCAACGAATCATCCTCCGCCATTTCCGCCACCTCCAGTGTGATCCCACCACCAAACACATCTTTCCCTCCCCTTCCAGCATTCCGAAGGGACCGCTCCCTCTATGACACCCCAGTCTACTCCTCAATCACCCCAACACCACCTCCCCACGGCACCTTCCTGTGCATGCGCAGGAGATAGGAACATAAGAAATAGGAGCAGGAGTAGGCCATTTGGTCCCTCGAATCTGCTCCACCATTTAATGAGATCATGGCTGATCTAATCTTGGGCTCAGCTCCATTTCCCTGCCCGCTCCCCATAACCCATCACTCCCTTATTGTTCCAAAATCTGTATCTCCACCGTAAATATATTCAATGACCCAGCCTCCACAGCTCTCTGGGGAAGAGAATTCCACAGATTTACGACCCTCAGAAGAAATTCCTCATCTCAGTTTTAAATGGGCGTCCCCTTATTTTGAAACTATGCCCCCTAGTTCTAGATTCCCCCATGAGGAGAAACATCCTCTCTGCATCTACCTTGTCGAGCCCCCTCAGTATCTTGTATGTTTCAATAAGATCACCTCTCATTCTTCGAAAGTCCAATGAGTATAGGCCCAACCTGCTTAACCTTTCTTCATAAGTCAATCCCTTCATCTCAGGATTCAACCTCGTGAACCTTCTCTGAACTGCCTCCAATGCAAGTATATCCCTCCTTAAATAAGGAGACCAAAACTGTATGCAGTACTCCAGGTGTGGTCTCACCAATACCTTGCACAGTTGTAGCAGGACTTCCCTGCTTTTATACTCCAGCCCCCATGCAATAAAGGCCAACATTCCATTTGCCTTCCTGATTACTTGCTGTACCTGCATGCTAACTTTTTGTGTTTCATGTACAAGGACCCCCAGGTCCCTCTGTACTGCAGCATTTTGTAATCTCTCTCCATTTAAATAATGAGAAGTCGCACAACACCAGGTTATAGTCCAACAGATTTATTTAAAATTACAAGCTTTCGGAGCTGTCGCCCCTTCGTCAGGCAAAGTTACTGTGACGAAGGGGCGACAGCTCCGAAAGCTTGTAATTTTAAATAAATCTGTTGGACTATAACCTGGTGTTGTGCGACTTCTCATTTTTGTCCACCCCAGTCCAACGCCGGCATCTCCGCATCATGTCCATTTAAATAATAATTTGCTTTTTTATTTTTCTTACCAAAGTGGATAACCTCACACTTTCCCACATTATACTCCATCTGCCAAATGTTTGCCCACTCACTTAGCCTGTCTATATCCCATTGCAGATTCTTTGTGTCCTCTTCACAACTTGCTTTCTCATCTATCTTTGTATCATCAGCAAATTTGGCTACATTACACTCGGTCCCTTCATCCAAGTCATTAATATAGATTGTAAATAGTTGAGGCCCCAGCACTGATCCCTGTGGCACCCCACTAGTTACCGTTTGCCAACCGGAATATAACCCATTTATCCCGACTCTCTGTTTTCTGTGAGTTAGCCAATCCTCTATCCATGCTAATATATTACCCCCAATCCCGTGAGCTCTTATCTTGTGCAGTAACCTATTATGCGGCACCTTATCGAATGCCTTCTGGAAATCCAAATACACGACATCCACTGGTTCCCTTTTATCCACCCTGCTCGTTACATCCTCAAAGAACTCCGGCAAATTTGTCAAACATGATTTCCCTTTCATAAAACCATGCTGACTCTGCTTGACTGTATTATGATTTTCTAAATGTCCTGCTACTGCTTCCTTAATAATGGACTCCAGCATTTTCCCAATGACAGATGTTCTTTTAAGACCCTAGGATGCAGGCCATCAGGTCATGGGGACTTGTCTACCTTTAGTCCCATTATTTTACCGAGTACTTTTTCTTTAGTGATAGTTTTAATTTCCCCCCTCCCTATAGCCCCTTTATTATGTGTTATTGGGATGGTTTTAGTGTCTTCTACCATTAAGACTGATACAAAATATTTGTTCAAAGTCTCTGCCATTTCCCTGTTCCCCATTATTAATTCCCCAGTCTCATCCTCTAAGGCACCAACGTTTACTTTAGCTACTCTCTGCCTTTTTATATACCTGTAGAAGCTCTTACTATCTGTTTTTATATTTCTTGCTAGTTTACTCTCATAATCCATCTTCTCTTTTTTTTAGTCGTCCTTTGCTGGTTTTTAAAAATTTCCCAATCCTCTGGCCTTCCACTGATCTTGGCAACATTGTATGCCTTTGTTTTCAATTAGCTCATTGAGTACCTACTGAAGAATAAGTATTGCATCCCCTTTACCTATTCACTTACTTGAAAAAAAACATGAAATTTGTCAAACAGTTCTTGCCTTTAAATAACCTAAATAGATGAATTGGTGGAACTAAAGATTAATTAAGATATAGTAAATAAGTACTGCTTTTCCTGTGCACCTTTGATTTCAAAGTTATATGAATAAATGATAGCTCCGAGCTCCAATCAGGTTATGTGTCTAACACTTTGTCCCTATTGGTTATTCACAAGCACCACAAATTGCTGCCTTTTTGGGACCCAACAAGTAAACTTCGAGTAAGATGCTGGCGGCATCTCAGTTAATAAACTGAACTCCATTAGGAAGTCTTTACCAAGCCTAAATTGTGTTTCTAGCTGGGTAATCTAACAGCTATTTCTAGAACAGTAAATGCAAATCAAGTTATAGGCAACCAATTCCTTTTCTGTCTAAATCCCATAATATACTGCAAATCATGATTCTACTGCATCTGATTTATCCAATTGAAATATTTTACCTTCATTTTGACAATACACTTCATCCTCATTATAACATGGACTTTGACAGGCGAGGCTTTTGTGTGATAATGAGGTGAGTGATACTGTATCTCTTGACATAGCATTAAAGTAGTACCAGGCAGAGTCAGGTCAACACCAACAGCCAGAAGCTGGATACATAACAGAGGTAGCAAGATGATAGAATCTGCTTGCAGTGATCAAATCCTGCTTACCAAACATATTTACATTAAACCTGTATGTTATCCTTGGGCAGTATTGATCATTGCATGTTGGTAGCACTAATCATTATGTTGCAAATGCAAATCAGAAGCTGCCAATTTTAAGAAAAGGTGGTAATCTTAAGGAGCACTGCAGAGCAGCTGTTAACTGTAAAGCCAACTCTGAGTAGCACTGCACAGCTATTTAAATTACCAGCAAGCAGTGCTCAACAGCTGAGCAGTGCTGACAACAGCCATTTACATTAAACTGTAAATTAACTTTTATAGCCTTGGTGTGTCACCATCATCCAGAATGGGACAAGATTCATATATGTTTCCTTAGAGCAGAGAAGGCCAAGAGGAGATTTGATAAAGGTGTTTAAAATCAGGAAGGGTTTAGATAGAGTAATTAGAGAAACTGTTTCCAATGGCTGAAGGGTCGATAACCAGAGGGCACAGATTAAAGGTGATTGGCAAAAGAACCAGAGGCTATGTGAGGAAAAACTTTTATACGCGAGTGGGTAGGATTTGGAATGCACTGCCCGATAGGGTGGTGGAAACAGATTCAATAGTAGCTTTCAAAAGGAAATTAGATAAATACTTGGAGAAAAAATTGCAGGGATATGGGGAAAGAACGGGGGGAAGTGGAACTAAATGGATTGCTCTTCGACAGAGCCGGCGCAGACTTGAACCCAACGGCCTCCTTCTGTGCTGTACTATTTGTTCTATGATTCTATGCTCCATTCGTAGTTGCCATTAGGCCCACACTTGCTCAACTAAATAGAGTGGTTGCTTTCTTTTAACAGGAGTGGCAGGTTAAACAATGAGTGAACCCTCAAAATCCCTGATGTGCTGCTCAGCCTCTCCTTGTGTACTTAGGAATTTTAGAACTTTAGCAGAGGAGTGAACTAATAGCCTTTATAATGAGAGTACCCATTCTCGAAACTTGTAGTTCCACAGATACTGTACTCCACTAAGTGACTGTTCATGTGCGAATCCAGACAAGTAATGTCAGCAGGCTATTTAACTATATGGAAGGGAGAGATACATAATCACTGAACCTGATCCTGTCCTCATCTACTAATGCTCTTATTTTCACACACTTTCCAGCATGGGTCATTGGGAAGCAAAGCAATCAAGGAGTAGGAACGTTGGATTAATCCCACCCCCCTCCTCAGATTTAGGAGCGGAGACCACTTACAGCATCGCAAACAATTCAGCTAACGCAGTATAAAGTGGAGGCTGCATCTGCATTCTTGATGGTGTTATTTTGGAAAGACAGAGGTGGTGATGGGGCGAAAGAGAGAGAGAGAGAGAGATGGGAAGGTGGAGAGACAGGAGGTGGAGAGAGACAAATGACCAGTTAATCTATTTTGGTAGTGTTGATCAAGGACTGAATATTGGCAGGACAATGAGGGAACTCTGTTTTTCAAATAAATGCCACGGGATCTTTTATGATCACTTGAACAGTCAGTTTAACAGCTCAGCTAAAAGACAGATGCATGGATGGAGTACTAATTACATTTATTCTAATGGAAATCAAAATTATTTGGTGATTTCCTAACTTGAAATATTTTGAAACATGGAAGAATTTCTTTTAATTTGATGCATATGTTGAAATATTGCAAGTTAAAATGAATTGGGACTGTAACTCTTTCACTCTGAATAACGGAGCAGAAAATGTTATGGCTTTGAGTGACAGGGCTGTTAGAGGGCTTTAGCAATTAAGATGGTGAAATTAAGAGGGAACCATTCCGCAATCCGAGCAGATAGCTTCAAAGCAACAAAGTTGTTTTTGAGGGGTAGATAATTGTGGTCAATTTGATCTGTACCAATCGGAATCTGTACAAATGTGCTCCAAAACTAGCCGCTGTTCCAGTACAGCGAGATCACTGGCATCTAAAATGGAAAATTGCCCAGTTACGTGCTGTCGACAAAAAGCAGGACAAACCCAACCCGGCCAATTACCGCCCCATTAGCCTACTTTCAATCATCAGCAAAATGATGGAAGGTGTCGACAGTGCTATCAAGTAGCACTTACTCACCAAGAACCTGCTCCCCGATGTTCAGTTTGGGTTTCGCTAGGAACACTCAGCTCCATATCTCATTATAGCCTTGGTCAAAACATGGACAAAAGAGCTGAATTCCAGAGGTGAGGTGACATCAAGGCAGCATTTGACCGAATGTGGTATCAAGGAGCCCCATTAAAACTTAAGTCAATAAGGATCAAGGGAAAACTCTCCACTGGCTAGAATCATACCTAGCACAAAGGAAGATGTTGTGGTTGTTGGAGGCCAATCATCTCAGCCCCAGGACATCACTGCAGAAGTTCCTCAGGGCAGTGTCCTCAGCCCAAACATCTTCAGCTGCTTTATCAATGACCTTCCCTCCATCATAAGGTCAGAAGTGGGGATGTTCGCCGATGATTGCACATTGTTCAGGTCCATTCACAATTCCTCGGATAATGAAGCAGTCCATGTGCGCATGCAGCAAAACCTGGACAACATTCAGGCTTGGGCTGATAAGTGGCAAGTAACATTTATGCCACACAAGTGCCAGGCAATGATCATCTCCAGTAAGAAAAAAATCTAACCGCCCCATGACATTTAATGACATTACTGTTGTTGAATCCACCACCATAAATATCATGGGGTCACCTTTGACCAGAAACTTAACTGGACCAGCCACATAAATACTGTGGCTGCAAGAGCAGGTCAGAAACTGGGTATTCTGTGGCGACTGACTCCCCTCCTAACTCCCCAAAGCCTTTCCACCACCAAAAAGGCTCAAGTCAGGAGTGTGATGGAATACTCTGCACTTGCCTGGATTAATGTAGTTCCAACAACACTCAAGAAGCTCGACACCATCTAGAACCAAGCAGTCCACTTGACTGGCACCCGATCCGCCACCTTAAACATTCACACCCTCCACCACGGGTGCAACGTGGCTGCAGTATGTACCATCTACATGATGCACTGCAGCAACTTGCCAAGTCTTCTCCCACAGCACCTCTCAAACCTGCGACCTATACCACCAAGGAGAACAAGGGCAGCAGGCACATGGGAGCACCACCACCTCCAAGTTCCCCGTCATCCTGACTTGGAAATATATCGCCGTTCCTTCATTGTTGCTGGGTCAAAATCCTGGAACTCCCTGCTTAACAGCACTGTGGGAGTACGTTCACCACACGGACTGCAGTAGTTCAAGGCGGCAGCTCACCACCACCTTCTCAAGGGCAACTAGGGAGGAGCAATAAATGCTGGCCTTGCCAGCGACGCCCAGATCCCGTGAATGAATAAATAAAATAAATAACTGCAGCTTGACATTGTCAGCTTACATCCCAATACTTTGTACAGCGTGCAATATATTGACTAGCAAAATCTCATCAAACACCATAACACAAGAACATGAGAATGTCAATGTGCACCTCCCAACTACCTAAAAAGAAACACAGGTATCTGATCAGATTTGGATCAGTCTACCATCTATTGGCAGATGGAACTTTCAATTTCTGTGGATGGTCAATGGCGATGGGGTGTTGAAGGACAGCGTTGCCAACCATATCTAACACTGCACGTCAAGGATGACGCCATCACTACTAACATACTCCAAGAGACCTTTGATCCCTTGCGTGTGTGTGTTAGTTAAACTCAGCCAGGGAGGCCATAACAGTGCGACAACTGGCCTCGTCTGCAGGCTATTGAAAAAGGGAGGGGAAGAGAGAAAAAAAGCAAGGCATGATTACTGCTGCTGATCAATAGCCAGTGACTTTTATAGCCTTGGTGTATCACCATCACCATTCACTGTTTATGCTCGCACATGAAAAATGGTCACTTGGAGGAGGCACTGAAGATCTACTGGCACAAATGGAACTGTATGCCAGTGTGGGTTGGCACCTTCAAAATGTAGAGGCAAGAATTGAGTTGGAGGGGGGGGCGGGAGAAAGAGAAAAGAGGGAAAAGAAAGTGTTCACCGTAACAATCTTAATGGAGCTCACCTCAGCAAGGCACAGGTGAGGCACAATTGGCCTCAGCACCCTAGGGCAGGAGGGTGAAAAATGAGCGATGGTTACACATGCTGTTATTGCATGTGTATGAATATTGGCTGAGGACATGATCAGGGTTAACTACAATGTCTTCACAGTTGAATAGCCTGTCAACATTCACCATCAAAGTTTTCATGCAGAAAAACAGCCACTTCTGTAAGGTACTGAAGGCTTTCCAGTGCATGTTAAACTGCTCCTTAGCAAGTCAAAGACTTCAGGAGAACAGGAGGGAGAAAAATCAACAGGAAAAAAACTAAAAGGGGAAAAATCTTGATTGCGCAAAGATTAATGACAAGAGCCTTTGTTTACTCACATCTTCATTTACAGAAGCATCACTACATTCACAGCATCAGGATTATCAGTACATTACAACATTGTGAACATACAAAAATCACAATTATAAACAAAACAATTCCGAGAACTCAAGTATCTTTTACCTCCTCTGCAAAAAGGAAAGAGCCCTGTTCCAGCAAGGTCGCACAACATCAGCTTCCAGTACATCACTCCAGAACCAAGTAGCGCACAGATCCTAGATATTTATAGAAGTATTTAAACTTTCCCAGCAAATCTTAGTGTCAAATCCATTTTAAAAGAATCCTGCACTACAAGTAATGCCAATTAATTTCAATTGAGCTGATGCTAGAGCACCAAATCTGTCTCAACTCCTTCTCAGTTCTCAAAAAGCATGGTCTCGGGATATCTGCACAAGTCTATACTTAGGGTGTTTAAGCACTACTTCCTGCCTCTTTGATGACCTACCCTGGCTGGCGCCGCAACTTAACAACAGGACCTTTCATAGCCTCTGACTCCCAACAGCTGGTCACAGCCTGATGCAATACCGATACCATATGCCCCAACGACTACAACCAGACCCAGACATCTCCTAACAGCAGCTAACACCTGATAACCCTTCAATTGGACTATTCACGTAAATTCTCAGAGGCCCTCACTCTACCCAGCTGCCAAGGACAAGTGCAGGCTTGCACTCACAGTAGTCTTTTTCTCTTAAGTTCATAGTATCTTTAACACGAGTAATTATCCATTAAAATATGCATCATTTTATCCAAATTTTCATTTACAAAACTCAGATACTCGTGGCTTTCATTAGGGTTTTCGATTTCAGCTGGAAAGGGGATGTGTAAACATTGGAATATTGCGTGCAGAGCTCAGCACACATATACATGACTTGCATCGCAGGCACGTGATGCTTCATGACTAGCACGATGCTGAATTCCACCAGGGTCATAATGCAACCTCCAACCCCCTCTAATGCTCCTTTAAGAGTGTGACATTCTTATTTGATATCCAAAGGCAAGAGATGTGAAACTCGACATGGTCAAAGTCACAAAGAGCACTGACTGATTTAGTTTGCCTAATGCACTAAATTTGCTGCAACTCTTGCAGACACACACACACAGCAAAAATGGGAAGCACTTTCCATATTAGCAAGCCACCATTACAGCCATCACCAGCTCCAACAGACGCAGAAACAGGAGTGTTGTTGCACCGTTAGTTCAGCTATGCACCGACCACTACTGCATTAAAATGGAGCCCAGTCAACAACTTTATTTGTCGGACAGTCTGCTGCACTTCAATGTTCTCTGTACCATAAGCTGCAGTGTTCAATCCATAAGGTAACAGCCAGGAGAGATCTATCTGCCCATGTGATTTTTGATCCATACATGGCAAAACAGAATGCACTCACTGTGTTGAATTAACAGCTGTCATTCCTTCACCCACAAGCACTAAATAATATTAAGTAACCAGTGCATATGGAGATCTGAACTAATCAATTAAAACGGCCTGTATGACAATGACAACTTTTTTTTCTGGTTGCCGTAAAATATTGCCATAATTTCTGGAGTCACCATATTACCGTAACTCATTTCAAGTCCATCTCTTTGAAATCCCCATTCCTGACCTAAAATTTATTTATTTATTTTTTAAATAATTTTGTTTGGTGTAAAAGTACAAGTCAGGAACCTACTAAATATAATAACTGTCAAAAAGGTGAACTCATCGTCGTAATCTTCAAATCAGGTCCACACACTGACAATTATTTGAACAAATGCTACTTGTCAAAAGTATCCATCTCTGAGCCATAAAGACAATGAAGGTCCTAGGTTCAAACCTGGCAGCCTGTGGGAGCACCCCATTGTGGCCCTGTCTGTGCTGAGTTATCCCTCAGCCGGGACAGGGGTACGAGTATAATTTCCCAGATCCAGGGGCAAGGCCATCAGCCAGGGTTTCCCTCCCTAATCGCCATAGCACAACTCTTATGGTAAAAGGGTGCGCACGTGGACCCAAGGTCAGAACAGGATTTGACTAAGCAGTGATGTCTTCCACAACTGGATAGTCTGCTGGCACTCACCATCAAGGCTCACACAAACACTGAACACCTAGCCAAAACATTAGTGTGTGCACATGGAACCTACTCCAGCGAGGGAATCAATTTCAGGAAAGGAAAGAATAAGGCAGAGAAAGTCTCTTTGTATATACTCTACCTATATTGCATTTAAATACCCGGTTTTAAACAACCTAGATTTTCTTTGTTTCTACTACTATTAAAGCTTGCTCTGTTCAGTTTAACAACCAGAAATGTAATTTGAAGAAAACATCCTGCTTAACAAGGACTAACGTTCAATAAATAATAAAATTGTGATTCCACTGTCAGTGTGCAACAAAAGTGCAAATTTGAGTAAGTAACTTGGATGAGGGTATTGTAAGCAATATGTCCAAGTTTTTATGCGATACAAAAATAGATGGCAAGGCAAAAATATGAACAATCTAACTCGATTCAGAAGAGTTTGGATCGTAGAGGATCAGTGAAAGGTAAATGCAGTTCAATACATTGAGTATTGAAGATTTTAAAGATTCGTATAGCTGAACAGAACCACTACCCCACCCACCAAGTCAGTCAGCTCCTTTACTCCTTCTAAAGATTTCCATTTAGTACTGTATATATGTCCTCATTCTCACAAAACGATCATCTCGCATTTTTCCACCTGTCTACATGTTCCTGAAGTCGCTTCCAATACTCTTCAGTTAACTGCATTGTCTTTTTTTGTTTTCTACAAATATTGGTGTTGTGCTCCCTATGCACAAGTCTAGATCGTTGATATATGAAAATCAAGAACAATTATCGCACTTTTTTCAAAACACTGGAGAGCACCATTTACCATCCTCCAATCTGATTAACATCCATTCAGCACTCCTGTTTTCTGTTCTTTAATACTGTGTGCCGTACTTTTAATCAACAAGACTTCAATGAAGACTTCAATGCAGCATCTAATGAAACAGCTTTTAAAAATCCATATTACCTTGAAGAACTTGAAATTTGTCAGACACAACTTTCCTTTTATAAATCCACTGGTCGATCTCCTGCACACAGGGAGTAAAGACTAATTGCACTCCAAGTAAAAAGGGTGGAAAATAATTAGACTAGGGTTGAGATAGGTCTGTGAAGATAGTGGGTGAGAACAGGACAGAGGCAAAGGTACAGCAGGGTGGGTCAGGTTGCCAAAGAAAAGGTACAGCAGGGTTAGTGGGTGGGGAGGTAGAGTACAGCGAGAAGCCAGAAATAACTGAATTATCTGCTCATTTATTCAATCTAATTTCACTTAAGATCAAGCTCTAGTTCATCCAAAGTGCCGACTATCCTGTGAAAGTTGACATTTGTGTTCAGCGTAACTAAAGAGCATAGAGTGCCCAAATTAGCCAACAGACCAAAAGCTTAGAGTAAACTAAAATTTAAATTTACAACTAAAAAAGTACAAAAATTGGCAACTAAAGTATACTAGACACACACATTTTATATAAAAACATATTATAATATATATATCTATGTATGAGTCTGATGAATATTGAACCATGTACCATCTCTGATGGCAAATTCAGCTTGCTACTGTCCTCTCCTGTTTGAATCTGTTCATCTTCAAACATGGCCCATTTCGGAGATCTTTTGCACAATTTAAGTGCGCTCCAGAATCATTTCAAACTTCAGTTTTTTTTCCACTTGGCTGTCAATCCCAACATTCCTTTGATACAGAAATTTTCTGATAAGTTAATACTTGGTGATATCTTCAGAAACATGAACCATTCTATTTGTCGCAGCTGTTTCTCCATATTTGTTTGTATATATGCAGCAAGTATCGTTAACTTGAGAGAGGATATCTGTATGAAAGGAATGTGCCTCCAAATATGCAAACTATACACTGGAGCAAGCAAGTTCTTTATGTCAAAAGAACACAATTAAATCCGGGAAATTAATCCCTTTGGTTTCATAATTAAAACGAACAATTCAGGCTTAGTTACACCGTGATTAATATGATCATGTATCCCCATGAATTTCATTTGAAGCTCGAATTTCTGTTTATTGCTCAACATTTAAAATCCTGGTGTTGCCCTCATTACATAAAAATACTTCAAATCTACTAAACTGATCTGCACAATAAACATCAGTTACTGTCTACTTAATAGATGATTGTTGATCAATAACAGGAATTTATTACAACTATTTAAAAACATTAAGCTCCCTCTGCAACTTATTTGCACACTTTCTTATCCTAGCTCTCAATATTCTAGCATGGATCAGATGAAACAAATTGTCACCTGATAACTACTTCTTGGTTGACCTCTTCCCCTCTTGAAACGTGGCAGTGTCTTGTATTAGAGGTCTTGGCCTTTCATCTAGATTTCTCAAATTAAAACAAATGGAATATTCAGAATACAAGACAAAGTCCATAATTTTCCAATCCTCCCTTGCTACAGGTGTGGTGCCGGAGGACTGCTGCTGTTGTACTGTTGTTTAAAAAGGGAGAAAGGGATAGACCAAGCAATTACAAGCCAGTCAGCCTAACCTCGGTGGGGGCAAATTATTGGAAAAACTTCTGAGGGACAACATTAATCGTCATTCAGAAAGGCATGGATTAATCAAGGACAGTCAGCATGGATTTGTTAAGGGAAGGTTGTGTCTGACTAACTTGATTGAATTTTTTGAGGAGGTAACAAGGAGGGTTGATGAGGGTAGCGCATTTGATGTAGTCTCTACATGGATTTTAGCAAGGCTTTTGACAAGGCCCCACATGACAGGCTTTTACTTTTCTGACCAGTCTATGAGATCCAAGGGAAAGTGGCAAGTTGGATCTAAAGTTGGCTCGGTGGCAGGAAGCAAAGGTTAATGGTCAACAGGTGTTTGTGTGGCTGGAAGGCCGTTTCCAGTGGGGTTCCACAGGGCTCAGTACTAGGCCCTTTGCTTTTTGTGGCCTATATCAATGATTTAGACTTCAATGTAGGGGGCATGATTAAGAGTTTGCAGATGATACAAAAATTGGCCATGTGATTGATAGTGAGGAAGAAAGCTATAGACTGCAGTAAGATATCAATGGATTGGTCAGGTGGGCAGAAAAGTGGCAAATGGAATTCAATCCGGAGAAGTGTGACATAATGCATTTGGGGAAGGCTAGCAAGGCAAAGGAATACACTAAAAATGGTAGGATGCTGAGAAGTGTAGGAGGAACAGAGGGATCTTGGAGTGCATGTCCACAGATCCCCAAAGGTAGCAGGACAGGTAGATAAGGTGGTTAAGAAGGCACACAGGATACTTTCCTTTATTAGTCGAGGCATAGAAAATAAACGCAGGGAGGTTATGCTTGAACTGTATAAAACATTAGTTAGGCCACAGCTAGAGTACTACATACAGTTCTGATCACCACATTACAGGAAAGATGTGATTGCTCTAAATTTACGAGGATGTTGCCAGGACTGGAGAATTTTAGCTCTGAGGTGCTGCCAAGGCTTCTTCGACAGCACCTCCCAAACCCGCGACCTCTACCACCTAGAAGGACAAGGGCAGCAGGCGCGTGGAAACACCACCACCTCCAAGTCACACCAACCTGACTTGGAAATATATTGCCGTTCCTTCATCGTCGCTGGGTCAAAATCCTGGAACTCCTTCACTAACAGCACTGTGGGAATACCTTCACCACACGGACTGCAGCGGTTCAAGAAGGCGACTCACCACCACTTTCTCAAGGGCAACTAGGATGGGCAATAAACGCTGGCCTTGCTAGCGACGCCCACATCCCATGAACGAATTTAAAAAAAGGAAAGATTGTGTAGGCTGGGGTTGTTTTCGTTGGAGCAGAGGAGGCGGAGGGGAGACTAATTGAGGGGTATAAAATTATGAGGGGCCTAGATAGCGTGGATAGGAAAGACCTATTTCCCTTAGCAGAGGTCAATAACCAGGGGGCATAGATTCGAAGTAATTGGTATAAGGATTAAAGGGGAGCCGAGAAGCTTTTCGCCCAGAGGGTGGTGGGGGTCTGGAACTCACTGCCTGAAAGGGTGGTTGAGGCAGAAACCCTCACTGCATTTAAAAAGTACTTGGATATGTACTTGAAGTGCCGTAACCTACAAGGCTACGGACCAAGAGCTGGAAAGTGGGATTAGGCTCGATAGCACAGACACGATGGGTTGAATGGCCTCCTTCTGTGCCGTAAATGTCAATGATTCTATGAAGTCATGGTTATTGTTGTGGTTTTACTGAAAGTTCTGCCTGCGTTCACCATCTCTGACTCAGACACACACATTTTCACATTTCCAGGTCTGGTCTGCTCAGTCTCGTCAGTCTAGGTTGGATTCCCACAGCACATGACTAGGCCATAGTTCACAGCCGACTAGAAAGGTTTCTTTATTCCTCTGGCTACTTCAAACTCCATGAGCTTCCTCAGGAAGTGCAAGGACTCAGTGGTTCGTTTTGAATCTCCATGTACAAATTTCCACTTCATTTTAGATTAGAACCAATAACCATGTCTAAGCATTTTAAGTGAAATGACAAACCATACATCTTTGTGCTTTACTGGAACCACCAAGCTCTGCTGGTTGCGCCACCTGTTTTTCTCCTGCATTTTGTGCTCACATTTTGCTACATGTAGACACCAGGCTGTCCAATTCACTCTGATAAGGTTTGCATTTTTTTTAAAGTTTCAAAATAATTATGCTGTTAATGGCATAATTCACATTTAACTGTCAAGACATTGCTAACCTTATCTTCCCTCAATTTGCTCAATCTTTCACAAAACTTTCCACACAACCCTGCTCTTCAGAACTCCAGCTTTACAACAATAATACACCTACTGGCATTGCAAAAGACTCGCAATGTGCATCATAATTCAGCTTCTCAACTGTGTGCACACAAGGAGGCCCTGTCATTGACCTTTTTCCTTAAAACCAATATGATCCAGCTCTTCTCTGTCCCGCAATGTACACACAGACCAGAAGACAAAAGCGAACCAGTTCACCACTTCAATTAGGTGGAACCACCGATACCAGTGATACCTCAATTGCTCAATTCCACAGATCATAAGTTGACTATCTAGGCCCCCAAACAGTATGCTGCCCCAGAACGTGCACAACCATTTTAACAGTTCTTGTACTTTTCTTCAAAGTACTGTGACAAATCTGTACAGTGACTTCACAAAATAGTTATTTTCTCAATTAACAAAAAACCATGAAAAAAAATTACCAGTGCACACGCACACAGTAATTATCTTTAAAACAATAAAACAAACAATTCTGGTCATTCCACTGGAATGTGCGATCACTATGGACTTATGCTTGTTTAACCATTTCAGCAAATGATATGAACAATGTGGTTAGCTAATTTCTACACGCTCACTTCCCCATTTCATGGAAAGATTCTTAACCCAACCCAGTGTATAAACTAATACACAGCTTGAGGTTACGATGGAGAAAAACAAACACAGAAGGCAATCAGACACTTCCTCACAGCATTTCTGTCATAGCTGTACAATGCAGATCCTTTTTTTGGAAGTAGGTGATCGTTTGTTCAGTAGACAAAAATTTTTTTTTAATGTACATTCACAAATATTTAGGTGTGGAATAAAAACAGAAAATGCTGGAAATACTCAGCAGGTCAGGCAGCATCTGTGGAGAGAGAAACAGAGTTAACGTTTCAGGTCGATGACCTTTCATCAGAACTGGCAAAAGTTAGAGATGTAACAGGTATGAAGCAAGTGCAGAGGCAGGGAAAGGGCGGAGGGGAGGAAAGAACAAAAGGGAAGGTCTGTGATTGGAAGGCAGGAGAGATTAAATGACAAAAGGGATGATGGTGCAAGGCAAAAGGAGATGGTAATGGGACAAGAAACAAAAGATGGGTCTCGAGGACCTTCGTTAACCCTACCTTCCTGTCTCCATAGATGCTGCCTGACCTGCTGAGTGTTTGCAGCATTTTCTGGGGTGTTTAGATTTGCAGTATTTTATTTAAGATGTGCAGACTTTTCTTTTATTAAAAAAACGACAAATTGCCTTGAGACTTTTCATTTTTCTACCAGAGGAATTGCTCAACTCCATGCAGCTTCCTTCAGGTAAATAGTCAGAAGAGTCCAGGCAGGAGGGATGTTTAAGAACACAGCACAGAATGGGGTAATCAGCAAAGAATGGGGTAATGCACCTTACACAAAATGATGAGATAGATGTTTATACCTATAATCATCCAGACCTTCGAGTGTCTGATCTCAGCTGTGGGAATGTGAGGAATGCTGAGCATAGGCCAGGTGTTTTGGCCATCCCCATTCCCTTGGGGAGGATTATCAGCTGAAGTCACTGCCCCAATGTTTGTGGACTTACCAGTGACTAATTCATAGCAGCACTGAGGGGCCTGGGAGGATGTTGGGTTTGTCCCTTTGATTGTAATTGCTGCATGGCCCAGGGAAATTCAAGAGGGGGAGAGAGAGGCAGAAAGAGTTTTAAAATAAATTTTAAAAGCAACTGCGTTCGCCCAAGCCAGTGCGGCTTGTGCAGTTATTTGAAAAAAATATTCCTCCTATTTGTTTTGCTCAATCTTCCCCAACTCTTGGAACTGTTCCATTGACTGTAAGGAGCAATTGGAGAGTTTCAGCTACTCATTCTGGACGCAGCAGCATTTCCTTCGTTGCTACTCTACTGCCTTTGCCTCAGGTGCTGCTTCCTGTTTACGGTGGAGCAGAATACAAAGCCCACATCCCTATTTATTCCAACATGAGAGGTGGGTTTCTGTGAATACTTTTCTACTTTAACATTGCTGCAAGGCAGCTTCCAATTTTGCAGTAATATCTGTGTTGAAGTTGCAGTATAACTACAATCACAACCACCTAATTCTGGAACAAAGCAGTGCCTGGAAGAGGAAACCTCATACTCCACGAAGTACAACTCCAGTTTGTGTCAAACCTGAGTTAACCTTGCACCACGTGAGCACATTTTAAGCTTACCTGGAGTCGATTTATATGTTTGGAGAGCATGGCCGCTTCCAATCACACTTTCTAAACATTAATAATGGTACCTGAAATAGCATCTTAATACTTTCTTACAATATATCTTGACCTGGCCATAAAAAGCTATTTTTAGGAGCAGTAATATTTTTAGGAGCAGTAATATTTAAATCTGTTTTTGCATACGTGGCAGAAATAAAAATGATAAAGTACTAAATTCTGGAGTATTTAATTAAACTGTATTTACATTACATTTGGTCAACATAAATCACTCCAACTATGAGCTCCAAATCATGTACCTGTATATGAGAGAGAGAGAAACTATTTCCTCTATTGGGGGAGTCCAGAACAAGGAGGCATAATTTTAACAGAGTTAGGCCATTCAGGGGTGATATCAGGAAGCACTTCTTCACAAAGGGTAGTGGAAATCTGGAACCCTCTCCCCAGAAAGCTGTTGAGGCTAGGTCAATTGAAATTTCAAAACTGAGATTGATAAGATTTTTGTTCTGCAAGGGTATTAAGGGTTACGGAACCAAAGCAGGCAGATGGAGTTAAGATACAGAACAGCCTTGATCTAGTTGAATGGCGCAACAGGCTTGAGGGGCTGAATGGCTTACTCCTGCTCCTACGTTCTTAATTCTGGTCCAGCCACAAGCACAAGTTATTAGAACAGCAGAAGCTTGCCGAATAGGGTGTGGCGATGGTAACTAAAGCAAAGTAGATCAAGTTTGTGCAAGAGGCCATTTAGAAATAGGCAGATTATGGGGAGTGGTTGGAATTTAGAGTCATTTAGCAATTGGATGCTACAATGGGGAAATGCTGGGATCTCACTGGATGGATGAATTTAGATAGGCCAAATAACTTTCCTCACCTGAAATTACCTTGGAATCCATTAAACCAGCATGCTTGTATTTAAAATGCAGTTCTGAAATGGCATCCGACAATTTGACTGATGCAGACAACACCCATAGATACGGTACACTTGACATGCTTCAAGACATTCCTTTCAGGTTTAACAATGTGTCAATTTACATCACACAATTAACACCTGAATGTACAGTCAACTCACCACCAAACAATTTCATTATGCTGCAACCACAAACTTAATGCACAGTACAATACTTTAAAAGGGCCTGTTTACCAAAGGGAAAGGGTTTCTATTGTACAGCCTTGTTAACAAATCAAACCTGTGGAAATTCATCTTTTAGTGCAAGGTTTGCTTCTAAACAGATTTCTTCATTAGACATCAGCCACAAGTACAGTTACCTCAACATGGTTTTCCGATAACCAAGCCACAATCACAAAAAGACAACCAAATATTCAAAATGTTCTTGAATCACAGTAAAATATGCAGTATAACCTCCCACCATGTATTACATGAATTCAGCATGCATGAGATGAAAGACATAGATTACTACTTAGAGTTGGTGATAGTTACAGTAGTATATTAATATTTTACAACAGTCAACACCGCTTCATAATGACTCCTTAAAGTTTCTATCTGTGCTACTGGAAACAATGGTACACTTGTCCCATTCTTGAACCACCTGAATTACTGCAACACTGCTAACTTTTTCTTGTTCATGAGGCACAAAGGCAGATTTATTATCTGGAGGTAGCTCTAACAACTAACAAATTTGACATGGTTTGATTGCTGAGAGCCTAAGACTGAGAAATTATACTGGGATACCACTGGATAGGTGACAGGATTTCAGACATCACAATTGCATGCTATAACAATCCAGGTTCAGCAAATGATAATTACTGTGCACATAAAACTGTACATTGAACAGTTGGTATTTCATGCTGAATCTTTGGCATTATGTGGAATATTGAGGTGCAGTAGTGCTTCTTTTTCGGCACAAATATGGATATGTAGCAAAAGCATCAGCACCTTTTATTGTTCTGTTCCAATTACAACCTGGAAGAGGACAGACATCTCTCTGATGAAGTGTTTCCATTTATATAGCACTTTTAACTTAAAAAATATCCCATGGCACCTCACACATTGGTGTATATTTGACCCCCGAGATGAGCTTCCCACCACATATCCATGCCATCACCAAGATCGCCAAATTCCACCTCCGTAACATCGCCTGACTCCACCCTTTGCCTCAGCTTATTTGCTGCTGAAACCCTCATCCATGCCTTTGTTACCTCTACGCTAGACTATTCCAACGCACTTCTGGCTGGCCTCCCTAGTTCTACCCTCTGTAAACTTGAGGTCATCCAAAACTCTGCTGCCCATGTCCTAACTCTAACCAAGTCCCACTTGCTGACCTACATTGGCTCCCAGTTAAGCAACACCTCGATTTTAAAATTCTCATCCTTGTTTTCAAATCCCTCCTTGGCCTCGCCCCTCCCTATCTCTGTAATCTCCTCCAGCCCTACAACCCCCCCAAAATCTCTGTGCCCTGCCAATTCTGGCCTCAAACATCTCAGATTTTAATCGCTCCACCACTGGCAGCCGCACTTTCAGCTGCCAAGGCCCTAAGCCCAGGAATTCCCTCCCTAAACCTCTCCGCCTCTTGATCTCTTTCCTCCTTTAAGACGCTCCTTAAAACCTACCTCTTTGACCAAGCTTTTGGTCATCTGCCCCAATATCTCCTTATGTGGCTCGGTGTCAAATTGTGTTTGAGAACACTTGTGAAGCACCTTGGGGTGTTTTACTACTTTAAAGGTGCTATATAAATACAAGTTGTTGCTTTTCTTATAGAAAACAGGTGCCAAGCCAGGAACTGAGTGGATAGGATGGGTGAGAAAGACATGGGTTTTGAAGAGATGTTTGAAGGAGAGCTGGAGAGGCAGATTGTCTTAGGGATGGAATTCCAGACAATAGGGCACATGGGGGCTGAAGACTCTGCTACTAATTATGAGGCGAAGGGCAGGAGAATGCACAAAAGGCTGGAGTCAGAGAAACAATTTGGGGGAGCGGGGATGATACAGGACTCGAAGAGACTGCAACAGTGTGGGTATAGTCATGGAGCGATTTATAGATAACTTTTAAACTTGAGGCATTGGGGAAGAGTCACTGAGGACGGAGGTGATAGGCAAGCAGGACCCGAGTGCAGAACAGGTTATGTGCAGCAAGATTTGGACAAGTTGGTCTTAATGGAGGGTGAAGGATGGAAAGCAAGCAAGGAGAACACTGGAGAAATCGAGTCTGGTGGTGACAATGCCATGTATGTGGAGGCAAGCACAGTTACAGAAGTGGACATAAATGGTCTGCATGATGAACAGGATATGAGGCTTGAAGCTCAACTCAAGATTTAACAGAATGCCAAGGTTAGGAACAGTCTGGTTGAGGCCAAGTTAGTGTCTACGGAGAGGGCCTGGATTCAGGGATGGGGAGCGGAGTTTGTGAGTAGACCCGCCTCATCAACTCCAATGGTCAACATGCCTTTGGAGTTCAGGAGTTGTGTTTTCTCTAAACGGCCAAAGAGGGCTGCTGTATTTCGTCAGTGGAGCTTTGCAGAAAACTCATGTTGCCAGCAGGGACATTCTGGTAGAATATTCCCCAGGATTCCCACTATTACAGCAGTTTTTCTTTCCACCTGCAACACTTGTTACCCACAACAGTTTAGATGTAATTGCCAAGTCAAGGAGTTGCGTTTTAAAATATCTGTTGCGTAACCTTTAAAATGCAGTGGAACCAAATAGCAAATGCTTTATGCATTCTCAAGGACTGCGGATAAAGGACAAAATCTCTTGAGTGCCATCATAACAATTAGGCAGCTGGTAATTTTTATATTTATTGTTGTATGTTTGTATGCAAGAGTTTAGACTTTGTTAAGTGTTGCTAAAGCTCTAAGTATCCATCATTATCACATGGTGGAAATGGAAATCCCGTGTTATTCCCAATGGTATGGAGTTTCTGGTCCTCGACCTGCAGTAGCAAGTGTCGATTTCCAGTTGTGACATGCATTCTACCGAATACCTGAGCTACTGTATGTGAAGTAAAGGTGCCAGCCTCTGAGAAGTACATCAATGTTGCAAATTTAAAGAATCTTGCTCAAAGATTACATGTTCGAAAAACTGCAAGGAAATTTGGACCTAAGATTGTGTGTAATTTTCAAGGAGCTCTGCTTGGTGATAAAATACATTACACAGTATTGTGTTAAGCTGTACAGGCCTGGAAAGTCCCAGGTCCAAGCCCCAGTCTGTGCCTAGTCAGCAGATCAATGCCAGGGTACCGCAGCAAGCCAGAGTTATCTTAGGATAAGGACAAAAAAAGGGTGTGTTCTCTCAATTACTGTCCAGTAACTCTTTTGGATGGCACTCGGGTGTGGAAGTAATGTCGATAGGATCAGGCTTAGATGTAATTCCTACATGATTGAATAACCTGCCAACACACCCACCATCCAGGTTCCTATGTGAAGAATGGCTGTTTGAGCAAAGTACTGGAGGCCATGTGACGCCCATGGAATTGTACTCCAACAAGAGGCTGCAGCTCAGGACAGAA
This sequence comes from Squalus acanthias, assembly GCA_030390025.1. Classification (NCBI taxonomy): domain Eukaryota; kingdom Metazoa; phylum Chordata; class Chondrichthyes; order Squaliformes; family Squalidae; genus Squalus; species Squalus acanthias. Next base: position 61,217,440 of record CM059439.1, read on the forward strand.
AGACCAAAGGTTACGGGGATTTTTTTTTTTTAAATTGACAATTTTTGATCTTGCTCATGCCAACTTGCAAATGGCACCATGTTCCATTCCCTAACAAATTTCAGTGTGCATTTAATTTTTCCCGTCCCTTCTAGATGTTTTAAGAAAAAATGTTAGCTCCCCAACAGCTGAGAATTGATGTCGAACAGCGGTAGTTCAAACTTATGGTCAAATGGTTCTTTGCTTCTCTGATGCCTCAGGAAATAACTGTAATTAGGTTAACCCAGGCTGCTCTCACCATTTGACCAATTACAGAGGTTGGATTTCTTATAATGTTTGTAAATTAAACAGACATTCATTTTGTAGCACAAGGTTTATAACAAGCTAGAATAGTGTACCTTAATAACTATCTCTAAGGCACATTTAGTTCTTCAATTCTGCCTTTAGTTCTTTGATAAAAGAGCTTTTCTAAAAATCCTTCAAACTTTGTGTTTTATTTTACAACCCCATATGAGTTATGACAAGATAAGCACCAGCTCATTATTCAACATAAGCCTAAATTTTCATAAGATAAAAAGTCAAAACGCACTTGTTCTTTAACAACCAAAAAAAGTTCCGTTAATCTGTTAACCCCATTTCAAATTATTTATCATTTTGTACTTGTAGCTTTCTCTTCCTTGCCTCCCAAAGGTATTGACTCATGCTGGGTATGGCTCTGGTATCTCGAGGACATTCTGCAGGCATGAGCAGGGAGTACTTTCGGTGCAGATAACTGAATCATCAGAGTGTGTTATCACATCAAAGCCTGACCTCGCCTTCCTCAGATATTTAAACACATGCAATCATGGGTCACTGGATTGCCACGAGGAATGGGAACACAGCACCCCCGCTTTCCTAGTTCACAGATACTAAGACCAATTGTAGCATCACTGCTGCTACTCAGCTGGGATCAGCTAACTCAGCATAGACCATGGGGACGGGGGGGACTTGAAACCTTCTGAAGATGCGTGGTTCAATACCATAGCTCTCTATTTAACCGGTCTACATTTTGAGTGCATCCTTGATTATTCTGCTAGATCTCAGTTTTCTTGCAGTGACATCTTTGCTCCATTCTGGTGAAGATATGTTTAATGTTCCTACTGTATTACTTAACTTTGCTTACTTGAGCATTATAATTCTCAGCAGTGCACTTCCGTTGATGTGTGCTTTCAACTGAGATCAGTCCTCAGGGTCTTCATCCCACTCAAATGACTGACTGAAGACTCAGCCAACAGAACGGTTTGAACATATATATGGTTTGAAATTAGTTTTGTAACTCTTAGAGCAACAGTCTCTCCTCCTCCCTTGTGATTTCACTTCATTGCACTTCTTACAAGCTCAATCAAGCTTAATCTGCACACATGTTCTATTTGACTTGTATCCTGGAACCAAGTCTTTTGGAGAACAAAAACACAGTTTAGACTTTGTATAGAAACTGGTACAAGAATTTATCACCAGTTTTACTTTTCAGATACAAGAACTAATATCTGAAAATAAAGCAGTAATTTAACCATGTGGTATGGGTGACCAATTGCCAGATCAAAGCTCTGCTAATTTATAAACATCAGTATTCCAAAAAAAAATTACCTTTTCAACAAAGTGTAATGCACATGTATTACTTGCTGTTAAGGTGAAACTGCATCCCTTAAAGCCTCAAAGTCCAATTGCTCAGTAAAGTCAGGGGTTAATTGCGCTTAAGGCTGCAGGTCACAAGCCTGGCTTTCTTTGTATTTTAAGAGTAATTGGCAAGGGCACTCAAAAATTGCATTCTGGCTCTTAGGCCAAATGACGACTTTTGGTTCTTCATGCTTTTTCTTTTGAAATGACAAATTTGAGTGCAACACGAAGTCTGATGGAAAAGGTTGCCAGACAAGAAATGCATGTGAGACATACGGTTTTGTATTACTCGTTGATCTCCTGTGGTATTGCACACGGGGAGTCAAGACCAAGTGTAATGTTCAAGTGAAGAAGGGTCAGAGAATGGAGGATCATTGGACCAGGCTATGCAGATGTAATTCAATCTCCAGTCCATGCTTCTTTTTATATTGCCATTATAAATTCCTATGCCAATACTAGAAACTGCCCGTGTCAACTTGTCAGGCTGTTATTACAAGCTTCTGTTCGTGGTGGCACTGCCACATCTCCGCTGGCAAGGTGGTGCAATTACAGAATGACATTTCCACAGGCAGTTTCCATTACAAATGGGTAGTTAAGCATTAATTAAAAAAGCTGACAGGAAGTGTGCACAGACATAATATATTAGTAGATAGATTGATAAAATTAAATTGTTTGGTATCTAAGATTTTGTTTAGTTTGGGTCTGTTTATGTATTAGGTCCCTGTCAATTACTAAATATTCACGTGAAAGAATTCATGATTGACAAATCCTTAATGAAAGTTGACTGATCAATTCAACTTAAGTAACTAAGTATGCTTTTACTTTTAAATAATCTCCAAATTGCACTTGAGTAAAATTGCTACGAAAACTCTTTCAAGGAGCAAGTTCCAGAGGTCAGTCCTAGAAAAAAATTACTAAATTTTACTGGGGTATAACAAGTGTGTGTGTGAACAGAATGAGTGCGTTATTCAGTTCAATACCGCACATGCAATTTGATCCAAGTGCTCGAAACTGTAGTGCACTGACTGGATGGTTGAATGCTGTCTGTTCAAATTCAGCCAAGTACAGATAGACTAGATTGAGAATAGCATCACAAGGTGCTCCAACACATGTTGAGAATTCAGCTGATCATCTCTTTCACCATGGCAGTGACAACTGTACAGATTGGGACTAGAGGCTGCAGCTGTGTGCGTATTTAAAAAGGTACAGAAACAGAGTGCCGAGTTGGACAAGCGCTGTCCTGAGGTCAGGCAGCACGAGATCAACTCACAGGTATGTTCCAATTCACAGCTCCCTTCCAATCCGCTCTGGGATGAACAAAGCTCTCCGCAGTCCATGTTTCTGCAGTGGAGACTTGTGATTTTTTTTCCCCCTCAAAGGACAAGGGGTACTTGGATCATAAGTCAGGGGTTCCCAATGGCTTGGCTAGTTTATCCACCGACTACCTGAGCTGGAGGGAGATCCCAGGTTCAATCTCGTCTTTGGTGATTTAGCTCTCAGCCACTACAGCAGTTGGGGCACTACAATCGGCCTTGGGTTAGTGAGGGAAGGGACCAAGTGGTCCCAACTCTTGATAGCTATCTTATGGCCCCTGGTGGAAATGTGTACATATAATCAAGTGAGGGCAGAATTAGCCCCGTCTGTGACATCTGCAGTGTCAAACAACCTGTTGATACTCACCGTCAAGGATTACGCAGCAAGAATGGCCATATGGTTAAGTTATTAGAATAAGCACTGTGCTTGTATGCCCCCAGCAAGGAGTTCATGCCTTCAGAAGAAAGGGGAGGAAAGAACTTCCTTCAGCCCTGCTCACACACTGAGGTGACAGAAATTTTAAAAGGATATTAAAAATATTTAAATCTTCAAATCAAATAGTGAAGATAGCAGTTTAAACAGTGGGTCGAGGATATTTGGTAAAAGCCACTAAATCAAAGCAATATCTACTGCAGATAAGACTGAATAAGGTCCATTCTCCATGAACTAGGAATATGTCAAAATAGTTTTGTCCCATAAATTGTGATATCCTCTAACCCCAACTTATAGCTGGTAGGTGGAAATGACCAGGGTGAAATATAAATATTGTATGCACACATTCCATAAACATAATGCTATTTTTAATTAATATAATTGCCAATGTTTCCACACTGTTTTAGCAAATGAGCTAGACTGTTCAGCCTTATTGTAATACAGGACTTTGTTCTCACATGAAATTTGATGGGGAACAGCACCACCATGCTGCAAGACATGAAAGAACAGGCAGCTGCAGTCATGAGCATCGCTGTATCAGGCAGGATAAGGATGTTCACAGTGCTGGACGTGCCTGCGATATTACGTAAAGAATGACACACATAGATCCGCTCACTCGTATTAATATAATCAAAACCGAATAATTGAAAACAGGATAGGAAAGCAGAACTTGAACACAAATATTGCAAACATGCTGCAAGAAGACATAGCCCATCAGTGTGGCCAACTACACAATTACTTAACGTATCCTATACACTAATGGACCACACACTTAATTATGACAATTTTAAAAAGGCTAGATCGTCACATCTTTTCATTGAAAACTGCATAATCGTGAATCACAAAATGGCAAACTTCCACAGATTAATTTCAGATGCTGCAATGCTAACATGCTGAGACCACCTTAAATATGCACAAGAAATGTGAGCATCTGCAGGAAAATTTCTTGCGTATTTTTAGGACTTTTCTGCAGCAAAGCTGATTGAAAAACATTGAGTCTGAAAATGATGCAAGCTTTCAAAATGCTGAATTTCTTATATTGTGAATTCCCAGAACAGCATCACACAAACCATTAAAGTGGCAAGTACAGCTCGGCCCCATGGGACTTGTAAGAGAAAGACAAACCAAAGTCAACATATGAATTACCAGAGGCCACCTTCTCAAATGCAAGCCAAGAGTTAGAGTGCCACTGACATAGAACTGGCACCAACTCAGCTGCTGCCTCCTTAGATACAAAACATTCAAGAGGAGGCTGTTTTGGGAAGGAAAGAGACTGAGAAAATGTTAGTTCAAATGTTTTGTACTGCAGCTTGTATAACAATAACAATTCTGTTCAAGAGAACTGCAGCAAATCACTAACTTTAACAATTCTGTGAACGAAAGTGCTAAAAATCTAAATCCATTTAAAAAAAGTGTTTGGACATGATATAAAATTCCAAAGTTAGTTATGAAGCAAACTGGGCAGATGGACTAGCCAGTTAGCATACTGTCCTTTTCACCCGAGACCGGTGTTTGAATCCAGAACAAACCATTCGGATGAAGGTTCATACTCAAAGGGAATTTGGGCTGTTGTTGTTCTTCTTAGGTAGTCCCTCGGAACCGAGGATGACTTGCTTCCACACTAAAAATTCGTTCTCAGGTGACTGATGAGCCCAATGCCGGACCTACAGTCTCTGTCACAGGTGGGGCAGACGGTGGTTGAAGGGTCGGGTGGGTGGGGTGCTTGGGTTGATGTGCGCTCCTTCCGCTTGGTTTCTGCTTGCTCCCGGCGAAGAGACTCGAGGTGTTCGGTGCCTTCCCGGATGCTTCTCCTCCACTTTGGGCGGTCTTGGGCCAGGGATTCCCAGGTGTCGGTGGGGCAAACGGAATTTGGGGCTGTCTCCCTCCAGGTACAAAGGGAATTTGGGGCAGTTTTCATCTAGTTCCCAGAAACACAACACAGCAGAATGGTCCTCAATTCAACAACAAATTTACATTAAATGGGCCACCTCACTCAAGGACAACAGTGTATAAAAAAATACAGCACAGAAGGCAGCCTCTGGCCATCGCACCTGTGTAAACTCTCTAACAGTGATCCACTTAAGCCTATCTCGCGATTTAAACTTTTCTTTCTCAAATATTTATTCATTTTCTTCTTAAAAGATACGAGTCTATCTCCCACGGAGAGTCAACAACAAGTGCAAGTCTTCAGGTCAAGCAGGGTTAGAAGGCCGTCGATTGTATACCGCCAGGTAAATGACTTAAAGCCTATAAGCTGATGTAAAAACCCGAGAGAAATAGCTGGGGAGAGCAAGAAAACCTCTATTTGGACTGGGGTGGGAAGTAGTGGGAAAACACCTCTGCTCGGGTGCGGGAAGAATAAAACCATCTCAACCAGGAGGAAGCCAAGAAACTAACTCAGAGGGCTAAAAGAATAATGCAGGGATTCCCGCAGCTGAGCGGGATGGGAGGAATGAACACTCCCAGTTGGGATTCGTAACTCACCACATGATCAGAGTCAAGCATTCAGCCTTAAAACTAAACGGGGCATCACAGCACTGGGTGCTCGGTTCCTTTGTTGGCTTTCAATAACAAGAGCTGAAAATATTTTACATATATTAAACATCTGCTACCAAATGACTGATTTGTGTGGGATGAGGCAAAGGCAGAAATATTCACCTTTCAGGACTTTATAATACCTATTTTCTCCTTTATGTTAAGCAGTGATGACATGCATGTAAAACAATTGAATGAAAGCTGCTTTGATATAGTACTTTGCACCACCACTTGTGAACCAAAAAATAAAGGAAGAAAACAAAATACACAAGCAAACAGATTTACAGCCATGGGCCCCAGTAGCATAGCAGTTCTGTTACTGGACTATTAATTCAAAGGCCTGGATTAATAATCCAGAGAGCACAAATTCAAATCCCATTAGGGCAATTTGAGAATTTTAATAGTTTTTAAAAATCTGGAAATAAAAATCTGGTACCTGTAAAAGTGACCATGAAGCTGTTGGATAGTCATAAAAACCAAACTGGTTCAATAATGTCTTTTAGGGAAGGAAAGCGGTTGTCCTTACCCAGTCTGGCGTATATGTGACTCCAATCCCACACCAACGTGGTTGACTCTTAACTGCCTTGTGAAGTGGCCTAACAAGTCACTCAGTATCTGACGAACCACTCGGCTGCAACCGAAGCATCGAATCAGCACACCCAGCCCAGTTGACCCTGCAAAGTCCTTGTTGCACTGGTGCCGAAGTTCGGCCAACTTTCAAGCAACAGCCTGACAGTCATAATCACAAAATCATACTCATCAGCCAATGTTCCAGACATCTCCATCACCATCCCAGAGTATATCCTGTCCCACCGGCATGACAGACACACCAACGGTGGGGAAACAGTGGTGTACAGTCAGGTGGGAATGGCCCTGGCAGTCGGCAACATTGATCCAGACCACACAAATGCTCATGGCTTCAGGTCTAACATGGACACGGAAACCTCCTGCTGATTAACCCCCTCAACTAATGAATCAGTACTCCATGTTGAACACCATTTGTAGGAAGCACTGAGGATAGCAAAGGCACAGAATGTACTCTGGGTGGAGAGTTCAATGTTTATCAAAAGGAATGGCTCAGTCAATGGTAGTACCACGACTGACCGAGTCCTGAAGGGCATAACTGCGGGACTGTAGCGAGAGAGCCAACATGAGGGAATAACCCACTTCACCTCATCCTCACCAATCTATCTGTCACAGATGCATCTATCCATGACAGCAGTGATGGGAGTGATGATCTCGTGGAGACCAAGTCCTATCTTCACACTGAGGACACCCTCCATGGTGTTACATGACACTAGTGCCATGCTAAATGGGACAGATTAACAGATCAATAAGTATAGAAGAGCATGCACCAGGCATACCTGAAAACAAGGTGCCAACATGATGACACAGGTCTACATGCATGCTAAACAGTGGAAGTAGCATGCTATAGACAGAGGTAAGCAATCTCACAACTCATGGATCAGGTCGAAGCTCTGCAACCCAGTTACTGTCAGAGAATGACTGCCCTTGACATCAAGGCATCATTCGACAGTGTAGCACCAAGCAGCCCTAGTAAAACTTACAAGTCAATGGGGACCAGGAGGAAAACTCTCCAGTAGCTGGAGTCAGACGTGCCACTAAGCAAGATGATTGGAGTTGATGGAGGCCAATTATCTCAACCCCAGGACATCACTGCAGGAGTTCCTCAGGGCAGCATCCTAGGGCTAACTACATTCAGCTGCTTCATGAATGGCTTTCCCTCCATCATAAGGTCAGAGGTGGGGCTGTTCGCTGATGATTGCACAGTGTTCAGCTCTATTTGCAATTCCTCAGATAATCAAGCAGCCCATGCTCGCGTGCAGCAAAACTTGGACAACACCCAAGTTTGGATGATAAGTCACAAGTAACATTCGCACAATACAAGTGCCAGCCAATGGCCATCTCCAACAAGAGAGAAAATAACCAGCTTCCCTTGACATGTAATAGTATTTACCATTGCCAAGTCCCACACCATACTGGGAGGGTGGGTCCACCATTGACCAGAAACTCAACTGGACCAGCCACATAAATACTGTGGCTAGAAGAGCAGGTCAGATGCTGGGTATTCTGTGGCAAGTGACTCATCTCCTGACTCCCCCCAAAGCCTTTCCACCACCTAGAAGGCACAAGTCAGGAGTGTGATGGAATACTCTCCATTTGCCTGAATGGGTGCAGCTGCAACAACACTCAAGAAGCTTGACACTATCCAGGACAAAGCAGTCCACTTTATCCACTAGTGTAAACATCTACAGCCTCTTCCATCGGTTTACCGCAGCTACAGAACGCACTTATCTACAAGATGCACTGCAGCAACTCACCAAGGCTTCTTCGGCAGCACCTCCCAAACCTGTAACCTCCACCACCAAGAAGAACAAGGGCAGCAGGTGCATTGGAACACCACCACCTCCAAGTCACACACCACCGCAACTTGGAAATATATCACAGTTCCTTGATCATCCCTGGGTCAAAATGCAGGAACTCCCGAACAGCATTGTGGGAGCACCTTCACCACACAGACTGCAGTGGTAGCTCACCACCACCGTCTCAACAACTACTAGAGATGGGCAATAAATGCCAGCCTTGCCAGCGATGCCCACCTCAAGAATGAAAAAAATTACGAACGAATATAAATCACGAGGCAGGCTCCCCACCTGGCCACTGGGTAAACACACAGCATGGGGTGGTACTGAGTCACACAAACCAAGAATGTCCCTGTTTTAGTCCATAGTCAGTGCTGGGAGCATTGCATGTGGGTGTGAGACGTGTGAGACAAGTGAATCAGCTCCCAGGGTCAAATAACTGAACAGCCTGAAACTGCTGTCAGCACAAATCCAAGTGATAGAAATATTGGACTTGTGAATTCAATGTTTGAAATCTGGGACTTCTCCAGTACACCTTTGGCATCGTCAGTATTTGGAGCACTTAAATTCTGCCAATTATTTTTATTTTCTCTTTCCACTGGAAGTCTTTCCCAAACCACACACTAAGAACATGGGCTGTGGAATGGCTGACTCTTAAACACTCCTCTGCACCTGGCCAAGAGTAACGGGCGTTCCAGATTTCCTCTTTGTACTGGTAAGCCTCCATTCAGTGCCCTCCCACAAGAAATTCTCAAGCTGCCGGGTGGGATAATCAGTCGCACAGTATGACAGGAGATCCCATATGCTTCAGTACAGACTGATTCAGACTTTATATTTTACATCAATTGCAGCTCTACATTGAATTGGGTGTCTTCAAAATCATGTATTTGCCAAATTTAAACTGCATTTTTATCTTGTATCGTGTCATAAAATGTCTGTCATATTCAGCTTTCTGTTCCTCAGTAAGTGCACAATGGGAGCAAACAAAAGACTTGTTGAGCACTCCCCACTTGAAAATAAATTCCTGGAACATCAGGAACATAATTAACAAAATGAATATAGTGTTAGTTTACTTACACTTCACTAAAAAGCTTTTACATTTTCAGACTCGGAGCCTCAGACGTAGAAAAGATTGTTTTTGTTGCTAGTATTCATGTTTCTCGGTAAAAGCCCATGAACGGGGTGTAGGGACAGATAGCCAAACAGCCCACTTTCTCCAGCTGTCCTGAGATGCTAAGCTTGTGGATTTTTCCCCAGCATATTAAACTACTCTGTAAATTAATCACAGCCAAGCACATGGTATTCCTGTTACCGAATATCGTCGAAGCTCCCATTAATGGCACACGAGTGGAAACAAAACCCTTAATGCCACAGAATGCAATGTCTTCACAGAATGCAATGTCTTCACACACAGTTGTCAGCAGGGACTGGCAAAGGCAAAGTCATCACGACTACAGTGACTGAGTGCATAAATGTCACATATGCGGAGCATGTGAGGAACTAATCTGTGGATGCTGCTGCTTTGCCTAACACAAGTCCCTGGGTAGTGGTCATATGGCCATCCCACTAGCTGGCTAACATACACAGCATTATTTACTGACAAAATATGTTCATCAAACAAGGTCTTAAAATACCACCATCATCTATTCATATTGTAAACACACAAACTGCAACAGGGTGCAAAACATCAGCTGCAATTGGGACAAATTCAACAGGGAGCGGTCTGTTTATCTGCTATCCACACCATGGTGTCAACCTTTGCTGGTGGTAGCACTCTCACCTCCAAGTCATCAAATCAGAAGGCCACGGGTTCAAGTCCTTCTACAGGACTTGAGCACATAATCTACGTTGACAATTCAGCACAGTACTAGGGGTGCACTTCATGTCAAAGGTGACAACTTTTCGATGAGACATTAAACTGAGGCTCTGTCCGCCTTCTCAGGCGGATGTTTAAGATCCCATAGCACTATTCAAAGAAGATGAGGGGAGTTCTCCCGGCAGTCTCGGAAAATATTTATCCCTTAACCAACACTACCAAAAACAGATTAATTGTCATTGATTTCACTGATATTTGTGGGACCTTCATTTGCACAAGTTGGCTACTGCATTTGGCTGCAAGACAGCAGATAAAGGCACTACATAACTGCAAGTTCTTTCTTGAACACAAATATTAATGTTACACCAAAAACATATGCAATTAAAACAGTGACAACACTTCAAAAGTACTTCATTGGCTGTAAAATGCTTTGGGATGTCCTGAGATTGTGAAAGGTGCGATATGAATGCAAGTCTTTCTTTTCTTCATAAATTGCTGTTGCTCATATTTCAAAGTAAATTAAGAGTGGGCTCAACTATGCCAAGGAAGACATGGTACACATTGGTGACTGTAGTTATTAACCATGGTCCATAGGAAGGAGGGAAGAAGATTTGGGAAGGGGAGGGAAATGTACATAGTCCTGTCATGTTCTCAAAACCTAACAGTTAACATTGAATTACCTTTTAAGTTCAGTCACTGTTGTTTTGTGGGTAAATGCAGCGGCCATTTTTATGCAGAGCGAGGTCCCATAAGCAGCAAATGAGACGAGTGACCAGTTGTTTATTCAGGGAGGGATGTCAGCCAAGATACCAGGAGAACTCCCAGCTCTTCTAAAATATCACCATGGAATCTTTTTTGGCCACCTGAATCAGATGCGAAAAGCTACCACTGAAATCAACTGAATTTATTTATGAAAGCATAAACTTATGAATTTCAGCCAGGGTTCCTGTTCGAGAGTGCGACCAATAACCCCTACTAAAGGCTACGCTGCTTTCTGGACAGGATTGGTGAAGCTGTCCCATCCATACATTTGAATATCCCACCAATGCTCACTGTTCATGCTCACATATCAGGGAAAGTTACAGAAGGTGACGAGTCTGACTACACTTGAAAACACACCCCAGCATGAGTCACCGTCCTCAGGAAAGACAAGGTTGGGGTGGGAGTGTGGAAATAGCTCTATATTGATTACAAAGCAAAAACCAAAAGTTTTGTGATTTAGGGATGACAAGAATGAAGAAAGGGATTAAAAGGAAGAATATACATTAATGCTCAAGTTAGATACTTTTTTCAAGAAGGGGTCAAAATCGTATTTAACCCCTGGTCACTAAAAACTTTAGTTTAATTACTGGCAGGCAAATTGGACAAAGGTGAGACCAGGGATCAGAGTGATCAAAATTACGTTTCAAAATAATATCTCAAGAGCACTGCAGCAGTGGTGAACTCATCTCATTAACAGACTGGGGTGTGGAATTAGGATCCACAAGTTGGACAGTCACCACTCAGGTTTTCGGACAGATTTAGATTTCCTTAAAATTGTTCAAAACGCAAAATTTAAGAACCAAAACTTTACAGACTGCAGGATCAGAGTGTCTTTTACAATACTGCACAAATATGATTGCAGCTCAATTATTAATGCAAAAACTTGGGATGAATAGAATCAATATTTTAGTACAACAGTCCAATGTACCACTTATCAGACTCCAAAACCAACAGTGCAAGGTATTAGCCAATTGGTATTGGGTACACCAATGCTTTTAGCCTTTCAGCACTATTGTAATTTAGCAGAAATAATTAAACCCATCGTCTGTAGAGAAATACTGTATTTGCAATTTCCTTCAAGCTCAATCAAAATATGGATAACGAGGGTACCCAACAGCAGATTACCATCCCCATATGCTATTGTCACCATTTGCCTAACTCATGAGCATCATACAAACCATCTGTCCCAATTAATTAAAATGATAGAGTGGATATTAAGTTTTTTTCTTGACAATCTCCCTCTACTGATGCTGCTAAAACCTTGCTCAGGCACATCTTGCTCTCTGGTACATCTCCCACATGACCATTCTTTATACATCAACTGGCTGGACCACATCAAACTCCACTGGGCTTCATTTTCTCTGGTACAATTGTCCATGACTCGAAAAGCAAATATTATCCCCAGCTTCTCTTCACTAGCAACCACTTCCTTGCACCTCTTTAACCTGCCTTGGCCACCCTTAGCTATAACAAGTGTAAGAAGCTCATGTACTCCTTTGTCATCCACTCGACTGCTCTTTCCCCGCTTTCCCTTTGCTCACTAAGCCAAACCTCCCTCCAGCGCTACTCTACCATAGCCCTGAACCCCTCCATCTCTCCAGTTCCTTTCCAATCTCCCCTGATGCCCTCTCTGAGCTCATCTCGTCCATGAGACTCATCTCTCTATCCCTTTCCCACTAAGCTGACCACCAAATGTCCCTACCTGGCTAGTTGATATTGTAAATGGCTCCCTCTTCTCAGGCACTGTCCCCCTCCCTTTCAAAACTACCATCAGCCCCATCGTCAAAATCCCATCCTCGACCCTTCTGCCTTTGCAAACAACCGCCACAACTCCAACCTCCCTTTAATCTCCTAAATCCTTATGTGCATTGTTGCCTCCCAAATTCATGCCCATCTCTCTCATAACTTCATTTGAATCTCTCAAATCAAGTTTCCATCCTTCCGACACCACCAAAACAGGCCTAACCAAAGTCACAAACATCCTCTGTGACTATGACCATGGTGCATTAATCCTCCTCATACTCTCCACAGCCTTTCACATGGTTGACCATAAATTCCTCCTGCAACACCTCTCCTTTATTGTCCCACTCGGTGGGACTGCCCTCACTTGGTTCCACTCTAGCGTATATAAGCATAGCTAGAGCAGCTCGACTATTGACTTCTCCACACCCGTCACCTGAGAAATCCTTCATGGATCCATCCTTGCTATTTCCTCTTCCTCATCTACATGCTGCCCCTTGGCGACATTATCTGCAAATGTAAGATTAGCTGTCAGATCTAAGCCTATGACACCCAGCTCTACCACTCCACCACCACTCGAGGCATCCACTGCCTCTCAAACTGCTTATCCAACATCCAGTCTTGGATGAGCTGCAATTTTCCTCCAGGTAAACATTGGGAATACCGAAAAAAACACACCATAGCACCAGACAGTTTGTCACCTCAGTGCCCTGTTCGACTCTTGAGCTGAGCTTCCGACCTCATATCTTTGCATGACAAAGACCACCTACTTCTAACTCCATTAAATCCTCTGCCTCTAACCCTACCTCAGTCCATCTGCTCTGAAACACTCATCCATAGTTTTCTCACCTTCAGATGACTGAAGGGGTCGTCGACAGTGCTATCAAGCAGCACTTATTCACCGATAACCTGCTCACTGATGCTCAGTTTGGATTCCGCCAGGATCACTTGGCTTCAGACCTCATTACAGCCTTGGTCCAAACATGGACAAAAGAGCTGAATTCCAGAGGTGACTGCCCTCGACATTAAGGCAGCATTTGACATAGTGTGGCATCAAGGAGCCCTCGTAAAATTGAAGTGAAAGGGAATCAGGGGGAAAACTCTCCACTGGCTGGAGTCATACCTAGCACAAAGGAAGATGGCTGTGGCTGTTGGAGGCCAATCATCTCAGCCCCAGGACATCGCTGCAAGAGTTCCTCAGGGTAGTGTCCTAGGTCCAAACATATTCAGCTGCTTCATCCATGACCTTCCCACCATCATAAGGTCAAAAGTGGAGATGCTCGACACTCAATGTCATTACTGTTGCCGAATCCCCCATAAACATCATCCTGGGGGTCACCATTGATCAGAAACTTAACTGGACCAGCCACATAAATACTACAAGAACAGGTCAGAGGCTGGGTATTCTGCAGCGAGTGTTTCACCTCCTGACTCCCCAAAGCCTTTCCACCATCTACAAGGCACAAGTCATGAGTGTGATGGAATACTCTCCACTTGCCTGGATGAATGCAGCTCCAACAACACTCAAGAAGCTCGACACCATCCAGGACAAAGCAGCCCGCTTGATTGGCACCCCATCTTAAACATTCACTCCCTCCACCACTGACGCACCGTGGCTGCAGTATGTACCATCTACAAGATGCACTGCAGCAACTCGCCAAGGCTTCTTAGTCAGTACCTCCCAAACCCTTGACATATACCACCTAGAAGGACAAGGGCAGCAGACACATGGGAACACCATCACCTGCAAGTTCCCCTCCAAGTCACACACCATCCTAACTTAGAAGTATATCGCCAATCCTTCATCGTCACTGCGTCAAAATCCTGGAATAACCTCCCTAACAGCACTGTGGGAGTACCTTCACCACACGGACTGCAGCAGTTCACGAAGGCGGCTCACCACCACCTTCTCAAGGGCAATTAGGGATGGGCAATAAATGCTGGCCTTGCCAGCGACACCCACATCCCAGGAACAATTTAAAAAAACAAGCCTCTAACTATGCTCACCCAGCACATGTGCTTCAGCAAACAACCAGGAGCAGGAATGCTGACCCATTTTCCCTTCCCTAACCAGGAATGCTAATCCCAGTTTTGATACCTTTCTTCCTCCCTGGCTGAGATCAGTTAACGCAGTACAGCTGGAGACCTGACCTGGGACATTACCGTTTGGCTCTGCATTAACTAATTAACCAGTTGCCCATATGGATTGCCAAATAACCTGACATTTTTAATACTTTGAAACTGAACGTAAACACAATATGAATGATGCAAAGCAACCTATTGGCAACTAACTAAGTTTGCTTTAAAGAAGTTTTATATGTGCAGAACAGTAGAGAGGAAAATTCTTCCAAATTGTCTGAGCACACAAAATATTAAGTGAACATACACAGCAGACACTTCTGATTAAGTAACTGACCTCCTTTAAAAAGAGACTGCAAGGCCAGGGAATCCTGTACACAGGTTTAGCAAACATGTTTAACCTGCTGAACAGCTGCACAAACAGGAATAAAAACAACTGGCTAACCTCAAGTTACAAGAGTCATGTCGAATCAAATTTAACCTTTCCTGGCCTACCAAAATGAGAATTTGAGTCCTAACACTTCCAACTGAGAGCAAAACAAGAGCAACTACAAATCCTGTATTTTGGACATAAATAGGACTAGTCCTTATTGAGTGAGACTTATGCTCGTGCTGCAACTTCTCTACACGTGGGTCTTGCTCAGTCTGCGCAAGCCCCCAAATAAGCTTGTGGGATTTGGTGATGTCCATTACTTGGAGACCTTTTTTTTTTATATAGTTGGGTATTTCTGGTGATCAGCCTTTGTGAATCGCCAAATTGACTTTGGGAATGCTGCCAATGGGCGGCGCACCTGCACATTGAGAGCTAGCAGCACTAGCAATGCTGAGCCCAATATAAAAACATCAGGCTTTAAAGCTGCATCTAGTGTAGATGGCAGCTCCAGTAACTCCCCCGACACCCATCTTTCTCCGGACTTATCCTAAATGTATTTACTCTTGTTGGGTAATTAACATAGGAAACATTAGCATCAGGATCCTTCCCCTATCTTTATATCCGAGCCCACATAGTGAGTGCTGGCAGGTTATTTGACTACAGGAGGTTTCACAATGAAGCCTGATACAATCCTCACCTAACTACCACAAGCACATTTCTCAAAGGTCACTGCCTAACATGCAGGAGCAGTCGAATTTTCCCCCTCATTAACCTTGGGAAATTGAGCCTAACTTCAGCACTTCTAATTGCTTCCTCAGCTGGAATAAAGTAATAGTGTCGACTAGATCAGTCCGGTTCAGTACCACAGCTGGAAGTACACTTACCAACCAAGTCACAGGGGGTAGCTTAGTAACCATTATTTACAGAAATAATGAAAGTTTGTACATTATTTTTTTTTCCTTATATCGATTTATTTACAAAGATTTAAATCTTACTCTGAAATGGCAGGGCCTTATCTACTATGATGTACAAAAACCATGACAACTCGTGAATCATAAATCATGTTCAAGAATGAGAGATAATCAATGAATCACAATTTGACAAAAAATACTTGCACAACTCAATTCTGCAATGACAACCACCCACAATTCTTCCCATGGGATTCAGGAGACAACTGTCCTGGGCTGTGCTCCACTGGCAATCTCAGCCAGACATCTCCTGCAATTTCTATCCCACTGCCCGACGTTCATTAAGCAGCAGTGAGCTTTGCACATACCCAGGATTTACCATACCAGGGACAGTTTGAGCAGGAGACGCAGCAGTCACTGACATGGGGAAAGAAACTTCAAATCACACACACACACACGTCTCTTCAATACTCCCATAAAATTCTTCCTTTGGTTATTAAATGACAAATCAAACTGACTGCTGAACTTACCAAAGTGATTGACTAGAATATTAAAACTGAAGACCCCACTAACGAATGAAAAAAAATTGTAATGTGATGGTCATCAAGTTTCTCAGCATTTAGTACACAACTGCATTGTACAACCACCACAGCAATGGCTTGTTCTCAGGCAAGTCGACATGTATTACTCAAGTTCTTTCGTATGGGGAAACAAGGTGAGCAAATGGGAGTCAGAGTTAACTCTGGACAGAACTGGATTTTTTGCTGGTCAAGCAAAAAAAATTGCTGCACTGAAATGGATTCTGGATTACCACCTGTTGCAGTCTGATGGGCTTCAGCTCATCTGTTTCTTGGTAAGAAAAGTGGGCAGGACTGGTAGTGTCACGAGTGACAGTTGAAATAGTGCATCCACATGGTGCCAAGGCCTCAGCTTAAAACAAAGAGTGGGGCATCAGTAAAGTATACTTGAAGTCACATTAATCACAGAGCCAATGCTGGTGCAAGCTTGACTTGAGCCATGGTTGTTTGCCCACTACAGGGAAAAGTTCCAGACCTGAACCATGTGGCTAGAGTTACTCCAACCAGGTGGCTTTAATAAGCTGGCTAAACTGTAATATATATCAAATAGACAATGCAGAGTCTCAGCATTTTGCCGACTACTGCACCATGTTACACTATCCTAACACACTTGCCCTGTATTTGTAGGATTCAATTATGACTTGTTACCAACATTGCCTATTCATCCCAAAGCACAAGTACAAGTGTGCACACGAATCACTAAGAAAAGGAAAGAAAAAAGGAAAGGAAAGGTAAAGAAAGAAAGAGCACACTTGCATTTATAACACGCCTTTTACAACCTCAGAGCATCCAAAAGTGCTTTACAGCCAATAAAGTACTTTAGAAGTGTAGTCATTTTTTTAATGTAGGGAAACGCAGCAGGCAATGTGCGATAGCAAGGTCCCACAAAGAGCAATGAGGTACATGAGCATGTTTTAGTGATGTTGGTTGAGGGATAAATATTTGCCAGGATACCAGCAGAAATTTCCTGCTGTACTTCAAATAGTGTCACGGGATCTTTTACGTCCACCTGAGAAGGCAGACGGAGCTTCGGTTTAACATCTCATCTGCAAGACGGCATCTCAGAGAGTGCAAGCACTCCATCAGTATTGCACTGATGTGGCAGCCTGGATTGTGTGCTTAAATCTCTGGGGTGGGGCTTTAACCCATGACCTTCTGACTCAGATGCGAGTGCGTTACCACTGAGCCAAGGCTTACACCTTAGGGGCAATATCTGCTCTACCACTCCACTTTCACAAATTAAATTCGAGTAACATTACGCTGTCACAAAACTTTATAATATTCAAGAGGTTTAATGAAAATGAATGCTAGAAATCCAAAAAAACAAATGTTGGAAATGCACATCAGGGCAATCAATGCCCACGACAAAGTTAGTTTAATTTATCGGGTGGTGCCCCCTCATCTCAATTTAGTTCTCAAGGCCCCACTCAAAATGTTAACCATTCTTTCTCTTTCAGATGCTGACTGACCAGAGTGCATTTCAAGCATTTTTTCGCTTTTATTCTGTTCAATTTCAGGTATCAAATCACTGATCTTGAAGACTGGTGTCAGATCATCATCATCTGTCAATCTCCACCCAACACAGTTTAACAGAAAATGTGAAGGGGTTACTCCATTTAAAGGAGAGAGTATTCAATATTGTGAATCCTAACAAAGCAAAAAAAAGGCATGAATCAAGCCCCAAATCCTGAGCTATTCTGAATTTAAATGAATTTGTTCTACATCTGCTATGCTTTGTAGGCTCAGCTACAGGTTATCCCATTGAAATGATTGGCCAGTGATCTCTCAGTGCCCATGAGCTATCAGACGAGTGCAAAATCTCTGTTAGTGGTCAGTTAGTTGAAGGCTGCCGCAAAGCACTTTGAACAAGGACAAGAAAAACAGTAAACTGGGTCGGAACGACAAGATGAAAATCCACTTTTTGCTATTTTCTCTCTTCTCCTAAGGGTGTTTGGTTCCATAGTTTTCCACTATTCTCTTAATAATTTGCCAAACTGGGATTTTTTCATGCGAGCAGAGACAGTTAGCATCGACAGGTCATGTGACTGTGACAGGCATCACCCTCTGCTATATAACTGTGTCAAGTTCGTTAATTTGAAACCATTTTTAAAACATCATATGGGCATGGTTCAACATTATACACACAATGGACCCAAATTCATATAGTTCACAAAAGAAAGCACCACCTAATAATGGGCATAACCAATATTATGCTGTAATGTTGCCAGCACCTCCACATTTACATGAATTTTCATAATTAAATGGAAAACTGGATCTTTCCCATTTATGGTCAAGAAAAAAATAAACCCCCGCTAATTTACCAGCTTTTGTGGTACCATTTTTTTCCGCTTTTAAACTAGATTCTGACAAAGTATACACAATCCTATCAATGTGAAAGAATTATAGGATTGAGCGACTTTCTTCCACCTACCCTCAGGAATTTTGGCAGCCACTTATAAATAAATAATGGTATCTCCCATATGTGGCAGCCAGCACAGACACATTCAGGCAGGTCCCAGAGTTTGCAGCCAGCACAGTAACAAATGTCTTGGCCAAAATGCAGAAGAGGAATTTGGCACCATTATCCTCTCTGTTGGTGAATCACTGATAGTGGTCCACGATACTGCCAACTGAAAGAGGAAGCATGGAACAGGGAATCTTAATGCAGCAGGTTACAACATAACCTTGAATCCAATTATCTTAAGTTTCATTGTGCTCCTGATCTGTTCTTGCTAGTGCTCACACAAAATCAGAAGAAACAAAATGAAATGATGCAGGAAAACCATGATCATTCCCTGGCATTACTTCTTAGCCCAACTGATTAATAAGGACTATGTGTTGGCTAAAGGGTGCATCTGGATGTCAGCTAGTGGTCTGAGACCAGTGGTTGGAAACCAGTGGTTGCAGTTTGGGTTTCAGCCAGCTGGTAGCCCATTTACATGGCCTGGCTGAAAATTCATTGCTGCTGCCCAAAAGTTACATTTTAAATGTTTAAGACAATGCAACCAGCAGTGTATGTATTGTCTTAACATTCAAACTAATTGGAGAAGTTTAAAAAAGTGTCCAGGAAGTCTAAGGGAAGTCTCAGTTTGACTGTGCACTGAGCTACGCTTCACGTAGTGCCAAACCAAAGCAGTAGAGATTACCTCTTCCAAGTGGTTATCACTTCACACCAAGACAAAAGCTATAGTGCAAGGGTACATTTACAATCGTGGTTTTGCAGTGCACCTACACTCAAACTGTAGTGCAAACCTGGAGTCAGGACCAGAACTGACTCCAAAGCAAAGTGATTCGAGAAACTCAACTTATTATGTAAACTTCCCAAAAACACACTCACAAGGAGCAGGATAGCATTCAGAACATTGGTCAATTAAATATAATTCAATCTGCATTTAACCATGAAAAATTAGCATTGTTTTCAAAACACTTGACAATTTGGTGAACTAAATGATTACAATAATCAGTTGGTACAATGTTGTTAGGTTGCTGCATCATTCATTCTTCTCCCAAAAGCTCTACTACAGGACCATGGACAACTGAATTCTTCAAGCCACTCTCGTCGACTCCAGACAAGAAGATTACAACTATGGGAGGGGGGGCGGGACTAAATCAAGGAAGAAACGAAAGAAAGAACACAGATTTTAGACTTTGCTACGCTTCCAGTTACCACACTGCTGATCTTCATGTAAACTGTAATACTTGAGCTGCTCCGGAGGCTGTGCAATTCCAATGTGTCCCATGTGACTGGTGGTATGGATTCGGAAGACCTTTTCAGCAGCCTGATCAGGTCATGGGAATGGCTGGAATGATGAGCTCCAATATGTGACGTTAGGATTATATTACGGTTTGATTAACGCTGTAACAAGCTGTTAGAGTCAGCTCACTCTCCTGGGTCCTATAGACCAAACAAGGTTTCATCTTGATTTAAAACTGCAATTCATTACAGTAAAACATCATTCTAGGTCAGTCCTTGTTTGGAATAGTATTAATTCAGCAATCCATGCAAAAATACTGTCAAACATGAATAAAACTGGTTAAGTGCACAAAAAGGTTACCCCATAATTGACACAAGCTTAACCAACCCATACCTCAGGCACAAGAAAATGTTCACAGTTTTCGTAATTAAGACATATTCTGATTAGTGACAATATCTTCTGACACGTCAGAAACTGTGTGCGTGCGTTTTTGTATGCATGGAGCTTGCCCTCCAACACTCACTGATTTCATACATGAAGAATGGGCTGCTGGATGAGGTACATGGAGCAACCACTACCCATGACACCATACACAATTAGGAGTTAATACCGTAACATTTTACTCCGAGTATTGCTTTATCAAAAATCTCATTCTTATATAGGTTAAGAGCAGGTCAGAGGCTAGGTATTCTACGGCGAGTGTCTCACCTCCTGACTCCCCAAAGCCTTTCCACCATCTACAAGATACAAGTCAGGAGTGTGATGGAAGACTCTCCACTTGCCTGGATGAGTGCAGCTCCAACAACACTCAAGAAGCTCGACACCATCCAGGACAAAGCAGCCCGCTTGATTGGTACCCCATCCACCACCTTAAACATTCACTCCTTCCACCACCGGCGTACCGTGGCTGCAGTGTGTACCATCTACAAGATGCACGGCAGCAACTCGCCAAGGCTGCTGCGGCAGCACCTCCCAAACCCACGACCTCTTCCACCTAGAAGGACAAAGGCAGCAGGCGCATGGGAACACCACCACCTCCAAGTTCCCCTCCAAGTCACACACCATCCTGACTTAGAGGTATATCGCCAATCCTTCATCGTCGCTGGGTCAAGATCCTGGAACTCCCTACCTAACAGCATTGTGGGAGTACCTTCACCACACAGACTATAGCGGTTCAAGGTGGCGGCTCACCACCACCTTCTCAAGAGCAATTAGGGATAGGCAATAAATGCTGGCCTTGCCAGCGACGCCCACATCCCATGAAAAAAAATATCTAATGTAGCACTGCAAGTAGGCTAGCGGGTTGCACTAGTGTGCTTTAGATTTAGCTTTTGGACTCAATGATTTATTTTACATAGCATGTATACAAATAGAACACTCAGCAAGTAACTGAAACATATGTATCCTATAATAATCCTTATATTCAACAAAAAAGCAACTGCAAATATAATAAAAGGGGAAATGCGTAGGAGCAAAGGAGGGGAGAGTCAAAGTAATAGAACACTCGTGAATCTGACTAAAATGACGTGCAAAGATGTCAGAACAGTCATGTTGTTCAACATCAATCTGTGCATAACAGCAGCGTCATCTAATATGTCTGAAATTAGGCATAAAAAGTGGTTGCTGCAGATTAACAAACCAAGCTGTCTTCATAAATTATGAGAAGTCGCACAACACCAGGTTATAGTCCAACAGATTTATTTAATTTTACAAGCTTTCGAAGCAGTTCGCTCCTTCGTCAGGTAAGTTAGCATAATTCATAAATTATGGCCAATATCTGCAATGGATATCCCTTCATGCTTCACTGAGATGTTCGTTATCATGCTTTAAGCGATAGGCCTTTAAAAGCCTTCAGAACGAGCAGACATGCCTATAGACCAGGCAGTTCCATAAATATGCATTATGTTTGAGTGGGAAAATGTTATATTCATAATGTTGATTCTCAAAGCATTCTGCTTGATTCTATGTGACAAGTAGTGAAGCATAAATAAGGAAGAACCCTATTGGATATTTTTGAATATATGAACTGGATAACTTCCTTTTAGAAAAAAAACATTTGACTCAAATTTAACCCCTAAAATCCACAAAGCAAACACTGGTGCTACATAAAGGGTTGTAACCTGACTGCATTCATTTTTTTTATACCTTGAATGATATGCATGCTTAAACATATTGCTATACTCTACAACTATCATGCGTTGTAATTGTGCAAAACAGCAGTGACACAGCCCGTGTGCTGAGGCTAACCACTGATTCCTTATTTATAACAAGTCTTCCTTTATATTTTAACAGATGAAATGGAAAAGAGAGTGATGGCAAAAAAGGACAGAGGATTGAGAAGCAAATTCTACTGTACAAGTGCAGCAAGAATGACCAAGAGACAGGTATGGACACATTTCTCCAAGAATGAAACTGACAGAATGTGCTCTGCACAACACAAGCTTGACACTCGAAAAGTAGTGTTAAGAATTCTTGCTGGGCAACTAAAAATGTGAAATTGCAATTAGCAACCAACCAATCGACATAGAGGAGGGTTTTCTCCAAGATACAGGAGGCCCTACATCGGAACTGCAATCTTGTTCATTTGGCTAAACATCAAGAACACATCCTTATTTTTTTTTCCAAAATGATTGCCATTTAGGACTTCACTCAAACTCAATTTGGACAAACTTGTGTAGAAGTAGGTAGTGCAGAAAATAAACCTATTAAGGTGAACTCAGTGTATTTGAAGCTATTCCTTGGAATGTTTTACTACGTTAAAGGCACTATATAAATGCAAGTTGTTGTTCTTCTGTGTGCCCTTAAACTTGAAACTTCCAACATACTTAACAACTTGCATTTATATAGCGCCTTTAACGTAGTAAAACGTCCCAAGGCGCTTCACAGGAGTATTATAAAACAAAAAAATTGACACCGAGCCACATAAGGAGAAACAGTAGTTTACAGCTCCCTCAGCTAATGCAAGAGGGATATGAAATGTGAAATGGGCACTGCCTACAGGAAAAGTACCAGGTGGGGATGGACCATCCCTGGAAATCTGTTCAGCAAGTCTCACAGGTCAGGTATTGACAGCATGTGATCAGACCAAGAAATTGCTATGCAACTAAAAACAGTAATGTCTGCACAGCTGGTAGGGGAGTGCGCAGTGGTTGTGTTACTGGACTACTAATCCAGAAAATGCAAGTTCAAATTCCACTTCAGATGAGAATTCAGTTTTAAAAAACGTAGAAATTAAAAGCTGGTATCTGTGAAGGTGACCATGAAACCGTTAGATTGTCGTAAAACCCAACTAGTTCAATAATGTCCTTCCTTTCGGGGATGAAACCTACTGTTCTTACCAGGTCTGGCCTCTATGTGACTCCACACCAGCGTGGTTGACTCTTAATTGCCCTTTGAAGTGGCTTAGTAAATCCTCCAGCTTTCAAAAATCAGAGCTATAGCTTTCAAATTTTTATGAATGTGAAAGGAAAAACTCAGCAATGAAAGTTCTTTCCTCCTCTTGATTTTCTCTGGGTAATAAGGCAAAGCATAAATGATAGGATTCATGGTTGAGTTAGAGGAAACAATTACCCAGTCGACTGTCGCATATCTTCACCATCTCTGCCACTCAACCAATTTCCTCTTCCTACCCACAGGTCAGCTTGTAGTTCTGTCTCCTACCACGGTCCTACCTGTTACAGTTGGTCTTTATGGTTCCGCGCCTCCTCTTGTCCTACCTCTCACTACCTGCTTTGCTCAAAAGTTTCATGAGATTGCTGGTTTAAGTGTTCCTATCTTACATCAAAGGGACTAAATGTATTCTTCCCAGTAACCCACCAGTTCCACTTCAGTAACCAAGATTGTAACTTACTCTCTGGATATTACGTCTGTCTGTAGTTACCCCCACTGTGACCACCTCTCAGCACAGAACATTCCTCAGTAAGTATTTTCTCTAGAATCCACCTACCAGTATTTAAATATTTTTTTAAACTTTTGCGGATTCATTACCAAAGTTAGCAGAATTACGATGGAGACTAAAATGGGACCCAGCTTTGTCATTGCATGTGAATAAACACATTGTAAGTGTTCTTTCAACTTTTCCACTAGTGTTGTTCCTGACCTTAAACTTTGCACTGTTTTGCCTGTGCTGAGGCTGCTTCCTGTTCCCAAAAGTTTCCTGGATAAACACACCACTTTCAATCCCTGCCTCAAATATAGCATGCCAGTGTCCTGCAGCAATACTGCTTTTTTCTGGTTATCGTAGTCTCTGTGTACAAGACTCAAAAACATCAGTTCCCTCGGTCAAAAATGGTAAATTCAGCCAAGGAAGAGTAACAGTGGGAGTGTGACTGTTGCGAACCTCCAGGTTGATCCTGTTGCACATAGAGGCAATTTTACTGCTCAATCTCTTACAAATCACCCCAAAAAAGTTTTTTGAATGTTTGTGTCTGCAGCCAAGCTCCATGGCCTTTTCAGCTGTAGCTTCAATTTCAAGCCTGGTTTGTAATTCAGGCGAGTACACTGCAACATAAACTCACCAGTTCAAATCAGTTTTCTTCCTTACAACTCCTTTAACCGAAAACACAATAAGAACTCACCATGACCAACCAACTCCAAGTTATGCAGTGAGAAAATGAACTGGAAAGCCCGAGCATAACCAATACCACCACGCCAACACCCCCCCCCCCCGCCACAGGCAATTCCACATTTTAACTTACAAAAACATTCTTCTTCCGTTATCTTTCCTTCCAATCATTTCTCTCCATGGGATTATCAAAAGCCCCCACTTTCACTGACAAACTGAGGTCAGACCAGTTCTGAAATCACTTGCATTTGTATTGTAAAGTTCAAATGCAGGGAGACATTTCAAGGCACTGATTTGGATGCCAAAACAAAAAGAAAGACTTGCATTTATATAGCACCACCAGACATCCCAAAGCTCTTTACAGCCAATGAAGTACTTTTTGAAGTGTAGTCACTGTTGTAATGTAGGAAACGTGGCAGCCAATTTGCGCACAGCAAGCTCCCACAAACAGCAATGTGATAATGACCAGATAATCTGTTTTTGTTATGTTGATTGAGGGATAAATATTGGCCAGGACACCAGGGATAACTCCCCTGCTGCTCTTCACCTGAAAGAGTAGACGAGGCCTCGGTTTAACGTCTCATCCGAAAGACAGCACTTCCAACAGTGCAGCACTCCCTCAGTACTGCACTGGAGTGTCAGCCAAGATTTTTGTGCTCAAGTCTCTGGAGTGGGACTTGAAGCCATAACCTTCTGACTCAGAGGTGAGGGTGCTACCAACTGAGCCACTGGCTGAAACACAAGAACAGTAGACATTAAACAAAAGGGGAAGAGAAAAATGGTGAGTGGGAGAAACCAAAGGCACAGTCAGAGAAAAGGTTTTAAAAACCAAGCGATGCGGAGGGAACTGAACAGGGAGTTTTACAGGGCAGAAGCACAGCAGCTGAACAAGCAGACACCAATGGTGGAGCAGAGAGAGTGGGGAAAGGGAGAAGCCCATTGTTCGAGGAGCAGAAAGCAGGAGCACGAAGCTAAGCCGAGCGAAGACCACAGAGAGACTGGAGAATGAGGACGAGAGTTCTGAAGTCAGCTCCCTCGGCACTCCTTGGTTTTTAAAACCTTTTCTCTGACTGTGCCTTTGGTTTCTCCCACTCCCACCATTTTTCCTTCCCTTTTTGTTTAGATACAGGGAATCAGTAGAGTTTGAAGAGCACGGGGTCAGGGATTTCTGGACTGGGTGCTGGTTGAGGACCCAGGCAGCAGTGTTTTTGATGAGTTGAAGCCTGTGGAGGGTTGAAGCAGAGAACCAGCTATGATCAAAGAAGTCAACCATTAAGGTGATGAAATGTGGACTAGGGTTTTGGTGGCCAGACAGACAGGTAAGGGTTGAAGTGGAAGAAAGCGGCCGTGGTAATGGAGCGAACCTGGCGGGAAAAAGCTGAGCTCAAGATTAAGCAGCATGCCAAGGTTACACATTTGCTGGCTCAGCTGAAGTGCCAGCTGGGGATTTGGATGGAGTTAAGGCCAGAGGCAGGGGCCAAAAGGGATAGATGATGCTGAAGGGGGCAGAACTGAAGCTATCAGAACAGCAGAACGTGAATAACTCTTGGGCCAGGTCAGTAAAGTATTTACCGTGCCAAAGCAGAAGGAGCTCGCCACTGAAGGTTTTCTACTTCTAACCAACAATCTTAAAGCATGGACACAGCAGCAAGGCACAGACACCAGTCAAGGTGCTTTAACATTACAGTAGTGCCTCTGGGTCCCATGCAGTCATCAGCACTAAAAAATAGTCTATGTTCATCCACCACCAGCTCAGACCCATATTTTCTGAGGTCTCGCAATTTGCCAGAGTACACGAAGCTTGCTGGTCAGGCTGTAAAAGTGTGCTTACATTATGATGAAAAGTGGCATTGTGATTCTGGCATGCTGATACAGTGGACTCGCTCAGCAAAGATTTCCAGCAATGTTCGCCTGCTGCCAATCAGCAGGGCTCAGAAGTTTACAGCACAGAGGGAACCTGTGCAACCATGGGTTTTCATGTAACTCGAGTTGCTCTTTGGTGCATCTTTCTTAACAGAACACAGTACTCCAGATGCAACCTCACCACAGACAGACACAAGTTCAATGTTGTCTCTTTAGACTTAACTTATACCCTTAGTCACACATCCCAACAATTTATTTGCTTTCTTCACTGTATGTGAACACGGATACAACCTATTAAAAGGAGAAATGATGGCACGTCTCAAGGCAAGTTGCCCAATTACTTTTCCTGCAGCCTCAGGAAAGTGGAGTTAAGGCCAAGACCAGATCAGCCATGATCTTATTGAATGGCAGAGCAGGCTCGAGTGGCCAAATGGCCTACTCCTGCTCCTATTTCTTATGTTGTTCTTATTCCTGTTTATAGTGAGTTGCTTGCTTCAACAACTTTTTTTCTTTATGTACAGCACACCCCAATGATCAACTTGGGGGGGGGGGGGGGGGGGGGGGGGAGAAAGAGAGAGAATGGTTCCAACATTTGCATTATGCCATCATATTTACTTCTTCTTCTTTGGTTCTGCTTTACAATTAATTTTCACCCCAAGCCCACATGCCACTTTCCAGCCAAGCTACTGGATAAGCAACTGTCTCCCAACCCTCTGCTAATGTTGCTTTCTAATTGTCCACGATATGGATTTCATATTTAAGCAGAGGTCCCAGGACATGGGACTCAAATAGAGATCTGCACAATGGACCTTTCTCTATCGTTCTTCCTGCCATCATTCCAAGATCAATGGCCGAATCAATGCCCATTCAAGACTAACGTCATACATCTGATGGGCAAAAAGCTTCCACTTCTAGATTTAACTGGTGACCCAACTACACTTCAGGAGACCCATGACAAAGTACCACATAGAAGGCTGGTTAACAAAATTGAGGCTCATGGAATAGGTGGGTCAGTGGCAGCTTGGATAAGGAATTGGCTTAAGGACAGAAAACAGCGAGTTGTGGTACATGGCTATTTTTCAGACTGGAGGATGGTAGACAGTGGTGTTCCCCAAGGGTCAGTGCTGGGGCCACTGCTTATAAATGACCTGGATATTGGAATAGAGTAGAATTTCTAAATTTGCCAATGACACCAAACTTGGGGGTGTGGCAAACAGTGAGGATGATACCAATCGACTGCAACAGGACATAGAAAGGCTAGCAGAATGGGCAGATGGCATTTAATAGAGAAGTGGGAGGTGATGCATTTTGGCAGAAGGAACAGGGAGATGCAATATACACTTAATGGCACAGTTTTAAAGAGTGTGCAGGGACAGAGGGACCTGGGAGTTAATGTGTATAGGTCCCTGAAGGTGGCAGGACATATTGAGAGAGTGGTTAGCAAAGCAAATGGGATCTTGGGCTTCATAAATAGAGGTTTTGACTACAAAAGTAGAGAAGTTGAGCTGCACCTTTCTAAAGTGCTGGTTAGGCCACAACTGGAGTATTGCGTCCAATTCTGGTCACCACACTTTAGGAAGGATGTGAAGGCAATTGAGAGGGTGCAGAGGAGATTTACCAGAATGATTCCGGGGATGGGGGATCCTAGCTACAAGGACAGGTTGGAGAAGCTGGATTTGTTTTCATTAGAGCAAAGGAGGTTGCGGGGTGATTTGATAGAGGTGTACAAGATTATGACGGGTTTGGATAGGCGAGACGGGGAAAGGCTGTTCCCACTAGTTGATGGTACAAGGACTAGAGGACACAGATTTAAGGTTTTGGGCAAGAGATACAGAGGGGATGTGAGGAAAAACTTTTTTACGCAGCGAGTGGCGAGGACCTGGAACTCGCTGCCGACGGTAGTGGTGGAAGCGGAGACAATCAACGTTTTCAAGGGGAGACTGGATAGGCACTTGAGGGAAATAAACTTGCAGGGCTACGGGGATAGAGCGGGGGAATGGGACTGACTGGATTGCTCTAGAGAGCCGGCACGGACTCGATGACCCAAATGGCCTCTTTCTGTGCCGTTATGGCTATGAAATGTAGTACCCTGCTTTAGACTGTGTGGTTGGGGATACAAGTATCTGGAACTCCTCAAATGTAAAAATACCTAATGAGATGTGCAATAGTCTAATTGAGTAATTCTCAAATTATCTTTCCCTCAACTGGACAGGGGAGAAGAAAATTATGAAGCGTCTAGCCTAGTTTGGGAATATATCCTTCGATGTAGGTTGGGGGGGCTCCCAATCTCACTGTGGGGTATACCGCAGTACAGCACCAATGCATTTGTTTTGAGCTTGGCCGCACTTGATTCTCTCTAAGTTATTCTCAATATTAATACACATCAAATGGCTTAAGCTCAATTTTCATTCCATTCATTTAAAAGCAAATTTGTTATTGAACCTTGTTGCATTTCCAAAGAATTTACTGTCGTGGTACTGAATACATCAAAATGCAGTTTTTAGAAAATTGCAAATGTATTGATGAGAGTTTTAAAATAAAAAAAATCTTATATCACTCAAATTAATTAGTGGTCAGATACTGCCAAGTTTTGCAAAAGACCAAAATACAATTTCATTTCCAGACACAGCCACTCAACAATTCTAATACCGGTGTAACCTTTGTGCAAAGTGGCGCACTTTAAGCTACCATACCCATTTTAATGGGAAAGCACAGCCTTTTTTTAACAATGGAGAAAAAGCAGTCAAAGATCACAGGCTACAAGCAACAACTTCAGGTTTAAAGGATTAAGCTGCTCTGCAGGACTCCATAGTTAACTTTCCCAGAACAAACATATAGGAAAGGAACACAATGGCTGTATCACTTTCAGGGCATTTTACATACAAAGCTCAGTGTTCGTAAGTAGGCAGCATGCTGTGCGACAGATAGTTGAAACACACTATTACTAATACAGTCCTCTGTGGTAAATAGCATTTGTGTTTGTAGTCAAAGCTATGCTACAGACTGTGGCCAGAGACTACGCTCCTGCAGTGAAAATCAACAACACTGTGGTGAAGGAATTACACAGCAATCTGTGGTGAAACAGCAGGGGTCTGAACACCATTAAAAATTATTTTACCAGAGCAAAGTCCAAAATAAAGGAAAAATTAACTGTTAGGGTCCACTTTTTCCAAATATATCCCGATACATGACTGAAAAGTTATGCTTTGCAGAGGTGTTGCTACTTAAATTCATATTGTCTCCCAATTCATCATCCAGGCTCAGCAAGATAATACATACTCCTAGTTGTCCCAATTATGAAAAACAACATAGGATGGTTGGGGTCCCAAAATGGCCAAGCACTGACAAGTGGGACATATGTTCACATCCTTGATCCTCTATATTGTAACATGACTGATTTTGCTACAAAAAGGTGTAAATGGAGGGCAGGAGGCTTCGAACCAGATCAAAGTTGGAGGGAATATCACCTTGAACCATACTCACCTACTTCTTCATTGCCAGTTTTAAAATAGCATTGGCAGAGTGCGGAGATCAGGTTTCTTACCTTTCTGCCTGGGACGATGCTTACCTAGGGAGATTCAACAAGTAGGAGGGGAAACTTCTTTAAATAAACTTTTAAATCCCATTCATGTGTAAATGCAAAAATAAAAATTCCATCAAAGATGAATGGTCCTTCATCTGCTTTCTTTCCTGAAAACCAGTGTTTGTATTAAATGACAAGTGCAAATTCAACTCCATATTCACTGACTGACGCATCAACTCAACTGCCATTCAGCATTGCCATCAAAACATGCCATTACCAACCACGGGGTCAATGCCAGTCAGACTCCCAAAAGTGTGAAAAGCTGTCCAAAGCCACTACAGAATCACATCTTGCTTTAAATCTGAACAATGTAAATAGAGATTAGCTCTGACATTTATACGGAGTATCTAAAATGAGCTGCAACAAAGCAACTCAGGATACAAACTAACAAAAATGTCAACGGAATGCAAATCTTCCTCTGAGCAGTTGTTAAAACCAGATTTATTCTCCCTGGATAGTTGACCCTGCTCCCCCCACTGCACCTCTTTACCCCAAAGCCATTAAGACTGAACAAGATAGACATATGTTAAGGAAATAGCAGACCACTTAATTCTCAAACAAAAAGCAAAAAACTGCTGATGCTGGAAATCCAACAAAAACAGAAAACGCTGGAAACACTCAGTAGGTCAGGCAGCATCTGTGGAAAGAACAGACACGTTTCTCATGAAGGGTTCACACCTGAAACATCAACTGATCTGTTCTCCCGAAATTCTCATGCCAGGATAGGATCTGACTAGCTGATATTACAAAAGTAAAACACAGCATTGCAAGCGTATTCTCCAAGTATTTCAAAATGCTAGAGATATAATTCAAAGTACACATCTATTGGATCAGACATGCCAACCAACAGATAGGAAAGCTTCAACTTTGTCCAAAGCAACATGCAGCTTTTTCCATCACAGTAAACCTTGTTTTACACTACGCAAGCAGTCAACAGTGTTAAGAGAATAGACAAGTTCTTCAAGGCAGGGAAGTCCAACCTTTTGAAGTTGCTGCCAACAACACATGTCAAAGCCAGTGAATGGGCTACATCTGATTATGCAATAACACGAGCCCTTGTCCACACACAAAGCAAAGTCACCACCCCGTTTGAAAACAAAGCAAAACCTTCCCATACACAAGACAAGACACCACTCCTCCCGCCCCCATCTTCCTTTTGTCCAAAGCCTGAAATCGTGAAAGCTTCAGCTCCTTAAAGTTCCCAAGTCTGGTGCACTGGTAAAGGCTGCTCCTTGATTGGTGGATTTTGACTAAGCAGGTAGCAGCTTTTACTAAACCTTTCAGGCTAGGAACTTTAAAGAGCTGTAATCCAAAGTTGCTGAAGTTGTCTTTACGTACCGAACTCACAAGGACGACATGGACTTGTGGACTGTGTTTGACCTGTGGGCCATGTCTTGGATATCTCCATTTTAAGGAATGTGTTAAGTGGAAACATTATGGGTGCAACAGCAATGGGCAGATAGATTCAAATTAATTTTTTGACATCAGTCATGACAAATGAAAACATCTGAGTAAATTCCAGATCAAAATAGGCTCAAGAATCAATAATGCAAGAGTGGTTCTGTGGGTTAAACACTACACTTGCTGTTTGTGGGAGCTTGCTGTGCGCAAATTGGCTGCCGCGTTGCCTACATTACAACAGTGACTACACGTCAAAAGTACTTCATTGGCTGTAATGCGCTTTGGGACATCCGGTGGTCGTGAAAGGTGCTATATAAATGCACATCTTTCTTTCTTTTTTCTTTCACCTATGAGAAATGAGTTCAATTCTACTGCAATGAAATGTTGGGGCTTTTATCTGTAGTAACCATGCTACAGGAGTGCTCAAAATTCCATTCCCCAGCACCAACATCTGGCAGTTTCAGGAGCACAAAATTGACAAAGGGAAAGAGTTTTTAAAAATGTGAAGCATGAATTAAATGTCTGCAGAGCATCTGGTGGGATACACCAGAGAATCTTTAAAGATACAGGTAAAGCTCTAGTTCATCTCTTTATAAAATACCTAGGACTTTAAGAGTGGAGTGTACGGTAAGCTGCAGTAACTTCAATATTCAAGCATTTTTTCGGATGCTGTCAATGGTTCTTTAAAGAATCTGTCCATTTTCCTTGATCATTCTGGGCTATGACCCCATCTGGTTACTTGAATAATATGAGGGAGGAGTAACAGCTGGCCAGTCACGAAAAAGGTACAATGTGAATTTAGAACAGGTAGTGTCTGAGGAACCTACAGGAAATGTGTACAGAAAGTATATACCCACTAGCAAAAGTGGAGAAAGATTTGGGTGTGATTACTGACCATTCACAAAGTATCCAGTCAAGTGAAACTGTTATTAGAAGTACTGACATATTTTATTGTATGTCAAAATATTTTAGTGTAATTGTCTATAACTCACTGGTAAAACTGCATCTGGAATATGAAGTGAAATTTTGGGCACTTTCAAAAGAACACTTACACAATTAAGAGGGTTCAGATAACAACAGGGGTGCTTGAAGTTTTGAACCAGCTTTTAATGAAAAGAT
Organism: Squalus acanthias; assembly: GCA_030390025.1. NCBI lineage: Eukaryota > Metazoa > Chordata > Chondrichthyes > Squaliformes > Squalidae > Squalus > Squalus acanthias. The sequence goes on from CM059439.1 coordinate 61,250,221, forward strand.
GATTGAGGGGAACATGATCCAATGCATCCACTCCATTAAAAAAAAATGTACACATGGCTTCCCTGTGCAATCACAAACGTGATGGTCAATACAGAGAAAAAAACCTCAATTCAATACAAATGATAACCCAAAAAGGTTTCAAGCAGGAGGGAGCCCACATGCCTTTTCCAAAGTCTGAAGCACCAAGGCTCATTGCAGCACCTTTATACTACTCAAGCCGAGATCATTTCACTTCATCAGAGCTGGGACCAACCAGAGACCTTTGTACTCTGGTTCAGTCACAGTCCAGTTGGGGCTGGCAGCTGGGGCAGTAAATTTGGCTTAAACTAGAGAGTGTAAACAGGAGAGCGCCAGGGTAAAGAACATAAGAAATGGAGCAAGAATAGGCCATACGGCCCTTTGAGCCTGCTCCGCCATTCAATATGATGGCTGATCTTCGACCTCAACTCCACTTTCCCACCCGAACCCCATATCCTTTGATTCCCTTAGAATCAAAAAATCTATTGATCTCAGCCTTGAATATACGCAACGACTTATTAGCAAATGCTGATCAGTGACCCCTGCTGGAAGGTATGGGCACATGAATACAGGTGGACATCATGCAAGGACAGGGTCAGGCGCCGTTACGATGGGGCACCCTCAAATGGCCTTCCAACACTCAGTCTGGGCTCACACATTAAGATACAGTATTAAGATATATTTAACTCAGACCTATAGCAGTATAACTCGGTGGTCTCTACTAATTAAATTTGCAGTGGATGAACTGAACCTTAGATACTAGCAATATCACACATTAGGTAAAGAGACTGTTGGTTTTCAAGTTTGTCTGCAGAATATGTAGAATCATAGAAAGATATAGCACAGAAGGAGGCCATTCGTCCCATTGTAAAGAGCTATCCAATTGGTCCCACTCCCCTGCTCTTTCCCCATAGCCTTGAAATATTTTCCCCTTCAAGTATTTATCCAATTCCCTATTGAAGCCCTCCAGGTAAAAACATACCTTAAAAAAAAATTACAAGATACAACGATGCGAGGCAACATGTTGTTCCCTGCAAGATAGTCGTTACTCTGCATTAACATGTCAAAGGATAAAAATCTCGATTTCATATGGTGATACACCCATTTCACAACACAAAAGAACCAGTTGATTTTTTTTATTTTTTATAAAAAGAGCAAGAAAACAAATTTGTTGAATTTTTATTACCAAAAAGAGAGAGATGTCGCAACTGGGAAGCAGAACATTTTAATTTTAGGATCCCAATGCCAGTATCAAGTATCAGGAGTTTGTCGTTGTTTTATACCCACCATCCTTGTCATCTTTCTGATCAAGATTGCCAATTTACTGCTAATTATTGCCAAAACTGGTGTAGTTTGTGCTGTGGTCGAGGCCAACTTGGAATTGGCCTGAAAATTATCAAACTAATTTCAGTGGAAACCTTAAAGCTGGCAGACAGTGGAAACTTTCATCCATCAGTCTGGCAAGCATTCAAACTCCGGTCACAGAGATGAAAGGGTAGTATACTGACTTACTGCACCACTTGCCTTGCTGTTTTCAGTAATGGACAATCTCACCGTTGTACAGTAGGGTCTATGTAGATTTTCATGGAATACAATCTCAACTACTTTTTGACTAACAGAGGACCAAGGTGGAAAGAAAAGACAAACAGTTAACTATTTTACAGGTCATTCCAAGGAGCTTCCTGGTGGCTGGTCACAGTAAGGGGCTGACCACAGAGTGGAAGCAGGTCTTATCCCCTCATTGCTATATAAACGGTTTCCTTTTTTGAATAACCATCATTCGGAGATTGGTGCACCGATTCTATTGCAACTTGGAAGTCCACTCATTCACTTGCAATAAGATGGCTGCTACCCTCACACGCAAGTTCGAATACAAACATTGAGCCAGTATACAATACATCATGTTCATCTGACAACATGTAATTGCAGTAAACTGAAGTCCAAAGAGCATTTTACAAGAGAGTTATTGCAGCTTAGGTAAGATATTAAGATAAGGAAAGAAAAGATAAAAGCATTCTAGCCAATATTTCCACTGAAATTTCACATTAGCCAGTGACAATATAAAGCCAAGAAAGTAGTAGCAAAAATAAACAATCTGACAGACCAGACACAGGAAAATAAAATTGTAATTGACACCATTTCAAATTGGTAAACACTGAGGTGTGTTCCTTCCCCCACTCAAAATGGCTTAATTAATAAGTTAACAAATAGATGAGCCGTACAGACAAAAAAGTTAACCCCCCCAACCCCCATTTGTTCTCACAATGTGGGTGGCACGAAGACCATATTTATTGGCCATCCCTAATTCCAGTGATGAAGTATTGGTGGACCTTCTTATTGAACCAGTACAATCCTTCAGCTGATGATGTTTCCACAGTGTTTCCATGGTGTTAGGTAAAAAATTCCAGGATATTGATTCAGTGATAAGAGAATGACAATACATGCCCACGTCAGAATAGTGTATAACTTGGACTTGATGGTCTTTATTCTTGGTGATACAGGTCACAGGGCTGCAAGGTGTTCAAGAATTAAGCTTGGTGGAGTGCATCCTATAGACAGTATATATTGCAACCAACAAGAAAGGTTGCAGATTTAATCCCCGACTGTGCTGAGTTAACTTCTCAGCCAGAGGCGACTGGGGCACTACAACTGGTGTCACTGCTCCAGGTCACAAAAGGGGCAAGGAAAAAAAAGGCTAGGGTTCCCAATCCTGAACTCTATCCACCGATGGCTGGTGAAAGACAGGATCAGGCTCAGCTGGGATGCCACCAGTTGAAATGGTTCACATGTAAATAATGGCTACTTGGGTGAGTTCTTGGGGGACAGCCTGCTGAACTGTATTTAGGCAAGAAGTCAATTCCTTCTGGCAAGACAGGGAAAGGGGGTAGGAAAACTGGGGAGGAAAAAGTCTGTAAACATTTACAAGCAACCCCTTTTTTGAACAATGAGATACTGTACCATGTCAGCTTTGGGTCAGTCGCGTTTGAACCTCTGATTCAGAAGGTCATAGGTCGAAGTCCCACTTCAGAGACTTGAGCACAAGGCTAACATCTCAGTGCAGTACTGAATGAATGCTGCATTTTCAGAGGTGCTGTCTTCTAGATGAAATGTTAAATGGAGACCGTATCTGCCTGCGCAGGTGGACATAAAAGATCCTATGTGACTATTCAAAGATGATCAGGGGAGTTCTCCCGATGTCCTGGCCAAAATTTATCCTTCAACCCAATACCATGGAAACAGATTATCTGATTATTTATCTCATTGTTTGAGAGAGATCACTGCACACAAATTGGCTGGCGTATTAGCCTACATAACGGTGACATGTCAAAAGTTGGTTGTGAAGTGCTTTGGGATATCCGGAGGACTGGAAGGCGCTATATAAATGCAAGTTCTTCCTTGCTCGTTTCTCAAAGCTATAGTCATTTTTGCACATGTAAATACAGGATTTGTACACATTATTGGTTCACTACACTTCACCAGCACAGAGCAGGTCCCAGCAGAAAGATCAGAATATCAGTTTTAAAAATTACACACCTATCTTTACTACTCCCATTTTTCACTGTTACTTCACAATATCTTGTTCTATCATTTTTTATACAGTACATAGAAATGCTTCAAGTATAGTTATAGCAGGTATCCAAAATAAAGAATTTTAATTTGAAATGGACACTGAATATATAAGGAAGTTCTACACCAGTTCTGATTGCACTATGACAATCAAATTACCTTTTAAAATTAATGATATAATTATGAGAGATCATGACTCTTCACAGCCTATAATTTCTTTTAATGTTTTATAAAAGTTTATTTTTTACTTAACAGAAGTGAACATAACCATCAGAACGAACCCATTATTGCTTAAAACCCTCAAGTGGTCAAATATCACGTGGATCCCTGCTCAAACCAGAAACACTGGTGGAAGCAGAATCCTTAACAGATTTTTTTTTAAAGAATGTAAATTAATATTTGAAGAGAAAAAATTCAGAGCAGGGTAATGGGATTAAGTGATATGCATGCAAAGGGCTGGATTACCTACCTCTGTGCTGTAGGCCTCTCCACTTTGGTCCGTGGTCGCTCCACTACAGCAAGTGCAATGTGGTGGTTACAGTTATCTGGTATCTATGGAGTGCGATATGCAGGCAGGCAGCAAATGCATGGACGGTGCTCTGCTCCCTAGGTGATCAATATTTTTTAACTTGGGGAGCAAGCAGCAGCATCTACTTTCTCTCGACATTTAAAACTTTGATAAGTTTATTAAGTACTCTGATGGTCCAATAAACTGCCTGGGTACTTAAAAATGTTGCTTCACATGGGGCAGGAATTATACTGCACCTAAGCCTAAAGCAAGCTGTGTGAGACAACCTCCTGCCTGGAGGGGGGATGGGGGGGACACCACTTTCCTCCACATTGTATACCACTTACACATAGAACTACAGCTGAAACAGCTTTGTGGGATGCATTATTATTTTGTGTTGCGAATAAAATATTTTCTGTATTATATTTTAATTGGTTTTATCCTTTCTGCCATTGTTTGGCCAGAATGTGTGCACAATATCACGATCAAAATGACAAATATTCTCATAGCAATTTCCTTTCCATTAGACACTCTTGATTCACTGAACTTGCTATCACCACATGCTCCTATCATCGTTTGACAAAACAAGCACAAGGCTGACACGCACACAAAAAAAGGCTGACTTTTTACTATGTTAAACCAAAGTGCATTTCACTTAAATTATCGTGCCAGAAGTTTGTAACAAAATCTTCAAATTTATATAGAAATTTTTATTATACTAAACTTAGTTTCCTGGTAATCAATTGCAGATTACCAACCAGCATGAGGACAGTTAATCCTGCAGTGGGCAGATCGGTATGATTCAGTGACGTGGAGCGTGCAGTCAGTGCTTCCAAAGACAGCCGCTGCCAGCACAGAAAAGGTTCCAGAATGGTAGAAAACCCCCACACAATAGTGAAGCAGTTTTTTTTTTAAATTGTGGGAGTAATTATAAGGCAAAACCCAACTGCAGGATCCAGGTGACAATTACAAACTGCTCAATCTCTATTCTAGCTACTTATATCACCGGAATCCTTCAATTAAGATTACTGCCTTGAAATCATGCTCGGGTATACATTAACCTATTTTGCCCCCAAGTATCAATTATTCTCGAATATAATGCAAGCTGGATAGAGTTCTCAATTTGAGAATGTCTCAAGACTCCCTCATATTACATTGGAGAGGTGTTCAAGTAATGGGAGAAATCAAGATAATCATCTCTAAAGAAACTGAACATAATCCCAGGTTCAAAGTCTCTATCGAATTAGCCGGTCAGCCAGGACTCAGTGCCTGAACGAGGGAGCAAAAAAAGACCAAGGTTGGCTCTCCTGATCACTATCCAGCAACCCTTGCGAGAAGTTTATGTACAATGGTATGAGGCAAGGACAGGATTAGCTGTGATACGGATAAATAGTCTATTGACACTGCCGAGGCTCACATATAAATAATGACCACTTGGGCAAGGTAATGAGGGTTCATCTTTACTATCCATAATTCCAGTACAAAAGCATGGCTGAATATTTAGTGGACACCGTAGCAAACTCTGATCAAGTAAAATGCGAAGCTGTTACAAGAAACACATAGTACAGCACAATACCGAGCATTTGATCAGCTTGACTCAATGGTAGACACTCTCGTCCAAGTCAGAGGTTGTGGGTTCAAGCCCCATTCCAGGATTTGAGCACATTACCTAGAGTGGCACTTCAGTTCGGTACTGAGGAAATGTTGCATTATCCGAGGTGCTATCATTTGTATAAGACTTTAAACCAAGGCCCCATCTGTTCAGGTGGATGTAAAAGGTCTCGTGACACTTTTTTGAGAAATGGGGATTCTCCTGGTGCCCTGGCCAACATTCCTCCCACAGCCAACACCAAACAGATTAACTGATCAGTTACCTCATGGGTGTTTGTGGGACTTTGTGCTCTGCACAAATTGGCTGCCTTGTTTGCCTATACAACACTGACTATACTTCAAAAATAATAAATTGGCTTTGAAAAACTTTGGGATGTCCTGAGGATTTGCAAGGTGATATATAAATGCAAGTCTTGCTTGCTTTCACAACACATTTTTAATGACGTAGCAGGAATCCAGTGAATGCTTTATTATTTTCAGCCCTGCAACGACCAAAGATTGGAATAAGCAACAAGATCGCAGATAACGATTTTTACAGATCATAGGCCAGCAACAAATTTTTCAAATTCAAACAGCAGGATGATCAGATTTTTCTGCATTCACACACCTCAAATAGTATACCCATATACAAGAGCAACAAAATGTCAGTCACAGCACTCTGATTCGTGCACTAGGTAAAGCAAATGCTGAATCCGTTTTCTACAATCTATCGTGTTCCACTGACACTCCAAACCTTCATTGCAAGTGTCCACATACATCATAAGCGCAGAGTATATTCCTCTGTTCATGTGTTCTACCTTCATTTTTCTTTTCTTGGCCATTTCAATTCACTAGTCCTCACTGCTGTTGCTACCCAAGACCAAGCCCAAACTTACAGCCTTGGGCTCCTCCTAGCACTGGCCCTTGACCACTGATCACTCTAGAATACATTTTATGATAAAGAAAAGAAGCTGGAGTGTGTTTCATCATAACATGATGGCAAACTATTCAAGCGTCACTTGTGTTTTGACATCACCTCCATCCTTTTTTGTGAAGTCGCACAACACCAGGTTATAGTCCAACAGTTTTATTTGAAATTACGAGCTTTCGAGCGCTGCTCCTTCGTCAGGTAAAGTGAGGGAATACAAATCAGTTACAAAGTATATATAGACAGAGAACAATGTGTCTGCAGAGATACAATCCGTCAGGGAGGCATTACATCAAAGACACAGCAGAGTACAGCTGTACTCTGCTGTGTCTTTGATGTAATGCCTCCCTGACGGATTGTATCTCTGCAGACACATTGTTCTCTGTCTATATGTGCTTTGTAACTGATTTGTATTCCCTCACTGTACCTGACGAAGGAGCAGAGCTCCGAAAGCTCGTAATTTCAAATAAAACTGTTGGACTATAACCTGGTGTTGTGCGACTTCTCATTTTTGTCCACCCCAGTCCAACACCGGTATCTCCGCATCCTTTTTTGTGTTATTGCCTCATTCCACACTCCAACCCATGGATGATTCTGCGCAATCCTTCTGGAACTCATGTCGATATGAAGGTCAGTAGTGTAACAAATCACAATGGTACATTTCATTCAAATTATAATGTTCTCTAGTGAATCACTTACTAAACTTTGCATGAAGATATTAAATACAGTTTAACCTTTTACACCCCCAAAATGAGCCACTTGCTGTTATAGCTACTCCCACAAAAAAAGTGGATGATCCATTTAAGACTCTGAGTACAGGACTCAAACTTAGACTAATCACAATTAATAAGTGGCAGGTAACATTCATGCCATAGAAGTGCCAGGCAATGACTATCTCCAACAAGCGAGAGTCTAACCACCTCCCCTTGACATTCAACGGCATTATCATCGCCGAATCCCCCACCATCAACATCCTGGGGATCACCATTGACAGAACCTTAACTGGACCAGCCACATAAATACTGTGGCAACAAGAGGTCAGAGGCTAGGTATTCTGCGGCGAGTGTCTCACCTCCTGACTCCCCAAAGCCTTTCCACCATCTACAAGGCACAAGTAAGGAGTCTGTTGGAATACTCTCCACTTGCCTGGATGAATGCAGCTCCAACACCACAAGAAGCTCGACACCATCCAGGACAAAGCAGCCCGCTTGATTGGGACCCCATCCACCACCTGAAACATTCACTCCCTCCACCGTACTGTGGCTGCAGTGTGTACCAGCTACAAGATGCACTGCAGCAACTCGCCAAGGCTTCTTCGGCAGCTCCTCCCAAACCCGCGACCTCTTCCACCTAGAAGGACAAGGGCAGCAGGCGCATGGGAACACCACCACCTCCAAGTTCCCCTCCAAGTCACACACCATCCGGACTTAGAAGTAGATCGCCGATCCTTCATCGTCGCTGGGTCAAAATCCTGGAACTCCCTACCTAACGGCACTGTGGGAATAACTTCACCACATGGATTGCAGCGGTTCAAGAAGGCAGCTCACCACCACCTTCTCAGGGGCAATTAGAGATGGGCAATAAATACTGGCCTTGCCAGCGACGCCCACATCCCATAAAACAAAAAAAAAAGCATCTTATGCCTTATTTGTCCATTACATTATACTATAAAGTCATAAATAGCTTCGATACCAAGAGGAAGTCAAAGCATGAGCGTGAAATTCAAATAATTAAGACTAGTTAAATCTACAAATTTCTTACAGACTTATTAAAACAGACAATTTGACCTATTTAATTTAGAAACATTCCTGGCTTGTTTTCTTGGGTGTGGAATCTTCAATTGTGGTGTTGACGTCACATGACAGGAAAAAAGACAAGTAGTGTGAAGAAAATACTCAGCAACATAACATCCCATGAGAGGAAGGCATGTTGCATGGATCATTTCTATAGGAGCTTGCTGGGAAATACAGCAAAACACAATGAAACTCCAAAGCCAAACACAAATCCGCATACTGTCATCAGACCCCTGCTTAATGTGAATTGGAAATCAAGTCTAACATTGGCAATTAAGTTAGACACATGGGGTCTGGGTGTTGTACTGGGTCAGCCTACTAACTTTTAACCTCTGAAGTTGATGTTCAAATCTTTGTTGAGATTAAAGTCTCTTTCCTCTGTTTAACGGTTGGAAGAATCTTATTTCAAAAGAGTTTGGGCAGCTACTAACAAAATTGCCTTTAATTTGTCACAAAGACAAAACAATTGTTAATCTTACTCAGAGAAACCACAGGTTGGCTGGTATAGGAATGGGAAAAGTCACGATGATGCATTCTTCTAGAATTAGGGCTCAAGGCACATTGCTGGGGCAGATAAAAGGAAGCTTTACTGAGTAGCTTGGTGCTAACAATACAAGAAAACTGAAAAAAAATCATGCAACAGCAGCAACATCTTCCGCCTATAGAAAAATGGTTGCTCAACAAAACACAGATTTGATTAGAATTAAGGAAGAAAACTGCTACTCTGGGAGCATATTATAAACCAATGAATAGTGGAAAGGAGATCGAGTTCGAAATATGTAGATAAATTAGAGACTAAATGCAGGAACAACTAGAATAATAAATGAATGTAATTATCCAAAGATATATGGGGGTAAGAATGTTTTTACAATGTGTCCAGGACTGCATTCTAATTCAGTATATTTTTAATCCAACAAGGAAAGAAGCACGGCTGGATCTAGTTCCAGGAAATGAAGTGGGAAAGTCAGTAAGGGTAGGGGAATATCGAGAAAACAGCAAATCATCCATAATTAAGTTCAGTATAAAAAGTGAAGAGAGGGAACAATCAGAGATAAAGGAGCTTGACTTGAAATAAAAAACATCAACGGAACTAGCCCAGATAAACTGAAGAAAAACTAGCAAATAAGACTGCACAAAAAATAGGAAACGATCAAGCGGGAGATGATTAGGGTACAGATTAAGCATATTCCAATTCATAGTAAAGGTAGTGCTGGAGTTCCTTGGCTGAGCACAGAAATTAAAACTTAAAGATGACAAATCTAGGACTAACAAAAGAAAAGAAAATATGAAATAACAGAAAATGCTGGAAACACTCAACAGGTCAGGCAGCATCCGTGGAGAGAGAAACAGAGTTAACGTTTCACGTCTGTGACCCTTCGTCAGAACTGGAAAAAGTTAGAGATGTAACAGATTTTAAGCAGATGCAGAGGCAGAGAAAGGGGGGGGGAGGGAGGAAAGAACAAAAGGAACGGTCTGTGATAGGGTGGAAGGCAAGAGTGGTTAAATGTTGCAAATGGAGATGGCAGAATCATCAACAGCTGCCGCCTGAAAAAATAGGGGCAGAGGTTATGGTCTGAAATTGTTGAACTCAATGTTGAGTCCAGAAAGCTGTAAAGTGCCTAATAGAAAGATGAGGTGCTGTTCGTCAAGCTTACGTTGAGCTTCATTGGAACAGTGTCTTCTTCTTCTTAGGCAGTCCCTCGGAACCGAGGATGACTTGCTCCCACATTAGAAATGAGTTCGCAGGTGACTGATGAGTCCAATGCTGGACCTACAGTCTCTGTCACAGGTGGGGCAGACGGTGGTTGAAGGGGCGGGTGGGTGGGGTGCTTGGGTTGACGTGCACTCCTTGCACTTGCTCCCGGCGAAGAGACTCGAGGTGTTCGGCGCCTTGCCGGATGCTTCTCCTCCACTTTGTGCGGTCTTGGGCCAGGGATTCCCAGGTGTCGGTGGGGATGTTACACTTTTTCCAAGGCGGCTTTGAGGGTGTCCTTGAAGCGTTTCCTCTGCCCACCTGGGGCTCTCTTGCCGTGCCGGAGCTCCGAGTAGAGCGCTTGTTTTGGGAGTCTCGTATCGGGCATGCGGACGACGTGACCCGTCCATCGGAGCTGATCGAGCGTGGTTGAGCTTCATTGGAACAGTGCAAGAGGCCGAGGACAGAGGTGTCAGAGTGGGAGTGGAGCGGAGAATTAAAGTGACAAGCGACCGTAAGCTCGGGGTCACCCTTACAGACTGAACGGAGGTGTTCCGCAAAGCGGTCGCCCAATCTGTGTTTGGTCTCCCCAATGTAGAGGAGACCGCATCGTGAGCAGCTGGGTAGGTGTAAAAAAAATAAATCAGAAAGGAGGTCTCAACAAAGACAGGCAGGCAATATTAAGGAAATAGCAAAGATTTTTATAAACACACAAAAACTAAATTGGTTAAAGGGTAGAGCTGATAAAAGACAAAAGATGAAATCTTATTTAGTATTTAAATCATTTTAGCCTTTATAAGCAGTTTCCTTCAGTTTTCACACAAGTATCATAGTGGGAATGATAGAGAAGATGGAGCAGTTAGCAAGTCTGAGTGAAAAAATTGGCGGAGCTCAAAAATCGAAAAGGCAATGGGCCCTGATGGCTTGCATCCCAGAATTGTCAGGTAAGTGAGAGGGGAAAAAGCAGAGGCTCTGGCGACAATCTTTCAAACATTCTTGGATATGGAAGTTGTGTCTCTGTTCATAAATGGAGAAAGGGATAAATCAGGTAATTACTGACCAGTCAGCCTAACATCAGTGCAGAGGATCAGAAGGACCTTGGAGTGCATGTCCACAGATCCCTGAAGGTCGCAGGACAGGTAGAGAAGGTGGTCAAGAAGGCATACGGGATACTTGCCTTATTAGCCAAGGCATAGAATATAAGAGCAGGGAGGTTCTGCTTGAACTGTATAAAACACCAGTAAGGCCGCAGCTAGAATACTGCATGCAGTTCTGGTCACCACATTACAGGAAGGATGTGATTGCACTAGAGAGGGTGCAGAGGATATTTACGAGGATGTTGCCTGGGCTGGGGAATTTTAGCTATGAGGAAAGATTGGATAGGCTGGGGTTGTTTTCTTTGGAACAGAGGAGGCTGAGGGGAGACCTAATTGAGGTGTATAAAATTATGAGGAGCCTAGATAGAGTGGATAGGAAGGACCTATTTCCCTGAGCAGAGGGGTTGATAACCAGGGGGCATAGATTTAAAGTAATTGGTTGGAGGTTTAGAGGGGATTTGAGGAGAAATTTTTTCACCCACAGGGTGGTGGGGGTCTGGAACTCACTGCCTGAAAGGGTGGTAGAGGCAGAAACCCTCATCACATTTAAAAAGTACTTGGATATGCACTTGAAGTGCCATAACCTACAAGGATATAGACCAAGTGCCGGAAAGTGGGATTAGGCTGGATAGCTCTTTGTCGGCCGGCATGGACAAGATAGGCCGAATGGCCTCCTTCTGTGATGTAAATTTCTATGATTCTATGATCAGGAGCAGGTAAGCCTCTGGAGACCATAATAGTGGGCAAAATTAATACTCACCGCGAACGACTTGAGTTAATTAAGAATAGTCAACATGGATTTGTTGAACGCAAGTCACCTCTGACAAATTTAATAAAGTGCTTTGAGGAGTATCGATAAAGGAAATGCAATGGATGTTGTTTATATGGGAGAACTGAACCAAGAAGAAAGCTCTTTCCGAGAGCCGGTGAAAGGCAATCGTCCGAATAGCCTCCTGCTGTACCATAAAATTCCACTATTCTATTTTATAAAATAATTATTTTTCATTCTCAATGCATTATGAACTGTTTGTTCTTTATTCTTACCAGAGAAACCAAAGTAAGATATCTTCTGTTTGAGACGGAGGATGCAAGCTTGAAGTAAACATAGCACATAGCAGTACAGCAAGTGATTTGTTCCTTCGCAGATTCCAACATTTACTCTCCTCTGGGACTTGAAGTTACGCTACATATGGAAAGTGTAGAAATTCTTGGGCTTTCTTGCATGATGTCGTGCCATAGCAAGTCACTTGCCCTAATCAGCAGCTCTTCATAAAGGCTTGTTTTAACATAAATGAGAAGTCGCACAACACCAGGTTATAGTCCAACAGTTTTATTTGAAATTACGAGCTTTCGGAGCTCTGCTCCTTCGTCAGGTACAGTGAGGGAATACAAATCGGTTACAAAGTATATATAGACAGAGAACAATGTGTCTGCAGAGATACAATCCGTCAGGGAGGCATTACATCAAAGACACAGCAGAGTACAGCTAAGACAATGAGGTGGGGTCACAGGGGGTCCAACGTGTCATAGGACCCCCTGTGACCCCACCTCATTGTCTTAGCTGTACTCTGCTGTGTCTTTGATGTAATGCCTCCCTGACGGATTGTATCTCTGCAGACACATTGTTCTCTGTCTATATATACTTTGTAACCGATTTGTATTCCCTCACTGTACCTGACGAAGGAGCAGAGCTCCGAAAGCTCGTAATTTCAAATAAAACTGTTGGACTATAACCTGGTGTTGTGCGACTTCTCATTTTTGTCCACCCCAGTCCAACACCGGCATCTCCGCATCATGGTTTAACATACATCAGCTTCGCTCAGTGGTAACACTCTTGAATCTAAGTCAGAAAGTTGTGAATTCAAGCTCTGCTCCAGGATTTGAGCACATCATCTATGCTGCCACTTTAGTGCTGTACTGATGTTAAACCAAGGCCCTGTTTCCAAGTTCAGGTGGATGTAAAAGATGTCACGGTACTATTCGAAGAGCGGGGTGTTGTTCTGGTGTCTTAGCCAACATTCACCCCTCAACCATCACTACCAAAACAGAGTACAGGAAACTCTTTGGTATCCGGCACCGACGGGACCGGCGTGGTGCCGGTTGATCAAAAGTTCCGGATAACGGAGAGTTATATCTACCGAGGCTATTTTTAACAAAGAAAAATAAAAAAATCAAGAAATGTGCAGTATACAGTATTTGGTTACTCACCTACAGAATGTTGTGTTAAATGGATGGTGGAAGATGCTTGATTAAGTACAGTACTGCCAGTTGAGAGTAATCCATAACTCTTTAATTACTTAACAGTAAGTGAGACTCCCGGCAGCGCGGGAGAATCAACTCCTGCTACTGCAGTGTTTCGGACTTCCGACAGCGCCAGGAGGCCGAGTAGTGGCACTTTTGAAAACTACCCCTACTGACTAAATCGGCGTTCGCGGACTCGGGATCGGCAACATTGCCGGTTATTTGAGAGGAGTTTTCGGAGTACTCGGCGTTCGCGGAGACTCGGACTGCGACTCGGCAACATTGCCGGTTATTTGAGAGGAGTTTTCGGAGTACTCGGCGTTCGCGGAGACTCGGACTGCGACTCGGCAACATTGCCGGTTATTTGAGAGGAGTTTTCGGAGGATGATTTTTGCCGGTTAAGCGAGAATTCCGGATATTTGGGTGCCGGATAAACAAGAGTTTCCTGTATCTGGTCATTTATTTCATTTGCTGTTTGTGAAACCTTAATGTGCACAAATTTGGCTGCAATGTTTGCCTACAAATCAATAGCAACTGCACTTCAAAAATTATTCATTGGCTGAAGCATTTGGGATGTACCTAGGATATGAAAGCTACACTAAAAATGCAAGTTTGCTATTTCTTTTAAAGGCAGCTGGTTACGTTCGGAGTCCCAAGTATATCACTTCACTTCCTCACGTGGAGACTTCTCAATTTTAGACTTGCTATTTGGGAGGAACGGAGTCGAGTCTCAAAGCTTACTTGCAAGGAATGAATACTTGGAAGGATCCCGTTAAGCACTTCTGTTTCCCCGTCTGTGGTCCAGAAACCGAGCAACATGGCAAGTACGCACAGCCTCGTCGTGCATGTTGCATCTTGCCGTATCAACCAAAGGGGTCGACTTCAAAACTGCCAGCCACTAGAAATGGTTCATAATTAAAACATGCCACAGTTACAGCTAACAGCTGAAGAAACCTTCACACTGTCCACAGAGAACAGAAGGTGCTACAGTGAAGATTCAGTAATGCAGCTGACCTCCACACACTATGAGTGACACAATCAAAACATCTGAGGGAGAAAACAGAAGAGCAGTTCAACAGACTGTACAGTAAAAAGGACAGTAGAGCCACCTTGGCAGCTCAGTTACTGTACAACCCAGTATGGACCTGAGCTATACAGGCCAGGTCCAAACTAAGCTGAACCCCACAGGGTAATGGTAGCTCCCTATAATTGGTTGGAGGGGGTGGACAAAAAAGAGGCAGAATTGCAAATTGTAATTGCTGAAGTGACCCCTACTGTAAAGTGAGAATGTGGATGTGGATATTGGGCGATGACAAGATTGGTTGTGACACACATTCCTCGCCCCAGCCAACAAAATAGCCTCCCGACGGGTACAGTCCAGGCTCATCTGAATTTACCAGGCAGCACCTGTGGGATCATACTGCAGTCTGAGGTAGTGCCCTTGGGAGAAGGTGGAAAAAGAGAAATGCAACAGCAAGGACAATACTGAGGTACACATCTGCAGCTCTTACACATTCACAGGAACTGGCTCATTCTGAACCAACTGCATGATATTGCAGCTTTAAGTCACTGTGAAATCAATGGACAGATGCAGATTATGAGTTGCAACAGAACACATGTGTCTGCAGATTTACATTTGTTATAGACATTGTAATAAAATGCTCATTCCTCATTAACAAAGCTGAACAAAACCTAGCCAAGAGCATTGATGGGTGCTCGTGATTTTCTAATTAGCAAACCCAGCCGATGACATTTATTTAAATGAGTTACTGGTTAATCTAGGTGATAATAGTGAGTGCCCTGAAATAATTTTACAAAAATATATACCAGTTTGTAGCAGCAAACAAAAATCACATTCATCCAAAAATCAGGCCCATGCTTGCCACTATAAACTAACTCAATTACATCATCCAAATGAGCATCACTAGGGTAGGTCTCATCCGGTGGCAGTTTAAACGCATCAATATAAAAGAGTCACCCAAGTCACTCCCACCAACTTGTACTATGTGACAGAAAGTATTCAGTCCCTCCCAGATGCAACTTATCTCCACCCTCCAACCCCTCGCACTCAAGCTCAGCTGCCACATGATGCAGATCACCCCTCTATCTCAATGTCATTTCATTGCAAACTTGTAAACAAAAATGGTCCTTACCAGTATGCATCTTGCTATATGCTGAATATGACCAAAAAAATGTTTAAACGTTAATTCATGGATCATAAACTTAGCGTTTGTCAGCTGCCTCTTTCAATTGTAATGCATCAACTATACCTTCTGCGAGAAAGTTTTCATGTCACTAATCACAGCCAATCCTATCCTCACCTAACATGGGACCCTTAGATGATTTTCTCCTCTCTAACTCAGGACTGCCAAGGTCAACTAAAGCTGTCCTTATTGAACTTAGTTCATCTGAGGCCATCCTACCTCCCCTGTTCACTGAGCCATGGTAGGGAACACAAGGCCTACCTTCCTAAATCATTATGTAGAAGGTTTAAATCTTGTCCATTACTAACTATCACAGCATTATACCAAGTAAACTGCGGTTACTTTGATCAGCATTGGCTTGCCTCATTAACTCCTCCCACATCAATCCACCCTCCATCAAGGAGAATTGAAAGCTGAAAAGGTCCAACTGAGGTTGTCATTTGCCACCTGAAATGCTTTTGATGTACCATCATCCTCTCCTTCCCAATTCCACTTGGATGTTAACTTAGAAGTCTGTGCACTTGAATCCTTCTGCCCTGCTTTTTTCCTCCATTGCTCTTTATAGTACTAAAGTGCATAATGTCAACAGTGGACCTATATCAGAGTGAATTGCTCAGCAACATTAACTTCAGGTACTGCAGTGACAACCATCTATCATTCCCTCATCCATGGGAACATAAAACCAATTAACAACAGCCTTGTGCCAGAGCGGTTGGACGTGGGCTTGCATCAACAATTTCCTACACATCAAGTGTCTAATCTCAGCCGTCCTGCCATTATGTGCTCAGCAGAGGCCAGGTTCTTCCCACAAGCAGAGGACAAAATTAAAAATGGCTGGCTAACGAAGCAGTCAAACATGAGTCTTTGTTGGTGACTTTCTAGTGGTCCGTTTTCATGACTGAAAGATTTGCAAGCAAGGTTGCTTACCTACCACCCCATCTACAGGGAGATTAAGAAGAAATGGGGGAAAGCAGATTTAAGGAGTCAATTCCTGAATAAATTAGAATAAATTCATAAGCAGAAGACACACCACAACACTAGTATAAACAAAATACAACTCTGGATCACTGTGGTACTGGAGAGTCAGAGATCCATATTGGTCTTTTGTAATTCAGTGTATATTTGCTACAAATATGCATATTAAATTGAAGTTCAAATGAAGCACAATCGCTTACAGCATACATTTAGCCAAGGCCATTTACAACTTTGTAAAAACACTGGATATCTTACGAGGCTTTGTGAACATAATAGTTACTCGACGGAAGTGGCCCTGCAAACCACCAACACCCACTGGATTGACTCAACAAGATCCAGCAACACACTACTCTTCAGTACTTCCATTTGGTCTTCCTCCACCACAGTCTCTGAACCCCTTGATTCAGGTTCTCGGTGACACACAAGAGGCACCATTGGCCGACTCAAGTTTTACCTCTCCTCAATATCATCTCACCATGTGAACCCGCAATACAACCACTCTGTGGCACAACACACACACCAACAAACTGCAACATCAGGCTGCTGATAACTATCCTATGTACAAGGTCAGCATCAGTCCACCTGCTAAGAAATGAATATTCAACAAAACAATTTAAATCATGTAAAATAAAAACATCTGCAGTGTTCTTATCTCAATGATTCAAGGATTTAACAGTATGTACAGAAGGCCACCATATAATATAGAAAATGCTACAGGACAATCTAAACCACAACTTAATCCACTCATTAAGTCTTGAAATATGTGTTTCATATCCCAGCCAGCCACCATGACCTGCACGCGTCCCAATAACAAACCCAAGTGAAATTAATGGCTGTGCCCAAAGGTGAAGTATAGACTCTCAGATTTATGAAGAAAATAAATTCTTACAGCTCTATTCATTTTGCTCCTTTTGCAATCACCTATTGCGGTGAGCCACAGTAATGTTTCTGCGGAGTGTTATTGTTTCCCACGTACCAGACAAATGGAGAAGGGAGAAAGTCATGGAATAAAAACAATGGGGAATGGATTTGCCTGTATTTGTGCCATAATTAAAGACAGTTGGATGTGTCGCTGGCCCGGAGACACGTTTCCCTGTTTATTAACAACTGCACACTTACCGTGGTGAGTGAAGATGTTACAGGCCGCCTCACTGCCCCTGGCTGCTGTTTCTCGCCTCCTTCCCCCGTGTCCGGGCCTCGCCGTGCCAACCCTACCCCTGCCCGGCTGGACTGCCTCCCCACCCGCACCAGCACCAGCGCCAGCAGCCCCGCCGACGCGGCCCTGCTGCTGCCCCATCCCCGGCCTCTCCAAGAGCGTCCGCCCCGAATCCCGCTCTTTCGGAGCCGTTTCCTTTACATCCTCCCTCGCTGTGCTCTCCTGCTGCTCCGCGGGGTTATTGTGTCGCTCTCTGCCCGGCCCGGCCCGGTTCCCCCTCCCGTCCTGATGTGGATTCACAGGTCGGGTCGCGGCCGGGTCCCGGGCCCCTTCCCTCGGTGTAGGTAGGGAGTAGGGGGGGGGTCGGGGGTTGTTGTCTCTTTAACACGAAGGCAAAGCACTGGCCGCAGGGCAGGGGGGGGGGCGCCCGGTCACCCTTCGGCTCTCGGACAGCGGCCGCTCGCTTCCTCCGACTCCGTATCCGCCCCCGTCCTGCCGTCCCACTGCAGCCGCCTGCGCCCCGAGCCACAACGAGGCGCTCTCTTCACAGTCCTCCAAGATGGTCCTCCGAGATGGTCCTCCCAGCCGCTCCTCCGCCGTTGGTCCTCCGAGATGGTCCTCCCAGCCACTCCTCCGCCGTTGGTCCTCCCAACCGCTGCGAGATGGTCCTCCCAGCCGCTGGTTCTCCGAGATGGTCCTCCCAGCCGCTGCTTTGCGGTTGGTCTTCCGAGCCGATCTTCCAGCGACGGTGCTCCAAATCAGGGGTCTTTGTCAATTCAGTTAACAATATCCATGGCTATTTCTGACTTTGAAAGGACAGAGTACTTCTCTGAGAAGCAGATACCGCTGTGTTGCGGAATCTGTGGTCTGGATTACACTTAGCTTGAAATGTTGGTGGGCGTGGGAAGGGTTTGGAGTCAGATAAATGCGGCCTCAGATGGGTTTATCCCGGCTCATTTCACCTGTGGTAAATTCACAATATTCCGCAGCAAATTAAGCTCACAAAATCTTGCAGTACTTTCATCGCAAATGTAACATTTTAATCAGAGGTAATCATTTGCTGATAGAATGAAAGATTTGTATTGCTATATCACCTTATCACGTCTCAGAAATATTTGAAAGAGCTTTGCAAACAATTGCTCTCTCTGGAAATGCAGTGGCGGTTGCTATATCGACAAAGGGGAAATATCCTGGGCATCAATTGAAATCGTGGCAAAAGCTGCCAGAAAGTGAACACCTTCCACTCGGGCATCATTTTATTTGTGCCATCCATCTAAAAAGTGAGTGTCTTGAATGTCGCTTTGAGTGAGCTGATTAATCCATGGGATGGATATATGAGATTAAAGGTGATCAGGCCATGGGTCAAGCCTGGTTTCATTTAGTTTCGTGAGGGAGGTTATCAACAAGTGTTAGCTTGTACAAATAAAGCGATGTATAAAATTGATGAAATCACCAGAATATCATTACATTAATCAGATTCCTGTTTCAAAATAGTTTCTAGCTGTCCAAAAGCTGTAATCATTGGATATAAATTGCCATCAGTCTTTCTTCCTTCAGTATATTAGGTTAAATCTGCATTATCCTGATTACAATAAAAAAAACCTGAGAAGATCACAGTAGAATCTTCTATTAGGTGTGTGGTACGGATACAGTAACAAGCTGAAAAACAAGTTGATGAGAGAAAGAAAGGTGATTAGTGACTGATTATTTGAAATAGTTTTAAATATTTTGATATAAAATGCAACTAGAAGCCGAAAAGCCATATGGAGCAGAGATTTAAAAAATGGAATACAAACAGAAATACAAAGAAAGCGAGACAGAATGAGAGAAAAGCAAACAAGGAGAGATACAGTTACAAGTATAAATGAGATAGAAGTCCTGGACATATGAAAAGGGCCCAAAACATTTCACGAGGGATCAATGGTTTTCATCCCAAAGTGCTGAAAGAAAGTAGGGAGGAGATTTGTGAGGCACTGACAACCATTATGAGAGTCACTCAACACTGGGGGGTACCAGTAGATTGGAAACAGGCCAACGTGGTGCTCATATTCAAACAGAGTAACAAAACAGATGGGCGAGTACAGACCAATTTGTCTCACTTCCATTCCATGTAAACTAATGAAATTGATTATCAGGAGTAAACTTAATGATATTTGCAATAACAACCTAGTTAGCAGGAGCCAATATGGATTTGGGGAGAGGATTCTGTCTGAATAAACTCATTGATGACTTTGAGGAAGTGACATCGCAAATGTACTGTGGAAAACCAGACTTTGTACCAATACTTTCAAAATATATTTTGACAAAGAACATGAAATGCTCTTAGTTAAACTCAAAGCTGTAGAGAAGCCCTGGGAATGGTCAAGAAACTGAGAGGTAAAAAATGAGATCTCATTAGAGGAGTTATGCTGGGGTGGGGGACAGTAAAGTGTGGGGTGCTCTCGGGATCAGTTTAGGGGCTTTTACCGTTTGTAATTTACATAAATAACCTGGATTCAGAGACTCAATGCAAAGTAGTAAAATTTGCAGATGATGCCAAAGTGGTAGGGGATCGGAGGAAACAGCTCAGAAATGACAATGAGTTGGACAAAGTATATCAGTGGGCAGACAATACAGAGGAAATTTCATGCAGATAAGTGTAAAGTACTGCACGTAAGAAGGAAAAGTAAGTGACACACATACTCCATAAATGGTGTTGAAATAGCCACAGGTAAAGTTGAAAGAGACTTAAGGGGTCTTCGTAGACTCACTGCTGAACATGTCCCACCGATGCTGAGCAATAATCAATAATAATCAGGAGAGGGATGTGGGAGTCCCAGGCCACACCTGGCCTTGGGGGCTTTTCGTTAGGCTCAAGAAACTGGAGCTTTTTTCATTGCAGATGGATAGAGTTTGAGGGGATATGATTGAGGTTTTTAAAATGATGAAGGGAATCTGGAATGCACTGAAATAATAACTTTCAAAAGGAGATTGGATAAATACTTGAAAAGGAAAAATTTGCTGGGCTATGGGGAAAGAGCAGGGGAGTGGGACTAATTGGATAGCTCTTTCAAAGAGTCGGCACAGCCACGATGGGCCGAGTGGCCTCCTTCTGTGCTGTATCGCTCTATGAAAGCCAATAAGATGTTGAACTACACAGCCAAAACAGCAGATGATAAATCATAACTAAACTGTAGCGTAATCTGGTCAAGCTTCACTTTGAATACTGTGGCCAGTTCTAGTCACTGAGATACGGAGAGACATTCAAGCACTGGAGGCAGTGCAGAGAAGAAACACAAAGCTGATTCTAAGTGTCAATGATCTTAGTTGAGAGGGAAGTCTGAAGAAACTTGGGCTTTTTAGCCTAGAAAGGATGTGCCTGAAACATTATTAAATGGAGGTATACAAGATAGTTGAGTGAATGGAAAAGGTAAATCTGGAATATTAGTTTAAATTAAATTCCACAAGTTGGACAAGGTGACACTGATTAAATGAGTAAAATGTAAATTTGACTGAGAACAAGAAGTGCTGTGGTCAACACACAAAATTGACTTCCAGATAGACGAGTGGAGGCAAAACCTCGTAAATATTTAAGAAACAGGTGCAGCAATTGGGGGGTGGCAGGGGCGGCACTTTAGGATCTTTCTGGATGGATGAATTTCAATGTGCCAAATGGCCTTCAGCTATTAATTATCTTGTGACACGGACAGACAGAATTTTTATACTTAAGCAATGCCTCAGAAGGACAATTGGTATTATTCAAAATAATCTCATATTGGGGTTCAATTAGCAGTAGACCAAACATGTCAGACAGATCCTTGGTGTAAAATTTTCATTCACAAGACATATATTTGAGTTGTCTACTTGTTTCATAACATAAATGTGGTTAAAAATGGCAACCTGCATCTGTCACATGAGCCAGAGGGGACAGCCAAGTGACAGTAATGCATTCTTCTCCCTCTCTCACGTTCTTTTCTTTGTCTTTGCTTTTTTTCCCTCTCTTTACAGCATTTAATTTTACAAGAGGTTTCTCTTGCAGGTTTAAAGTTAAAGCTATCCCAGCATCAGTAGTGGTACTAATATCCCTCAAGTAAAAATGTCCATCCCATAGCTTTAAAACAGAGCTTTCACTATCCCTGTGAATGCCACGACTGCACTGCATTTGAATCATTCTCTTGCTTTTTCTGACTTTTCAATGGGATGTGAGTGGACAGGGGGGAACCAGTAGATGTGGTGTATTTGGACTTTCAGAAGGCCTTCGACAAGGTCCCACACAAGAGATTGGTGAGCAAAGTTAAAGCACATGGGATTGGGGGTAATGTGTTGACGTGGATTGAGAACTGGTTGGCACACAGGAAACAAAGAGTAGGAGTAAATGGGTACTTTTCAGAATGGCAGGCAGTGACCAGCGGGGTACCGCAGGGTTCGGTGCTGGGACCCCAGCTGTTTACACTATATATTAATGATTTGGACGAAGGAATTAAATGTAATATCTCCAAATCTGCGGATGACACTAAATTGGGAGGCAGTGTGAACAATGAGGAGGATTCTAGGAGGCTACAGAGTGACTTGGACAGGTTGGGTGAATGGGCAAATGTATGGCAGATGAAGTACAATGTGGATAAATGTGAGGTTATCCACTTTGGTGGTAAAAATAGAGAGGCGGACTATTACCTGAATGGTGGCAGATTAGGGAAAGGGGAGGTGCAACGAGACCTGGGCGTCATGGTCCATCAGTCACTGAAGGTGGGAATGCAAGTGCAGCAGGCAGTCAAGAAAGCAAACGGAATGATGGCCTTCATAGTAAGGGGATTTGAGTACAGGAGTAGGGAGGTGATGCTGCAGTTGTACAGGGCCTTGGTGAGGCCACACCTGGAGTATTGTGCGCAGTTTTGGTCTCCTAACTTAAGGAAGGACATTCTTGCTATTGAGGGAGTGCAGCGAAGGTTCACTAGATTGATTCCTGGGATGGCCGGACTGACATATCAAGAAAGATTGGGTCAACTGAACTTGTATCCTCTGGAGTTCAGAAGAATGAGGGGGGATCTTATAGAGACATTTAAAATCCTGACTGGTTTAGACAAATTAGATGCGGGCAGAATGTTCCCAATGTTAGGGAAAACTAGAACCAGGGGTCACAGTCTAAGGATTAAGGGGAAGCCATTTAAGACTGAGCTGAGGAGGAACTTCTTCACCCAGAGAGTGGTGAATCTATGGAATTCTCTTCCACAGAAGGTTGTTGAGGCCAGTTCGCTAAATATATTCAAAAGGGAGTTAGATATAACACTCACAACTAGGGGGATCAAGGGGTATGGCGAGAAAGCAGGAATGGGGTACTGAGGTAGCATGTTCAGCCATGAACGCATTGAATGGCGGTGCAGGCTCGAAGGACCGAATGGTCTACTCCTGTACCTAGTTTCTATGTTTCTATGTTTCTATGTGAGAGATTGCAATTTCTCGAGTCTTTCACTGAATGCAGATGAGCAGTAGGCCTGCAGTAAACTGATCAAGCTTCACTCTCCTACAAAAGCAAAATACTGCGGATGCTGGAAATCTGAAATAAAAACAGAGAATGCTGGAAATACTCAGCAGGCCAGGCAGCACCTGTGGAGAGAGAAACAGAGTTAACGTTTCAGGTGGATGACTTTTCGTAATGCTTCACCCTCCTAGTTTATGATGGCACCTGAACCTCTTGGAATCATGCATATCCACTCATTAATCACTGCATATAAATCTCACACCCATCTCTGACTAAACCACAAATGGATCCTTTTTGAATTAATCACGACTTGAAAACTCATCTCCACAGTCGATTGGTGAATAAAATGACAGTGCTGGATAGTGTTCAGTGAAACTAGGTAATACATATAGGAAAACTGTCCCCCTGTATAGGTCGGCCAGTTATTCCTGCTGAGAGCTGGTTCCATAATCCAGGCTCACCATTCAAAACAGTAAAAGTGAGTTGAGTGGGGCTTATCAGCTTTTACTGCTCTATAGTTGCAATGTATATTTCTTTCTCCACATGCCTATAGAAACAATGTTTTTCTGTTTCAATTAAAAAATATAGACAAAACTAATGATAAGGGAAACAACACAGAGGTCATGGTGTTACAGGGCAGATGCAGCAGTCAGTTGGAGTTCTACAATTGGCCTCAGTGCTTCTGGGCTAGAGAATGGTCAAATTAATCAGACAGGGTTCTTGAACCAAGGAGAATTGGTAGGCCGAAGCAGTGGCAATTAGCTTAGATATTGACACCAAGAACAGAGCTATTTAGTACTCAGGCTGAGCAATTACTTGCACCGATAATATATTAATATGTTTTTATAGCAGCAGCATTTTTAGAAATTGAGAGAAATCAATGAGTCAGCAAGTAGTAACTGAGCCAGCGAAGGCTCTTAACTAAAGTGCTCATTTGGAATAAAGCCTGACTTCTCCTCCTAATGATTGATCAACAGAGCAGTAAAACAAGATTGTGCTTGGCTGTGGTGCCATACTTGATATTCGCTGTCCAGGCTCACACATGAACAATGACTATTTGGACATGGTACCTGAGTGACTACCAGTGCCTACAGAACCATACCCCAGCAAGATTCAGCACCTTCAGAAGACATGGGAGAAAACTGGAAAAAGAAAAAATCAATTTCCCCACTTAGAAAGAGAAGCAGAGGTTGCAACTGGCCTATTCCGAGTCTAAAGCAAGCTCCAAGTATCATTAAATAAATTATATAATTCCAGATTATCTCATGTACACCGTTAGTTAGACTTTTTCCTGCACCCGTCAGTTCAAATCTAACTTGTTGGAAGTGCGAGCTGATAACGGCACGGCGAGGACCTCAGTGAACGACAGGACCAACAGTCTATCTCCTTAACCAATGAGAGTTAAGGATTGAGAAAGAAACAGCAACGACAGAGAAGGAGGGTGAATTGGAGTGGGTGAATTCGAGACAAATCAAATACAGAAAGAGAAATAAAAAGAAAGAAAGATTGGATTAAGAGTGAGAAAAAGGAGGCAGAAAGTAAGAAAAAAATGTAAAATTTTAAAATCTCTGAGAAGAATTTACTACATGCAGGAATGAGACTCAACAGTTTAAATTGCTCCCTTTCTGGGCTCGAGGGGTTGACTGCCATTGCATCAACAATTATCACTTCATTAAAAGGGTACTTACACTGTTAAGTACGAGCCCTAACTTTCTGCGGTGAGTTTAATGGGCAATTGATGTGAAAATACAGTTCTTGAAAAGTTCTTAAAAATAACGGGGAGGTTGAGGGCGAGCTGCCGTTTGTGCGAGGCAAATTGACCAGCAAGTTATGGAGATTCGCAACACATGGCGTAGCTCTTCTTTTGCTGAACTTGCTGGCCGATTTGCGCATTAATAACAGCGTGCGTCGTGAATTCGTCGTTATTTTTCCAGGAAGATTTGGCCCAATATGTTTTAACCTTTTTCTATTTTCTAGTTTAGAGCTGGGACTAATCTTGCACTTTGTTTCAAATTACTCCAAATTAATTTAATTTCTGCCCCACTGTAGCTGCAGCACAGCTTTACAGGACTTGTACACAGGTTTTGAAGGAAATGCAGCGTATATTTACTAGAATGACACCTGGACTCCAAGGGTTAAATTACGAGGAGAGATTACACAAACTAGGGTTGTATTCCCTGGAATTTAGAAGATTAAGGGGTGATTTGATCGAAGTTTTCAAGATATTAAGGGGAACTGATAGGGTAGGTAGAGAGAAATTATTTCCGTTGGTTGGGGAAACTAGGACTAGGGGACATAACCTAAAAATTAGAGCCAGACCATTCAGGAGTGAAGTTGGGAAATACTTTTATACACAAAAGGTGGTAGAAGTTTGGAACTCTCTTCTGCAAACGGCAGTTGATGCTGGGTTAATTGTTAATTTTAAATCTGAGATTGATAGATTTCTGTTAACCAAAGGTATTAAGGAATATGGGGCAAAGGCGGGTATATGGAGTTAAGTTGCAGATCAGCCATGATCTCATTGAATGGCAGAACAGGCTCGAGGGGCTAAATGGCCTACTCTTCTTCCTATGTTCCTATATCTCCTTATGTGGCTTGGTGTCAAATTGTGTTTGATAACGCTCCTGTGAAGTGCCTTGCTACGTTTTACTACATTAAAGGCACTATATAAATACAAGTTGTTGTTGCTGATGAAGCAGCTGCTGATAGTTCCCTGAGGAACATCTGCAGTGATGTCCTGGGGATAAGATGATTGACCTCCAACAACTGCAACCATCTAAGATTCCTTGTGCCATTCTTTGTTGCCTTGATGTTGAGGGCAGCTACTCTGACCTCCTCTGGCCTTCTACTCCTGTCCATGCTTAGAACAAGGCTGTGATGAGGTCTGGATCTGAGTGCTTCTCAGAGAACCTGAAGTGTTGGTGAGCAGGCTATTGGTGCGTAGGTGTTGCTGAATTGCATTATTGATGACTCATTCCATCACTTTATTGATGATTAGGAGGAAGATGCTAGGGCATTAATCTCAAAATTTTCTCTCGGAAATTACAAAATTAGTGCAGTTTTCTGCTGCTCCCAAGAAATTCGTTTTACGCAGGACTCAATTGTTTGCAGAGAAGGCTTTCATTCCAATAGCCTGGGCTGCATTTTAACCCAAGTCGTAGAATTGAAAGGCCAGTGTTTAAATTGCTGCACCAATCCCCTTCTGAAATTGTTTTCAAAGGTAAAGGAAGACTGAGGTGACAAGATCCAGGAATGGGCATCGTAGATGCAAGCACAGTATTTAACTTGGATTATGAGCACAGAGCGAAAGGACACAAATATGAAACTAACAAACCTCAAGATTAAAAGAGTTTTTTCGCTCAAAGATTAGTGGATGTATGAATAGATTAAATTGTAAAATGTTATGATGGTTCCAGGGGTGCAGAATTGTCAAAGGTGCCATCTGTGACTAATTAGAGATCTGTCTTATTTTGAATCGTAAAATACTGCATATTTTTAATGTTTCTTTATGGGAGTTTATTTTGTGATCAGTTCAAATTGGTTATTGCATGGTTGGGAGCAGCCATTCCCGATGGAATGCACACATTCCCAGGACTCCTACTTTTTATGGCTCACAACTATATACATAGCGTGACTGAGTTTTTGTTGTTCTCTTGATGCTTTTAATTGCATTTGAGGGTAAATATACATGATCAAAGACAAGCTATGGGATGTGGAACCTTTCTCGCCTCATTGCTGACTGGAGAATGAGGAAGACAAGACAATCTAAAACATACATGTTTGATTTGGCAACTAATCAGTTAAGAGATCGAGGAATAATATGTAACTAGAATAACAACAGAAAACGCTGGAAAAACTCAGCAGGCCAGGCAGCATCCGTGGAGAGAGAAAGAGAGTTAACGTTTCAGGTCGATGACCTTTCATCAGAACTGGGAAGAGTCGGAAATCAAATAGATTTAAGGCCAGGGTAAAGCTGGGAAAAGGGGGAGGGGATAAAGGAACAAAGGGGGAGATGAAGAGACATTAAGAGATATGCAAGGCTAGAGGTGGTGTTAATGTGACAGATTAAGGCTGAATGAAGTGTGAAATCCACTGGCAGAATGAAGGACAGCTGCCAGCTTCTAGGAGGAAAAAAAAAGGTGGGGGGGGGACAAATAAAAGGGTGGATAAAATAAAATATAAATGTGATTGGAGCTGAGGTTATGATCTAAAATTGTTGAACTCGATATTGAGTCCAGAGGGCTGTAGCGTGCCTAAACGAAAGATGAGGTGCTGTTCCTCGAGCTTACGCTGAGCTTCCGTGGAACAGTGTAATAGGCCGAGGACGGTGAGGTCAGAGTGGGAGTGAAGCGGTGAATTAAAGTGACAGGCCACCGGGAGCTCGGGGTCCCCCTTACGGACTGAACGGAGGTGTTCCGCAAAGCGGTCACCCAATCTGCGTTTGGTCTCCCCATATGTAACTAGACATGGTTTCTCTGCAAAAATATGTAATTGTTTAAAAACTTAATTACTAGCCTGGGAGAAGGAGACAGAGGTAATCATTTGGGATTTCTGTCCCACCTTTGCAGTGTAGGTCTGTTGTAGCAGAGATTTCAGGCAAAGTGTCTGATGGTGATAGGTCCACATTCAGAGCCTGCCTGACAGAGAAGTATATATTGGAGCCTTTTGCTCATTCAAAAGTTTGCATGGGTGGAGGCAAATGTTTTTCTCATGTAAAAACATTTCATCAATATGCAAATAGTGTGCTGTACCACAACGAACTGCTGAAGCTTTTGGACTTTATTTGTTTTCGAAGGCACTGATTTATGTGACTTTTCATCTTATTAAATATGATGTGTTTGTTCTTGCTTCTGTTTAATTTTATTTCTTAATAAACCTAATTTGAGGCTTATAGCCAAAGATATACAGTCTGTCAGAATGTTATTTTTCATCAGTTGGAAGGATCAGGATTTCATGGGGCTAACCTATAATTTCCACTGCGTACCTCATCAGTAAATGAGTATAATGTTCACACTGTGGCCCTCCTTCCCTGATTTTGAATAAAATCAAGTAGCAGTTCATAGGCTAACCTGTGGAAGCTACCTTTACAATCATTGGACATGAGAAAAGATATCTGGAGTGCATCCAAATTGTAACAGTCTGTGCAATAGTGAGGGATGCTGTATTGTCAGAGGTGCAGTCCTTTGTTAAAATGAGATGTGCAGGTGGAGGGAAACACTAAAAAGTTGTAGTGGGAAGACCGTATGGTTGGTATCCTGGAAGAATGAGATCAAATCGGTTAAACAGTTCTTTTGTATAATCTAGCCTCACATTTGAGGAGGGCCACATGGGTGACGTACCAGATGGCTGCTGGCACCTGTCGAACTATATCCGACATGATTTGGCACCTTTGACTGAGGAGGAGACAAGCACGGAGGAAAAGTTAGCGTTCTGCTGAGTGCAGAAATCAGTAGTGCAGCTGCTTACCTCATTATGCTGTCTCATTGTGGTGTGGCTACTGTTCAAGTGTGAGTTTTGACAGTGTTCAGTGGGCTAGCCAACCACGGCTTGCATGTTGTCGTGAAGCAGGCGGAGGATGGTGACAAACTTTTGAGGGCAGCCAAATTTGAGGAGGATACTCCATAATCCCTCACGGTTGACAGTGTCGAAGGCCTTTGTGAGGTCAAAGAAGGCCATGTATAGCAGTTGGTGCTGTTCCCTGCATTACTCTTGGAATTGGCGCGCGGTGAAGATCATGTCCATTGTGCCCCTTAGTGGGCGGAATCCGCATTGCGACTCTGGGAGGAGCTCTTCAGCCACTGGGAGAAGGCGATTGAGGAGGATTCTTGCGATGACTTTCCCTGTGGCAGACAGCAGGGAAACTCCTCTGTAAATACCGCAATCGGACTTGTCACCTTTCTTGAAGATGGTCACAATTACGGCATCTCTGAGGTCCCCTGGCATGCTCTCCTCCTTCCAGATAAGAGAAATGAGTTCATGAATTCGCACCAGTAGTGCTTCTCCACCATGCTTTAGTGCCTCGGCAGGGATTCCATCTGCTCCTGAGGCCTTGTTGTCCTTCAGTTGTCGGATGGCCTTTTCAACCTCTGAGATGGTGGCGGGTAACACGCTGCGGGATGGAGTTGAGGACACTCGCATCGAAGACAGAGTCTCGGTTAAGGAGATCTTCGAAGTGCTCCTTCCAGCTCCTTCACGACGACATGCAAGCCGTGATCCTGACCAACGGTTCCACCACAGACCCAATTCACGTACGGTCCGGGGTCAAGCAAGGCTGTGTCATCGCACCAACGCTCTTCTCGATCTTCCTTGCTGCAATGCTCCATCTCACCCTCAGTAAGCTCCCCACTGGAGTGGAGCTAATTTACAGAACAAACGGGAAACAGTTCAACCTCCGTCGCCTCCAGTCCAGATCCAAGGGCGTCCCAGCCACTGTCGTCGAATTACAGTATGCAGACGACGCTTGCGTCTGCGCACACGGTCGAACTTCAAACCATCGTTAACACCTTCACCGAACCGTACGAGAGCATGGGCCTTACACTAAACATCCGTAAGACAAAGGACCTCTACCAACCTGCCCCCGCCACACAGTACTGCCCCCCGATTATCAAAATCCACGACAAGGCCTTGGACAACGTGGACCATTTTCCATACCTCGGGAGCCTACTGTCAACAAGGGCCGACGTCGATGATGAAGTCCAACACCGCCTTCAGTGTGCCAGTGCAGCCTTCGGTCGCCTGAGGAAGAGAGTGTTTGAAGACCAGGACCTCAAACCCGGCACCAAGCTCATGGTCTACAGAGCAGCAGTGATACCCGCCCTCCTGTATGCCTCAGAGACATGGACCATGTACAGCAGGCACCTCAAAGCACTGGAGAGGTACCACCAACGCTGCCTCTGCAAGATCCTGCAAATCCATTGGCAGGATAGGCGCATCAACGTCAGTGTTCTCGCTCAGGCCAACATCCCCAGCATCGAAGCTTTGACCACGCTCGATCAACTCCGATGGATGGGTCACATCGTCCGCATGCCCGATACGAGACTCCCAAAACAAGCGCTCTACTTGGAGCCCCGACACAGCAAGAGAGCCTCAGGTGGGCAGAGGAAACGCTTCAAGGACACCCTCAAATCCTCCTTGAAAAAGTGCAACATCCCCACTGACACCTGGGAATCCCTGGCCTAAGACCACACAAAGTGAAGGAGAAGCATCCGGGAAGGCGCCGAACACCTCGAGTCTCTTCGCCGGGAGCAAGCAGAAGCCAAGCGCAAGGAGCGCACGTCAACCCAAGCACCCCACCCACCCGCCCCTTCAACCACCGTCTGCCCCACCTGTGACAGAGACTGTAGGTCCCACATTGGACTCATCAGTCACCTGAGAATTCATTTTTAATGTGGAAGCAAGTCATCCTTGGCTCTGAGGGACTGCCTAAGAAGAAGAAGAAGAAGAAGCCAACCACAAGGAAATCACAGCCGTACCTAATCCTGCCCTCACCTGATGTCACACTGCATGTTGTGGGTGCTGATTACTGAACAAGAGCATAACTATTTCCCTCCCTAGCCTACAGGCATTGTCTCGCAAACTCAATGTTGCCCAGGGATTGAACCCTGAACTATCCTGTTTTGTATGGATCAGCTGTAATCATCCTGGTACATCACTGACATTACTAACTCAAGACTCAATTATCTATCACATATATACTTTCAAAACGAGCTTTTTTTCCAAAACAATTGCCAAATACCCAGGTAAGGCTGAATGGTATGATTTTTGTGAGCTTTCCCTGGAGTGTTCCTTTAATAAGTAACCAGTGCAATTATGCAGACTATCAGTCATGTTTATACAGCAGTTGGATTCATAATGGGCGGCATTGAAAAAACAGAAAGTCAACGCTTTCAAAACAATTACTAAACATAGGCATTAATGAGTTTTGAGGAAATTTATGGTGCTGCCTTTTGTCCATGGAGGCTGTTGAGCAATTAACTGTAAGTGTTCAGTTTGACTTGTAGTGACTTCAGTTCTACTAAGGAAGATAGTGTAAATAGAAGGTTACAAAGGTTCCTATGGAAATTGGGCCAGATGTGACCGAATGAAGCTGAAAAGGTTAACGATATACAACAGTATCTCATCTAGATATTTTGAAATGCAAATGCAGCATATGTTGTTCTGTTCATCCACAGACAAAAAATTATATTTTAAGATTTTTAAAAATCAGCATGTCATTTAAACTCACTGTCAAAACTTAAAAACAAAAATAGAAAATGCTGGAAACAGAGAGCAGGTCAGTCAGTATCTGTATAGTGAATAGACAAGTTAATATTTCAAGTATGGAAACAGAAAATGCTAGAAATATTCAGCAGGTCAGGCAGCATCTGTGGAGAGAGAAACAGGGTTAACATTTCAGGTCGATGACCCTTCGTCAGGCCATTGACCTGAAACGTTAACTCTGTTTCTCTTTCCACAGATGCTGCCTGATCTGCTGAGTATTTCCAGCATTTTCTGTTTTAATTTCAGATTTCCAGCATCGGCAGTATTTTGCTTTTGTATTTCAGGTATGGCCCCTTTTTCAAAAACTGAGTCTGTTCAAAATTATTCAGACTATTGAGTCCATCAATGTGTCTTCCAAGGCCCAGTGATTCTTTGTATTTTACTGGCCATGCTAATGTTTAACACCATGTGGCTGTCATTCCAAGTAATATTTAACCAATTTTACATTGCTGTATTTCATTGTGTTTAAAATTACATAAAATATTTAAATTACCTTATTTTATACACCGGGACTTTTTTTTCTCATCACTTTTCTCTTCCCCTGACCGTCCACACCCGCCCCCCCACCATCCCAAACAAGTTGATGGTTCCTGAGCACCAGTTCCTCTCTGGTAACTCGATCAGGTGGTTACTGGTCATATGTGAGACTTAATCGTGACTGTTCAGCAGGCTAGTCAACCTCAACAACATCACAGCCGCACCCAATCCTGCCCTCACTCGATGCCACAGTTCATGCAGTGGGTGCTGGATACTGATCAAAAGCAGGAACTTCAGTTGATTTTTCCCTCCCTAGCCTAGGGGCACCATCTCGTCTGAGATCAGCTAACTCTGTGCTGCCCAAAGACTGAACCCTGAACTTTCCTGTTTTGTATGGATCAGCTATTCACCAGATCGACTCATTGAACCATCAGGGGAGCAGTGACTTTTCTTTTTAAATTACCACAATTCAAAGAAAAGAGACAGCGTACCTGTCTCAGTCATGTTTATACAGCACATAATAGGAAACAAAGAATACATAAGATAGAGAAATAAATATACTAATGTTCTGTTTAAATGTTGTATGGTGTTCTTGAAAAAACACATATGGTATTTTTTCAGTCATTTACGGGCTGTTATATAATTAAAATGTACAGTCATAGCAACTGCAATAAGCAGATGTGAGCAGGGGACAGGAGGATGGTGCATTGTAGAACACTGCTCTTTCATCTTTGGAACCTGGTTTCAAATCCATCCCAGGCTGATGAGATGAAACTTCATTCTGCTGGCAATAAGGAAATGATATGAAATGAGTTTGGACAGTCTCTGCCCAGTGGTCATGACTTACAAAGCACAGAAGTGTCCTGAATTTGCCATTAAATGGCATAAAATTCCAATTTCACCTTAAACATGGCTGGTGTTACAAATGAAAAATAAACATAATTCAATAAAGGGTTTGGATTTTCAGAGGTTGGTGGTTAAGGTACATTGTTCGGTCAGAATAAAGAGAGCAGAGGGAGCAACTGGCTGATCTGGGAGAGCTTGAGGCTGAGAATGGACGAGTGTGTTTAATTCCTCATTATTTTCTTTGGTGAGCATGAAAATTCACCAGAAGAAAATTTTTAATAAAATATTTACTCGGACTGAAATCATGGGAGGCAGATTGAAGGAAAATTTTATGAGGGTTCAGTCTCACTGAATACCAAAGGAGTGAGCTGTAGCTTAACTGATTCATTAAAAAGCATGACAGTCGATAGGCAATGGCTAACATTTAAGGAACGAATGCATGAATTACAACAGTTATACATTCCTTTCTGGCGCAAAAACACAAAAGGAAAAGCGACCCAACCATGGCTAACAAAAGAAATTAAGAATAGTATTAGATCCAAAGAGGAGTCATATAAAGTTGCCAGAAAAAGTAGCAAGCCTGAGGATTGGGAGCAGTTTAGAGTTCAGCAAAAAAGGACCAGGAGATTGATTAAGAGGGGAAAAATAGAGTATGAGAGTAAACTTGCAAGGAACATAAAAGCGGACTGTAAAAGCTTCTACAAGTATGTAAAAAGAAAAAGATTATTAAAGACAAATGTAGGTCCCTTACAGTCAGAAACTGGAGAATTTATAATGGGGAACAAGGAAATGGCAAGCAATTAAACAAATACTTTGGTTCTGTCTTCATGGAAGAGGACACAAATAACTTCCCAGAAATGCTAGGGAACGAAGGGTCCAGTGAGAAGGAGGAATTAAAGGAAATTAGTATCAGTAAAAAAATAGTGCTGGAGAAATTAATGGGACTGAAAGCTGATAAATCCCCAGGGCCTTATAATCTGCATCCCAGAGTACTAAAAGAGGTAACCATGGAAATAGTGGATGCATTGGTTGTCATCTTCCAAAATTCTATAGATTATGGAACAGTTCCTGCAGATTGGAGGGTGGCAAATGTAACCCCACTATTTAAAAAAGGAGGGAGAGAGAAAACAGGGAACTACAGACCGGCTAGCCTAACATCTGTAGTAGGGAAAATGCTGGAGTCTATTATAAAGGATGTGATAACAGGACACTTAGAAAATATCAATGGAATTAGACAAAGTCAACATGGATTTATGAAAGGAAATCGTGTTTGACAAACCTACTGGAGTTTTTTGAGGATGTAACTGGTAGAATAGATAAGGGAGAACCAGTGGATGTGGTGTATTTGGATTTTCAGAAGGCCTTTGATAAAGTCCCACACAAGAGGTTAGTGTGCAAAATTAAAGCACATGGGATTGGGGGTAATATACTGGCATGGATTGAAAATTGGTTAACAGCCAGGAAACATAGAAACATAGAAGATAGGAGCAGGAGCAGGCCATTCAGCCCCTCGAGCCTGCTCCGCCATTCAATGAGATCATGGCTGATCATCCAAATTCAGTACCCTGTCCCTGCCTTCTCTCCATATCCTTTGATCCCTTTAGCTTTAAGAAATATATCTAACTCCTTCTTGAATATATTTAATGAATCGGCCTCTACTGCCTTCTGTGGTAGAGAATTCCACAGGTTCACCACTCTCTGGGTGAAGAAATTCCTCCTCATCTCAGTCCTAAACGTTGGCCGAGTCACATGAGTATGTACCATGTACCTGGTGGGTAGTGTCCTCACGTGTGATGATGTGACTCGGCCAACGTTGTCTACCTCATACGTTGCAGGAAAGAATGCACCGCGGCATGGTACATCGGCGAGACCATGCAGACACTGAGACAACGTATGAACGAGCACCGCGCAACAATCGCCAGGCAGGATTGTTAACTCCCAGTCGGGGAACACTTCAGCAGTCAAGGACATTCAGCCTCGGATCTGCGGGTAAGCGTTCTCCAAGGCGGCCTTAGGAAAACACGACAACGCAAAATCATCGAGCAGAAACTGATAGCCAAGTTCCGCACTCATGAAGACGGTCTCAATCGGGATCTTGGGTTTATGTCACGATACATGACATGATCCGGACTCGAGTCGTCGTTGGCTTGTTCACAGATGTGATTCCCAGTAAAAAAGTAAAAATTTTAAAGTTAATCGTTTTACATACAGACGGCAGCTTTTGACACGTTAGACCCCATGCGATTCCACCTCATTGTCTCAGTTGTATCTTGCTATGTCTTTGATGTGGTACCTTCCTGGCTGACCTGATTAACTTTATCACACCTCGGCAGATAAACAGTCAGGATGATTGAATTCAGTTGTCTGCAATTGTAAGTTACACATGCATTGTTCTCGATCTATATATGCTTTGACGATTCTGTATCTCCTCACTTCACCTGACGAAGGAGTTGTAACTCCGAAAGCTTGTGATTTAAAATAAAATTGTTGGACTATAACCTGGTGTTGTGCGACCTCTCAATTTTGTCCACCCCAGTCCAACACCGGCATCTCCGCATCAAAATCATGATAAGCAGAGAGATTTTCTGGAGGGGTTGCTTGGCTGTTTGTTGGTAATTTTGCCAGGCCTGCATTGTTTTTCTGTGGATTCATCAACTCCTGGGCCAGTGCAAAGTAAAAGGAAGCTGCATGTTCCTAAAAAATAGAATTTTTGAAAGAGTAATATTCTGCTTCTGCAAGAAAGAACAATTCACTTTTTCCTTGTCTCAGTTGCAGCAGACTCTCAGCTAAACATCAGGTTCCCACAAATTTATGTGATACAGTCTTTCTGGTAGTGACAAAAGCCATTTAATAGATTTTACGTTGAGGCAGAGATGGTGCAACGTAAAATACGAAATGACAGATAGACGACGCAAACCCAGGATATTACTTCAAAATAAGTCAGGCCAGTTGAACTAGTGGATACAAATTTAAATTAGTTCAAAGTAAATTTAAAATAGATATTAGAAATCATTTCTTTACGCAAACAGTGATAAATGTTTGAAACAATCTTCCACGCTAGGTAGTAGAGACATAGATATGGGCCCGAAAATTAGACCTAATACGGGAGATTATGCACTGTGTACTCTCGCGTATTAGGTCCCGAAGTGCCGGTTTCTTGCATGCACTGCGCATGCGAGGGAAACCGGCACTTCGGGTATTGCGAAGGGGGCGGTTCCTAAGTGAACCGCGTGCGCGCTACAGGTTGTGCGCACGCAGCGCACTTAGTTTTTTTTTCAGGTTTGAACGCGAAGGTAAGTGTTGAAGATTTTACACATAAAGAAAGCAGGCGTAAGACCCCCTTTTAACAAGGTAAGTAGTTAATTAAGTATTATTTTAAATTTTTTTCAACAGGTTTATCTTTTTTAGAGACTTTAAAGAAAGGTAAGTTTATTTTTATAACTTTTAAAAAGAATTTAAATTTTTTCAAAAATTTTACTTTTTGTTTAAAGTGGTTAATTTATTTAACTATAGTTATTTTATTAATGTGATGGCTTTTTCTTTAAATTTAATTGAGGTTTAGCTGTTCTTTTGGGGGCTTGTTGTATTCATAGTTTTGACAGCTCTTCCTGTCAAAACTATGAATGAAAGATGGTGTGCTGCCATTGGCTCTAACTGGCCCACGTGATCCCAGAGGTAGCATCGAACTAACTGCGCCTCTGGAACACGCACACACTGCGCGCCGGCACCAGGGAGAGGCCCAGGAACTGAAGTTCGTGTGGGCCAAAACCATAAAGGCAGGCGCGGAGTGCGATATCGCGGGGGATCCTTACCCCCACGGCAACCATCGAACTCCAATTTCTGGGCCATTATGAGAATTCAAAATGCGGTCGGACGCTCACCTAGAAGAATTGGATACTGGGGGAACAAGCTGGAGCGGCACATTAGACCTTTTCGGTCTTTTACCATTGTTAGTCCAGGAGTCACGTGCGTTTTTCAGGGATCATTCAAAATCAACTACAGATTCTTATGCACAGCTTAAACATCAGCTGTGTTACACAGCATTACCACTAGATGCCATTGTGCTGCACTAACTAATACTGTGATGTAGTATAATTTTGGCAATCAATTAAAGCAGTCCTTTCACCTCCAGTACCTGGACTCTTATCCTGCCTAGATTATTGGAATAGAAATATCCCCTCTCTGCTAGTTGTAAATGTTCTCCATGAAATGTGTTTTGGGTGGTCTCACCCCAGTTCTACATGGGTGCTGATCCATCCAGGTCACGAAGTTTACTTTGGTCAGCCTGGTGTGAAAACTCATCATCATATTTAAGAGTCTCTGAACTACTGAGAAATCTGCATTTGTAGATTTACTAGATATGGAGTGCACACTATCTCCCCATAGGCACAGCCCACTTACTTAGAGAGGTTACTGAGAGAGGTTAAAGGCCAGAGCTTCGGGACCACCAAGTGTACGCAGGGCGACTGCTCGATTTTAACCAGCTAAAATAGCACAGCTTATTAGAAGGGCAGTCTAACCTGGACAAGCAGCAGGACTTTCCTACTGCTTGTGCAGAAAGGATCGCCCTACCCGTTTGGGTGTTGACTTGTCTGATTAATTATATTTGACTGGGAAGAATCCCAGTCCCCAGTGAAAGGTCAATGTCTCCCAAGTTCCATTACTGAAAAAGACTGGCAAGGCAATCATCAATAAAAACAACAACAACTTGCATTTATGTATCGCCTTTATGTAGAAAACATCCAAATGCACTTCACAGAGACATAATCGAACAAAAATGAAGGCTGAGCCAAAGAAGGCTATATTGGAGACGTGACCAAAAACTTGGTCAAAGCAGTGGTCTTAAAGGAGGAAAGGGAGGTGAACAGGGAAAGAGGTTTAGGGAAGGAATTCCAGAGCATGGGGCCGAGGCAGCCGAAAGCACAGCTGCTCATGGTGGGGTGAATGGAGGGAGGAATGTACAAGAGGCCAACGACGGAGGAACGGTGGAGGTACAGAGATAGGGGTGAGGCCATGGAGGGATTTAAATACGAGGATTAGAATTTTAAATTGGAGGCCAATGAAGGTCAGCAGGGGCAAGGACAAACAATCCCTCGGACGTGTGTGCACATGCGCAGCTAACAGCCACTCATGAGTACAAGGTCCTCATGCTAAGATTGCACCCCCCGACACCGCCCCCCCCACACCACCCGAGCACACGAGGATATACCTATCAGGAAAGGATGAACAGGCTGGATCTCTTTTCTCTTGAAAAGAGAACTGAGGGTGACCTGGTAGAGGTCTTTAAAATTATGAAAGGTTTTGATCGAGTAGCCAGTGTTTCCACTTGTGGGGAAGAGAAATACTAGAAGCCATCAATATAAAATAGTCACCAAGAAATCAAATAGGGAATTCAGAAGAAACTTCTTTACCCAGAGAGTAGTGAGAATGTGGAACTTGCTACCACAGGGAGTGATTGAAGCGAAAAGTATAGATGCATTTAAAGGGAGGCTAGATAAGTATATGAGGAAGAAAGGAATAGAGGGTTATGCTGATAGAGTCAGATGAGGAAAGACAGGAGAAGGCTCGAGTGGAGCATAAACGCTGGTATGGACTGGTTGGCTGAATGGCCTGTTTCTGTGCAGTATATCCTATGTAATCCTATGTATCCAAGTTTGCTGACAATACAATAGAGACTTCACCTGACGAAGGAGCAGCGCTCCGAAAGCTTGTGATTTCAAATAAAACTGTTGGACTATAACCTGGTGTTGTGCGACTTCTCACATTAATACAATAGAGGGTTATGCTGATAGTTAGATTGGGAAAGATAGAAGGAGTCTCGAGTGGAGCATAAGCGCCAGCATGGACTGATTGGGCTGAATGGCCTGTTTCTGTGCTGTATATCCTCTGTAATCCTGTGAGTGAAGGGTGAGTGGGACTTTTTGTGAACTAGGACAGCGGGCTGCCAAATTATGGATGAGCTGAAGTTTACAGACCGTGGAGGATGGGAGGCCAGCCAGGAGAGTATTGGAATAGTTGAGTCTGGAGGTGACAAATGCCGAAATGAGAGTTTCAGCATCAGATTGGCTGAGTCAGTGGGCAACATTGTAGAGGTGAAAGTAGACCGTCTTTGTGATGGAAAGGATATAGGGTTGGAAGCTCCGGCTCGGGGACGAGTAGGATGCCGAGGTTACAGTTTGGTTCAATCTGAGGCAGGGTTGGCGGGTGTAATCAGTGACAAGGATACTGAGTTTATGGTCGGGGCCGAAGACAGTGGCTTCAGTCTTCCCAATGTTTAACTGGAGAAAATTGCGGCTTATCTAAGAATAAATGTCAGACAAGCAGTCTGACAGAACAGAGGCAGTGCAGGGGTTGAGAGAGGTAAAACTGTATGTCAGTGTACGTGTGGAAGCTCACCCCATGTCTTTGGCTGATACTGCCAAGGGGCAGCATGTAGATGAGGAAGCGGAGGGGGGCCAAGGATAGATCCTTGTGGAACCCTGGAGATGCTCTGGCTACAATTTGATAAGTAAGTATGGAACCAATCGAGGGCACTCCCACTGAGCTGGACAGCAGTGCCCTGGAGTAATGCAGACCTGCCTGTTTTAGATATTTGATTATCAAGTAAGCTATAGAGAGTTGACCTAGTTCCAAACTTCCGTCGGCAGGTATGTCATTATACAGCCACCTCAACCCCGAAGAAAGCCCCAATTACCTCAACACCCTATCACAG
Source organism: Squalus acanthias (assembly GCA_030390025.1). NCBI lineage: Eukaryota > Metazoa > Chordata > Chondrichthyes > Squaliformes > Squalidae > Squalus > Squalus acanthias. The sequence continues at coordinate 61,289,743 of CM059439.1, forward strand.
GAGGATAATCATCAGCTAGTCGTTCAGCAACTGTTTGACCTTTTGCTGGGCGATCAACAGGCCCCAGTAGTTTATCATGAATGGCATGGTGAGTAGCACAATTCACTAAAAATTGTTTGAGTGCATTGCTACTATCCTCTTGATCACAGCATAGACACATACCATACCCCGTCAAATGGTGGCTCGACCAGTTGATGGGGCAATGCTTTAACAGTAGCTGTTTCCCTTTCTGCGGCCCAAATCTGGTAGGCAATCAGCCATAGATGTATGAGCATGTGTTCTGATATCTGGCATCCAGCCAGCACCTCTCATCATGCCAGCCTCTTTGATATTTCAGATATTGAAATCCACTGCACCATATCAGGTTTACTCATTTACTCATCACCAACTGTTTAATTCAGGTTCTCAGGCAAAGTACCCACATGAGCCTGATGCCCCCTCCAGGTGACTCATTGACAGATCCTAGAAGTGAAATAGCTGTGTTCTAACCAATTACACCACAGATTCTGTGACTTTAAAACGATTTCAATTTAGATACGCCAAACATTTGCAGTGTTAATCTCTGCTGTGTGTAATTGTGACCTTTGGTAGAGGTTAGAATCATAGAATCATAGAATGGCTACAGCACAGAAGGAGGCCATTATGCCTGTCAGCTCGTGCCAGCTCTCTGCAAGAGTACTTCAGCTAGTCCCACTCCCCCGCTCTTTCCCCGTAGCCCTGCAAAGTTTTTTCCTTCAGGCACTTATCCAATTCCCTTTTGAAAGCCACAATTGAGTCTACCTCCTCCACCCTTTCAGGCAGTGCATTCCAGATCCTAACCACTCGCTGCATAAAAAAGTTTTTCCTCATGTCGCCTTTGGTTCTTCTGCCAATCATCTTAAATCTGTGTCCTTTGGTTCTCGACCCTTCCACCAATGGGGACAGTTTCTCTCTTTCTACTCTGTCTAGCGCCCTCATGATTTTGAACACCTCTATCAAATCTCCTCTCAACCTTCTCTGCTTTAAGGAGAACAACCCCAGCTTCTCCAGTCTATCCACGTAACTGAAGTCTCTCATCCCTGGAACCATTCTTGTAAATCTTTTCTGCACCCTCTCGAAGGCCTTCACATCCTTCCTAAAGTGCGGTGCCCAGAATTGGACACAATACTCCAGTTGAGGTCGGACCAGTGTTTTATAAAGGTTCACCATAACTTCTTTGCTTTTATACTATATGTCTCTATTTATGAAGCCCAGGATGCTTTTTTAACCACTTTCTCAACCTGCCCTGCCATCTTCAACGATTTGTGCACATATACCCCCAGGTCTCTCTTCATGCACCCCCTTTAGAATTGTACCCTTTAGTTTATATTGCCTCTCCTCGTTCTTCCTACCAAAATGTATCACTTCGCACTTTTCTGCATTAAATTTCATCTGCCATGTGCCCGCCCATTCCACCAGCCTGTCTATGTCCTCTTGAAGTCTATCACTAACCTCCTCACTGTTCACAATACTCCCAAGTTTTGTATCATTTGCAAATTTTGAAATTTGAGGTTGCTGGAGCTGTAGCCAAGAGAAAGAGGGTGTGTCAGCCTTGATTCAGGTGATACCATCAACATATGGGCCAATGCAGGAACAGGAAATCCTGCTGGCAAGGGTTAGTGAGCAAACTTACACAGAGCTATTTACTTTATCGATCAACAGCCAAATTCTTGAGCCAGCTCTAGTTTTAAAAAGAAATCCTAAGAGTGTAAATGCAAGGGAAATTCCTCTTCTAATAAAAAATTATAAATTCATTGGTGTCATATTTGACCCTGAAATGAGCTTCCAACCACATATCCGCAGCATAACAAAGACTGCCTATTTCCACCTCTGTAACATCGCCCGTCTCCGCCCTTGCCTCAGCTCATCCGCTGCTGAAACCCTATTTCAACGCACTCCTGGCTGGCCTCCCACATTCCACCCTACGTAAACTTGAGGTCATCCAAAACTCGGCTGCCCGTGTCCCAACTCGCACCAAGTTCTGTTCGCCCATCACCCCTGTGCTCGCATACCTACATTGGCTTCCGGTTAAGCAGCGCCTCGATTTCAAAATTCTCATCCTTGTTTTCAAATCCCTCCATGGCCTCGCCCCTCCCCATCTCTGAAATCTCCTTCAGTCCCACAACCCCCCGAGATATCTGCGCTCCTCTAATTCTGCCCTCTTGAGCATCCCCGATTATAATCGCTCAACCTTTGGTGGCCGTGCATTCTGTTGCCTAGGCCCTAAGCTCTGGAATTCCCTGCCTAAACCTGTCCGCCTCGCTACCTCTCTTTCCTCCCTTAAGACGCTCCTTAAAACCTACCTCTTTGACCAAGCTTTTGGTCACCTGCCCTAATTTATCCTTATGTGGATCGGTGTTAAATTTTTTGTCTTAAAATACTCCTGTGCAGTGCCTTGGGACGTTTTACTACGTTAAAGGTGCTATATAAATACAAGCTGTTGTTGTAATTATTGACCCACTGATGAAATCACAGGAACATGCAGCTTTGAAACATAATTTCTGAGATATGATTTTGTTAGCAGGTTACTTACTATAGAGAGAAACATGAATTTTCCCATTTTCATTGCGGAATTTCAGAAGCCCTATTGTTATTGAAAGTTCAATTCTAGCTATTCCAGAAAGGATCTGCATTACTCATTTTTTGATCATTTTAAAATCATCTTATGTATTTATTTGCAGAAGTTGAAGTCTTTCTCTTTTAAAGGTATGTTTTTTCCTGCTTTATTGTGATTCACCTGTGTAACGTATTATTTGCACATAGTGAGGGATGGGAAGAAACCTGTTATACAACCAGGAAGGCGTGGGACCATTTGCTCAGTTGTATGAGAATAGTCCAATTTTCCCTCTCCCTTACTTCCCTCCAAATTTTCTTGCCTCCTCTCCGAAAGCTGCTAAGTCTTGTTGGGCTATTGCTCCACAAGTGCGGGCAGCCCTCAGGCTAGTGACCATTCTTTATGTGTAAGCTTTAGAACATGACTGTTGGCTGGCTATTTGACTCCATGGGGCATCGCAGTGAGCGTGATCATTTCCTCCAGTCGGGGTTACTGAACAATGATCAGGAGTGGGAACCCTCACTAATTTTTCCCATCCTCAGCCCAGGGATGCCGAATGTAGCCCTCAACTGCTGTCTGAACTGAGATCAGCTACCTTAACACAGACTGGGAATAAGATCTAATGTAGATGCTCAGTTGATGCTAGGTGGTGTATTTTTTTTGTCAATTTTGTTTCCTCCCATTCTCTCCTTCAGGTATGGACGCCTTCCTGAGGTACTGTTCCCCAAGGACTGAGGATCTATCATTACCTCCTCCAAGTCATCATTATTCATGTGTAATTCTTGAGTGCGAGCATTTGATCGGGGTGGGGGTATCAGAGCTGAAGCCTATCCTTCCGCTGATGTCCAAACATTTGCACTTCCAGCAGGAGTGGCTGCAGGCGATCAGGAGTAGATCATTCAGGCAGATTGTAGAGGTCCTTACTGCCACCCTGGCTGAGATTTGCTAATCTAGCACTGACTAAAATTCATACCTGGCACGCGGCACTCACTGAGCTATCGAAGGAGTGATAGACAGTGCATTTCCTAGGCCATCAGGGAATTGAGCAAACAGTATTGAGCAAGATGCATATTGCTTGTTGTGACGTAATTTATTGAACAAATGCAGTTTGTTAATACAGAGTTATGCACAATATGATATATTAAGTTATAGTTAATTAAAAGACATGTATCACTTCACTTTAATTTTTGAAGGTCAAACATTTCCAGCTTGATGTTAGATTTTTCTGCAGTTAGGTAGTAGTTTATGTAAAACGTATTATCCCAGGTCCCTAATGCTACTGTTTGTGTCGTGTGAAACTAAAAGGTCACGAGAGGTCAGTTTCAGCTGCAGTGCTCCATGTGTAATTTTCTACACAACAGGATACAAGCTGTGTGATCTGTCAACCCTGTACAACCAATCATTCTGTTCTTGTTCATTCTATTCTTGTTACTCATGGCATTTTTTTGGAAAATAATGAGCCTGTTCTTTTCTTCCCCACTCCCCCATTTCCCTCTGCTCGCCTGAATCAGGGATCCTCTGGCCACTCTCACATACCTCCTAACAGAGTTAGGCCTTCACTGATGGAGGCCTAGTGACGGGCTGTCTTTTCTGCCCTTGTTTTCCCTCACAACTGCAGCCTTTGACTGGGCCAACCACACCATCCATCTCTAATACCTCTCCTCCATTACCAAGCTTGGTGGGATTACTTTGGTTTCATTCTTACTTAACTAACTGTAGCAATGATTTCCCTTCCCAACCCTGTGACATCTCCTTGGGAATCCTCTTAGGATCCATCTTTGACCCCTTCCTCTTCCACATCTACCTGCTGCCCACCCCCCAACGACACCATCCGCAGATATGGGGTCAGGTTCCACGTATATGATGATGACACCCAGCTTTGTCTCTCCACCACTGTCTTGACCCCTCCACTGCCGACATCCAGTCTTGGATGAGCCGCAATTTCCTTCAGCTAAACAATGAGAAGATCAAAGCCGTCATCTTCGACCTTCACCACAAAGCTCCGTATCCTTGCCACCAACTCTTTCACCCTCTGATTCAGGTTGAAACAGATATTTGGCAACAATGTTCCCTTTAAGCTGCGTGGCCGTGCAGCGCTCCAGGGAATCCGCGCAGCCAGCTTTTCAATACAAAAAACACGCATGCAGAGACAACATTGTTTGGCAACCTCAGCATTCTATTCAACCCTGGACTGAACTTCTGACTCCTTTTCTTCTCCATGACCAAGACTGTCTACTTCCACTTCCGTAACATTGTCTGCCTCCGCCCCTGCCTCAGCCCATCTGCAGCTAAAACTCTCATTCAGGCCTCTGTTACCTCCAGACTCGACTATTCAAACGCTCTCCTGGCTGGCCTCCTATGCTCCACTCTGTAAGCAACCATATTTTCGTTATGCCTCTGTGAAGATTTGGAACATTTTTCTACGTTAAATACGCTATATGAATGTAAATTGTCATTTAACTGTCTCTCTTTTGCCTGATGTGCATATGAGTAATTTCCAGCAGGAGATGGTTGTTTTCCTTCTGCAAAGACAAGTAGCACTGAGGCCATTTTCAGTTCCTCAAACGAGAGCAACCATCTCAGCACAGACTCTGCGGCCTTCTCTTGTGTGTGGCTCAGTACCAGACTCTACAGTTTCTTTATTCACAGAGCCATCAAGTGGAGCTCTTGCTCTTTTCATGCACACTTGACGGGGGGAATTTTAACAGTGAGGCGTGCATGGATTTTGGTGCGGGTGGATGGTTGAAGTCAGCGAAAATATCAGCGCGTGTGGAATCTGGCTCCAACGCGCCAACTTCCAGGGTTAACCGGGCACATTTGGCTGCACGTGCACAACTCCCTTCGGAGAGGGGGTTAGTGATTTAAATATTTAAATCACTGACATGCAGCAGTATTTTAACCAGCATTTAAATTTAATGGCACATGCACAGGTTTCTGGAAACATGCCATTGAAACCAAGGCGAGAACAGAAAGGCAATTTATGGGGCTTATTAAAAGTCAGGCAAATACAGCAATAAATACTCATTGCTCGCGGCTGCTTTCTTACCTCCCGCTGGGAAAGGGTTTGTTCGGCGTACTTGTGGTGAGAGGCTAATTTCTGCACTTTGGAGGTATTGAGACCCGGATCAGGATGGGTGGTGCCATGGGTGCCCTAGATTGGACCTCGGACGAGGAGCAAGATGACCATCAGCGGCAGCAACAGCCTTCTGTGGAGAGACCTGCAGGTGGTGAGTAGAGAGGGGAGCAGCAAAGAAGGGAGCAGCAGAGACTGGAGCAGCAGAGGGGTCGAGCTCGCAAGAGGCACTACCCTGTGTAACAGGGTGTACAAGCAGAGGCTCAGCTTCCTTGATCTCTCAGAACAGCAATGCTTCTGGAGGCTGAGGTTGTCCGTCAGATGGTGGCAGACATCTGCTGCCTCCTAGAAGATGACCTGCAGGACCTGCTACCCCCTTCAAACTTGGCTGATGACACCCGTGAGAAACCCAACCAAAGAAGCCCAAGAGCGGTACAACGAAAGCCATATGACAACCAGATGTGTCATTGAGCAAGCGATCGGAATGCTCAAGATACACTTGAGGTGCCTGGACAGATCTGGAGGTGCCCTTCAGTACTCACCGGCCAGGGTCTCCAGAGTGATTGTGGTGTGCTGCGCTCGGCACATCATTGCACAGCAGCAAGGCTTGGATCTGCAGGAGGAACAAGGTGCTGAGCACCCATCATCTGCGGAGTAATCCGAGAGGAGGATGAGGACGAGGAAAATGGTGACTCCAACGCAGCACCAGCCGCACACATTGCTGCCCAGGATGCCAGATATTCCCTTCTAGCTGTAAGGTTAAGTTAGTTACTACCACTGGACCGATGTAACAATCACATCCAACAGCCTTACTCCCTCCGCCCGCCCCATCGCACTGACACAAAGCAGTCCAGTAACCAAGCATCCACACATTGCACATCCCCACATTGGTGTCCGTCAATTCATGTCTTCCCATTCATGAACAAGCAACTGAAAAGGCGAGTTGCCACTCAGCCATTGAGAATGGGCAACACGGGAAAATGGTGCAAAGTAATAAAATTTATGTGATTCTACTAAACTAAACAAGTGAAGCAGATAGCACAGACAGAAGAATGGGTTACCTCAAGTAAGTGTTCTCGCACCCTTGCTGTTTAACATCTATACCAACGACCAGCCCATCCATCCACACACCAGAAGTTTCCTCTATGCCGATGATCTGTGCATAGCTTCTCAGGACCAATCCTTTGATAAAGTAGAGAAGTCCCTTGGCGATGCACTAGCTGAGCTAACCAACTACTATGCAACCAATCATCTGCGGGCCAACCTTGAAATGACACAGATCAGTGCTTTTCATCTTAAGAACAGAGATGCAAACCGAGAACTTAATGTCTGGTGGTATGGAGAAGACTGGCACACAACTCTAAGCCAATATACCTTGGCGTAACATTAGATCGTACCCTCAGCTGCAAAGTAAAGGCAAAGGTGGGTGCCAGAAACAATATCTTAAGGAAGTTGGCCAATTCTAAATGGGCAACTGACCCAAGGACCTTATGAACTACAGCTCTTGCCCTGTGCTTTTCAGCAGCTGAATATGCTTTTCAGTCTGGGAATGCTCCTCACACGCCATGAAGATGGATCCAGTCCTCAGTGCAGCCTGCAGAGCTATTTCTAGCTGCCTGAAACCTACGAAGGTGGATGAATTTTATTTGCTTGCTGGTATTGCCCCACCTTTCATGAAAAGACGAGTTTCATCAAGAGTGGAAAGGTCAAAGCAGACAAGAGATCCCCATCATCCACTTTTTCAACACGAGCCAGCAACTAAGAGGCTCAACTCCAGGAGCAGTTTCTTACATGCTGTCCAGCCCTTGGAATGTAATCCCCACAGCTGTAGACTAGATGCTTGGTCAAAGGATCTGCAGACAAAGCCACACAAGCTATCTTTTGATCAAGAGGAATCTCTTCCAACAGGAGCCAGTGAGACTTGACCTACTTGGCTGTGTCTCAATTGCCTCAGCACTGGTGTCGGCCGCTCATGCAGAAGTGGGGATACAGCCAAACTGATACTACCGACTGCGACTGCGGAGAGGCATCTCAAACAATGGAGCATCTCCTAGAATGCCCTCTACTACCAGAGCCATGCAGACTGAAAGATCTGAGACACATCAACTCTCGAGCCAGAGCCTGCATGGAACAGTGGTGAGGAAAGGTGCAGCGACACGATGGCGACTAAACAATGGAAACGTAACAACATAACATTTTATCATACAACCGTGTGCATACCCTTGAGCAACTACAAAGCTTTATTCTTCCTTTTCCTATCACTCCTACGTGGTGTAACCCCTGTGGATTGAGCATTCGTAACAAGATAGACGAACTAGTGGCATAAATAGCGATAAATGGCTTTGATCTAATAGCCATTACAGAAACGTGATTGCAAGGTGACCAAAGTTGGGAACGAAATATTCCAGGGTGCTTGACATTTCGAAAAGACAGGCAGAATGGAAAAAGAGTGGGTGTTGCCCCAATAATAAAAGATGACATAAGGACAGTGGTGAGAAAGGATCTTGGCTCGGAAAATCAGGAAGTAGAATTACTATGTGTGGATATAAGGAATAACAAGGGGCAGAAAACACTGGTGGGAGTAGTTTATAGGCCCCCTAACAGTAGCTATACCGTTGGACAGAGTATTAATCAAAAAATAATAGGAGCTTGTAATAAAGGTAATGCAATAATCGTGGGGGACTTCAATCAAATTGGCAAAGGTAGTCTGGAGGATGAGTTTATGGAATGCATTCGAGACAGTTTCTAAGAACAATACGTCTTGGAACCAACCAGAGAACAGACTATTTTAGATCTTGTATAGTGTAATGAGACAGGGTTAATTAGTAATCTCATAATAAAGGATCCTCTGGGGTAGAGTGATCACAATATGATAGAATATCACATTAGATTTGAGAGGTTTTTTTATTTGTTCATGGGATGTGGGCGTCGCTGGCATGGTCAGCATTTATTGCCCATCCCTAATTGCTCTTGAGAAGGTGGTGAGCCGCCTTCTTGAACCGCTGCAGTCTGTGTGGTGAAGGTACTTCTACAGTGAGTATACTTCTTTGTGGTGGTTTGGTACAACTGAGTGGCTTGTTAAGAGTCAACCACATTGCTGTGGGTCTGGAGTCACATATAGGCAAGACCAGGTAAAGACGGCAGATTTCCTTCCCTAAAGGACATTAGTGAATGTCACTTTGTTTTTTTTTTATTACACAATAAATAGCTTTGCTTTATTCTATGCTGTGCTTGTCCATACAGTTTGTGACCAGATTCCTCGAACAGAATAATTTGATAAAGACAAAAACTTCATACGAATAGAACAACATGGTGGTATAGTGGTTAGCACTGTTGCCTCACAGCGCCAGGGACCCGGGTTCGAATCCGGCCTCGGGTGACTGTCTATGTGGAGTTTGCACATTCTCCCCGTGTCTGCGTGGGTTTCCTCCGGGTGCTCCGGTTTCCTCCCAGGTCCAAAGATGTGCGGGTTAGGTTGATTTGGCTATGATAAATTGACCCTTAGTGTTAGGGGGGATTAAATAAGTGGGGTTACGGGGATAGGGTGGGATATGTGTCGGTGCAGGCTCGATGGGCTGAAATGGCCTCTATCTGCACTGTGGGGATTCTGTGATTCTGTGATTCACATTCTGTGAGAACAGTTAAAGGGTTGGACGCTTCTACCGAAGTAACTCCAGTAGCATTCAGAGCACCAGCTGACATGTTCTTTCTATATTCACGGTTCCGGTGCCTTTTCCTGGCACTCCTGCAATATTAAGCACTCACATAGCTCAGGTCAGATGTGGGGCTTTCTCTGCGTTATCCTGATAATCTGCCCGGACATCCAAATCTTGCCATTTTTATTCTCAAACTCTCAATCTTGGTTCTCCCGCCTTAGGCCAAAATACAAGTTTTACAACAGGGTTCAAACTTTCCCAGGTAAAACTCTGAAACTTTGGCTCCAACGCCTTAACCACTCGGCCAGCGCAGCTGCTCACTTTGGGTTTTAATGACAATCTGGTAGTTTCATGGTCACCATTACTGATGCTAGTTTTTTCATTCCAGATATATTTTAAAAACTGAATTTAAATTCACCAGCTGCTGTGGTGGGATTTGAATTCATGTCTTGGGATCATTCATCCAGGCCTGTGGATTACTGTCCAGTAACATAACCGCTATGCTACCGTAACCGGTGACAGTCCGAAACTCGAGTCTTGAACTTAAATAAAGCTAATTACATAGATATGAGGGGCACGTTGGCTAAGGTAGACTGGGAAAATAGATGAAAAGTCATAGAGTCATAACGGCACAGAAGGAGGCCATTCGGCCCATAGAGTCCGTGCTGGCTCTCTGTAGAGCAATCCAGTCAGTCCCATTCCCCCGCTCTATCCCTGTGGCCCTGCAAGTTTATTTCCCTCAAGTGCCTATCCAGTCTCCCCTTGAAAACATTGAGTGTCTCCGCTTCCACCACTTCCGTCGGCAGCAAGTTCCAGGTTTTCACCACTCGCTGCTTGTCATAAATCGCAAGTAACAACTCAGGAAGTACTACTGGGTGGCCAGCTGGGGCGCCGTCCAGGGAGTATAAATACTCAGGCATGGGCCCACCTTGGGCAGAGACAATCTGGAAACAGGAAGCTAGTGACTGCTAACTAGACCTCCATGTTTTGTTACAAGTTGATTAAAGCCTTGCTTTATGTTCAAGTGCGTAGTGAGTCTTTATTACGTCACTGCTTAAAAAAGTTCTTCCTCACATCCCCCCTGTATCTCACACCCAAAACCTTAAATCTGTGTCTCCTAGTCCTTGTACCATCAACTAGTGGGAACAGCTTTTCTACGTCTAGCCTATCCAAACCTGCCATAATCTTGTACACCTCTATCAAATCACCCCTCAACCTCCTTTGCTCTAATGAAAACAAATCCAGCTTCTCCAACCTGTCCTTGTAGCTATAATCCCCCATCCCTGGAACCATTCTGGTAAATCTCCTCTGCACCCTCTCAAGGGCCTTCACATCCTTCCTAAAGTGTGGTGACCAGAACTAGATGCAATACTCCAGTTGTGGCCTAACTAGCGCTTTATAAAGGTTCAGCATAACTTCTCTACTTTTGTACTCAATACCTCTATTTATGAAACCCAAGATCCCATATGCTTTTCACTCTCTCAATATGTCCTGCCACCTTCAGGGACCTATGCACATTAACTCCCAGGTCCCTCTGTCCCTGCACACTCTTTAAAACTGTGCCATTAAGTGTACATTGCCTCTCCCTGTTCCTTCTGCCAAAATGCATCACCTCACACTTCTCTGTATTAAATTCCATCTGCCACTTGTCTGCCCATTCTGCTAGCCTTTCTATGTCCTGTTGCAGTTGATTGGTATCATCCTCACTGTTTGCCACACCCCCAAGTTTGGTGTCATTGGCAAATTTAGAAATTCAATATGTATTCCAATATCCAGATCATTTATATCTATCAAAAAAAGCAGTGGCCCCAGCACTGACCCTTGGGGAACACCACTGTCTACCATCCTCCAGTCTGAAAAACAGCTATTTACCACAACTCGCTGTTTTCTGTCCTTAAGCCAATTCCTTATCCAAGCTGCCACTGACCCACCTATTCTATGAGCCTCAATTTTGTTAACCAGCCTTCTATGTGGTACTTGTCAAACGCCTTCCTAAAATCCATGTAGACAACATCCATTGCATTCCCTTCATCGATCCTCCCTGTTACTTCATCAAAAAATTCAATTAGATTAGTCAAACACGATCTGCCTTTTACAAATCCATGTTAGCTCTCCTTAATTAGCTTAAACCTCTCCAAGTGCCCATTAATTTTTTTCTTGATTATTGTTTATAAAACTTTACCCACCACTGATGTTAAACTGACTGCTAAGGTATGATGGTAGATAAGATAGATGTAAAGGTATGATGGTAGATAAGCAGTGGCAAACATTTAAAGAAATATTTCAAAATTCTCAACAAGGATACATTCCATTGAGAAATAAAAACTCCACAGGAGAAGTGATTCATCTGTGGCTAACTAAAGAAGTTAAGGATAGTATTAGATTAAAAGAAGAGGCTTATAATGTTATGAAGAATAGTAGTAAGCCTGAGGATTGCGAGAGTTTTAGAAACCAGCAAAGGATGACCAAAAAATTGATAAAAAGGGAAAATAATAGAATGAGAGTAAACTTGCAAGAAATATAAAAACAGACTGTAAGAGCTTCTACAAGAATGCAAAAAGGAAGAGAGTAGCAAAAGTAAACATTGGTCCTTTTGAGGCTGAGACAGGAGAAATTATCATGAGGAATAAGGAAATGGCAGAGACGTCAAACAAATATTTTGTATCTGTCTTCACAGCAGAAGACACAAAAGGCATACCAAAAATAGTGGGGAACCAAGGGGCAAATGAGAGTGCGGAACTTAAAGTCATTAATATCAGTAGAAAAAATGTACTTGAGAAACTAATGGGGCTAAAAGCTGACAAATTCCCAGGACCTGATGGCCTACATCCTAGGGTTCTAAAACTGGTGGCTGCAGAGATAGTGGATGCATTGGTTGTGATCTTCCAAAATTCCCTAGATTCTAGAACTGTCCCAGCGGACTGGAAGGTAGCAAATGTAATCCCGCTATTCAAGAGAGGGAGAGAGAAAACAGGGAACTACAGGCCAATTAGCCTGACATCAGTCGTTGGGAAAATGCTGGAATCCATTATTAAAGAAGTGGTAACAGGGCAGTTAGAAAATCATAATATGATGAAGCAGAGTCAACATAGTTTTATGAAAGGGAAATCGTGTTTGACAAATTTATTAAGAGTTTTTTGAGGATGTAACTAACAGGGTAGATAAAGGGGAACCAGCGGATGTAGTATATTTTGATAAGGTGCCACATAAAAGGTTGTTTTGCAAGATAAGGGCTTGGGGGTAATATACTAGCATGGATCGAGGATTGGTTAATGGATAGAAAACAAAGAGCAGGGATAAACGGGTCATTTTCAGGTTGGCAGGCTGTAACTAGTGGGGTGCTGCAGGGATCACTGCTGGGTCCTCAGCTATTTACAATCTATATTAATGACTTAGATGAAGGGACCGAGTGTAATGTATCCAAGTTTGCTGACGATGCAAAACTAGGTGGGACAGTAAGCTGTGAGGAGGACACCAAGAGTCTGCAAAAGACAGGTTAAGTGAGTGGGCAATAAGGTGGCAGATGGAGTATAATGTGGGGAAATGTGAAGTTATTCACTTTGGTAGGGAGAATAGAAAAACAGAATATTTTTTAAATGATGAGAAACTATTAAATGTTGGTGTTCAGAGTGATTTGGGTGTCCTTGTACAAGAAACACAGAAAGTTAGCATGCAGGTACAGCAAGCAATTAGGAAGGCAAATAGCATGTTGGTTTTTATTGCAAGGGGGTTGGAGTACAAGAGCAGGGAAGTCTTGCTACAATTGTACAGGGCTTTGGTGAGACCACACCTGGAGTACTGTGCACAGTTTTGGTCTCCTTATTTAAGGAAGGCTATACTTCCCTTGGAGCCGGTGCAACAAAGGTTCACTAGATTGATTCCTGGGATGAGCGGGTTGTCCTATGATGAGAGATTGTGTAGAATGGGCCTACAGTTGCTGGAGTTTAGAAGAATGAGAAGTGATCTCATTGAAACATGTAAGATTCTGAGGGGGCTTGACAGGGTAGATGCTGAGAGGTTGTTCCCCTAACTGGAGAGTCTAGAACCAGGGGGCATAGTCTCAGCATAAGGGGTCGGCGATTTAAGCCTGAGATGAGGAGGAATTTCTTCACCCGAGGTTGTGATCGGTCTGCTTCAGCCTCAGACAGTGGCCAGGGAGAGGGATGGAGTCGGTGTCTAGAGAACGGAGTTTGTAGCGGGGACCAAAGACAATAGCTTCGGTCTTCCCCAATATTTGATTGGAGGAAATTTCTGCTCATCCAGTACTGGATGTTGGATAAGCAGGGTGACAAATTAAAGTCAGTGGAGGGGTCGAGAGAGTTGGTGGTGAGGTAGAGCTGGGTGTCGTCAGTGTACGTGTGAAACCTGGCATTGTGTTTTTGGATGACATCACTGAGAAGCAACGTGTAGATGAGAAATAGGAGGGGACCAAGCATAGATCCTTGGGGGACTCCAGAGGTAAAGGTATGTGGGAGTGGGAAGAGAAGTCATTGAAGGTGATTCTACAACTGGATAGATAGGAATGGAACCAGGCGAGTGCAGTCCCACCCAACTGGATGACGGTGGAGAGGCGTTGGAGGAGGATGGTGTGGTCAACTATGTCAAAGGCTGCAGACAGGTCGAGAAGGATGAGTAAGGATAGGATGTTATGTGACTTTGATAAGTGTCATTTCAGAGCTGTGGCAGTAGCGAAAACCTGATTGGAGATATTCAAACAGTTGCATGAAACTTGCATTTTGCGAGCCGGTGGCACGGGCACTTTTCTAAGGCTAGTATGAAAGCAGTTAAAACATCCACTGATCCAGGTTTTGGTCCAATTAACAGATATTGCAAAGAATATCACTGACAGTGAAATACTGTGCCATCAACACTATTCTTCACATTTGAACCAAGCTTCAACAAACCTAACAAAATGAAATGGGAAAATCTTTTTTTTTATTATATATGTTTCTGCTTGAAAAAGCACAATAGTTCTGCTCATTATTGTCGGCTCTGAAATGCAGGTGGGTGTCAAAGGGTCAAGATATGTTTCACAGGAATATGGTCTGTTGATGTGTACATCCTCTTTCCTTCCCCCCACTTTATCTCATGCACCCCGGAGAAGTTACCTATGAAGAATATGCCAAGTGTAGGGTCTTCATACCATTTGCCAGCACAGCACATCTTCCAGCCAAGTATTCAATTTCCTCTTCCAATTTTTTACTGCCCCTTCCAGGATTCTAAATTGTTTCAGGGTTAGTTCAACAGACCAGGAGGATGAAGACTCATCTGTGAAGACTACCTAGCCAAGGGGCACCTGATTCTTTCTTGGATCAGTCGGACTTTACCAGGTCAAGGACCCTAGTTTTCTGTCAAACCTGGGAACTCTACCTGGCACAGGAATTCCAGCCTCTCAGTGGACCAGAAAGGTTCGATATGGACAAGGGATTCCCTTTCTTGACTGTTGTTGGACCTTAAATGCACAACACTCTTGAGACCATGTTGCTTACTGTGCTGACAAGTACAGACTCTCTACTCATTAATTCCTTTGGTGTGGCACTGGAATGCTGTCTGCGCCCTTTTAACTGCACCCCACCGAGAGTCATCAAAGAAAACAAGAATAGTAATTATAAAAAATGAGTTGCAGTTGATTGCCTTTGGAGTTGAGGGAGAACTATCACAGTACATTCTTTCAGGAGACTGAGTGAGGTGCGACTTATGGACTGAATGGTTTATAGTGTAAAAGACTATTTTCATTCATGCAACAAAGGAAACTATTGTAGACATCATTTTTTAATGTATTCACCCTCACCTCTGAGTCAGAAGGTTGTGGGTTCAAGTCCCACTCCAGAGACTTGAGCACAAAAATCTAGGCAGACACTCCAGTGCAGTGCTGAGGGAGTGCTGCACTGTTGGAGGTGCCATCTTTCAGATGAGACGTTAAACCCAGCTCTGTCTGCCCTCTCAGATGGACGTAAAAGATCCCATGGCACTATTTCGAAGAAGAGCAGGGGAATTATCCCCGGTGTCCTGGCCAATATTTATCTCTCAATCAACATAACAAAAGCAGATTATCTGGTCATTATCACATTGCTGTTTGTGGGAGCTTGCTGTGTGCAAATTGGCTGTCACGTTTCCTACATTACAACAGTGACTACACTTCAAAAAGTACTTAATTGGCTGTAAAGCACTTTGGGAGATCCGGTGGTCATGAAAGACGCTATATAAATAAGTCTTCCTTTCTTATTCCAGTAAACAGCTACCTCGCGTCAATTTTCCTGCTCTTGTTTCGCTGGTTATAGAAAAACATAGAAACATAGGAGCAGGAGTAGGCCATTCGGCCCTTCGAGCCTGCTCCGCCATTCAATATGATCATGGCTGATCCTCTATCTCAAGACCATATTCCCTCTCTCTCCCCATACCCCTTGATGCCTTTTGTGTCTAGAAATCTATCACCTTCTTAAATATAATCAGTGACTTGGCCTCCATAGCCTTCTGTGGTAGAGAATTCCTTCTTCCTGCTCTCCATTGATTCAGTTCGACACACATTGAATGAGTCAATTAGTGTTGAAATCATTTCGCTGGCTTTACTCATTTGAATATCCAGCCGAGGTTACCAGCGGTCAGACTGGAGTGGCTCCTCGAGTCTGACTACCCGCGGGTGTGGGCCGGTTCTGGTCTTGTCTTGTGTGGGGGGGAGGCCGGGGCCCGGGAACACACGAGGCAGGGACACGCGCACTGCCTTCACCTTTCCCCTCCATTGCGTCAGCACGCGCACGCTGCCGGTCACGTTCTTGTTCCGAACCCTGAGAGTTGCAACAGCTACATTTGTATCGAGTGTCGGAGCAGGTGAGCAGAGCAAGGGAAGGGAGAGGAAAAGGAAAAGGAAAGAGGGGCTTTGTGAGTAATACCCAATGTAACTACCAACCCTCTCGCAGTCCGCCCGAGTCCGGTCTGCTTCTGTGTCGGTCGCTACCAGCTCCCGATAGCCGCCTTTCATTTATTGTGGGGGAAGTGCGCTCCGAACGCTGCTGTCGCTTGTGTTGTGAACAGTATAGCCGCTACACTGTATCGGATAGAGCCGGGAGCCAGGCTACCGCCGCCGCTCCTCTCGCCGGACCGGGACACCTCCCGCCCTCTCTCTGTCCGGTCCTCCTCTCTCCCCCGGGAACGCGCAGGCTCCGGATACCCATCGTGTCCTCCAATTGTGAGACCGTGAAGCGGACACGTTGTATCCCCGGACCATTCCAGCTGGCCAAGGAGTTTCTCTGGGGCTTGTTGTTGCTCCGCTGCTAGTCAACAGACGCTTCTACTCACTTCCCTTTCAAATTATGTCATTTTAGTAATTTGAATCAATTTTTGGTTTACTTCTGGCCTGGCTTCTGTCCCCCTTTTAAAATTGAACTTTGCGATTTAATTCTTTGTCACCTATATTTTTTGGATTAAACATGATAACATTCTAATATTTAAGCACCTTTATTAACTTTTATATATCTAGCGGAACAAAATTATTGCGTTTTTTAATGGCCAAGTGCGGACTGTTACTTCAGTTGAGGCTTTGAGCTCGATTGCCTGGTCTGTTTCTTTGCTCTGTCGGTGATTTCTTTCTGGTTTCCCCCCGGCAGGAGGCTAATGGCGAGTGGGTCAGGAATGACCGTTCGGAGTCGGCGTATTTCCGCGAAATCCTTGGATGAAGACGGTACGAAAAGCTTTGAGGGACCCGGAGATGGGCGCGTCCGATCGGTCAGTAATGGTGAGTTTGACCCTTTTCCTCCCTCGCCTCCGAAAATAATGGAGGCGGTTAGCTTCAAATCCATCGTCATCAAATTGGTGAAATTCCAGCGAAGGTTATAGCTTTGGAGAAGAAATGCAAAGTGGTGTCAAAGGAAACCGTTTTTTGTTCCGAGGATTTGGGGCGGTGAGGTGTATATCAGAATCTAGTGCAGTTGACTGCCATCCAAAGCGATCTTTTCACACGACTGTGGTGAAAGCGAAAATCAATTGATTTGTTACCAGCCACCTGGGTCTGGAGCAGTGCTCAAAAGAAATTGCTGAGGTCACATAATTTTAGCTACGCACTAATTTTAGTAGAAAACTCCTTGCACATACACACAATACAGTTACATGTACTTCACATATGTATATTTACTTAACATTACCACCATTCAGTAACCAAGGAAGTAAAGCACTCACAATGATCAAAATGTACTGCTTAGTGTCTTACGATTTTAACAACGCACGAAATGGTTAAAGTATACGTGCATAACATCTTCCCACTATGAGTACTGAGATCACATGCCCAACAACGGTGTCTATTCCTCATTTTATTTACTAAATCAGAAATGCAATTAACCATATCTGGATTCCCAATTAGTCACATGTGGCTAACATATTGGATAACACTGGTCTTTATACATGAAGCAGAGGAAGATTTAAATACAGATTCTAGTAAGTGATACCAGGGTCCAGACTTAAGTTATAAACTTAATTAATTCATTACCCTTCCAGGTCTAGTGGAAAGGGGCTGTCAGTGTATTTAAGCTAGACCCAACAGTGCTTATGTTTTTCTATATTCTGGGACATGGTATCATGTTTATAAAAACTGCACACTTGGGTACTGGTGTGGTCATTCTGGAATAGGAGTTTTGCAGAACCTTGTTGCTTTCCTCGGACTAGCCATCTTGTGCAGTGTGGTTACTGTTGAATTACATCTACAATGAGATTTCTGTTCATGCTTGTGATTTAGTCTTTCACTGAGCCACTGCTGGAACATTTCACCCCCACCCCCAAACCATCTGGACAGGAGTAGCTTCATTTTTTGTAAACTATTTGCAATATTTATTTTGTTATGCTTCAACCACTTTTTTTTTCCTGTTGGTGTCGGGCAGCTTCACATGATCCATCATTTTATTCTGCAGTGCAGAATCTGTGCTCATACGTATCGTAAAACTGGACAGTGACATGCACAGCATGTCAGTCAGCAGCTGAAAAAGAAAGTTAGGCGTTAATGTTTCAGATGAGACTCCCATCAGATTTTTATTATTGTTTATCTGCACCGGCAATTTCATTAAATTTCCTACATTGCAACAGTCGCCACGCTGCAAAAAGTACTTAATTGGTTGTTTAGTGCTTTGCGATGTCTGGTGGGTCATGGCAGATGCTATATAAATACAAGTCTTTTATTTTCTTTAAATTGTGAAAAAGTTATTTTATTGCAAAGCTTTTGTGTAAGCAAAACGGCAGCAGTTTGTGCAAGCACTTAAAATCCGATTGTTAGATCTCATTCAT
Organism: Squalus acanthias; assembly: GCA_030390025.1. Classification (NCBI taxonomy): domain Eukaryota; kingdom Metazoa; phylum Chordata; class Chondrichthyes; order Squaliformes; family Squalidae; genus Squalus; species Squalus acanthias. The sequence continues at coordinate 61,308,311 of CM059439.1, forward strand.
CCCTGCAGCAAAGCAGTGAGTCACAGAGTTTATATTGTGCAAGCCACTGAAACCTTGCTCTTACAGGAGGACATTAATAAACTTGCAGAATGGGCACATAATTGGCAAATGAAGTTCAACACAGATAAATGTGAGGTCTTACATTTTGGTAGGAAGAATAGGGAGGTCACTTATCACTTGGAGGGTGCGAGTCTAGGTGGGGTCAAGGAACAAAGGGTCTTGGAGTACAAATACACAAATCACTAAAAGTTGCGACGCAGGTTAGCAAGGCCATTTTAATAAAAAAGGAAACCAAGCACTCTGGTTTATTTCTAGAGATGTAGAATTGAAAAGTAGGGAAGTTATGCTAAACCTTTATCGAACCTTGGTTCAACCAGAGTATTGCGTACAGTTCTGGCCGTCATATTATAAAACGGATATAGAGGCACTGGAGAGGGTGCAGAGAAGATTTGCAAGGATGATACCAGAAATGCGAGGGTATACATATCAGGAAAGGATGAACAGGCTGGGTCTCTCTTTTTTCTCTTGAATAAAGGTTGAGGGGTGACCTAATAGAGGTCTTTAAAATTATGAAAGGATTTGATAGAGTGGATACAGAGAGACTGTTTCCACTTTTGGGGAAGAGCATAACTAGAGGCCATCAATGTAAGATAGTCACCAAGAAATCCAATATGGAATTAAGAAGAAACTTGTTTACCCAAAGAGTGGTGAGAATGTGGAACTTGCTACCACAGGGACTGATTGAAGCGAATAGTATAGATGCATTTAAGCGGAGGCTCGACAAGCATATGAGGGAGAAGGGAATAGAGGGTTATGCTGATAGATTTAGATGAGGAAAGACGGGAGGAGGCTCATGTGGAGCAGAAACACCGGCATCGACTGGTTGGGCTGAATGGCATGTTTCTGTGCTGTATATCCCATGTAATCCTCTATATATGACCTGTCTATGTTGCGCCCTCAGAACTTGTACAGTATTTAGTATGGACGTTTATTTTAGTAACAATTTTTTTTGTGGACATGGCTCGTGTTTCATCTCTGTAGGAAATTTTAATTACTGATTGTATCTGATAGAGTTTACAATTGTATAACTTTGTTGGGTAGGTTTGCACTTGATTTGCAGTTTGTTGCTTTAAGCTGTCATGCCAGGCCATAAGTCGATACTTTATTTTTTGTGAGATTTTAATATACTCGGTTGAGGTTCCTCTTACCTGTTTTAAGGTTTAATGAAAAGCCTCAACTACCTTCTTTGCATTGGATTATTTCAGTCACTATGCTTCTGTCCTCTGGAACTCTCTTCCAAAACCACTTCACTTTGCCTCCATTTCCCCAACATTCATTCCTGTCCGTGCCTTTGTTAGAAAGAAAGAACCTGAACATTTGACTATACCAGTGCTCTCCTTGCCAGCCTCCCCTGTCCACAAACTTCAGCTCATCCAAAACTCTACAGCCATGTCTTAAGCAGTGTCAAGTCCTGTTCACCCATCACCCCTGTGCTCGCTGGCCTATATTGGCCCTGGTCCCCAATGCCTCCAATTTAAAATTCTCATCCTCGTGTTCAAATCGCTTCATGGCCTCACCCCTCCCTATCTTTGTAACCGCTTCCAGTCCTTCAACCCTCCAAGAACTTTGCATCCCTCCCAACTCTGGCCTCTTGTGCATCCCTCATTCCCTTCGCCCCACCATTGGCAACCTTCAGCCATCCAGGCCCTAAGATCTCTCCTGCTACTCAAACAGACCAAAGTTGATCTTTGAATTCTTAATATTTAAATAGTTAAATTTAACAACTTTGCCATCAGGTAACAAGCCAACCTCATAAGCAGTCAGCCACTTCACTGCTTGTCCTTTTTTTCGCGTTTGAAATGGAAATATTAGGTTAAAAATATGCATTTTTTTTTAAAAAAACACTCCATTCAGACTTTTACAATGGTTTTGGACATTCACCTGTCTGAACGAAGTGTTTCCTCATGCAATGGCTTCCTTTTGAAACCAGCATGCTTTGAACTGATCGTGCATCTGTAAACATCTGTGCTTGAATACCTTATGGATTTTTCTCCCAAGTTGATGCGGTTAATTCTCATTAGTCTCATGGTTACTTTTGCTGTTGGATGCGGTGGACTTTACCCATATGTTTGTGTGCTTTAATACTAACTTGTGATTTCACTAGGTTGAGGATTTGATTTCCCAGATTGCTTTTTTTCCCCCCACCCCAAACGAGAAGGTCTTGACTTGTGTTGGGTTCTTTGGAAGCCAGCTATCCTTTCGTACCTTGCCGATGTGGCCATTCTTCATGTGTGATCCTAAGCAAGTCAGTGGGTCATCACGGCTGAGCCCGTTGCTGTCCTCTCTTGATGTCACTCCATGCACTTTCTAGCAGCAGTCACTGGGGGTTGAAGTTTAGGCTAGTAATATCAGCGCAATCCAGACAGAATCTGCTGAACCAGCACAAAAGTGCGTGAAATTTTAAACGTAATTGAGTTACGGCCAAAACCACCTAGATGTTTATATTTTCCGCAATCATATACGCTCGTTCAAGATTCAATTTGCCCGGTTCAGGCCCCGCCCACAAAACTGAACGCCCCAGGTCTAAATTGCAAGATTCTGCCAATTGCCTTGGTTCGGGAAGGCTCTTTAAATTGTGCTTTTATTTTAGGTACGCAGGCATGTTTTTTCACATCAAAAAATATTTAATTTACTAAGAAACTGAAGAGTGTACACCAATGAAACTAATAAATGGTTCAGTCTAGTTTTACACGTCATTTTCAGTGATTTTTAAATCCGGTTACTGACAGGTGGAGGGCTGGATTTTGTGTTTGTGATTATGCAAATTAATTTTAGCAGAAATTTGATCTGTCACCTAAACTGTGCAATTTCCCGATTGCGCCCAAAGCAGAAACTTTACCTTGGATAGCAGCCAGGAGCCTGAAGTCGGGCCTCCTTCAATCCCTTGTCCTGGATGCTGAGGCAAATTATTGGACTCTGTTGCCATCCCAGCTTGCATCAACTAATTCAGCACACACTGGAGATCATGGCCAAATGTTTCTGGTCTGTGTGTCTCGGTAGCATAAAAGGTAGTGCATTTACCAACTGAGCTATCAGTTGGAAGGTGGAGGTTAATGGCATTTTCTTAAAACCCTGGCACAAAGTTTGCGGTCGGAGGCTTCGGCCTGCAGAAATCTACGAATTTACCGGGAGGTACGGAGATTCGCGCTCCTGGGCCTCTCCAGGTACCAGCGATTAGAGGCCCACGTATCCCAGGGGCGCATGCGTTTCGTTAGCATCTCTGGGATCACATGGGCTGGCCCAACCAATGAAAGAAGGGGAATCCCCATTCATCCTTATGGGGATTCTGTCTGTTGGGAACTCCCATAAGTATGAATGGGGATCATTTAACAAAAATACACCAACACATGATTTTTTTTTCTTTAAATTGCGTATTTAAACTGAATTAAAATGCCATTTAATTAAATATTTTAAACCAATTACATTTTTTGAAATTTGTTTTAATGGGGCTAAAAATAAACTTGTTATTGGACAGGATTTTTAATGTATAAATGAGTGATAAAATTTTATTTTTCTATTTTTTTAAAAACGCTGGTAAAGGCAGGCGTCTGAATTTCAAGGGCATTCGCTGGGCAGAAGTTGGGTAAATAGTGCAACTCTCCGCCCACGGAGGCCCTTCTCCCGGGGATGCGGAGGATCTGTCAAGAGGATGTTCCGTGTTTTCGCGCATGTGCTTCGCATGCTTAAACCCGGAACTTGTGCGGCCCCTCCAGGAGTGTAAGCACCCCGTACGCACCTGTAGTGGTCGCAAGTTATGGCCCCCTGTCTTTTGGCATTGAACTATTGTTACATTTTTCCAAAAGAAGGTTGTGGTTTAGCAACATTATATCATTCTTTTTAAAATGCCAGTTTTATATTCTGTTTATTGTATTGCATGTTTGTCATTGGGTATTTTATCATTAACATTCTTGTAAATCAATACTGATTTTCCAAGAAGTTTTATTCTTTAATCTGGGATTCAAGGGACTTGAGATAAAAGTAACAGACTTGTAAAGCTTTGTACACATGCCCATGTAATCGCCCATTCAGCAATTCAACCTGAACACACAATTATTCTGCATCAAAATGTTTTCACAGCGACCGTGGTGATGAGGAGCAATGCCTGGCCCCAATAGCTCTGATCCCAGATCAATCAGCCAGGGTTCCCAATCCTGATTGCAATCCAGTGACCTCGGCAGGGAAGTGCCTTGAGCAGACATTGGGCAAGGACGTAACTTAACTGCAATGCCAGTGAGAGATTAAGAGTCTTTGGGAATCTAATAATTTTCAGAGGAAGCTGGGATTTGCAGCTCTTTAACATGCTGATATTTAAAATGTAATGGGGAGGAGATAGTGTGCCACAAAATGGCTTGACTCCATGATTCCCACAGAGTTTACAATCTTTGTTGTGCTGTTGATGGGAATAGAGGTAATAATAGATGAGGCACTTTACATTGCACGACAGGAAGGGTGTAGTGTTAAGAAAAATCCTCGTCCATCCATTAGGTTAAGGCAAAATTGTATTCAATTAGGATTTATTCTTTGAAAGAGCGAGTCCCAGCTTCCCTGAGAGCCTATTGAATAAAGGCACCATCCACTACAATACTAAACATTCCAAATCAGAACCTCCCAGGTTCAATATCTTAAGTTTGATGATCTCTGCTGGAAAAGCAGTTGGGATGCTACAGTTAGCTTTGTTGCCCTGAGCTCTATAGGAGGAGTAATCTATTTCTGATCAGTATCCAGTGACCCACCTGAGAAGTGCACATGTATGAATGTTAGATGGGAACTGGTTCGGGCTTGGCTGTGATGCCCCAATTTGTTGAATATCTTAGTAACACTAACTGCCTTGGACCACACTTGAGGAATGGTCACATGGGTGAGCTATATGAGGGTAGCTGATACACTTGGATCCATACTCCAGCAAGTGTGACCACCTCACATAGAAAGATATGAATTAAATAAGGGCAGCCAACATGGATTTGTACAAGTTGTATCTGACAAATGTAATAGATATGAGCAAATAAGAGCGTATTGATAAAGGATATGTAGTGGCTGTATGGATTTTCAAATAGTATTTGATAAATCCTTCTATGCAGCAGTTTATCATAAAATTAAGGGACACAGTATTAAAGGGAGTGTGGTAGCATCGATAGGAAGTCGGATGAAGAACAGTAAGAGTAATCCTTAATGGATGTTTAATACAAGAGAGGAATGTAAAATGTTTCCCAGGGGCCATTGCTCTTCTCAAAGCAAGAACTTCCATTTCTACAGCGCCTTTCACGACCTCGGGACATCTCATTACAGCCAATGAAGTAATTTTGCAGTGTAGTCCCTGCTATAATCTAGGAAATGTAGCAGCCAAGGTCGCACAAAGAGCATAAGGTAATGACCAGATTATCTGTTTTGGTGCCGTTTCCTGCTCTCGCCCTGAACTAGGAAATTTCATACACTTTGCTTCCAATTTTCACCCTTCCTTCACCTTCACATGGTCCATCTCCAACTCTTCCCTTCTCTTCCTTGACTTCTCTGTCTCCATTTCGGGATAGGTTATAAGCCCACTGACTCCCACAGCTACCGTGACTGCACTTCCTCCCACCCCGCTCCCTGTAAGGACTCTATTCCATTCTCCCAGTTTCTCCGTCTCCGCCGCATCTGCTCTGACGATGCCACCTTCCATACCAGTGCTTTCGATATGTCTTCCTTTTTCCTCAACCGAGGATTCCCCTCTACTGTGGTTGACAAGGCCCTCGACCGAGTCCGTTCCATTTCCCGCACTTCTGCTCTCACCCCTTTCCTTCCCTCCCGGAACTACGATAGAGTTCCCCTTGTCCTCACCTTTCACCCCACATTCAACGGATCATCTTCCACCACCTCTAGCGTGATCCCATCACCAAACACATCTTCCCGTCCCCTCCCCTTTCAGCATTCTGAAGGGACAGCTCCCTCCGCGACACCTTGGTCCACTCCTCTATCACCCCCAACACCGCTTCCCTTCCCACAGCACCTTCCCATGCAAGCGCAGGAGATGCAACACCTGCCCTTTCACCTCCTCCCTTCCCACTGTCCAGGGCCCCAAACACTCCTTCCAGGTGAAACAGCGATTTACTTGTACTTCCTGCAATTTAGTATACTGTATTCGCTGCTCACGATGCGGTCTCCTCTACATTGGGGAGACCAAACGCAGATTGGGTGACCGCTTTGCAGAACACCTCTGTTCAGTCCGTAAGCGTGACCCCCGAGCTTCCGGTCGCCTGTCACTTTAATTCTCCGCTCCGCTCCAGTCTCACTGACCTCTCCGTCCTCGGCCTCTTACGCTGTTGCAACGAAGCTCAATGTAAGCTCGAGGATTAGGCACTTTACAGCCTTCTGGACTCAACATTGAGTTCAACAATTTCAGATCATAACCTCTGCCCCCATGTTTTCTTTTCTCTCACATGGCAGCTGTTGATTCTGCCATTGTCATTTACACCTCATCTAGAGTCATCTTTTGTTTCTTAACTTGTCCCGTTGCCATCTCCTTTTGCCTTGCACGATCATCCCTTTTGTCTCTCCTGCCTTCCATGCTATCACAGATCTTCCCTTTGTTCTTTCCTCCTCTCCCCCTTTCCCTGCCCCACACTTGCTTAAATATCTATTACTTCTCCAACTTTTTCTAGTTCTGACGAAAGGACATCGACCTGAAGCGTGAACCCTGTTTCTCTATGATGCTGCCTGACCTGCTGAGTGTTTCCAGCATTTTCTGTTGTATCTGTTTTAGTGATGTTGGTTGGTGGATCCATATTGGCCAAGACTGGATTCGAATAGCACCATGGGACATGGCCACCTGAGGCTGTTGTCTCGCTTTAACGTCTCATCTGAAAGACACCACCTCCAACAGTGCAGTACTTCCTCAATACGGTACTGAAGTCTCAGTCTAGATTATATGCTCAAGAATCTGGAGTGGAACTTGAACTCTCAACCCTCTGACTCAGATGTGAGGGTACTGCCACGGAGCTAAAGCGGACACCTAAGTATATATGAAAAAAAATCAGGATTTAGAGTATAGGGGTCAAAATATTAAAATTTGCAGATGGCACAAACTGGAAGTGTGGTTTACTGTGAAGAGGATTAAGTGCTGTCAGGAGATTGATGACTGAGACAGGTTAGCAGATGAATCAGTAAGATGAATGTTAATGTGGATAAATGTGTGGTAATGCATTCTGTAGGGATAAATAAGAGGACATATACATTAAATGGTCATACTATAAAGGGAGTAGAAGAGCAGAGAGTTATGGGTTCAGATGTACAAATCCTAAAAAATGGCAGGACAAGTAAAAAAGCTGTTTTGTTTTTAATAAAGGATCTGGGATCTTGTTTATAAATGGGGACATAGAGTACAGAAGCAGAGGTGATGCTCAATTTATAGAAATTGCTAGTTAGACACAAGTTAGAATTGGGTACTTTATTGTAGGAAAGATATTGAGGCCATTGTGACGCATGGAAGAGATTCACTAAGATAATATTGGGATGAGACATGAGAGAAACTGGGTCTATTTTAATTAAGACAGAAGGTCAGGAGAGTCAGATAGATGTGCGTAAATGTATGAGCGGTTTGATAAGGTAAATCCGGAAAATCATTCCACTGGTCGGTGAGCTGGTAATTCGAGGGGATAAAAGGAATAATGCTTGACCGCCCCCACACCCCGAGGGTTTGTATGTGCCCAGGTGACCCTAGAGCGCGATCACATGGAATCCACCAGTTTGCTCCAAGTGCTTTACATCCGGTGACCACCACTGGACATGCTGGTTTTCATTGACTGTCAAAGCAGAATAATATCCTAAACTTGCGCAAATTTTTAGTTTGTTGTGAGCCAATTGTTTTAGTGGCGCCCTCCTTGTAAAAGGGGCCACTGGTCAGAAATTGCCAATTATTTTGTGGTAAATGTCACTTGTTGGTTCAAACAAAACAGGACAATGATGTATGTTGGGAGAATTTTTTTAATGGGGAGTGCTGTTGGGAAATGCTCTACTAGAAACTGTTGGAATCCAAATCCACAGTAGCTTTTGAAAAGGAAGGGTAATGGATCAAGTGAATAGCTCTTTCAGAGAGCTGACACTGGTGCAATGGTCTGACTGGTCTCTTCTATGCTGTAAAAATTCTGATTCAGGAATACTGGGGGTGGGAGGGGGTGACGGGACTTCAGAAGGAGCAAGTCATCATTAGGGCCTTTTCTTACAAAAACCCAAAAGCAATGTGGTATAGAAGTGAGAAATCATTTTGATTTTTCTGCATAATTTGTGCTATTTTTTGGAATCTGCTTGTTTATATGGTTAGTGCTCGTGACCTTGTTGGAATTGGATGGAAAGAGTTATTGAGCCTGACTCTGAGGAGAAATCAGCACAGTTAAAATGACTGGATCACAGTTGCAAGCTGTCTACAGTTGCAAGCCACCACTACCCTCTAGTGTTCCATTTATATTATAGCGTTGTATAGATGAGCTGTTGCTTATACCTGCGTTAGCAAGGTATGCCCACCTCCAGAGATCCAATCAGGCCAAACTTGCTGCAGGATGCTACAAGCTGCCATTGTTTCTGGCCATGTGCCTTGGAGTATAACAATGCAATTATGGCATTTCTGGTCTCTACAGACCTACAGAAACTCAACTGGACCAGCCACACACACGCCATGGCTACTAGAGCAGGTCCGGTATTCTGTGGCGAGTGGTTCACCTCTGATTTCCCCAAATCATCTTCACCACTGACGAGGCACAAGTCAGGAGTGTGATGGAATACTCTGTACTTGCCTGGATGGATGCAGCTCCAACAACACTCAAGAAGCTTAACACCATCCAGTCTGCTTGATCGGCACCCCATCCAGCAGCTTAAAATTCCACTCCCTCCACCACTGGCATACCATGGCTGCAGTGTGTACTATCTACAGCATGTACTGCAGCAACTCTCCAAGGCTTCTTCAGCAGAACCTCCCAGACCTGTGACCTCCATCACCTAGAAGGATAAGGGCAGCAGGTGTATGGGAACGCCATTGCCTCCAAGTTCCCATCTAAGTCGCACATCATCCCGACTTGGACATATATCGTTGTTCCTTCATCATCCCTGGGTCAAAATCCTGGAACTTCCTACGATACAGTATTGTCTGAGTACCTTCACCACATGGACTGCAGTTGTTCAAGACGTAAGGCTCACCACCACCTTGAGGGCAACGAGGGATGGACAATAAATGCTGGTCTTGCTAGTTATTCCCATATCCTAAGAATGAATAAAAACAAATCTGGCAAAGTCCATGGCCAGACAATTAAAGTTGCACTCGGTACTCTGAAATGTACGTGGGATCAATTTCACAGCACTGGCACCCTCAGTACATTACAGAACCAGTTCAAGCATAAGCAGTTCTGCAATAATACTGTAATTAAAAAGTTGTGCTTGGCTCAGGAATTCTGTAAATGAGAGCAATTGGAAAGTTTTGGCCTATTGGAATATTACATATAAATCAAATACATGGTTATCTGGATGGTTTGTATTTCCAAAAGTAACAAAAGCGCAGAATGCTTCGAAGCTGTTTCAGATATGAATGGTGATGGTGAAATCACAACTGAGGCTGGCTGTATCCTTTCGCCAGATTCACCAGACTGATACCTGGGATGGCAGGAATGACGTATGAAGAGAGATTGGGTCGATTAGGCTTATACTTGCTAGAGTTTAGAAGAATGAGCGGGGATCTCATTGAAACTTATAAAATTCCAGCAGGACTAGACAGACTAGATGCAGGAAGGATGTTCCCGATGGCGGGGGAGTCCAGAACCAGAGGTCACAGTCTAAGGATAAGGGGTAAGCCATTTAGGACTGAGATGAGGAATTTCTTCACCCAGAGAGTGGTGATCCTGTGGAATTCTCTACCACACAAGGCAGTTGAGGCCAATTCATTAAATATATTCAGGAAGGAGTTAGATATATTTCTTAAGGCTAAAGGGATATGGGGAGAAATCAGGGACAGAGTACTGAATTTGGATGATCAGCCATGATCTCATTAAATGGCGGAACAGGCTCGAGGGGCTGAATGGCCTACTCCCACTCCTGCTCCTATCTTCTATGTTTCTATGTCTGGCTGTGGCTCAGTGGTAGCACTCTTGCCTCCTGAGTCAGAGGATTGTTCCAACTTTACTCCAGAGACTTTGAGCATGTAATGTAGGCTGACGCTTCAGTGCAGTACTGAGGGAGTGCTGCGATGTTAAAAATGCTGTCCCTCAGATGAGATGTTAAACCGAGGCCTTGTCTGCCTTTCAGGAGGGTGTTGAAGATCTGATGGCACTACTTTCAGAAGAGCTAGGGAATTCCCCGGTGTCTTTGCCAACATTTATCCCTCAACCAACACCATCAAAAAACAGATTGTGTTCATTGATCTCATTGCTGTTTGTGGATCCTTGCTGTATGTAGATTGGCTGCTGCATTTTCCTGCATTACTACAGTGACTACACTTCAGAAGTTCTTCATTGGCTGAAAATGCTTTGGCATGTCCTGAGACTAGGCAAGGCACTAATATAAATGCAAGTTCTGTTGTTTGCCACCTTCCCCCCCCCCCCCCCCCCCCCCCCCCGCCCCCCAAAAAAAACATTCAAGTGCACCTCCAGCAGAGGGTCGCTGGATAGTAAACGAGTAGGAACTCTTCCTTCACGTCCTCACTGTCTTTCTCTCTGCCGCACAAGTAGTTGTAGGGTAGAGCGAATCAACTTTAATAAAAGGCATGCACTCTGATTGCCTAAGGGAGCAACTGACGCTGTGATATCTGTGGTAGTCCTGAATTTGCAACAGTGATCGATAATGGGAACTCTTCTTCTTTTCTCCTTGTCACAACGATTGTCTAATATTGGATAATTCAGCACTGACCAGAGATTTGAAACTGGGATCTTTCTGGTCTATGATTCAGCTACTCACCACCTTAACCAGCTGAGCAATTTAGCAATTTTGGGATGCCTAGAAGTGAAGTTTTAATAAGTTTGAGTTCGTATGATTGTTTTTTCCAGTATCATGCCAGCAAAAATGTTCCTCAGTCACTGGTGTTTGTGTCCCCTCACCGCTGTTATAAAATCTCATCCTGACAGGTGATGTGAAACCTGACTAGTTTTTCAGAAAAGTTTACATGGGATTCTACATGCTATGATACTGTTTCTTTGAGTTATGAGCTGTAACACTATCTTGGCATCATAATGCTACTTGAGCTTTTCCCTTGTGCTCGGATACCAAGATTGGAATGAGTCAATTGTCTTACAGCCTTGCATTGGGTTGCAGCCCAAATTTTCTGTTTGTTGTAGATAAGAGAGAAGCACGAAAAGGTAAACAGTAAAAGCATGTTTGTTTCATTTGTGTTGCAATTTGGGGCGTGTTCTATTTTCCTCGTGAACTTGGTGCCAAATTCCCATTCAAAATAGTAAATTATTTTGCAAGATAAACTGCATTTGTAAATTTTGAAGTGAGGCTTTTGTAGGAATTAAGATCATGTAGGAAGCAATTCTGGACACTCCATTATAGGAAATAATATAGTAGACTCATTAGAATAATAGTGAGTTATAAGGCTCAATTAGGACTTTTTTCATTGGGACAGTGAAGGTTAATGGGAGTAATGTAGTAGAGATATTCAAAATTTGGTTTTGAGAGGGTAAACAGAATGTTTTCACGAGTTGAAACTGGAATAATGAAGGGAGAAGTTAGAATTTTTAAATGAAATGCTTTACTACAAGCAGGCTATTGAGGTAGAAACTATAACCGCATTTAAAAGAGAATTGAATAAACATACTTGAAAAGGAAACATGGGATTAGAGAGCGAGGGTCGGATGGCAGAATCCTGAGTTTCTATGATTTCCACGTTTAAATACAAGACCGGCAGTCGAATGTTAACCTACCTGAAAAATGCTATTTCTTGCTTCTGACTGTATAATTGTGGAATGCTTTTGAATCACTGGTACACTCTAAGTTTGCTTGATGGAGCATTCATAACCACAATTTTTCCTTTATGTGTCTCTCTCATTCAGCCATCTATTCCTGTAACCGTCATGTTGCACTTCAAAACTAGAGGAGTGTAGCTGATGGCAGAATTGCGATTCTCCTTCTGGCTGTATTTGATGATGTAAAAGATACAACATTGTGGAAACCAGAAGAAATTGGTCTACAATCTGTTGATTTAAGACGAGTCTGGTTAAGAAAAACAAGGGGAGCAGATTCCATGTGTTTGCACTCTGTTACACAGCATCGGCCATCAGATAAGATCCCAGTCACACTGTAAAAGGGGAGAATGGGGCATAAGCTGCCCATCAGATGAGTTCTCAATACCCACTGTAAAGGGGGAGAATGGGGTATGCAGTTTGCGCTCTCCAACTGGGAGCAAAGTAAGCTGGTACTGTAAAAGTACATCTACTCCTTAACCAGGTGTTGCAAGGTACACATTAAACATGTGAATGGGTGACTTTCTTTTTATGTCCCCCTTTGGGAAGCTCTTTGACATCATTTGGTGATTCACCTTTTGTAGCTTGTTGATCCTCGGGAAACAGTTTTGCGACACAATGGTGTTTAGACAGATTGGTTAGAACAGTTCCATATTTTACAGGAGGCATGTTGAACATATTTTGGTGCAATTGTATGCAAAGTTTTAATTAAAGTACAGTTTTATTTTCTGGGTATCCCTTGTTGGTGGTCACCCAATTAAGCAATGCTTTCATGTCAAGATCTTCAGAAATGCTGTTGAGAACGGGCAGACCGAAGTGCAGCAACTAGAAGACTGTGGGTCATAGGGATACTCCTGGTTAAGTTTGTTTCTAAAGGCCGTCACTCGGGAGGAGAAGGTTTGCTAGTTGTCCAACTTTACAAGATAGATTTAGATGAAGAGGGCCCTTCAGCCCATTTGATCTTGTCCTTTCAGAATAACAGCTTTGCTATCTTTGCATTACAGCATCCAGCAGTTTCTTAACTTGAGCCGAGTGTCTTGGGATCAACCACTCTTCCTGGCACATGGTTCCAAGTGTTGATTTTTGCTTTGTGTCAAGAAAAATGCCGTTATGGTAGCAGAAAAAAATCTGTGGTTGAAAACAAAATCCTTCATTGCATCAGTTTGATTGGACGTAAGTTAGTGTTTGGGAAACCAACAGACCATGATGTCTCCTTGTTACTGTTGAGAGCTAAATTGTTAGAATGAAAGAAGAAATTCATATAGTGCCTTTCGCATCCTTCGAATGCCACAAAGCACTGAATGGCTAATTAAACTACAAAAGTAATTGGTCAGTGTTTTGCAGAGATAATTTTAGCGGTGGTTCACTGCTGTGAATCCCCCTCCACTGGAAGACCGATCTGCCTTAATTGTTTTCACAGTGAGAAATCGAAACATCTCAGCACAAGGTTGTCCAATATAAATCGCTGAGCAGCCACAGGTGTGGCTATGGTGGTGACACCGTTTTAGCCACATGCGGTATTCTTGGTAGAAAACAACTAACACACAATACATAAGAACATAAGAAATATGAGCAGGAGTATACCATTCAATGAGATCATGGCTCATCATCTGCCTCAATTCCATTCACCGGCCCTATTGCCATATCCCTTGATGCCCTTACTAGTCAGAAATCTATCGACTTCTGTTTTGCATATACCCAATGACTGAGCCTCCACAGCCCTCTGGGGTAGAGAATTCCAAAGATTCACCACCCTCTGAAGAAATTTCTTCTCATCTCAGTCCTGAATGGCCTACCCTTTATCCTGAGGCTGTGGCCCCTGGTTCTAGACTCCCCAGCCAAGGGAAACATTCTCCCAGCATCCACCCTATCAAGCCCTGTAATAATTTTGTATGCTTCAATGAGATCCCCTCATTCTTCTGAATTCAAGAGAATACAGGCCTAGTTTACTCAATCTCTTCTCATACGACAGTCCCGCCATCCCAGGAATCAATCTCGTGAACCTTCATTGCACTCCCTCTATGGCAAGTATATCCTTCCTTAGGTAAGGCGACCAAAATTGTACACAGTACTCCAGGTGTGGTCTCACCAAGGCCCTTTATAATTGGAGTAAGACTTCTTTACTCCTGTACTCAAATCCTCTTGTAATGAAGGCCAGCATACCATTTGCCTTCCTAATGGCTTGCTGCACCTGCACATTCACTTTCAGTGACTCATGTACAAGGACACCCAGGTCCCTTTGAGCATCTGCATTCCCCAATCTTTCACCATTTAGGAAATACTCTGCCTTTCTGTTTTTTCTACCAAAGTGGATAACTTCACATTTATCCACATTATATTCCGTCTGCCATGTTCTCGCCCACTCACTGAGCCTGTCGAGATCCCCTTGAAGCCTCTTCACATCCTCTTCGCAACTGACACTGCCATCTAGCTTTGTATCATCAGCAAATTTGGAAATGATACATTTAGTCCCCTCATCCAAATCATTGATATAGATTGTGAATAGCTGGGGCCCAAGCACAGATCCTTGCGGTACCCCACTAGTCACAGCCTGCCATCCTGAAAAAGACCCGTTTATCCCTACTGTTTTCTCAATCCATGCTAGTATATTACCCCCAATTCCATGTGCCCTAATTTTGTTCACCAACCTCTTGTGTGGGACCTTATCGAAGGCCTTCTGAAAATCCAGATACACCGCATCTACCAGTTCCCCTTTGTCTACTCCACTAGTTACATCCCCAAAGAACTCCAATAGGTTTGTCAAACAGGATTTCCCTTTCATAATTCCATGTTGACGCTGCCCAATCTTACTATTAGTTTCTAAGTACCCAGTTTATAATAGATTCCAGCATTTTCCCAACTACTGATGTGAGCTTAACAGGTCTGTAGTTTCCCGTTTTCTCTCTCTCTCCCTTTTTTAAATAGCGGAGTTACATTTGCTATCCTCCAATCTGCAGAAACAGTTCCAGAATCTATAGAATTTTGGAAGATGACAACCAGGTGTTAATATGTATATGTATACAACAATACAGGTGTTAATATGTATATTTACTTAACAAATATTTACCACCATTCAGTGAAAAACATTGCAAACTTTCTCTTTCACCATTGGAATTCTGCCATGAATTCTATCAGACACAGCACATCTTCGAGCAGCTTCTAGGATTTTGTCCAGCAGTTGCGAGCAGTACTTTGACTTCATCAGCGTGATTGCTGAGAATGTTATCCCGCACAAGACACGCCTGACCCGTCCGGCTCTCCATCCAGAACACAGTTGGATGCCGCTTGCCGTTTGCCATGACATGCCCTGTTGGAGCTGCTAGTTATAAGTTGGGCATGCTTTTTTCTGCTGACCTGGAGCAATTATTCTAATTGGTCGACCTGACCACAATGATGGCTCCCCTCTTCATAGTGTTGCTGGTGTTTCCATGGTGCTGAAGCCTGGTATTTTCACCGGTGATGCACACCATTTTAGCAGATAACCGTAACCAAGGAAGTAAATCATAGCATCATTAGAATGGTTATAACACGGAAGAAGGCCATTCGGCCCGTGGAGCCCGTGCCGACTCTCAGCTCGTCCCACTCCCGTGCCCTTTCCCCGTAGCCCTGCAATTTTTTTGCCTTCCGATACTTTTCCAACTCCCTTTTGAAAGATAAGATTGAGTCTGCCTCCACCACCCTTTCAGGCAGTGCATTCCAGATCTTAACCACTCGCTGTGTAAAAAAGTTGTTTTTTATGTCGCCTTTTTGGTTCTTTCGCCAATCACTTTAAATCTGTGTCCTCTGGTTCTCTCCCCTTCTGCCAACGGGAACAGTTTCTCTCTCTCTACTCTGTCCAGACCCCTCATGATTTTGAACACCTCCATCAAATCTCCTCTGTTTCCTCTGCTCTAAAGAGATCAACCCCAGCTTCTCCAGTCTATCCACATAACTGAAGTCCCTCATCACTGGAATAATTCTCGTAAATCTTTTCTGCACTCTCTCTGAGGCCTTCACATCCTTCCTAAAGTGTGGTGCCCAGAATTGGACATACTACTACAGTTGGGGCCGAACCAGTGTTTTATACAGGTGGTTCATAATTTCTACACTCTTGTACTCTACACCTCTATTTATGAAGCCCAGGATCAGTAAGCCTTTTTAACTGCTTTCTCAACCTGCCCTGCTACCTTCAACGATTTATGCACACACACCCCCAGGTCTTTCTGTTCGTGCACCCCCTTTAGGATTGTACCATTTAGTTTATATGTCCTCTCCCCATTCTTTCTACCAAAATGTATCACTTCACACTTTTCTGCTTTAAATTTCATCTGCCACGTGTCTGCCCATTTCACCAGCCTGTCTGTCTTCCTGAACTCTATCACTATCCTCCTCACTGTTCACGACACTTCCAAGTTTTGTGTCATCTGCAAATTTTGAAATTGTGCCCTGTACACCCACATCCAAGTCATTAATATATAATCAAAAAAAGCAGTGGTCCTGGAACCGATCCCCGGGGAACACCACTATACCTTCCTCCAGTCCGAAAAACAGCCTTTCACCACTACTGTTTCCTGTCACTTAGCCAATTCCGTATCCATGCTGTCACTGTCCCTTTTATTCCATGGGCTTCAATTTTGCTGGCGAGCCTATTTTGTGGCACTTTGTCAAACGCCTTTTGGAAATCCATGTACACTACGTCAACCGCATTGCCCTCATCAACCCTCTGTTACCTCATCAAAAAACTCAACAATAAAAAAATGCGCGCACAATGATTTTTTTAATTGCACATTCTGCTTTTATCTTAGAATTTTACCAACAACAACACAAAAAGACTAAAGCACACGTACATACGTTGTGCGAATGAGTGTTGAGATGACATGCCCAACGATGGTCTCTTACACTCATTTATTACTCAAAAATGCAATTAGCCACATCTGGCTTCCCAATTAGCTAGTGGCTAATGTACTGGACAACTCTGCCTTGGCACAAATTAAATATGGTACGCAGAGACATAACTCTCAACCTTTCCCTCCACCCTCTTCCCCAGTAAGCATGCATTTTGAATTTTTAGCAGGATGCAATCTGCTTTTTTTCCTGTGGTTTTAAAAGGGCCTTTTTATATTGTAGGTTGGGTCTTAAAGTGTCTTAAGTGTGCTGCTTTCCCAGTCTTGGGTTTAAATCATGCTGGCTGCCATTTTGGCCAGCGTGCTTGTGCAGAGTATTGATGTTATCATGTTGTGTCAAGACATCGGTAGGGAGGTAATGAATACTTTGATGCGCAAAATATCAGGCTGGTTACTTTGTGGACCCTGACTGCGGGATACCTGCACTAGTGGAGCAGGAGACCAAAGAACAACATTAAAAACACCTAAAATGTACTTTATGCTGAACAATGAGAGGATTGTCACTTGTTACGTATCTAAAGGCTTGTTCACTACTATCGGCCGTAGGGTGTGTATAATTTAAAAAAAAAATGCTGCTGTGCAACACTGATTAAGCAGGAGTTGGGTGTAGCAAGTCCATAATAAAGCACTAATAAAAGAGCAGGTGCATGTTGTGTAATTTTTCAGCAGCTGGATTTTTGTTGACAATAAGGTGGTTGTGTTGGAGCTGATGAGATTCCCTGGGTAGTTCTTTCAATTGTTAAGAGTAACAGTGTCAATTGGGTGAGACTGATGTTTAGTTTCCACAGGAACTTGCATTTCCAGTTTTGGTCTCAATAATGTGTGTTCCACTCTCATCAGTGGGGGGTGGAGTTGTGTAACTTTACCCATGTGTTGATCTCACGTAGCCAACAGAAACCCCACATTTGCTATGAAAAGCCGCTGGGAAGAACCGGTTTTCCCGGTCAGCAACCTTAGTAAGTCGACCATGCTTAGTTTGGGGTTGTCTCGGCCTGTGCCGCATCCATGGATCAGTAGCTGGCAGCCCCAGCATGTGTCTTGCGCAATATAAAAGCAACTTTAAAAGGCTAGCCTTTGATTATGCTAAACCTTTGATTTGGACTCTGCGCATAAGCTTAAGTTTTCAGCGTCATATAGGTTTGTTCACCTTGAGAACAAAGCCTATGTTAAGGCTGTGTACTTCCAGCAGTCACAGTGGTCTTGTTGAAGCTATGGCACTACTTCCTGTACGTTTCCCATTCCTGAAATGTCATTTTCAGGTTGGCAATCTGTAACTGGTGGGGTGCCACAGGGATCAGTGCTGGGGCCTCAACTATTTTCAAACTATATTAATGACTTGGATGAAGGAAGCGAGTGTATTGTAGCCAAATTTGCGGACAATACAAAGATAGGTGGGAAAGCAAGTTGTGAGGAGGACAGAGTCTGCAAAGGGATATAGATAGGTTAAGTGAGTGGGCAAGAATTTGGCAGAAGGAGTATAATGTGGGAAAATGTGAAGTTATCCACTTTGGGAGGAAGAATAGTAAAGAAAAATATTATTTAAATGGAGAAAGAATACTGAATGTGGCGGTACAGAGAGATTTGGGTGTCCTCGTACATGAAACACAAAAAGTTAACATGCAGGTGCAGCAAGTAATTAGGAAGGCAAATTTTTAAAAAATCGTTTATGGGATCAGGGAGTCACTGGCAATGCCAGTATTTATTGCCCATCCCTAGTTGCCCTTGAGAAGGTGGTGGTGAGCCGCCTTGAACCGCGGCAGTCCGTGTGGTGATGGTACTCCCACAGTGCTGTTAGGTCGGGAGTTCCAGGATTGTGACCCAGCGACGATGAAGGATCGGCGATCTACTTCTAAGTCAGGATGGTGTGACTTGGAGGGGAACTTGGAGGTGGTGGTGTTCCCATGCGCCTGCTGCCCATGTCCTTCTAGGTGGGAGAGGTCGTGGGTTTGGGAGGTGCTGCCGAAGAAGCCTTGGCGAGTTGCTGCAGTGCATCTTGTAGATGGTGCACACTGTAGCCACGGTACGCCGGTGGTGGAGGGAGTGCATGTTTCAGGTGGTGGATGGGGTGCCAATCAAGCGGGCTGCTTTGTCCTGGATGGTGTCGAGCTTCTTGAGTGTTGTTGGAGCTGCACTCATCCAGGAAAGTGGTGAGTATTCCATCACACTCCTTACTTGTGCCTTGTAGATGGTGGAAAGGCTCTGGGGAGTCAGGAGGTGAGACACTCGCCACAGAATACCTAGCCTCTGACCTGCTCTTGTTGTCACAGTATTTATGTGGCTGGTCTAGTTAAGTTTCTGGTTAATGGTGTCCCCCAGGATGTTGATAGTGGGGGATTCAGCGATGGTAATGCCATTGAATGTCAAGGGGAGGTGGTTAGACTCTCGCTTGTTGGAGATATTCATTGCCTGGCACTTCTGTGGCACGAATGTTACCTGCCACTTATCAGCCCAAGCCTGAATGTCATCCAGGTCTTGTTGCATGCGGGCATGGACTGCTTCATTATCTGTGGAGTTGCGAATGGTGCTGAACACTGCAGTCATCTGCGAACATCCCCATTTTTGACCTTATGTTGGAGGGAAGGTCATTGATGAAGCAGCTGAAGATGGTTGGGCCTAGGACACTGCCCTGAGGAACTCCTGCAGCGATGTCCTGGGGCTGTGATGATTGACCTTCAACCACCACAACCATCTTCCATTGTGCTAGGTATGACTCCAGCCAGTGGAGCGTTTTCCCCCTGATTCCCATTGACTTCAGTTTTACTAGGGCTCCTTGATGCCAGACTCGGTCAAACGCTGCCTTGATGTCAAGGGCAGTCACTCTCACCTCACCTCTGGAATTCAGCTCCTTTGTCCATGTTTGGACCAAGGCTCTAATGCGGTCGGGAGCCGAGTGGTCTTGGCGGAACCCAAACTGAGCATCAGTGAGCAGGTTATTGGTGAGTAAGTGCCGCTTGATAGCACTGTCGATGACACCTTCCACCAATTTGCTGATGATTGAGAGTAGACTGATGGGGTGGTAATTGGCCAGGTTGGATTTGTCCTGCTTTTTGTGGACAGGAAATACCTGGGCAGTTTTCCACATTGTCGGATAGATGCCAGTGTTGTAGCTGTACTGGAACAGCTTGGCTAGAGGCGCGGCTAGTTCTGGAGCACAAGTCTTCAGCACGATAGCCGGGATGTTGTCGGGGCCCATAGCCTTTGCTGTATCCAGTGTGCTCAGCTGTTTCTTGATATCACGTGGAGTGAATTGAATTGGCTGAAGACTGGCTTCTGTGATGGTGGGGACCTCGGGAGTCGGCTGATATGGATGAAGTTGGTTGCAAACGCTTCAGCCTTGTCTTTTGCACTCACATGCTGGGCTCCACCATCACTGAGAATGGGGATATTCTTGGAGCCTCCTCCTCCTGTTAGTTGTTTAATGGTCCGCCACCATTCACGACTGGATGTGGCAGGACTGTCGAGCTTTGATCTGATCTGTTGATTGTGGGATCACTTAGCCCTGTCTATAGCATGCTGCTTCCGCTTTTTAACATGCATGTAGTCCTGTGTTGCAGCTTCCCCAGGTTGGCACCTCATTTTTAGGTACGCCTGGTGCTGCTCCTGGCATGCTCTTCTACACTTGTTGAACCAGGGTTGGTCCCCTGGTTTGGTGGTAATGGTGGAGTGAGGGATATGCTGGGCCATGAGGTTACAGATTGTGGTGGAATACAATTCTGCTGCTGCTGATGGCCCACAGTGCCTCATGGATGTCCAGTTTTGAGCTGCTAGATCTGTTCTGAATCTATCCCATTTAGCACGGTGGTAGTGCCACACAACACGATGGAGGGTGTCCTCAGTGTGAAGATGGGACTTCGTCTCCACAATGACTGTGAGGTGGTCACTGTTGCCAATGCTGTCATGGACAGGTGCATCTGCAACAGGTAGATTGGTGAGGACGAGGTCAGGTAGGTTTTTCCCTCTTGTTGTTTCACTCACCACCTGTCTCCGGCTCAGACTGGCAGTTATGTCCTTCAGGAATGGAATGCTGGCCTTTATTTCAAGGGGGATGGAGTATAAAGGTAGTGAAGTCTTGCTACAACTGTGTAGGGCGCTGGTGAGACCACACCTAGAGTACTGCGTACAGTTTTGGTTCCCTTATTTAAGGAGGGTTATACTTGCATTGGAGGCAGTTCAGAGAAGGTTCACTAGGTTGATTCCTGGGATGGAAGGGTTGTCTTGTGAGGAAAAGTTGAGCAGGTTGGGCCTATACTCACTGGAGTTTAGAAGAATGAGAGGTGATCTTATTGAAACTTATAAGATTCTGAGGGGGTTGGACAGGGTAGATGCTGAGAGGATGTTTCCCTTCGTGGAGGAATCTAGGACGAGGGGGCATAGTCTCAGAATAAGGGGTCGCCCATTTAAGACGGAGATGAGGAGGAATTTCATCTGAGGGTCGTGAATCTTTGGAATTCTCTACCCCAGAGAGCTGTGGAAGCTGAGTCATTGAATATATTCAAGGCTGAGATAGACAAATTTGAGCAACGGGAGTCAAGGGTTGTGGGGAGCAGGCAGGAAAGTGGAGTTGAGGCCAAAATCGGATCAGCCATGATCTCATTAAATGGCGGAGCAGGCTCGAGGGGCCGAATGTCCTGCTCTTGCTCCTGAATTAAAGTTTTTTACGGGGCTAAAAATAAACTCTTTTTTGAAGTATTTTAAAATTATAAATGAGTTTTAAAAAAAAAACTTTTTTCAACTTTTATGCTGGTAAGATTTCTAAGGGTTTTCTGCGGGTGGAGGTTCTCCAGAAAGCAGAACTATCCGCCCGTGGAGGCCCTTCTCCAGGGCAGGTGTCCGATCTGTCAAAAGCATTCTTGACATCGGAAATACCGGTTTTCAGCGCATGCGCTTCGCATGCCTGAAACTGGCATTTCCAATGTCCATACGGGTGTGTACACAGCTCGTACACACCTGTAGGCATCGGAATATACGACCCAATCTAACTTTCTCTCCTCCTTTACTTGTGCTGGGATCTGATTTTCCGGGTGCTAGCAGCCCTCTGGTACCTCTCCCAAGCGACTTGTTCATGTGTGAGCAGGGACAATAGTATTGGCAGGCTGTTCAAGTACAGCAGGCACTGCAGCCATTGCCCATCCATCCAGTGTCCAGAATGCACTTGTTGTGGGGGCGGGAAGAGCATCGGATAACGCTCAGGAATGTGGAAGCAACCTTTTTTCTTCTTTTGAACGGTCTATATCTGAAACCTTAACTTGGCTGTTCTCTGCACATACGCTGACTGACCTGCTGAGTGTTTCCAGCATTTTCAATTTTTACCTTTTTTTCCCCACTCCCTTCTCCCAACCCCAGATAATAATTGCAGTTCCTCCACTGCTAACCTGGCTGAAACTGGCGAACTCCGTACTGGCCAGAAATGAAATGTGGGACCTCTTGATCTGTATGGCTCAGTAAAAGAAATGTTCAAACCTGATGCCAGTGATGTGCAGTGCTTGCACTTTGAAGGGATCATCATGCCCCATTTTTACTCTACATTCTCCTGGCACTGCAGTAAATACATGTATGCAGGATTTCAGAGGTTCAGTTTAATTTGACCGTATTGGGAAGGAGTTCTGGATAAGAATTTCAGTGATGGTACTTAAGCACAGAGCTTCTTTTCAAATGCTGAAAATAGTAGAGACCTAAAGAGCTGGAAATCTGAAATAAAAATAGAACGTGCTAGAGGAACACCAATTAAATCAAGTTAGCACCTGAAAGGTTAGCCTTTGATGGTGGGGCCTACCTTCAGAAGGGCGAACAGTCCTACTTGAAACATTAACCCACCATTCTCTTTCAGATGCTGACTTGATCTGGTATTGATTTGGCATTCTGTTTTCAGGTTGGTTGGGATAACAGGATTGAAAGAGTTTCTAAGGTCAAAGAATCACTGAGGGCAACAGTGGGAGAATGGAATTGCCTTTAATTGTGATTCGCGTGTCAGTTCAACAGTGTTTATTTCCTTCTCTCTGGCTCAGTACCTCCACAACAAGTTTCCCTGAATGTTACTGAGTCCACAGTGCAAAGCAACAAATACTGTGATAGCAGGCACTTTGTAGAGACGTTTACCTTTTGAAAGTTCAATTCAGTGCAAGGGGAGGCATAAAAGAGGGGTGAACTCGCTATCACAAGTAGTTGAGGCAAATAGCACAGCTGCATTTAAGGGGAAGTTAGATGAACACGAGAGAGAAGGAATAGATGGATATGTTGATGGGGTTAGACAAAGAAGGGTGGGAGGAGGCTTGTGTGGAGCATGGACGTGTTGGGCCAAGTGGCCTGTTTCTGTACTATATGTAAATTGAATACCTATGATTCATTAACTGAATACATGGCTGAATATTCCATTTGTTTGGACTTTACAGTATGCATGTATAAAATTAATTGGAGTTTGGGCATGGCACACTTCAATTTTTTTCTTTTGGAATATGGATACCAGATTTGGGAAATTTAATTTTGGAAAAAGAACAATTTATTTAATCACTCTGGATGGTATTAAATTGAAAGCTGTGTCCTTTTTCATATGCACACTACAGAAAATGCTAACTAAGGATTCCCATAGCAACCACGCTGCCACCAATACACACACTGAAGATTTACAGACAAATTAAAATGGTTGCTGGCATAATGGCCTCTTTTTGGAAGTTTTCTGAGGTTATAATGTCCCAACATACCTCATCATCTGCAGCTGTTGTTTCATTAATGTTCTCTTATCCTTGTGGACAAAATTCATTATTTTTCTTTGTCCATGACATGAACTGAGCATTGTGGATGGGAAATGAAAGGAACCTTGAGTGAAGTTTAGCTCTAACAGAATTTTTAATATATAATACACCAAAGTTGCTCGTTGGAGGCAGTCTGAATTCCCGAACAACAATTAAATAAATGTTCCCATTAATTTGCATATGTCAAGCTGTGTGTGTTCTCCCTACCAATGAGGCAACGGCCCTTTCCATTCTTCTAGGCCCACTAAAGTTGACGGACAAACCAGCGAGTAAGAAAAATAGGCCCCAGTTTGCACACCCTTTATCGAAAAAAAAAGTTCCAAATTTGTTGCTGTTGTTTCTGAGACCATGCTGGCCTTAGGAAGGCAGTCTTTGCATAACACTATCTAACAACTAGTTATGAGGAACTTTTTATTCTCTTCAATGTTAATAACCTCTGGGAAGCTGGTTTTGGGAAGTTACCAAACACAATAACTAGTTTCAGAATTGATATTCTTACAGATTGAAATGGCAGTCACTTGTCTTAATTGCTCATTGTTCACCAATCCCTCCCAGATCCTTTCTATTTCTTCTCTTTCTCTCTTCTCCCCCCCCCCCACCCCCAATTACAATTGCATCAATGGCAACGGCAGCTATTCAAACACAATGTGTTAATGATTAACATTAACTTTCATTTTAGTAACTGGTTTTAAAAAGTGGTCTGATGAAGTCCTTCATTAAAATGCAGGATTAAGAAGTTCAAGATTGGTCTTAATATCTGAGCAGTACTTCAAATATTTGTTAATTGATTGATCAGCTGCACAGGGGGGAGGAAAAAGAGTGGAAGAGCAATAGTGGTAGGGGATTCGATAGTTAGGGGAGCAGGCAGGTGTTTCTGAGGCCGTAGACGTGACTCCAGGATGGTATGTTGCCTCCCTGGTGCCAGGGTCAAGGATGTCACTGAACAGTTGCAGGACACTCTGAGGGGGGAGGGTGAACAGTCAGAGATCATTGTCCATATTGGTACCAACAACATAGGCAGAAAGAGGGATGAGGTCCTGCAGGCAGAGTTTAGGGAGCTAGGAGAGAGATTAAAAAGCAAGACCTCAAAGGTAGTAATCTCCGGATTACTCCCGCTGCCACGTGCTAGTGAGGACAACAGATGAATGCGTGGCTGGAGAGATGGCGCAGGAGGGAGGGCTTTAGATTCTTGAGGCATTGCGACTGTTTCTGGGGAAGGTGGGACCTGTACAAGCCGGACGGGTTACCCTTCAACAGAGCCGGGACCAATATTCTCGCGGGGAGGTTTACGAGTGCTGTTGAGGGTTTAAACTAACTTGGCAGGGGGATGGGCACCAGCATATAGGAGTAGAGAAAAGGAATAAGGTGCATAAAAGAGTGAGTGTGTTGGATAGTACTAGAGAAGAAAGTAGTACTAGAGACGGAAGTAGTACCATATTAGAAAAGAGCAGACTAAGAAAGACTATGAAAAATTCAATAAAGGGTTTAGAATGCATGTACGTAAATGCACAAAGTGTGGTGAATAAGGTTGGTGAGCTGCAAGCACAATTAGCCGTGTGGCAATAACAGAAATGTGGCTTAAAAACAGTGAGGACTGGGCACTTAATATTCAAGGGAACAAAGTGTTCAGAAAAGATAGGGAAGGAAAAAAGGGAGGTGGGGTGGCAGTGCTGATTAAGGAAGACATTGTAGTGTTGGGAAGGGAGGATGTTCTTGAGGGGACAAGGACAGGATCCATTTAGTTAGAGTTGAGGAGCAAAAAGGGTATGATCATGCTATTGGGGGTATTCTATAGGCCTCCAAATAGTGAGAGGGAGATAGAGGAGCAAATCTGCAGGGAAATTGCAGAGATATGCAAGAGCTATAGAGTGGTGATATTGGGGGACTTTAATTACCCAAATATCAATTGGGATAATGCTAGGGTAAAGGGAAAGGAGGGGGAGGAATTTCTGAAATGTGTTCTGGAGAATTTCCTTGACTAATATGTTCTTGGCCCAACTAGGAAGGAGACATTGCTGGATCTGGTGCTGG
This sequence comes from Squalus acanthias, assembly GCA_030390025.1. Classification (NCBI taxonomy): domain Eukaryota; kingdom Metazoa; phylum Chordata; class Chondrichthyes; order Squaliformes; family Squalidae; genus Squalus; species Squalus acanthias. The sequence goes on from CM059439.1 coordinate 61,333,949, forward strand.
GGAATGGGGTGGGCCAGGTCGACCAAGTGCCTGTGGGAGAACACTTGGGTACGAGTGATCATCGTATCATAAGCTTTAGATTAGCAATGGAAAGGAGCAAGGAACAATCTAGAATGGAACTTCTAAATTGGAATAAGGCTAACTTGAATGGGATGCAAAAGGATCTAGCCAGGGTAAAATGGAACCAAAGATTGACAGGAAAAACTGTAATGGAACAATGGGTGATCTTTAAGGAGGAGATGTTTCAAGTACAGGCTAGGTACATTCCAACAAGAGGGAAGGGTAAGGGAACCAAAGCAAGGGCTCCTTGGATGACGAGGGAGATAGAGAAGATGATGAAACAAAAAAAGAGGGTGTATGATGCATGTCAGGTGAATTCTTCAAGGGAGAACCAGATCAAATACAATAAGTTGAGAGGGGATGTGAAGATGAAAATAAGATTGGCAAAGAGAGAATATGAGAGTAGAATGGCGGTTAACATAAAAGGGAACCCAAAAATCTTCTACCGGCATGTAAACAGTAAGCGGGTAGTAAGAGGCGGGGTGGGGCCTATTGGGGACAAAGAAGGTGATATATGCTTAGAGACGCAGGGCAAGGCTAGAATACTCAATGAGTACTTTGTGTTGGTGTTTACTAAGGAGGTGGATGCTGACAAAATATCAGTAGAAGTGGAAAAGGTAGAAGCAATGGAAGGTGTGACAATTGATGGACAGGATGTACTAGAAAGGCTGGGTATGCTTTGAGTGGATAAGCCGCCTGGTCCAGATGGCTTTCATCCCAGGTTGCTAAGGGAATTGGGGGAGGAGATAGCGGAAGGCCTTGCCATAATTTTCCAATTTTCCCTAGATGCAGGGGAGGTGCATGAGGATTGGAAAGTGGCAAATGTGACGCCATTGTTCAAGAAAGGGTGTAAGGACAATCCTAGTAACTACAGGCCGGTCAGTTTAACATCAGTAGTGGGTAAAGTTTTAGAAACAATAATCGAGGAAAAAATTAACGGGCACTTGGGAGAGGTTTAAGCTAATTAAGGAGAGCCAGGACGGATTTGTAAAAGGCAGATCTTGTTTGACTAATCTAATTGAATTTTTTGCTGAAGTAACAAAGGATTGATGAAGGGAATGCAATGGATGTTGTCTACATGGATTTTCGGAAGGCGTTTGATAAAGTACCACATAGAAGGCTGGTTAACAAAATTGAGGCTCGTGGAATAGGTGGGTCAGTGCAGCTTGGAGAAGGAATTGGCTTCAGGATAGAAAACAGCGAGTTGTGGTAAATGGCTGTTTTTCAGACTGGAGGATGGTAGACAGTAGTGTTCCCCAAGGGTCAGTGCTGGGGCCACTGTTTTTTGATACATATAAATGACCTGGATATTGGAATACAGAATAGAATTTCTAAATTTGCTGATGACACCAAACTTGGGGGGGGTGGCAAACAGTGAGGAAGTTATGCTGAACTTTTGTAAAGCGCTGGTTAGGCCACAACTGGAGTATTGCATCCAGTTCTGATCACCACACTTTAGGAAGGATGTGAAGGCCCTTAAGAGGGTGCAGAGGAGATTTACCAGAATGATTCCGGGGATGGGGGCTCTTGGCTACAAGGACAGGTTGGAGAAGCTGGATTTGTTTTCATTGGAGCAAAGGAGGTTGAGGGGTGATTTGATAGAGGTGTACAAGATTATGATGGGTTTGGATAGGCTAGATGGCGAAAAGCTGTTCCCACTAGTTGATGGTACAAGGACTAGGGGACACAGATTTAAGGTTTTGGGCAAGAGATACAGGGGGGATGTGAGAAAAACTTTTTTACGCAGCGAGTGGTGATGACCTGGAATTCGCTGGTGGTGGAAGCGGAGACACTCAATGTTTTCAAGGGGAGACTGGATAGGCACTTGAGGGAAATAAACTTGCAGGGCTACGGGGATAGAGCGGGGGAATGGGACTGACTGGATTGCTCTAGAGAGCCGGCACGGACTCGATGGGCCGAATGGCCGCCTTCTGTGCCGTTATGACACTGATTCTGATCTGAGGATTCACCTCGGAATTTCAAGATGCTTTAATTTAGTGATTTGACATCTAATTAGCTCAAGTGCTAGATTGACAACACTGTCTGGCATGACGTGGGAAGTTGCTTTAAGCCTTCTGTGGAAAGCGGTGAGTCTGATCTCAGTTGAATGTTGGATGGTTCAATGTAACCATTTGCCTATTATGTTCAACTTGATAACACACATCCAAGTTTTGTTAGAATACGGGAACATGGTGACGTGTGTATACAAATCGATTTTTGGCTCTGTTGTATGATAATGTCACGTATGTCAACACAAAATGGCAGAGGGCATGTAATTACATGCAGATTGGCATGTGGGTGCCAGATCTGATTTTCTATTTTCAGTCTGATAAATATCTGGAAGCAAAAGAATACCTTAAGGGTTTTTTGGGTGGGGGGGGAGGGAAGGCAGAAATTTACAATTTTAAAATTAGATATTTAGATGTAAGCTCATCAGTCCTTTGAGAGTGAATGATCAATGTGCATATTTTTGATCAGCATTCACACAGGCCTGGAATAGAAAGAACTTGCATTTATATCGGGCCTAGAAATTTGATTCAGCCCGAAAACGGGCGTTGCCACCATGGGCCAAGGTTGACGGTTGCCTGCAAAAAGAGTGCAGGCAGCACTGGTACTTCTGTGCTACCCGCTGATTTGAAATGAGCGCAGAACCTCCCGTCGAGCGTGCTCTTTCCGGCGGTAACATCAGCAGGAGGCCGAAGGTCAGGTCCAAAGGATCGGTGCAGCGTTCTCGGGAGATCGCGATTTCTTAGTGACCTGCTGTGTTTCTGGTTATGTTTCTCGGTTGTCAGAGAGGGTATGCAAAATAAATGGAAGTGTAAAAATAGACTAATCTGTCACATATTAAAGAATGCAACCAACATTTCCGATTCTACGCCCTAGAATACAAATAAAAGCAACCTATTCTTTTAATACACATGCATAGTGAATAAGCTTTATTATTACATAAGCTTTTCACTATGTGCAACAACTCACTGACCTGCTTCGGTTGAGTGCTGGCATCTAAAGTGGATAGAATAGCCATTCAATCTGCTGATTTGTTCCTGCAGCAATCCCCATGAGCCATTTCACTGGACTGGACCGGACATACTCTTCAGAGTTACTGAAGACTTTGGCGGGGATCTATTCACAGTACCAGAATCCAGACAAGCAGCCTTTCGGGCAGTCACATACGAACAATAACTGACTGACTGGTAAAGACCCTCTGGTCCATTGAGCCTGTCCCCCACAATTGCGATACCTTGTGGATCACAATATATACACTCCCCACCCCACACCATTTGATCTCCTGGGAGAGCCAAAAATCAGCACAAGTTGGGGTGGGAGGGGTGAAATCTGGGCAATTTCCCTCCGACCCATCGAGGCGATCGAAACTAGTCCAGGAGATCATTCTGGCCCTGAATTCACTGCAGTACCTACCTTCTGTAAGAGGTGATTTCCGTCCCAGCCAGAAACAGGTCCAGCTCTCGCTTGAAGGAATTCAGCATCCACCGCACGAGATGGCAGCCTGTTCTAGAGGTCCACTAATCCCTGGGAAAAGAACCACCTCCTGACATCTAACCTAGGTCTGGCCTCACATAACTTTAATTTGTGAGCCCTGGTCCTCCCGAACCTATTTAATTGAAACAAACTGTCAGCTGGAACACAGTCTATTCCCTTCGTTATCTTAAACCTCAATCAGATCACCTCTATGTCTACGCTTCTCTAAAGTGGAGAGTCCCAACTCTTTCAGCCTATCTTGATAACGAAGATGCTTTAAATTGGGAATTAGTCTAGTGTCCCTCCTCTGCACCCTTTCCAAAGCCTCAATATCACCCACCATGTGAGGAGACCAAAACTAGACACAGTATTTCAAGTGCGGCCTGACCAAGGTCTTGTACAAGGACAAAATAGTATGCCTCGCCTTGTACTCAATTGTCCTATGGATACACCCCAACACCTATTTACTCTCACTATCACTTCATGTACCTTTAAAGATGTATGCACTAGAATGCCCAAATCTCTTTCTATCTCCACCTTTTAATGCTTTTCCCTGAAGGGTGTATGAATGTTGAGCATTTGCCCTGCCCACATGTATAACTTGGATAAGTGCAGGGTTATACATCATTTGCCACTCATGAGCCGAATCTCCCAACACATTAAGATCTGCCTGAAGCAGACGAGCATCATCTACAGTCCTGACGCTCGCACAGATCTTAGTATAATCTGAAAATTTGCAGTTTGTGCCCCTGACTCCTACATCTAGATCATCAATAAAAATAGTGAAGAGCAACAGTCCCAACACCAATCCCTGCGAGACACCACTGGTGACTGGTCTCCAAACAAATCCAAATCCACCTATAACTACTTTTTGCCAACATCCTATCAGCCAGTTCTCAATCCAGCTCAATACATTACCACTAATACCAGAGGCTCCTGTTTAGAATTTTATAAGTTTCAATGAGATCCCCTCTCATTCTTCTAAACTCCAGCGAGTATAAGCCCAATCGACCCAATCTCTCTCCGTACATCATTCCTGCCATCCCAGGTATCAGCCTGGTGAATCTTCGCTGCACTCCCTCCATGGCAAGAACATCCTTCCTCCGATAAGGTGACCAAAACTGCACACAATACTCAGGTTTACTGCTTTTTCTGGCCAATTTATATGTCCTCTCCTTGGATCTTATGCTATCCCTAATTTCCCTTGTTAGCCACGGTTGAGTCACCTTTTTTGTTTTATTTTTATGCCAAACAGGGATGAACAAATTCTGTAGTTTCATCCATGCGATCTTTAAATGTTTGCCATTGCCTATCCACCGTCAACCCTTTAAGTAACATTTCCCAATCCATCCTAGCCAACTCGCGCCTCATACCATCATAGTTTCCTTTATTTAAATTCAGTACCCTAGTCTCTGAGTCAACTACTTCACTCTCCATTTTAATGAAGAATTCGATCATATTATGATTGCTCCTCCCCAAGGGGCCTCGCACAACAAGATTGCTAATTAATCCTTTCTCATTACATAATACCCAGTCTAAGATGGCCTGATCTCTAGTTGGTTCCTTGACATATTGGTCCAGGAAACCATCCCGTATACACTCTAGGAATTCCTCCTCCACAGTATTGTTACTAATTTGGTTAGCCCAATCTATATGTAGATTAAAGTCACCCATGATAACTGCTGTGCCCTTATTGCACGCGTCTCGAATTTCCCGTTTAATGCCATCCCCAACCTCAGCATTACTGTTTGGGGGTCTGTATACAACTCCCACTAATGTTTTCTGCCCCTTGGTATTTCTCAGCTCTACCCATACAGATTCCACATCATCAGAGCTAATATCCTTCCTTACAATTGTGTAAATCTCCTCTTTAACCAGCAATGCTACCCCACCTCCTTTTCCTTTTTGCCTGTCCTTCCTGAATATTGTATACCCCTGGATGTTGAATTCCCAGCCTTGGTCACCCTGGAGCCATGTCTCTGTAATCCCAATTATATCATATCCGTTTACATCTATTTGCGCAGCTAATTCATCCACCTTATTACGAATGCTCCTCGCATTAAGACACAGCCTTCAGGCTTGTTTTTTTAACACTCTTAGACCTTTTAGAATTATTGTTTACTGTGGCCATGTTTGATTTGCACCCTTGATTTCTCTGACTTCTACTTTTGCTTTTCTCCTTCCTGTCTTTTGCTTCTATCCTTGCTTCCCTTTCCTCTGTCTCCCTGCACAGGTTCCCAACCCCTGCCATTTTAGTTTAAACCCTCCCCAACAGCACTAGCAAACACTTCCCCCTAGGACATCGGTTCCGGTCTTGCCCAGGTGCAAACCGCCCATTTTGTACTGGTCCCATCTCCCCCAGAACCGGTTCCAATGTCCCAGGAATTTGAATCCCTCCCCCTTGCACCATTCTTCTAGCCACGTATTCATCTGAAATATCTTTCTATTTCTACTCTGACTAGCACGTGGCACTGGTAGCAATCCTGAGATTACTACCTTTTTGAGGTCCTATTTTTTGATTTAACTCCTAACTCCCTATATTCAGCTTTTAGGACATCATCCCGTTTTTTTTACCTATATCGTTGGTACCTATATGCACCACGACAACTGGCTGTTCACCCTCCCCCTCCAGAATCCCCTGCAGCCGCTCCGAGACATCCTTGACCCTTACACCAGCAAGGCAACATACCATCTTGGAGTCTCATTTGCGGCTGCAGAAACGCCTATCTATTCCCCTTACAATAGAATCCCCTATCACTATAGCTCTCCCGCTCTTTTTCCTCCCGTCCTGTGCAGCAGAACCACCCATGGTGCCAGGAAGTTGGTTGCTGCTGCCTTCCCCCGATAAGCCATCCCCCTCAACAATATCCAAAGTGGTATATCTGTTTGAGAGGGGGTTGGCCACAGGGGACCCCTGCACTACCTGCCTGCGCCTACTACTCTGCCTGGCGGTTACCCATTCCCTTCCTGCCTGTGCAGCCTTTACCTGCGGTGTGACCAACTCATTAAACGTGATATCCACGACGTCAGCCACCTTGATTTTTTTTTTTACCACACTTCCTTCTTTTGACTTGGGGTACTTATTTGTTTTCCAGATTTTTTATCTTCTTAAAAGCTTTACATTTGTATTCTACATTGGTCTCATCACCACCCAGCAGGGTTAGCCAGTTTACCCGTTCCAAATCATCTGCCATTTTGGTGAAGTTTGCTCTTCTGAAATCTGGTACGAGTTGCAGATTCTCAGTCTCTAGTTCTACTAGCCAATTGGAACCGCATAATGTTGTGGTCACTGTTGGCCAGATGCTCCTCCACATGGAGGCTTGATACGAGGTCGGGCTCACTACTAAACACCAGATCCAATATATGATTATCCCGAGTTACTTCATTAACATGCTGAGTCAGGAAACAGTCTTGTATATTTTCGACAGTTTTCAGCTGCACTTCCCACCACAACAGAGGGTAAACCATCGTGCCACTGAATTCCAGGAAAATTAAAATCACCCATCAAACAAAGGTGGCATTTTTATATTAAAAGCGTTTGCAATCTGTTTCCATAATAACTCCATGTTCAGGTATCTGACCTGGAGGCCGATAACAATCCCTGCCTGTGAGCTTGGTTCACTTGAACCCAGAGCTTCCGCTGTACCTGATGAGGCAATATCAAGACTTTCTTTCTCTAGCTATTACTAACAGTTACAACGCCCCTCCTCTGCCCTGCCTCCTCTCAATTCACCAGACAATACAAATTGCTATTTCCCATCTTTGAGATATGGGGCTAGTTGAGAAGTTAAGATTTTCAATAAGAACAACAAAACCCTCTAAATCTTTATTTCTTTGTTTAGTGGGTTCATCGGCATTTTCTTGATGTAAACTGGATGTTGATGAAAAGATCAAAACATTAAATTAAGCAACAACAGGGGGGAAAAAAAAGCCAGCTCGATCTGGATCAAAGAATTTTTGCAATAAACTGAAAGACAGTTGAAGTCAGTTATTTGGGTGTAACTTATTTAAAAGTAGTATGGTCAATGTGAATTGTACAGAATGCCTACTATAATATAAGTTTATAGCTCACCGCTGCTATGCGCCATCAACGGCTGCACACACAGCCGTGCTTTGGAGAGGGCAGTAAGAGGAGCGGCAACGTCCTGAATCATTGAGTGCGCCCATTGACGTCACACTCCTGGTAATTAAAATGCTTGCGGCGAGCGCAGGCAACGGCAATGCTGCCAACCTGCCCAATATGGTGGCCGCCGCGTTCTGTGCCAGAAGTGGGCAGAAGCCAGAAGCAAGGCAGCCGCCATTTTTTCTTCAAAACCGGCCTTAACGGCCGGTGCTAATGTTTCTAATTTCTAGGCCATTGTGCCTTTCATGCCTTCGGGATGCCCAAAGCGCTTTACAGCCAATGAAGTACATTTGAAGTGTTGGCACTGTTGTAGGAAACAGTCGTCAATTTGTGCACAGCAAGGTCTCCCAAACAGCATTGTGATATGACCAAATAATCTGTTTGTGATGTTTGAGGGATAAATATTGGCTAGGACACAGGAGAACTGCCCTGCTCTTCGAATATTGCCATGGGATCTTTTACATCCATCTTGGGGGCAGATAGGGCCTCGGTTTAACGTCTCATGCAAAACACTGCACCTTTGACAGTAGAGCATTCCCTCAGTACTGCACTGGAGTGTCAGTCTAGATGTTGTGCTCAAGTCTCTGGAGTGGGACTTGAACCCACAACCTCCTGACTGGGGCAAGAGTTCTACCCACTGAGCCAAAGCTGACACCTGAATAAGCTGGCTGTAGAAGTGATTGATCACAAGTTAGGTTTCGAAGAAGCTCCTTTACAGCTCTACTGTTTTACCATTATGGAATCTAGTGGCTTCTTAACTGAGTCCAGGGTCCTGGTCTCAACCACCCTTACTGACCTCCCAAGATGGAGGATCTGAGAGATACCGATATAAGGGACAAATCCCCTACAGAAAACTGACCAGATTTGAATTCCTCTTTGCAAAATTTCTGCCTCCTCAGTACTATTCAATCATGCTCGGTGGAGATTCCTGGGAAACTACTTTTGTCATGATATTCTCGATCAGGAAGCTTGGATGTAGCCCTGCTCCTATGGATGTCTGCCTTTTCAGCTGTTTACCTTCAGAAGAAGGGAAACAGACTGAGAAATGGATGTTTGATGACAGAAGACAGCAAGAAATGTCAGAGTTGGCAGCAAGTGTGAGCAAGAACCCTGTGGCAATTATAATTCTGTGCTGTATTGAGTGTTTTTATTTCTGAAATGCGAGTGAGCTGAATTTGCACAGATGAGCTTGCCTTTGGTATTCGGAAGCTGTAGCATATCTGATTTTTGTTTCTATTTTTCATGTTTCAGCAACTTGGGTACACAAATATCCAAATCATTTCATGTTTGAATCTAGTTTTTTGCTGGGGAACCCCAGTTAATCTTGATCAGATTTCATTGGCAACAGATATTCTCTGGAAATATGTTAAACACAGTGCTCCCAGTCTCAGTAAGAATGTGAGAGGCAGAATATAAAAGAGTTGCAGTAAAGTGAAAAACAAAAATAGATGAAAGGCCCAAAGCCCCACGATATGGGATGCCACTGGGTTTTTAAAGATTAGAAGAGAAAATGAGAGTTCTGTGTTTTTTTTTTGATATCCTGGGGGAAAAGTAAATTTGGGTAGGAAGCAGTATGATGAGTCTTGATTACAACACAAAGATGCCCATTAAGTGCTTGAGTGGAAAACAAGAGATGGCTAAATGGCAGAAGTGTTGCTAGCATGAGACAATGGGAGGCATAATGAGAGAAATCATTATGCTTCAAATTAAAGACATTTATTTAGAAATGGACATGCAAAAAAAAAAAAACTGGCAACAGAGCAGGCTCCACCAAGATTCGGAGAGGGGCAAGGACACAATTGCAGAGAATGTTTGCCAATGTTTTAATTGGACTGACTGATTTTGAGCTTGAATTGTTTTAGCTACTTTGTGGACAGCATATTCCTTTTTTTTTCTCTCCTCTCTCTCTCTCTCTCTCTCTCTCTCTCTCTCTCTCTCTCTCTCTCTCTCTCTCTCTCTCTCTCTCTCTCTCTTTCTCCCCCCCCCCCCCCCCCCCCCCCTAAATCTTTTCTGGTGGAACTCATTCTGCTTGTTTAAAAAGGCCTTTGTTTCCTTTCAGGAAAAATAGATGCTGAACACGTGATCAATAAAAAGATGCAGCTCAAGCAGAAGGCTGAGGTAAGGTTTCCAATACTTTGTTCAGAATTATTTCCAACATGGTTGACTAACTTTTTTCCCCTTGTAACTAGCATAATCTGATGCAAATGTCCATATCTTTGCTAAGCCAGTTGTGTTCAAATTTGCTGTTGCTATGGGGAGGCAATTCACTTAATAAACAAAGGGATTTGTTCACTTCTTGTTCAAGTGCAATATTTTAGGTTTGTTTTGAAAGTTGTTTCAGCGATTGAAGCAAACTTTTTTAACAAATGTAATCTTACATACAAAATCACTAAGGAAGTGGTACTCGGTAAAATAATGGGACTCAAGGCGGATAAATCACCTGGACCTGATGGCTTACATCCTAGGGTCTTGAGGGAAGTGGCGGTAGGGATTGTGGATGCATTGGTAATTTTCCAAAACTCCCTGGACTCAGCAAAGGTCCTGGCAGACTGGAAAACTGCTAATGTAACACCCTTATTTAAAAAGGGCAGTAGACAGAAGGCTGGAAACTATAGACCGGTTAGCCTAACATCTGTGGTAGGTAAAATTTTGGAGTCCATTATTAAGGAGACAGTAACGAGACATTTGGATAATAATTTAATAGGACAAAGTCAGCATGGTTTTATGAAGGGGAAGTCATGTTTGACAAATTTGCTGGAGTTCTTTGAGGAAGTAACATACAGGGTGGATAAAGGGGAACCAGTGGATGTGGTGTATTTAGACTTCCAAAAGGCATTTGACAAGGTGCCACACAAGATTATTGCTTAAGATAAAAAATCATGGGATTGGGGGTAATATTCTGGCATGGATAGAGGATTGGCTATCTAACAGAAGGCAGAGAGTTGGGATAAATGGTTCATTCTCAGACTGGCAATCAGTAACTAACTAGTGGTGTTCCGCAGGGGTCAGTGCTGGGTCCCCAACTCTTTACAATCTATATTAACGATTTGGAGGAGGGGACCGAGTGTAACATATCAAAGTTTGCAGATGATACTAAGATGGGAGGGAAAGTAGTGAGTGAGGAGGACATAAAAAATCTGCAAGGGGACATAGACAGGCTAAGTAAGTGGGCAGAGATTTGGCAGCTGGAATACAATACTGGAAAGTGTGAGGTTATGCACTTTGGCAGGAAAAATAGTAGAGCAAGTTATTATCTTAATGGCAAGAAACTGGAAAGTACTGAAGTACAAAGGGATCTGGGGGTCCTGGTGCACGAAACTCAAAAGGTTAGTATGCAGGTGCAGCAAGTGATTAAGAAGGCCAATGGAATGTTGGCTTTCATTGCTAGGGGGATAGAATATAAAAATAGGGAGGTATTGCTTCAGTTGTACAAGGTATTGGTGAGACCGCACCTGGAATACTGCATACAGTTTTGGTGTCCATACTTAAGAAAAGACATACTTGCTCTCGAGTCAGTACAAAGAAGGTTCACTCGGTTAATCCCGGGGATGAGGGGATGGACATATGAGGAGAGGTTGGGTAGATTAGGACTCTACTCATTGGAGTTCAGAAGAATGAGGCGATCTTATTGAAACATATAAGATTGTGAAGGGGTTGGATCGGGTGGATGCGGGGAGGATGTTCCCGATGATGGGTGAAACTAGAACTAGGGGGCATAGTCTTAGAATAAGGTCATGGCCCTGTGGGTAGCGTAGCGGGCCCAGGGGCCGTGTAGCCTGATCCTGCTCCTATTTCGTGTGTCCAATTCTGTTAGGTTCAGGAGATGGTTCTGTGATAGTAGATTGGCGGTTAGGATCAGATCAGCCATGATCTTATTGAATGGCGGAACAGGCTCGAGGGGCCAATTGGCCTACTCCTGCTCCTATTTCTTATGTTCTTATGTAAAGTATTCAGATCAATTTTTTACTGTAGCAGTGCTGTTCATTACTGTTAAAGATTATAAAGAGCTATAAAAACACAGTTTGGCATGAAATAGAATCCAGAAGTGGATATAAAGCTGAGATTGTGCTGTGTGTTGTGTATTTATACTGCAGCTACCAGCTCCAGTCAGGCAGTCAAGCTCTGTTGCCAGCAATACAAAAAATTGTGTTTAGAGAGTGTGGGCAGCAGTATTTGCAATATCTCAGCATTTAAATTATCTTTTTAGGTAGGTTTAAAAAGTGCCTGGGGTTTCAACGGTCACCCTGAGCACTTCGTAAACCGAGTTTGACATATACCATTGGACTTAAACTCTGATATCAAATAGAAGTGGTGTGAGAATACTGCCTTCAGGGAGTTTCGCATCACTGCTCTCTGGAGTCTGGCCAGACCTGTCTCTGGATTTATAGCACTGCTGTAGTTGTAATGTAAATGCACCGATTGAAATTTAAACTACATGACAAATTGCTGTGATCTACTGGCTCTTTTTAATATTGTACAGATATAAGTGCAGAGCTTAGTGTTTGTTTCACTGTTCTCTGCCTTGGAGGCTTGTGTCCATGTGTTCTTTGATATGGCGAGTGGCAGCGTCCAGCGGAGGCTGTGGTTTTCCATTCTGTGGGATGATACTCGGTGTTGAGCTTTGCTTTATTTGACCTAGGGTGATTAACTTTGACTTGCTCAGTCTATCGCTATAAACCTCTTGCATGGAATTTACAGCACAGAAACAGGCCATTCGGCCAAACAGGTCTCTGCCAGTGTTTATTCTCCACGCGAGTGTCCTCCCACTCTATTTACGTCATCTTACCCTATTAACATATCCTACTATTCCTTTCTCCCTCATGTACTTCAGCTTCCCCTTAAATGCATCTTAAATTCGCCTCAACCACTCCATTTGGTAGTGAGTTCCACATTCTCACCACTGAGTAAAGACGTGCTTACTGAATGCTCTTCTGTAAAAGCTCTAGCTTTAATGTTTACACTCCACAGATATGGTTACTTCACTGGTTAGATGTCTGCAGCTGGAATATTAATACCGCTAGGCTTGCTCTGCATTTCTTTTGTTGACTTGGCAGCGTGAATAGGAGGCTGATGGAAATCAGAGACAACATATGTTTTTTTAAAAAAAACTGAGCAGCTTTTCAACTTGGGAGGGTGAAGAGACACTTGCACCTCTTTCAAAATATGGTCTCTTCTGCTGGAGATTGACCTTAAAATGATTTGAGGCTGAAGAAACAGATGTTCTGTAAGCAGACTTGTCACAGTATTCGGACTGTTCAAGGACTGCTTGGGGGGTCAAGAAGACAAAATTAGATGTGATGACAAAATGTCTCAACAGTAGAACAGCACACTCGGCAGTAACTGTTGCAAAGAAGTGAAGAGAAAAACAGTGCAGGCTGTGGATTTCCATGATGTCGCTGATCAGTGGCATGTTGCAGTAGTGTTGGCCATCTCAGCTGACTAATGGCAAATGAATTTAACCGTTGGACTTTGATTCCTGCCTCTCTCTCCCGCCTTCCTGTTTTTCCCTTCCTCTCAAAGGTGCTGGCCCACGTTGAGCGCTTTGCCATTTTCTTCAGCTATGATGAGGGGTAAATGCATATTGTCAGATAAAAGACAAGAAAAACCTATCCAGTACTATTTTCAAAAGTCAGTTTGTCCTTATGAACTCCAAAATGTGTTCAACTTGGTGCAGGATGGAAAATGCAGTACTTGTCTTAATGTGCAAGCTCACTTAACACTTGAAATCATAAAATTTTGAACTGTCTGCTCACTCATTAATGTGCATTACTTTCTGGCTTGCATAAAATTTTTTATCAAACTTTTGAAGAGGCTGCTTAACTTAGTGGATGAGGCTTTCCTGAAATTCCTGCACAGTCAGCTGAAATGTTGGCCTTGTCTTTAATAGTAAGCTTGCCATTCACAAGAGGATGAAGTTAATGTTGCAGTAGTGGAAGGGGAGTAGAGATATTGATTGGATAAAAATAAATAGGAATCAGGTGCTAAATAGGTTGGAATCATTCAAAGTTAACAAGTCACCCGATCCGGATGGGGATACATCCTAAGTTGCTGAGGGAAGCTAGGATGGAGATAGCAGAAGCTCTGACCACAATCTTTCAATCCTCCTTGGATATGGGAGTGGTGCCAGAGGACTGGAGGATTGCAAATGTTACAGCCAAAAGGGGAGAGGAATAAACCTGGTAACTATACACCAATCAGCGGTGGAAAAACTACTGGAGACCATTGTCGAGGACAAAATTAATTGTCACTTGGGGAAGCATGGGTTAATAAAGGACAGCCAACACTGATTTGTTGAAGGCTAATTGCATCTGACAAACCTGATTGAGTTCTTTGATGAAGTAACAGAGGGTTGATGAAGGTACTGCAGTAGATGTTGTATATATGCACTTTCAAAAGGCATTTATAAAGTACCTCAAAACAGACTTATTTGGAAAGTAGAAGCCCATGGGATTAAAGGGATGGGGGTAACTAGAGTATGTAATGGCTAAGGGATAGGAGGTAGTGAGTCGTGGTGAACAAATGTTTTTTCTGACTGGAGAGAAGTATGCAGTGGGGTCCCCCAGGGGTCTGTGTATTGGGACTATTGCTTTTCCTGTTGTATGTAAATGACCTGGACTTGGAGAGAGGGAGTACAATTTTGAAGTTTGTGGACGATACAAAACTTGGCAATGCATTAAATAGTGAGCATGATAGTCGCAGACTTCAAGAGGACATCGACAGACTGGTGAAATGGACAGACACGTGACAGATGCAATTTAATGTGGATAAGTGTAAAGTGATGCACTTTGGGAGAAACAACATGGAGAGGCAGTATAATCTAAATGGTACGATTTTGAGGTGAAGAGGTTCAAGAACATTAGGGACCTCTGGGTACATATTCACAAGTCTTTGAAGGTGGAAGAGCAAGTTGATAAGGTGGTTAAGAAAGCATATGGGATACTTGGCTTTGTAAATAGGGGCATTGAATATAAAAACAAGGGAGTCATGCTGAGCCTTTATAAATTCCTTGATGGGCCTCAGCTGGAGTATTGTGTACAATTCTGTGCATCACACTTTAGGAAGGATGTCAAGGCACTGGAGAGGGTACAGAGGAGGTTTACCAAGGATTAGGGACTTCCATTATGTGGAGAGATTGGAGGAGATGGGATTGTTCTCCTTCGAGCAGAGAAGGCTAAGAGGAGACCTAATGGAGATATTCAAAATTATGAGGGGTTTTGATAGCGCAAGCAGGGAGAAACTATTTCCTCTGGCAAGTGGGTCGGTAACCAGAGGTCATAGATTTAAAATAATTGGCAAAAGAACTAGAGGGGAAATGAGAAATTTCTTCAGAGGGTTGTTCTGGAAAGTGTTGTGGAATCAGATTCCATAGTAACTTTTAAAGGCAATTGGATGTGTACTTGAAGACTAATTTGCAGGGTTATGGGGGGAAAAAAGCTGGGTGTGGGACTAAATTGGACAGCACTTTCAGAGAGACGGCACAGGCATGAGGGGTCAAATGGCCGCCTGTGCTGTAAGATTCTATCATTGAAGATTGACTTTGAATTACTAAGCTGTGCTTTAGCAAGAGGCTCTCTTGTGCATTTTACTGTTTTTACAAATCTTAAACACACAAATCATTCTGGTGGGGACTTCTGACAACTCAAGTCCTTGAGAGAGGAATTTGACCCTGTTGAATGGTTCCTATCTCATTCTCATGCTAGTAATAAGTTTCATCGAGTTTCCAAACAACAAGCATCAGATTTTGAACTGCAGAAAGTTTGTTGATAATTCTTGGTAATGTTTGGATTTTTTTTTTTAAGAGACCTAGGGGTAGAAATTAGGTCGCGCCCCATTTGGGGCGCAAATATCGTCTGGACGCAAATATTAGCGCCTGGCGCTAATTATCGGCACTGACTGGAAACTTCACTTTTACCGCCCCGGGAGGTGAGTGGAACGCTAAATCAGGCGCTGCACACCTGTCTTAAGGCGCAAAGGCCAAGGAGTGAGGCGCTAACTCAGAGCGCTGGCGAAGCTCATGTAATGTCAGTCAGCAATGGAACACACACACAATGGCACGGGCCAGTTCTTAAAGGGGATGGTTAATCTTGCTTTCCATCCACATCCTGTTCATTGCAGCCTTGAATTTCGGCCTGGAGAGACTTGCACATCAAATGTGCTGGAAAGAACAATGGAGAGTACCAGGCAAAGAGCTCAGAGTGCAGCTCCCACAGTCTCTGCTAAATCGATACAAGGAATGGCAAATCAAAATGAACCTGCCAAGTGCTGCTCAGTACCCAAAACTCCTTCACACAACGTTGAATCTCTCCAGAAGTCTCTCCCTCTCTCTCTCAGAATGCGTAGTTCAAAAATGCCACCAACAATAAAAGACAGGAAGAGGCCCCCTTTAAATAGCGCCCCCCCCCAGCCCCACAGCGATTGATAGCGTTCCAGTCTTCTGGTCGTTGGAAGCGCCAGGCGGTAAGGCAGGGGGTGCCACTCAATTTCCGCTCCGGGGCGCCACAAGGGCGTTGCACCATGGAATGACGTCACAATCTGCGCGCGCAGGTGGTCGCAGCGGTAAGTTTTAGCGCCGCCGCACAATCTCAAGTTAAGTTCTCGAGCGGCGCAAACATCGCTGCGCCCGGGCATTAGCGGCTTTGCGCCCCATTAGCGCCCTCTTAAGGCGCTAACGGGAGGCGCAACCAACTGAATTTTTACCCCCTAATGTTGCGATTCCCCAGTGCTGTGGTCCAACAGGAAGCACACATTAACGGTCACTGCTGTTTTGTAGAATTGAACTTTACATAGTTTCCTTTTATTTCCAGATTGCTGACCGTTTCCTCCTGTACACAGTCGTGGATGAGAACCACAGTCTGAAAGTAGAAATGCATTAATTGGTGGGAGGGGAGAAGAGGAAGCAAGTCCCTAGTCACAAAAATCACAAGATAATTATGGATGAGGAAGGCTAACCTTAATTCGTGCATCTAGGCAGAGATTCCCCACCACTCCCACCCCGTCCTTTATTAATCCAACATTTTCACTTCCACTACTCCATCTGGCATCCTATTCCAAGACCATTTTAACTCTAGTTATATGGCATAAACGATAGAAATCTCCGAACCTGTCATAGTTGTTAGGTTTCTCATTTTCCCTCCAGCCTGCCTCTAAAGGGCATCCAAGCCAACTATCTGATCTAAGATCTGCTGAACATTCTGCTTCAACAAAAAAAAATCATTTCTTGCCTCAGACTCGTGATTCACTGTGTGTGGCTTGTGACAATTTTGTGAGCTTGACCTGGTCACATGGTGGTGTTGTGTTGAAATGATTTCCTTTGTATGTGTCTCTGCTGGACTCGTGCCATTTATTCAGCTGAAAGAGGGCACAGTTTCAGCTTTTCTGGTTACAGAAGTTGGCTACGGAGAGTAAGTTTGTAGTATACAGTGTTAGATTTGTAACAGCCAATTTTACAGACTGAGTTACAATGAACATAATTCAGCGCATGCAGTTTTTTTATTAGTTTGTAACAATTCTTCAGTACACCTCATCATGTTTCATGGAACAGATTTACTTCTGACCAAATCATTTTTCCCCCCATCCATGGGGCAAATTTTGTCTCAATTGGTGAAAGAAATCTACTGTTACAGTAAGCTTTCCTCCGATAAATTTCAGCAGCAAAGAGTACTCCTGTTACTGTGTCCTTGTTCCCTACAAATTGTGGAATAACTTTTTAGATACAAATATTGTTGCTTGCGGTCAAATAGAACCCTCATTACTGTAATAGCTTACTGGAATTGATAGCCCTCTTCTCTTTGCGTCCACCAAGGATCTATCCTTAGCCCCCTCCTTTTCCTCATTTACATGCTGCCCCTTGACGATGCCAACTGAAAACATGGGGCAGTTTCCACCTGTCTCCTAATGACACACAGTTCTACCTGTCCACCTAGCTTGACCCCTTCACTGTTGGACTACTTGTCCAACATCCAGTCTTAAATAAGACGCTCTTTCCTCCAGCTAAATATTAGGAAGACCAAAGCCATAGTGTTTGGCCCTCAAGAATGACTCCATCCTCCCCTCCAGCCATTGTCTTGTGCTGAACCACACTACCCAATGTCGAGGTCCTGAACCTCCGACCCCATATTCTCTCCATCACTAAGCCTCCGCCCATACCTCAGCCCACCTCTACTAAAACTCTCATTATGCCTTTATCATTTCTATACCAGACCATTCTAATCCTCCCCGAGCTGGTCTCCTGTCTTCGCCCTTTGTAAACTTCAGCTCATCCGAAACACTGTTACCCGTATCCGATCTTGCACCAAGTCTTACTCGTCATCACCCCTGTCCTCACTGATCAAACATTGGTTTCCAGTTCCTCAAACAGTCAAATTTTAAAATTATTTTTCTTGTGATTAAATCCCTTTGAGGCTTCACCCACACCTTTCTCTGTAACCTCCTCCAGGTGTAAAACTGCTCCTCCCTCCTTGAGCTGAACTTGAATTACAAGCTGCAAGTCAGATTTATCAAGTAATAGTTAAAAATCAGCTTGGGGAGGACACTCCTGCTCTCCAAGATTGATCCCTGGGATGAGCAGGTTGTCCTATGAGGAAAGATTGAGTAGATTGGGCCTATACTCCCTGGAGTTCAGAAGAATGAAACATGCAATATTCTGAGGGGGATTGACGGTAGATGCTGAGAGGTTGTTTCCCTTGGTTGGAGAGTCTAGAGCTAGGGGGCATAGTCTCAGGATAAGGGCTCAGCCATTTCAGAGTGAGATGAGGAGGAATTTCTTCACTCAAAGGGTTGTGAATCTTTGGAATTCTCTACCCCAAAAGGCTGTGGATGTTGAGTCATTGAGTATATTCAAGGCTGAGATAGATAGATTTCTGGACTCTAGGGGAATCGAGGGATATGGCGATCGGGCGGGAAAGTGGAGTTGAGGTCGATGATCAGCCATGATCTTCTTGAATGGCGGAGCAGGCTTGAAGGGCCGTTCCTGCTCCTAATTCTTATGCTCTTGTGTTCAAATAGTGCTATGGGATCTTTTATAGCCACCCGAGCGGGCAGACGGCCTCAGTTTAATGTCTCATCCGAAAGATGGCACCTCCGACAGTGCAACAGTCCCCCGCTACAGTACTGAAGTGTCAGCCTAGATTATGTGCTCAAGACTCTGAAGTGGGGCTTGAACTCACAACCTTCTGACTCGGGTAAGAGTGCTGCCACCGATCCAAGGCTGACTCCTCAGTGGAAAAAAATCTACTGAGATTTGAGTATAGATTGTGAAGAGGAAAATTGTCCCAATGTTTGTTAAATGCCTTTTTACCCCCTCCTCTCCTGCAGGCAATGACTGATGCAGGGGTACGGTTCAAGTCTCACTACCTTATTGATTCTTGTAGTTGACTGTAAGTGATCACTCAGTAAGCTTGTGATGAATTCAAGGTGGGGCAGGACTCACAGGAAACAATCTATTTTGCAGCAAACAAAGTTTATTTACTCAGCACAGTCTATTTAAACAGTGCACTATTGCAAACTGTCTGCAGAGTCTATTTAAAGCATCTCCATGAACTGCAGCAAACTGAACTCGTGACCGAAATGACCAATAAAAGCAGGGTGATTTCTCCAGCAAAATGCTGAGTGTGGAGGATAGTTACATACAAATTATGTGCATAAAATCAATCAGCAGTGTGGTCTCCAGGCGTGATTGACGGGGGAATTACCCAATCATATTCATTCTGGCCAGGAATAATGGTGTCACTCTCTGCAGCCTAAACTTGCAGCATTTGCTGTGTGGATGTAATTATTTATTGGTTGCTTAGAGGGTTGCGTGCGTGTGCTTGAGGTTCACCTGATGGTTCAGTTGATCTTCAAAGGGCGCTCAGGCCGCCCAATGTGGAGAATATTTTATGCAGCTTCAGAATATTTTCTGGCATTTATTCTATTTGTATCTTTTTAATATAGCAAATGAAGACCGACTTGTTGAAGCACTTTGATTCTCAATTTAACCATTTTGTGGACAATCTGATCGATGAATCAACCACCCTGGACTCCTCTCTTTCTCCTTTCTTATCTTCATCGGTGAATAAAGAGCAGACAGTTGTGGCTCACAGGTAAGGAATGATGGGACATGAACACAACAGGCAATGGAGTGTATATATGTATGGCCAAACAGGCTATAAACTGATGTGTGCCAGTGTTGTACATTCCAGCATTGACTGGAGGAATCTGGGGTCTAGTTTGCTCCTTTTGTGTCTCACTGGTACTATTTTACATAAAAACCAGTTACCAGAATAGATGCTTTTCTCGGGGTCCATAGAGAGAAGGTTACATGAAGAATACAGTGAGGCATGTAAAGAGGGGTAATGTGTGATAACTTAGATATTTATCATTTGAGAAGTGAATGAGTTCACAGTTTCTGAAGAGGGAAGTTAGAATTTATCTACTCCTCTGTTAACATTGATTTTTGCCATATTATTATTTCAGACTGGATTGATTGTAATTGAAGGCTTACTGTGTTGTGTCGCTAAATTCTAATTAAATGTATTTGGTTACAGACAGGCAAGGGCACCCCCAGAAAAGGGAAAGCACTTCATGTCTCGGCGATCTCTGCTTGAGTGAGTATGATTTTTAAATGGGTGACTCACCTTTATCAATTCTTCCAATCTTGGCAGCTAACAGTAGAGCTACCAAATATTGGAACGGTTGGATTGGGAATGCACACTTTGGAAAATTGAGATGGACCTAATTTCAACTCTTGTCTGCTTAATTGTCTTGATTTGAATTTCTAAACTTGTACTTATGCAGTTGAAATTTTTTTCATTCTGAGCTACTTGCTCCCTTTAAGTTTTTTATGTCAGTGCAGCTATGTTGCAACAGACCACTGAGTAAATGTGTTTCTCTGTTCCTCTTCCTCAGTGAGCTGTTCCAGGTGAATCACATCCGGACCATTTATCACATGTTCATCGCTTTACTCATCCTATTTATAGTCAGTACCCTGGTGATGGACTTCATTGATGAAGGAAGGTAAGGATTTGGGAGAAGGAGGAGAGGGCAGAAAAGACCAACGTAGTCTATGTTTTAAAAACTTGAACCATATGTATATTTCTAAACTATTCTGCCTATACAACTAGATTGAAAGAACTCAGCGAATGATGAGCGGCCTGGGTATATTTAAACCTGATACAAAGGACTATTATGTGAAGGCTCCGAACAATGCATTTTCTGCAACACTGAATTAGAAGCCTTGACAAATTTAAATAGATGTTTAAGAGTTGAGGATCCATCACTAGAAATATAAGCCACAAGTGACATTGGACATGTAACTTTTCTGTCTGTAACTGGTTCATGCTTGTTGAACTGTATACAGTATTCTTGTCTTGTAGGTTAATTAATTTCTTGTACATTTTTGTGTCTCAGTCCCATTTTTAAAATGGATGGTGATGCCAAATGTAGCATTCCAGCTAACTCAGCATGGACTAGAAAACTTGGATGATCTTGATCTATATGGCTAAGTATCACACCAGACAATGAATTCACTAACTGAGCCACTGGGGGAAGCTGCATACTTGTTCTGTTACATGTATAATCTTCAAGAGGTGTCTGTTTCCATAATACTGGTATACAGTTTGTGCAAGAGAAATTCTATTTTTCAGATATGCTCCAACAATTCATCCATAAATATAGTATAGTGGCAGTAGTCTATAATGGAGTATGTGAACTTTTTGTACTGGCCCCTTGAATTCGAGGTTGTGCTTGGTGATAGTATTTCGGGTTACACAATGCCATGATGAAGTGTTGGTGACTGCAGGCTTGTCACGGGTGTAGGTAGTGTTGGGTGCAGTCTGAAGTGATGAATTAAGAATATCACACGGAAAGCGTATTGGCTTAACTGTCATCTTTTATAGCATTTTTTTATTGTTCATTCTTGGGATATGGCCGTCGCTAGCAAGGCCACCAATTATCACCCATCCCAAGTTGCGCTTGAGAAGGTGGTGGTGAGCCTTCTCGAATGGCTTTACCAGTAGGCTAAATCAACCTAATGAAGCTGTAATACTGTATATAGATGTTTAATGTATTGAGCTGTTTTTCCTTCACTGCTATTCTTCCTTGTTGCAGGCTGGTCCTTGACTTCGATCTGTTGGTTTATGCCTTTGGGAGGTTTCCAATTGTCATTTCCACCTGGCTCTGTATGTTCCTGTCCACACTCCTCATTCCATATGGGCTGTTTCTACAATGGGCATTGGGATACCAGGCATCGAAACACAAAGTTCTGCGGACTGTGTTCTTTGGTGCATTGTTTTTGTTGTTCCAAACAGTAGGCCTGTGGGCTGCTCCAGTCTACACAGTCATTCAATTTTGTCTACCTCCAGCCTCCCGCTTCATTGTTATATTGGAACAGGTGGGTGAAGTTTAGGTATTTTCTAGTGGCATTTTATCTCAATAGGGTCTTTCATGTTAGTAATTCAGATTTTGGGAGCCAGCTCCTAGCATTTATTCTGATAAATTCCTGTTTCTGAAGTTTTTTAAATTGGGCCTACAAGTCTTCTGATCTACTGAAAGTGGATCTAGCAGCATAAGTATCAGGAGTTGGCTCATGGACACTGGGCTCCTGGAATCGAAATTGGAGGAAGACCAATATAGCGTGGCTTAAGCCTGACAAGTAATGTGTTGAAGCAGGTTGGGAATGTGACTGAAAACAGCAGTTCAGTTTGTTGGCTCACTAACCTTTTCAGTAACAAAGTACCAAAAAAAGCTGTTGGTGTGTGAAGGAGGTTGGAAATTGGAAAGGGAGAGGGAGCTGTCCTACAGCCTGCCTTGCTTTTAAAGAAGCAAATTTTAAATGTAATTTAAAGGCACATACAGGTATACCTGATTAAGGTCAATTTGGCCAAACCTAAAGTTTATTGGGAAAAGTCCTTGGTTGTTAAAATGTCTGTCTGCTTTGAAAATTGAAGCTCTAAAAGGAAATTTGCTCAATTGTAATTATTTTAATGTTTCTGTATATTAAATCTTTGGCAGTGGGACAGCTGGATTCTCAGTGGGTGGTTATTTCGGGCGACTTCAGTGATTTTTGTCCCTTAAACTACCTATTAATTTAACAGCCATGTGCGGTCAGATTTGGGAAATGGGCTGAGAGCAGTTAGTGATCTATTAAACTTTTGTGCAAGAAGACTGATTTTTCAGGAAAATGGGTGGGAGCCAAACCAATTCGAATTCCTACAAATGTTTGGCTTTGAAAGTTTTTAATGACCTTGTTCTGGAGTATTCCTTTTGAAAATACATTGAATAGATTTAAAAAAAAAAACACAAGACTCTACTGAACACACTGATGTCTAGCCTCCTGCTCCTTACCCCCGCTTCAGATTTGTTGTTTTCTGATGTGTCCTCCTCTCGCTCCCTTTACTCTGGAGCTGCTTCCAAGGGTGAATTCTACAACAGTGGGAGTTATGTTGCACATGTGCAGTTGTTTGAAAGTCGTGAATTATAACTTTCATTTCATTGGCAGTCCTGTAATATAACTTGGGGCTCAAGGCCTCTGAGCTCTGATGTTTCAGTAACTAACTACCTTTTGGACATTCAGCACCTCTCTCTGGAAATCAGTGGAGGATTGCTTCATGACTCTGAAGAATAACAGATACTTGGGGATAGGTTACAAGCTGCGATTTCAATCAAGGGAGTTGAGATGGTTTATACAAGAGAATAAAGAGCACCTGGGAGCAAATCATAGGCTGAAATTTAATCGAAGGGTTCATATGATTTTGTATATAGGGTCATGTCTGATGTGAAAGTGAGTTTCGTGCTGAAATCTAATTGCGCAGTTCAGATGTCATAACGTGTGTAAGTTTGATTTTTTTTTTTAAAAAACTGCATTCGCAACAAAATGGCATCCCTGGAGGTAACTATGATTTTCAGGCTCTGAACAGGTATCTCTTGCGCCCAGCATTGAGGACCATGCCTGCAAGTAAGCGCTCCATTTCTTGTCAACTGAATATACAATATCTAGTAATGAAACCTTGCACAGCGTACTTGTTACTGGAAATGACATGAGCCCTCTTGTCCTAGTTCTTTGAATAACTGATGTGTAGCCACTCCTGTCAGACTGTGCGATTTGGACTATATACTGCGACTTGTTAAAAATCAAACAGTAGCAAAAGATCAACACCACATATTTCATTGATTTTTTTTTTTTATAACTTGCACCTCCTCAGTTCACAAAAATAATAAAGTATAATTCTTGATTAACTCTCCTAATAACACTGAACCACCAGGCATAACACAGTTTGGGCTTGACGTCGAGTCCACCCCACTGAGCCTTCACGTGTTCACTTCTACATCGATGTAACAAGAAGAACTGGCAAAAGTTCTCTGCCTGGGTTTACAGTTGTTAATTAACTCCTTGCCCCAGAGACACCCTGTGGGATATCCCTTTCCACAAGAACCATGTTACTGGAGTTTGCAGGTATTTAAAGGTCAGCACTCAACCATCAAATGTGGAATGGCACATGGCTGGTCCAAACCAGACCACTTCATAATAGATGGACAGAAATCTATCCACAGCAAGTTCAAAGTACCTTTAATTGACAGTTCTCAGAATAAAGCAAATAATAAACCAGGTTGCAATTAAGTAATTCAGGGACACTTTTTCCTCATTGCTGCATTTTGTAGCAGATCTAAGGACAAATACACTGGTTAAAAGAATGCGCAGCTTTCCGACCGAGTGCAGTATTTTTGAGAATTTATTTAAAAACTCTCGTACCCTAAATAAAAGAAGGCAAAAGAGACTAGAGGGAGAACAATTCCATTTTTTTGTCTCATTACTTTCTCCACTGCACACCCTGCACACTCCCTGGAGAGGTTCTTTCGAACTAATAACTATGCTCACAATGACTTGCTCAGTCGAATATCCCAACATGCCTTCTGATTCCGCAAAGTCCTGGAAAGTGTCTTGCATGGCCAGTGCCCTGCAGCGATACTGGCACAGCAGTGGTTAGGGTTTATCCTTCACTGCCTTCCCCCACTCCACCCCTGTCCAAATCTCCCCATTTGACCACTATCTGGCAGGGGCAGTTGCATCCCATGAAGTTCATTCTGCTCCCTGACTGTGTGCTGTTTGTGACCCTCTGCATCGCTCCATGGAGCAGACAGGTCACATTAAGCTACGTCATTGTGGACGAGGCCTGGTATGGAACAATTATTGTGCCACATCTGGATTCTCTGAGCAACTAGTAATGTACCCTGGATAAAATAAACTCCTTAAACCTGGATGGTATTGCAGGGTCTGCAGTCTTTGTCTGCATACATGTGGTCCCTCGTGCAGAATCGGTGAGCTGGATCTCTCAAGTCCTGAATGTGAGATAATGACTGTTGAGGATTGCACGTTTCATAATATAATCTATGCAAAGTTCCATTTTGATGGAAAATGCTTCTGGGGCTTTCCCACTGAGTAATGGTACTAATCGATTTCCTATATTCTGTGTCCCCATTTTGCTGTCTTGCTAGCCATTCAAATGGATAAAAAATTAATCTCTCATCCCAGTCATAAAATCAAATTGGATTTACTGCTCATAGGTGGCCAGTGCCATCAGAAGCGTGTACCTTTTGGAAGGCAAATACGAAGTGTGTGTAAGTGAGGTGTTTTGTAATACCTCTACATGATTAGGGTTGAGGTTCATGGTTGCTAATGTTCTGTTTGATTTCATTAGGTCCGCCTGATGATGAAAGCGCATTCCTTCGTACGGGAGAACTTTAGCAGAGTGGTATCGAACAAAGAAAAGAACAGTGAGTGTGAATAGTTTGCCATGTTTTGGAGGAGAGGTGTGACTGGGCCAGGAACCTAGACTGGAAAAAGAGCCAGCACTTTCAGATTGACGGGGAAGTGATTTATACATTAAAAAGGAATCTCCTACTATTCGCATCTCCCGAAAAACTCTGGAAGAAACCTACCAAGATATATTAGTGGAAATGAATTGTGTTTTCTCCTTATCCCCTGCTCCATACTTGGGTGCAGCTAACAGTTGCCCAATCTTGTCTGAATGCTGCTGTAACACCTGCCTGCTTTTTGTTTTCTTGGTAAATTCTTTCTGTTGTCTCTTCACTCCCCCCTCCCTCACTTTGGGAAGTACTTGGCCACCACTTGATGCTATATCTCCGAGGTTCCCGAACAACTTTTGCTGAGCTCCCCTTCAGAAATTGATGTCCCATGCACATCCCCTTCTTTCTAAGAAATGCTTGGATGAGTGCAGCTCCAACAACACTCAAGTAGCTCGCTACCATCCAGGACAAAGCAGCCTGCTTGATTGGCACCCCATCCACCACCTTAAACATTCACTCCCTCCACCACCGGCGTACCGTGGCTGCAGTGTGTACCATCTACAAGATGCATTGCAGCAACTCGCCAAGGCTTCTTCGGCAGCACCTCCAAAACCCGCGCCCTCTACCACCTAGAAGGACAAGGGCAGCAGGCGTGTGGAAACACCACCACCTCCAAGTCACACACCATCCTGACTTGGAAATTTATCGCCGTTCCTTCATCATCGCTCAAAATCCTGCAACTCCCTTCCTAATGACACTGTGGGAGTACCTTCACCACACAGACTGCAGCGGTTTAAGAAGGTGGCTCACCAACGCCTTCTCAAGGGCAATTAGGGATGGGCAATAAATGCTGGCCTTGCCAGTGACACCCATATCCCAGGAATGAATTTTAAAAAAGTATTTTTGCATAATTAATATTGGTGTATTTATAGCTGGTAACTCAAAATAATTCAGCAATACTGGAGGACCCATAAGT